>CM068838.1:8555933-9755933 GCA_028554795.2 Sinohyriopsis cumingii | reverse complement strand
TATTTCATATTTTAACTAGAAATTCTCATATTTTAACTAGGAATTTTCATATTTTAACTAGAAATTCTCATTTAACTAGCAATTCTCATATTTTAACCAGGAATTTTCATATTTTAACTAGACATTCTCATGTTAACAGGCAATTCTCATATTTTAACTAGAAATTCTCATATTTTAACGAGGAATTTTCATATTTTAACTAGCAATTCTCATTTTAACTAGCAATTCTCATATTTTAGCTAGGAATTTTCATATTTTAACTAGCTATTCTCAATCCTTTCCTTGTAAGTCCAAAAGTGGTATTGCTATTTACAGGAATGATTGTACATTGTATTCATTTCCAGATTTCCCACTGTTTAGGACAGAGTAGCAGTATATGTAATAACATGGGAGCAACCTGAAGCAGACATATCATTTACAGCATTTTCTTGGTATTTATTATTTGAGCAATAAATAAACCAGTTTAGTACGAGAAAAAAGTTTTTGTTAGCCATTACCGTTGCTATGATAGTCTTGCATTGGTGAGGTTTTACTAGCAAAGAGATACAATAAGTTGGATAACAGTTTTAATGTCACTGATTTGATCAACCTTGTCTGTAATCTTGTCAACACTGTTTATTGTCTTCTTTACACAAGCTTTGTGTTTAATCTTAACACTTATATTTACTGTCTTCATCACTCAAGTTTTGTGTTTAATCTAAAAACCTATATTTACTGCCTTTCCTGTATATGCACTTTTCTGCCTCAAGGGAGTTTATATTTTTGAAACTAGCACCAGCTCAATGATCACTTAGATATACCAATTTAATCAGTACTTATATATTAGTATACCAATTTAATCAGTACTTATATAATAGTATACCACTTTGATCTGTATTTATATATTAGTATACCATTTTCATCAGTACTTATATATTAGTATACCAATTTAATCAGTACTTATATATTAGTATACCAATTTAATCAGTACTTATATATTTTTGTATACCAATTTAACCAGTACGTGGTAGGATACCAATTTAACCAGTACGTATATGGTAGGATACCAATTTAATCTGTACTTATATATTAGTATACCAGTTTAATCTGTACTTATAAATTAGTAAACCAATTTAACCAGTACTTATATATTAGTATACCAATTTGATCAGTATTTATCACACAGTAATATATCTAGAGAATGAAAGAAATTGAAGGTAGTTACAACTACATAAAAACAATATGTAAATATGTATGATTTTGTGACATTATCCTCTTTGCCACTACCGCTCCTGTGCCCCATTTGTCAGAGCATCTGTTTCAAAAGTGCAGGAGGTCATGGGTTCAAACCCCAGCCAAGCCACACCAAAGACTTATAAAAATGGTAGTAACAGCTGCCTTGCTAGGCGCTCAGAATTAAGAGATTAGTGTTAGGACTGATTGGCCTGATGTCAGGATAATGTGACTGGGTAGCTACATGACTGAAGAATTGTTAAACCTATGTTAAAAATCCAGATCACACAGACACACACTCTTTGCCACTCTATCAACTGTATAATGAACAAAACTTGCATCTACTTCATCGATAGTGCCTCATGTTCGCATATGCTTGATATATATATATATATATATATATATATATATATATATATATATATATATATATACACACACACACAGTTGAACCCGGTTATGTCGCCGGCCTAGGGGTTTGCCAAAAAGCGTCGAGATAACCGATGATCGAGATAAACGGAAACCAATATGGCGGCAATATATTAACATGTGCTTGAAATTTCTTTATGTACATGATGTGGTTTAATAAATGAGAATGTACATGCACATGTTTTTGGAGGTTTATTTACACAACAGCGTTGCCGCGATTTGTTTGATGAAGCGATCAGCATGCTATAAAAATGTACATACATGTTTGCTAACAACAAAAGGCATATGTGCACCAACTAACAGCAGAGATTTACCAGTATACAATACAAACCACCGTCGATTCTTGATACAAACCTTTATTATATTCTCCAACATTGCAAACACAAAGATCGCTCACAAAATCACAAAAAACGTGCGGAGTGTAGTTTGTTTTTACAAAAAGCTAACCAGTGTCAAAATTAAATTCGCGAGTCATTTCACTCTGACACAGCTCTGAAAAGTATCGTACACGCGGTTACTATGGTTTCTTTACAAAGTCTAAAATGCTTTGTTGCTTTTTGCCTTTAACAGTCTGCTTGAAAACAAATGCTTCAATATTATTTATGCTGTCTAAAACAGTTTCATCTCCTACAAAAGAACCATACCGTCGAATTTTCTGTAGCATTTCTACCACCTCACCAGCTGAGGGAATTGGTTCCAAATCTTCGTCCGCATCTTCTTCATCTTCTTTGTCATTGCCGCATGCAGATGTGCTTGCCTGTGCTGACTGCACACTTGATACAATGTCTTCATCGGTGATCACGCCATCAGTAACGATGTCTTTGTCGATTTCTACGTAATCTCGAAATTCCTGGACAGTGATGGCTAACTCCTGTGCCTCCTCTTCCAAGATAGCATCTGTAAGGCTTGATTTTTCCGCCACTTCCGCGAGTGAAACGTGAATATCGACCGCAAAAATCGTCCTTCAATATCACACACTGTACCATTTGTTCGTGTTAAAAAATACTTAGATAAGATGCCACTAATATAAGACGCACCCTGGGTGAGGGGTACGTAAAACTTTGTATAAGACGCGTCTTATATACGCGAAAATACGGTACTGAGATGGTGGAGTGGCATCGATAACTAACATTTTCAAAAGCCGGCAATTGATCATGGGGATCAAGATAACCAATGTTAAGTGGCAAATTTGGCCCTCTTTTGTGCTCGAGATATTAGGGTTCGGCAACATAAAAGAATCAACATAACCGATGAGAAAATGCTAAGACAAAGAGAGAATTTGGCGGTTCCACTTCAAAAACGTCGACTTAATAGGGTTGGCGAGTTAACCGAGGTCGAGATAAGTGGGTTCGACTGTATATATATATATATATATATATATATATATATATATATATATATATATATATATATATATATATATATATATATATATATATATATATATATATATATATATATATATATATATATATCTGGTTGTCTTCCCCGCAGACACCATAATATGAACTACAATGCTTAATTTAGGAACGCTCACACAACTATCATTGTTTTTCAAAAGAACAACAGTTCCTTTGTTAGCTGTATACCATTTCGGTAGAATAGGCTTTTTAATGTAACATTTTGAGAATAGTAATAAACGATATTTTGTTACCAAAAATTGAAATGGGATATTTAAATATATCTTTCAATGGTTCATTTGATGCTCTAATATCCACATTGGACATTGGTGGTATTACACATTTACATTTGTACTAATATCAGTTTTGTCATGTATTTTATACATCAGCTTTTGTAGCCATGTTCAATTTTCTCCAGACAGTGGCCATCTCTATAATGACAGCCTCCAACCTGTACTACTGTATGACATTTGAAAATTGAGACAGGCCTTTGATTTTTACAGTGAAATTCTAGACTTTGGGGTGGTGGGGTGGTTTCCTGTGTAATGAGTAAATATTTACTTCAAATAACAAATAAAAATGTTTTTAGTCAAGTTAACTTTGAACAATATGATTTATACTAAAACTGGAAAATTTATGAGCTGGGTGAACAATAAAATCCAAGTTCTGTGTATTTAACTTAATGTCTTCACCAACCAGAAACAGGGTTTAGCCCAGTCTAGTTTATATGTTAAAATTATTGATATAAGCCTGAAATCAGCAAGAGAATATTTCTATTGTCAATACTAATTTTTTTAAGTTACAAGTAACTGCCGAGCAGACGGCAATTTTGTATAAGGAGGACAATGAATCTATCAATAATGACACATATGTATTATGGTGAACCACTAAATCACTGTCTCTCATGGACAGGAAATGCCACTAATCCACTAATAGGAATGTTGTTATCATTCCTACATCCTTCAAATACCCTCAATTTTACCTAATTGGCTGTATTGGCAGTTAGAATGGCCACCAAAGCAATATTAGTTGTAATGCACATAATCAAATCAAGGACTTCTTTTAAACCTCTGCTGGTGTAGTAAGGACAATTTATATTTACATTTGAAATTGTATATGTAATAACAAAACAATACACCCTTTGTTATCAGATCTGCATTATCATCGTGGCACAACACTCAAGGTTTATGTTCTTCTTTTAGTCCTTACATCATGCATTTCATGACTTCAAATAAGCACTGCAGAAATTATATGTTGTCATTAATTACAACTGACAGGCATACCTACATTACATAAGTAAGTACTAATATGTAAAAACATTTAAACTGCTATCGTATGTACTTGCTTATTAGTCAAGTCAAATTGCAAGCAACAAAGATGCTGATCTGCCAGAGCATAATGTGCCTGCAGACCAGGATCTATGTTGCTTGTTCTACTAATTACCCCTAACAAACTGCACTGACCCAGATCTGCTGGCACATTATGGACTTATAAGCAAGTATACATGGTACTAAAAATGACCCAGTCCCAAATATTATCAAGATTATGAAAGAGTCACAATAAATGTAGAGGGCAGCACATGCACATATAGTTTAATGCTTGAGCTGAAACATATATAATTTATTTTTATGCTTGAGCTGAAACATATATATGAACATGGAATCCGAATATATTTTTGAAAATAGTCTAATAGAAAATTGGTATCAGAATACCCAGTGAGATTATCAGCATTTTCTAAAGAAAATAAACAAGGCTGTAAACTAGGCAATATGGAATTTGTTAATTGCAATGGTAAACAACTTCAAACACAGTAAATTACTTAAAATCCCAAACTTTGACTCACAAAGCAATCTCAAAGTCAAAATTCTGACAAGTTACATTACATGCAACATCACTGTTTTCTTTTCTCACAAAAACGCCATTTTTGTTCATTACACTCATTAAAAGATAGTGAGTTACAATTAGGCAAGTTGATGAAGAATATGGTAGGGACTATGGGTTATATAAAAGTCAATAAAACCTTTATCTGTGAATCAACAATGGCTCTGAAACATTTTCTGAACTGTGTTCAGACATTAATTTGGTCTAAGCAAAGTAAATCCCCCACATCATTAGCACTCCTAACCCCTGATCATCTTACCTCAGAAAGGTAACTCCAGTATAAATGTGTTTCTTCATTTGGTCTTTTCTATGGGTTTTTAAGTCATATAATAGCTGTATTAATACTGAGACATTTAAAATTTGACACAATCCATTTCCTTCTTTTCTTAAAAGTCAGTAATTCCAACATCAGTTTCATGTCACTAAGATGTACATGGACCTGTTGACATGACAGAAACATTTAAATCATACAGGTCAACATATGGACTAGATGACAGAACCATTTAAGCTATACAGGTCAACATATAGACTAGATGACATGACAGAACCATTTAAATCATACAGGTCAATATATGGACTAGATGACATGACAGAACCATTTAAGCTATACAGGTCAACATATGGACTAGACGACATGACATAACCATTTAAGTTTTACAGGTCATGATATGGACTAGATGACATGAAAGGACCATTGAAGTTTTACAGGTCAACATATGGACTAGATGACATGACAGGACCATTGAAGTTTTACAGGTCAACGTATGGACTAGATGACATGACAGGACCATTGAAGTTTTACAGGTCAACATATGGACTAGATGACATGACAGGACCCTTGAAGTTTTACAGGTCAACATATGGACTAGATGACATGACATGACCATTGAAGTTTTACAGGTCAACATATGGACTAGATGACATGACAGGACCATTGAAGTTTTACAGGTCAACATATGGACTAGATGACATGACAGGACCATTGAAGTTTTACTGGTCAACATATGGACTAGATGACATGACAGGACCATTGAAGTTTTACAGTTCAACATATGGAATAGATGACATGACAGGACCATTGAAGTTTTACAGGTCAATAGTTTGCTGATGCAATAAAATTTTGTTATTCCCAGTTTCTGCTGTGCATTAGTGCAAAGCCATATATTTCAGCATACACTTGAATCCTTGCTGATAAAGGTCATTTTACACCTGTTGCTGTGCACATACCAGTACAAGATGAAGTCAATAACACCATGTAGGTTTTAGTTAAAACAATTTAGTTACCAAATCAGATTACAATTTCACATGGTTCAGAAGTAATACCCATTGTCTAATTTGGGCATTTTATAATCAGTCAAAAATTCAGTCCTGTCACAAATGTCTGGTATTTTATAGTCAGTCAAAACAACATGTCTGGTATTTTATAGTCAGTCAAAACAATCAGTCCTATCACACATGTCTGGTATTTTATAGTCAGTCAAAAATTCAGTCCTGTCACAAATGTCTGGTATTTTATAGTCAGTCAAAAATTCAGTCCTGTCACAAATGTCTGGTATTTTATAGCCAGCCAAAACAATCAGTCCTATCACACATGTCTGGTATTTTATAGTCAGTCAAAAATTCAATCCTGTCACAAATGTCTGGTATTTTATAGTCAGTCAAAACAATCAGTCCTATCACACATGTCTGGTATTTTATTGTCAGTCAAAAATTCAGTCCTGTCACAAATGTCTGGCATTTTATAGTCAGTCAAAACAATCAGTCCTATCACACATGTCTGGTATTTTATAGTCAGTCAAAAAGTCAGTCCTGTCACAAATGTTTGGCATTTTACAGTCAGTCAAAACAACATGTCTGGTGTTTTATAGTCAGTCAAAAATCAGTTGTGTGACACGTATATAGTCTGGCATTTTATAGTCAGTCAAAAAGTCACACATGTCTGGTATTTTATCATCAGTCAAAAAGTCACACATGTCTGGTATTTTATCATCAGTTATAAAGTCAGCCATGTCAAACATGTCTAGACATATTAGTATATGAAAAGGGCATCAAAGTATTCAAATTTAATTAAATTAAATTAGCTATATATCAGTGCAGTTTTGAATGTGAAAAGATCCCTTCCAAAATATATTTTTTTTAAATAGTCCCCACATTTAACTCATCAGGAAATATCATGTCCACCTTTCTTTATCCATCTTCAGCACTTAACAACGTTAATGATCGTACTAAGCTTAAAGCTGAGGAGGTAAAACTCACATTTGAGTTTTAGTTTAAATCCTCATAAAATTGACTCAAAATCCTAAATGTCCTTTAATCAGATTTAGATGACTTACTTCACAGGATTTTCAATATGTCTTGGGCAGGAGTGGATTTGTTAATCACCATTACCACGGACAAAGTTCAGAAGACGGATTTTATACCTTTATTAACACTGATGAGTATTCAATAGAATCTGTTCGCAATCATCGAGTATTTTAATAGGAAATCTGGTTTTCATTTCAGCTCAACTTCATACCCAAGGTGCTTTTTGTACATGTATTGACACCATAGTGGTCCTGGTGTTATCGGTGAGTAAGCTTAACTTTACACCTACTGTCTATACTTGCTTATAAGACAAGTCAAACTGTAAACAACAGAGATCCAGATCTTTTGTAGCATAATGCAGTTGGACTTGTCTTATAAGCAAGTATATATGGTACATGTTTAAGGAGTTAGTTCAAACAGAATGTAAATATTTGTGACTTAATCAACTTCTGCTAAATTTTAGAAACTAAAGAAGATAAATGGTTTGTTCTACTGACAGACGATTAAGCAAGTGCATAATAAGGCAGTTGAAATATTGCTGCAAGTTTATGAATTTCATCTGAATGAAACACTGGTACATGTATTACTCCTTGAACAGTAAGCAAGTTGGGGAAGTTTGATATTATTGAAAGACTGTGATTATTGCAATACAAAGGTGAGTTAAGTTTCCTCCAGCCTTTCTTTTGAAGTATCTAACATATATGTCAAACAATATTAGTCATTAAGGCTGGTAGCTCATAGAGGAGGGGGCCCTGAGTGGCCGAGTGGTCTAAAGCGCTCTCCATTACGGATTACTGCCGTCTCACCTCTGTCTGTGTAGGTTCAAGTCTTGGATTTAGTCAATGTAGGCATGTGAGAAAGCTTGCCAGTAGCTTCTCGTGGGTCGGTGGTTCTTTCCAGGGATTTCTTGGGTTTTTTCTCCATTATTAATACTGGCCACCATGTATAGCATATGTGCTGAAAAATGGCGTTAAACCCTACAACAACAACAACAACAATCATAGAAGAGATTGTTCAAATTATGTTTTACAACATTTCAATTATATTAATGCTTTTTTTTGGGTAGAATGTATACCACTGTGATACACATTGCATGCAAACTAGAAATTAGAGAAACAAATGTCTCATGCAATTTACATCCTTATTAGGCTATATTGGTAGATTTCTAAGGCGTAAATCAGCTCATCAATTTTCAGTTATACTTGTGTATTTCTACCAGGTAAACTCTCATGAATTTTTAGTTATATTTGTTTACTTGTTTATTTCTATTGGGTAAAATCAGCTTATGAATTTTCAGTTATATTTGTTTATTTATTTATTTCTGTTAGGTAAAATCAGCTCATGAATTTTTAGTTATATTTGTTTATTTGTTTATTTCTATTGGGTAAAATCAGCTCATGAATTTTCAGTTATATTTGTTTATTTATTTATTTCTATTGGGTAAAATCATCTAATGAAGTTTCAGTTATATTTGTTTATTTCTACTGGGTAAAATCAGCTCATGAATTTTCAGTTATATTTGTTTATTTGTTTATTTCTCTTGGGTAAAATCAGCTCATGAATTTCAGTTATATATGTTTATTTGTTTATTTCTATTGGGTAAAATCAGCCCATGAATTTACAGTTATATTTGTTTATTTCTACTGGGTAAAATCAGCTCATGAATTTTCAGTTATATTTATTTATTTCTATTGGGTAAAATCATCTAATGAAGTTTCAGTTATATTTGTACATTTCTATAGGGTAAAATCAGTTCATAATTTTCAGTATATCAGGCTGAATTTGTAAATTTGTATGAGTTGAAATAAGCCAATGAAATCTGAGTTAAAAATTGTTATTGGTAGTTCCATTAAAACTTACCCAGGTTTTTCTTTAAATACATGACTGGGTACTCTGATCACTCCAGTCTTGGGTTATTCATATGAAAATGAGACAAAATTCTGAAATGCATTAATGAGTGACTTGAGAATGTTTATATGACTTGTGTGAGATTGTGTTGAACTTAGATGCTTTTGCCAAACAGGTAAATGGTCAAATAGTTTGCACTGGTTACATAGCACATGTTGCTGTAGTCTATTTCAGTGGATGGCACCCAACTCTACAAGAAGCAAGGGAGGATGCAGGATTTTATTCTGAGAGGACTTCTTGTTGTTGTTGTTGTTCTAGGGTTTAATGCCATTTTTCAAAACAAGATAGGCTATACAAGGCTGCCAGTATAATTGGTGGAGAAAGAACCCTGGAAAACCCAGGGAAGAACCACCGACCCACGAGAAGCTACTGGCAGGCTTTCCCACGTACTCACGCTAGCTGAGCCTTGGACTCGAACCCACGCAAACAGAGGTGAGATGGCAGTGATCTGGAACGGTAAGCACTTTAGACCACTCGACCACTCTGGGCCTCTCTGAGAGAATTTATTTAGAAGAGATAGTCGAGTGTATTCAAATGCATAATAACATTCTTATTTTTCACTTAATAGTGTACAATTTTAACATGCGGGAGGGTAACCGAAACCATCTAACAAAATCCTCCCCCAAATGGATTTATTTCTGTATGGAGGTGAAGTCAAACTTTTCTAAAGCCATGCACAAAAAATGTGAAGAGTTTCCCACATATTCAAGAAAACTGCTGTAAACGATTCCCCAGACTGCGGAGCTTATCTTTCTGTGATGGAACCTTCAGAATTACCTTAATCCATTGGATATAATCCTGCTCATGTAATTTTCAGATCTCATTAGATTCTATTGCTCATTTGAGATCTACCAAATTTGCATGCTAAAATGCACATAAGACTAGCATAAGTTAGATCTCATTTGAGAATTATGTGTGCAAAAAAGGTACCAGCTGTACTCACTTATAAGACAAGTCCAAGTGCACTGCACAGACCCAGATCTGCCATCATATAACGTGCTGGCAAATCTGGGTCTGTGCAGTTTGTTATGAGTAATAAGTAGAACAAACAACATATACCCTGGTCTGCAGGCACCTTATGCTATGACAGATCTGGATCTATGTTGTTTGCAGTTTGACTCGACTTACAAACAAGTACATATTGTAGCCAATTTTGGTGTAGTTTTAATTGTAAAGTGGAATTAGTTACTAGTAATCTAACAGTAAAAGTACCCTAGATACTTTCTTTTTCAATGTAATCTGCACAAACTGGTAATTTAAGCAAAGCTGATAACAAATTTGCAATCTGTACAAAGGATTTTGCATTACAAAAAGTTTTAAACATTTAACATTCATGCTTTTAAATGAAAAACATGAATACACCCATACTGGTCCAAGTTGTCTTACAGTGTCTGGTAAATGCAGTCTCTGATGCAAATTTGCTGATATGTGCTTTTAACCATACAATACAAGGAATTAGCAAAAGAATTTAATAACAAGCTCATATTTTTTTCATAACATTGTGTAAAAAAAAATGTATTATTCAGAAAATTGCATGCAAACTAGATATTAGATTTTTAATAAATAAATCTACTTCCGAAAGATGTGAAATACGTTCCACTTTGTTTCAGATTTATTTTATATTTCTCTCTTCAAATTTAACTGCAACAATTTTATCATCATGAAGAGTAGTCTTTAATATCATATTTGTATGCAATATCTTTACAGCAATGAATCTTGCATAAGCTTGTGTAAGCTAGTTTGTCCATGAAAGCTTATTGTTTGACGATGCAAGCTGTCACAATGTTGTTTGACAATGCATGCTGTGACTCACAATGTTGTTTGACTATGCAAGCTGTCACAATGTTGTTTGACGATGCATGCTGTCACAATGTTGTTTGACCATGCAAGCTGTCACATTGTTGTTTGACCATGCAAGCTGTCACAATGTTGTTTGACCATGCAAGCTGTTGCAATTTTATTTGTCAATGCAAGCTGTCACAATGTTGTTTGTCCATACAAGCTGTTGCAATGTTGTTTGTCCATGCAAGCTGTCACAATGTTGTTTGTCAATGCAAGCTGTTACAATGTTGTTTGTCCATGCAAGCTGCTACAATGTTGTTTGTCCATGCAAGCTGTTACAATGTTGTTTGTCCATGCAAGCTGTCACAATGTTGTTTGTCAATGCAAGCTGTTACAATGTTGTTTGACCATGCAAGCTGTCACAGTGTTGTTTGACCATGAAAGATGTTGCAATTTTATTTGTCAATGCAAGCTGTCACAATGTTGTTTGTCCATGCAAGCTGTCACAATGTTATTTGACCATGCAAGCTGTTGCAATTTTATTTGTCCATGCAAGCTGTTACAATGTTGTTTGACCATGCAAGCTGTCACAATGTTGTTTTACCATGCAAGTTGTTGCAATTTTATTTGTCAATGCAAGCTGTCACAATGTTGTTTGTCCATGTAAGCTGTTACAATGTTGTTTGTCCATGCAAGCTGTCACAATGTTGTTTGTCAATGCAAGCTGTTACAATGTTGTTTGACCATGCAAGCTGTCACAGTGTTGTTTGACCATGCAAGATGTTGCAATTTTATTTGTCCATGCAAGCTGTCACAATGTTGTTTGTCCATGCAAGCTGTCACAATGTTATTTGACCATGCAAGCTGTTGCAATTTTATTTGTCCATGCAAGCTGTTACAATGTTGTTTGACCATGCAAGCTGTTACAATGTTGTTTTACCATGCAAGCTGTTGCAATTTTATTTGTCAATGCAAGCTGTCACAATGTTGTTTGTCCATGCAAGCTGTGACAATGTTGTTTGACCATGCAAGCTGTTGCAGTTTTATTTGTCAATGCAAGCTGTTACAATGTTGTTTGTCCATGCAAGCTGTCACAATGTTGTTTGTCCATGCAAGCTGTCACAATGTTGTTTGTCCATGCAAGCTGTCACAATGTTATTTGACCATGCAAGCTGTTGCAATTTTATTTGTCCATGCAAGCTGTTACAATGTTGTTTGACCATGCAAGCTGTTACAATGTTGTTTTACCATGCAAGCTGTTGCAATTTTATTTGTCAATGCAAGCTGTCACAATGTTGTTTGTCCATGCAAGCTGTGACAATGTTGTTTGACCATGCAAGCTGTTGCAGTTTTATTTGTCAATGCAAGCTGTTACAATGTTGTTTGTCCATGCAAGCTGTCACAAATGTTGTTTGTCCATGCAAGCTGTCACAACGTTGTTTGTCCATGCAAGCTGTCGCAATGTTGTTTGTCCATGCAAGCTGTCACAATGTTGTTTGTCCATGCAAGCTGTCACAATGTTGTTTGTCAATGCATACTATCACAATGTTGTTTGTCCATGCAAGCTGTCACAATGTTGTTTGTCCATTGCAAGCTGTCACAATGTTGTTTGTCCATGCAAGCTGTTACAGTTTTATTTGTCCATGCAATCTGTCACAATGTTGTTTGTCCATTGCAAGCTGTCACAATGTTGTTTGTCAATGCAAGCTGTCACAATGTTGTTTGTCCATGCAAGCTGTTACAATGTTGTTTGTCCATACAAGCTGTCACAGTGTTGTTTGTCCATGCAAGCTGTCACAATGTTGTTTGTCCATGCAAGCTGTCACAATGTTGTTTGTCCATTGCAAGATGTCACAATGTTGTTTGTCAATGCAAGCTGTCACAATGTTGTTTGTCCATGCAAGCTGTTACAATGTTGTTTGTCCATACAAGCTGTCACAATGTTGTTTGTTCATGCAAGCTGTCACAATGTTGTTTGTCCATGCAAGATGTCACAATGTTGTTTGTCCATGCAAGCTTGTTCTTTACATAAATCAGGTTTGCATAAGCTGGTATATTACAATATTTGAGATTGTGCAAGCTTGCAATATTTCATTCACATAATTTGTGCAAGCTCAACAATTTTTTCAGTACAGACTTATGCAAGCTTGCCACAAGTTTCCAACAATAGCAGTTTGCACAAGATTGTTGCAAGCTTGCACTAAGAGCTTGTGAGTTTGGTTGGGATACTCCACACTGACAGTGACTTCCTTGGTTCCTAAAGTATGTTTAACTGGAAAAGCCCTGTGTCAAACTCTGGTACCATGCTATTCAAGCATATTGGTACCAGGGGTAACAAAAAAAATTAAAATCCATACATTTTCGTTGGGCAACCAGCTTTGAAAATCTGCACAGCCATTTTCTTTTTTGGTTGCCCCATAAACTATTGTTACTTGTCCTCAGTACTGCTGTAAATAAATTATTCAATGACTTTTGTCATACATATAGTTGGCTTTAATTGTATACACTACTTGTAACTCACCATCAGTCCAGCTAATTGAAAGTGTCACATAAAATTAAAAAATTCACCCTGAAGGGTCCTGGTACTGTGATTAATTAACAAGGTAATGAGCAGCAATTGGCACAATGAATTAGTGTAGTCTTTTGCCTTGGGCAATTGCCCAACACCCAACTACTGATTAACATGACAATAATTCAGGCAGCCAGCTTGTACATACTCAGAGGAACAATTTAATGATAAAATGTTTTTTGTTGGACAAAATATAAAATTCCATTTTAAGTTTTAACATGATCATTTTTAATAATAATTTCAGTTGCCCAACTGGGCTTTCACATTGAGAAAAATAATTTGTCTACCTCTGGGTACCAAATTATTTAAAATAAATGCCAACTAGCTGATCAATGTGAATCCACTTGTAAACCATTACCAGAATTTAATCATACAGAAATCTATTCTGAAACTAAATCCAGCATAATTGGCAAATAAATGACGCTTCATCCCAAATTATTGATTCAACAAATATACAGCTGTTCATAATTGGAAGGAAATGTTTAACAAGAGATCAATAGATAATTACAGATAATAGGTTATGATATCAGTAATTATAATGGAAATGTTTTTGATTGACAAAATACTTCACGTTCATAGTAGAAATAAATGCTAACAAGGTACTAGGATTCATGACTGACTGAAGTGTAGGAAAGTGAACAATAAATGCAAATGAAACGGTGTATTTTTCAACAATCCCTATTTGCCATGCTTCCTTCTCCAAAGGAGAAAGAAATTTTCTGGTACAAATTGGATTACCACCATAAGAAATTTTGACAATGATAAATCATAATGTACTTCTCATTTGTGAATAATGCAAGATAAATTTTGACAGTCATCAATTATAATCAACTTGATAATCATGTGACTATGTTTCAATTGAGCAAATAATGAAATATGACCTATTTATTACTGCAGAACTGTCAAAAAACCAAAGGCATATTTTATATATGGTTCATCTATCCATATGGACAGGTGTAAATGTACATTATAATGTTCTTGGTGATTAATCCATCTAAACAGGTGTATGTGTACATATGTAAAGTATTTTGTAATTCATCCATACATATATACAGGTGTACGTGTACATATGTAAAGTCTTTTGTAATTCATCCATACATATATACAGGTGTACGTGTACATATGTAAAGTCTTTTTAATTCATCCATACACATATACAGGTGTACGTGTACATATGTAAAGTCTTTTGTAATTCATCCATACATATATACAGGTGTACATGTACATATGTAAAGTCCATCATACTTGATCCATCCTCCATACAGGTGTATGTATACATATGTGATGTTCTCCATACTACATCCATCCATTTATACAGGTGCATATGTACATGTGTAAAGTCCTTCATACTTCATCCATCGACACATACCGATGTATGTGTACATGTGTAAAGTCCTTCATACTTCATCCATCCATACATACAGGCGTGAGTGTACATGTGTAAAGTTCTTCATACTTCATCAATCCATACATACCAATGTATGTGCACATGTGTAAAGTCCTTCATACTTCAACAATCCATACATACCAATGTATGTGAGTGATGCATAAAGTCCTTCATACTTCATCCATCCATACATATCCATGTATGTGTACATGTGTAAAGTCCTTCATACTTCATCCTTCCATACATATCCATGTATGTGTACATGTGTAAAGTCCTTCATATTTCATCCATCCATACATATCCATGTATGTGTACATGTGTAAAGTCCTTCATACTTCATCCATCCATACATATCCATGTATGTGTACATGTGTAAAGTCCTTTGTACTTCATCCATCCATACATATCCATGTATGTGTACATGTGTAAAGTCCTTTGTACTTCATCCATCCATACATACCAATATATGTGTACATGTGTAAAGTCCTTCGTACTTCATCCATCCATACATATCCATGTATGTGTACATGTGTAAAGTCCTTTGTACTTCATCCATCCATACATACCAATGTATGTGTACATGTGTAAAGTCCTTCGTACTTCATCCATCCATACATATCCATGTATGTGTACATGTGTAAAGTCCTTCATACTTCATCCATTCATACTCACAGGTGCATGTATACATGTGTAATATCATTTAAATTCTCCTAAACTGCAGTGCTGCACATAGGATTCCAAAAAAATTGGAGACCCAGTACCTTCAAACTTTGAGGCTCACATATTATTAAAGGGGTAAGATAAATTATAGTACTTAATGCATTAGTAGTATTAAAACAATTAATTAATCTTATTTGTTTTCAGTTTTGCCAGCTTAAATATGTTTGATGCATTGTCTGAAGATATGTTCCTTAGACAAATGTTTTATGAAAGTAACTAATTAAAGCATTGATATGTCTGAATATCTGGTTAACCTGAAATGATGTTCATTATGGAATTTTCCTTTCTGGATGTTGCTATTATTTAACTTTAATGTTCTCTTATTATCTACTAGCATTCATTATACTAAATACCAACTATGTTTTCTGAATAATTTTTATTTTCAGATTAATAAATCATTTATTAAATGACAAATTGTGTATTGCTTTAAAAAAAATTCTCTTTTTACATCAATTCAACCTGAAAATAAATGAAACCTTCCTTCCTGAAAGCATGATTTTAACTCTGAAAATACATTATGTTAGCAGTTATGAAGGACTTTACAACTCGAAAATACATTATGTTAGCAGCTATGAAGGACTTTACAACTCGAAAATACATTATGTTAGCAGCTATGATGGACTTCTCAACTCGAAAATACATTATGTTAGCAGCTATGATGGACTTTACAACTCGAAAATACATTGTTAGCAGCTATGAAGGACTTTACATCTCGAAAATACATTATGTTAGCAGCTATGATGGAATTTACAACTCGAAAATACATTATGTTAGCAGCTATGAAGGACTTACCACTCAAAAATACATTATGTTAGCAGCTATGACAGACTTTACAACTCGAAAATACATTATGTTAGCAGCTATGATGGACTTTACAAATTGGCCAACAGCTACAAACCTTGAAAGTTTTCATTGCCAGACACATAAGCTTTGTAATGTAAATTCACTGCTATCTTACAGTTTTTATCACATTTAGCGACTCAAGCCATTACTAGCACCAACAGAGACACTTAGTGACTCTAGTCATTACTAGCACCAACAGAGATACTGATCGACATCTACTTAAATAAAAGTTGTAGTTGTTTTGATATTTCTATCTGAAATAGGTGCACATGGGGGTGAAGTGTACATTATCAAGATTTGCAGTTGAGGTGATTGCACATAAATTTTATGACTCTCAAGTTGTATCTCAGACATGTATGAGAACTGGCATGTATGATAACAAGTACCAACAAATATCTAACTGAACTGGACCCTCTAGATCAATGCTCAGGGGGTCTTCCCAGCACCCTATCCCCTTCCCCCACCAGCACTTTTCCCCCTGAGTTTGTACTTTAATACTACTAAGGTCCACATCCTATAACTACATATGCACTTAATAGGCAATAAATAACATTATACATGCCACTTGCACTGTCCCAGGGGGCCATCTCTACACCCAATCCCATCTCCCTATCCCCACCCCTATTCCCAGGAAGGTAGCCCCTGGGTCAAAACTTGGAAACCCTATATCAACATATACACTTAAGAAAATGTACAACAATGTAAGATTGCACAAACCTGAAATAAATGGTGAAAAATACAAAAAATCACACTTTTTATTATTTTGTCAAGATTAATCACAAGCATTCTTAAAACAACTTTTATCCATTACTCATAAGATTATTAATATTTTGTATAAATCTTTGTCTGGGACAGTTGTTTCCAACAAAAGTTTTTTTAAAAATTGCCTTAACATATACACTCAACAAATATATACTCTGATCTGCCATTGCACAATGTTCTGGTAGATCAGGGTCTATTTTGTTTGATATATTGATTACTCCACACACAATACACAAATCCAGATCTGCCAGTGCAGTATGTGATGGAAGATCTGGGTTTGTACAGTTTTCTGCTGGATCAGACTCATACACTGTATCATAGGCAAAAATATAAACAGTATACTGCCAGTCTGAAATATATATACAGTACACTGCCAGTCTGAAATATATATACAGTAAACTGCCAGTCTGAAATATATATACAGTACACTGCCAGTCTGAAATATGTTAGGGATTTACCATATATACTCACTTATAAGTCAAGTCCAACAACAAAAAGCAAAGATCCTGATCTGCTGTTGCATAATGTGTCTGCAGATCAGGATCTATGCTGCTTGTTCTACTGATTACATCTAACAAATTCCACACACCCAGATCTTGTGGCTCATTATGCACCATCAGATATGGATCTGTGCAGTTTGCAGCTGGATTCCTCTTATAAGCAAGTATTCATATTAATGATATTTTGCATCCAAAAATATTTATACTTAGGTACAGTTCATGCTTGACTAAAAGTTTGAGGTTTAAAACAGTAAAATATTTGTCATATTACCACTAAAATGACATTAGAAAAACATTCAATTTTGTTCAGTATGTATGGACCAGAACAGGCTCCTTTCTACCACTAATGTATCATTTACAACAATTCAATCTGTAATTTTAGAGTTCTCATCAAATTTAATAAAACTGAATGCTTTCAATAAATTGTGACTTCAACATCATATTTGATGAGAAAATTGGCATTTATACGCATACTTATTAAAACAGTATATTATTAATATATTATATTATTAAAATATTTATATCATTTTTGCCTGTAAATCAGAAAAGTCGTCTTAAGTCAGTTCCTACCTGTACATGATTTTCCATCTGCCTGAAGCCGCTGCCCCTCCGGACATAAACAGTTGTAGCCTCCATGTGTATTCTGACATTGATACTGGCAACCTGGATTGCTCACCTTACATTCATCAATATCTGGAACACAGACAAACAGATGGGATTGATGCTCTACTGGACAAAAAGAATTTATAGGAATTCAAGATAAGTTCACTTCTTCCATTTAACTGTTAAAGTGCTTACACAATATCCAATATTCCTTGGCTATACCAAGATTTTAAAATTAGCTGCTGTGGTACAAAAAAAAGCTGAATGTTAGCTTGGTACCATTTTCATTTAGAACAAAGTAGACATCATTTGAGGTCTTTTTGGTGAAAACCCTATATCATAATGATCATCCATTCAAGGAGAGTAGTAACAACAACATTTTTAGAACAGCCATTGCAGCAGCCATATTAGATAAATGACTGGCACCATTTTCATTTAGAACAAAGTACACATCATTTGAAGTCCTTTTGGTGAAAACCCTATATCATAATGATCATCGATTCAAGGAGAGTAGTAACAACAACATAGTTTGAACAGCCATTGTGGCAGCCATATTAATAATAAGACTGGCACTATTCTCATTTAGGACAAACTAAGAAGCATATTCATTAGATAGATGACTGGCACCATTCTCATTTAGGACAAACTAAGAAGCATATTCAATAAAACCTCATGCTGATCTAGCAATCTGTTTGGAAAGGAGTAGTAATACTACTTTCATGACATGACTTTCAACTGAGGAGTAGTAATACTACTTTCATGACATGACTTTCCACTGAGTAGTAATACTACTTTCATGACATGACTTTCCACTGAGGAGTAGTAATACTACTTTCATGACATGACTTTCAACTGAGGAGTAGTAATACTACTTTCATGACATGACTTTCCACTGAGGAGTAGTAATACTACTTTCATGACACGACTTTCCACTGAGGAGTAGTAATACTACTTTCATGACACGACTTTCCACTGAGGAGTAGTAATACTACTTTCATGACATGACTTTCCACTGAGGAGTAGTAATACTACTTTCATGACACGACTTTCCACTGAGGAGTAGTAATACTACTTTCATGACACGACTTTCCACTGAGGAGTAATAATACTACTTTCATGACACGACTTTCCACTGAGGAGTAGTAATACTACTTTCATGACACGACTTTCCACTGAGGAGTAGTAATACTACTTTCATGACACGACTTTCCACTGAGGAGTAGTAATACTACTTTCATGACATGACTTTCCACTGAGGAGTAGTAATACTACTTTCATGACATCACTTTCCACTGAGGAGTAGTAATACTACTTTCATGACATGACTTTCCACTGAGGAGTAGTAATAACAAGATATACAAGACGGTTGCTGTGACGACCAAATTGATATCAGATCAGCACCATTTTTATTTAAGACCAAGTAGAAGCATTCTGCTGAAAACTCATTTTTTAAAATGGCTGTCTTGGTTAGTCATATTGGACACCAGATTGGCACTGTCTTCATTTAGGACCAACTAGACATCATAAGAAATCTTCTAGTGAAAACAACATGTTGATATGACCAGGACCATTCAAATGGAGTAGCGATATGAAGATTTTGAAGAAGGCCACTGCAGTAGCCATATTGGATGTCCAACCAGCATTATTTTCATTTAGGCCCAACTAGACCAAGGGATGAATGTGTATGTAAAGTTTCAAGGCAATCCTTCAAATACTTAGGATTAACAATTTAACAATCTTGTGCTAACACTAATGAACAGACAGATGACAAACAACAGACCATCGTATGAGCTCTTCTGGTTGATGACCAGTAGAGCTAAAAATGGGGTCAGAACACAAACTTCACACTTATAAATTCCAGTTCTGTTACTTTTATGACCAGTGGTGGTTCATGAGCTGAATATTGAAAGTGTAACATCATTTATAATGAAAGCACTGTATCACTCCAACTTAATTTTACCAAAAGTATAATTCAACCTTGTTTTTCTCTCTGCACAATTCTAAAAGGAATGTAACACTGCTGGATGAAGGTTAATAGAAATCAAATCAAAGAAAAGTATCATAGTTTTGTATTCAGAATATTACTGTGACATGATGTAACTAATGGGATTGCAGTCTCAAAAAGGTGTTAAACTTTTTGTCTCGAAATACTCATGGCAACGAAAGTCCTTGAGAATCAAGGATATATGTGATTGCCATTGTTCTTGTTGGCATACACTAGGTTTTTGTCAAATAAGATCTAGGAAAAATTCACTCTGAAATTACAGGCTAAATTCCACAAACTGGCTTTAGAGCTAATCTGTCTCACTCAACCCTGATTCACTAGTACTTACCCTTAAGTCAATCTGTCTCACCCAACCCTCTGACCTACTTGTACATACCCTTAAGTCAGTCTGTCCCACCAAACCTTCTGACCTACTGGTACTTACCCTTAAGTCAATCTGTCTCACCCAACCCTCTGACCTACTGGTACTTACCCTCAAGTCGATCTGTCTCACCCAACCCTCTGACTTACTGGTACTTACCCTCAAGTCGATCTGTCTCACCCAACCCTCTGACCTACTGGTACTTACCCTCAAGTCGATCTGTCTCACCCAACCCTCTGACCTACTGGTACTTACCCTCAAGTCAATCTGTCTCACCCAACCCTCTGACTTACTGGTACTTACCCTTAAATCGATCAGTCTCACCCAACCCTCTGACCTACTGGTACTTACCCTTAAATTGATCAGCTCACCCAAATGTCTGATGTAGTATTTACCATTAAGTCAACCTGTCTCACCCAAACCTCTGTTCTGCTGGTAATTTTGTAACCCTTAACTCAATCTGTCTCACCCAACCCTCTGATCACTTGTATTTACCCTTAATCCGGAAAAGTCTATATTGTTTCAATAGCTGCCAATGTCTGTTTATTCTTTAAAATCTTCAAAACTAATAATGTTGAGCTAGCTTTCAGCCCATATGTTGTTTTACCATTCCTCATGATTTGGGTTTTACAGGAAATCCCCATGCCATACAGTTGTCAGTAAAACTTCCCCCAGAACATACACAGTGAAAAGTCAACAAAATTCTAGCAAATCTTGCCACAGGTGATAAGCAAACAGGAACTTGCTTCTGAAATTGATATGCACTGTGAAAAATTACAGTATTGTTCCATGTAATACAGTCTTGCCCTCAACTAGAGCAAAGCCAAGGTCATCATAAGGAACAATGTTGTCACCCCTGAGAATATATATGCAAAACATAATCGTAGGGGTACTGCCTAAAGCAACATTATGCAAGTAAAGTAATTTTTATATTTCACTTGCTTTTAAGGTTGATTTATAATTTCAGGGTACATAAAATTAAAAAATTAAATGTTTTTTGGGTACAGTATGTTTCCCCCCTAAAAATACCATATCAGTCAACAAGAACCATAATGACTGGCTCCACAACATATGCAACATCATGTAGAGAAGATCTGCTTGTGTTGAAAAAAGGATGAATATATTTCACAACTGAGTTTTTCACTCATGAGAAGAAAATATCCATTATTCCCTCCTAACTTGTAAACATTTTTTTCACTGTGCTCATATATATTGTCTAGCTAAAGTGAATAATAGATTGAAATAGCCAATTTCTTACAGTATCCTGTGTAATAATGTCATTATTTACTGTTTATGTTCTGCTGTATTTACCACAGAAAATACCAATAATAAAATAATACTCTTTCCTAATTTACCATATAAATAAAAAAAACATTATTTCTTTTTTCTTCTTCAAATTAAGTACATTTTTGGGATTCAAACCTGGTACTCTTGCATGATAGACCATTTGACCAAGCAAGTGAAAATATGCAGGTAAAATTCTCTGATCATAATGTTATCGATGTTTTATTTTCTGGTGTATAAAAAAAAATTGGCAATTCACTCCAGTCTTGTTGTTGTGAGGTTAGCATCATTTTTCAGCACACAATATTGTATACATGGCAGCTAGTATAACTGCTGGAGGAAGAACCCAGGAAAATCCCAGTAAGAACCACTGATCCATGGCAAACTACTGGCAGCTTACTCATATACCCACACTGGCCAAGCCCAAGACTCGAACCCATGCTAACTGAGGTTCACTCCAGTTAATTATCAAACTAATTTCTCCAGGAAAATCCACTAATTCACTTGCATAAAATAAAAGCTGGGTCATATTTCCAAAACTGTGTTTTCAGAAAAAAAAACCATGTAAATGTATCATGTAAATGAATCTTGAAAATGTATCTTGAAAATGTATCATGAAAATGAATCTTGAAAATGTATCTTGAAAATGTATCATGTAAATGAATCTTGAAAATGTATCTTGAAAATGTATCTTGACAATGTATCTTGACAATGTATCTTGACAATGTATCTTGACAATATTTTCTTTGATCTTATTTACAGACATGTCAACTCATTGAGTTGAATAAGATGCACTACTGTACAGAAACACACTCTAGTGTCCTTAATGAAGAAGTCAAGGTTACTTCATCTTTCACTACAACACTTTATACAGTGAACTCATTGCATGGTGTTTTATCAGTAAAATCAGAAGGGCTTTTTATTTACCTTGGCATCTTCTTCCATCAGCTGCCACCTGAAATCCATGTGGACATTTACACAGGAATGAGCCAATTGTATTTATACACTGGTGCTCACAACCACCATTATTTTCATTGCATTCATTTATATCTGCAAAAAACGAAAAGAGAAGAAGCTCAAGAAATACTTCCGCTTCACTGAATACCAAATAATTCTCATTAATAGTTCTTGTGTACATCTGTAACTCTGAGCTAGGGAAGAGATAATCCAAATGGGCAATTCAAAATGTTACCATCGATATGACAAAAAGGATGGATGAAGGAACAAACAGAAGAGATATCAAATGGCTTCTCTTGTGGCTACAACAGACAAACCGTAGATACAAATTTTTGTGCAATAGTTTCTTTTTTAAATTCTGATTGCTTTTTGCAGACTTCCAGCAAAAACATTATTTTTAAAATTTATTAAAAAATGAAGAAACATTTGTCCAAAAATTTAAGTTTTACCGCTTTGTAAAGTATTTAAACTTTTTTCCTGCTAATACAACATTTAAGATTTCCTGCTATGCTACATATTCCTATTTTTCATTATATCACAATAGACACATTCTTTCGTAAAGTTCCATTACAAATTTCAGTGTTATTGTGTATGTAATGGTGCAAAAGTGTGTAGATATTTTCGCAGTACATTCTGTCATGGTCAGCATGACATGTGACCATTAAGATTGACATATGGGCTAGACTCGACATAAATTTTTAGCTTGCAATGGTTAACATCTATTATTTGGAAGAATTATTGGATTTTAATTATGACCCAATATTAATGTAGGGTTAATTTGAGGAAAAAACAAAGTAGATACATGCCAGAGACAAAATTTGGGGAATCTTAGGCCATTTGAAATAGATGTAATAAAATGATATTTTTGACAATAGTTATTAATAAAGGCAGACTAGAGAGAATTATTCTGACTTTGATGGGAGTGTTAAAATTTTGGTGGTTTGAGACAGTTAATCCTGATTGGCTAAGCAAAATGGAGGGGGTTGTATCCCAGATAAAGTTCATGGTTTTAAGTAATTCCCCTTGCAAAATTTGGCAGTCCAAGTTTTTCTGCCAAAAGAGGAGGCTGAGGGACTCTGAGCAAATTAACAAGTAATTTCTCTCAATGAAAAAATTCAAGTATGTGACAAAGTCTGTGTTGACCATAATTGTTCAGCTTGTAATGTACAGCACACATTGGGATGTAATAGTTACCAAAGAGGTCTAGTTATGTCATAGTCCCAGTTAGGAATAAGAGTAGCTGCTAGAGAGACATTAAATTTATAGGATTGCGGATCAGCATCAGTTTAGTCCAAATAAAAACAACTTTGATCTCATATGGGATAATGTGCTGGAAGACCATGGTTTATGTTGTTTGTATTACTGATTACTACTAATAAACTGCAAAGATGCAGATCTGTTGGCACATTATGCAATGGCAGATCTGGGTCTTTTCATTTGCAGATGGACTTGACTTGCAAGCAAGTATGTATGATAAAAATTTGCTAGCCCTCTGTGAAGATAAGGATAGGCTTATGGTAGGCAATTTCATCAGAAATATTCAGTAAGCATACAATTAATCTCCCATCTACAGAAAAGTTAAAAAGTAAATTGTACACTCACAGAATATAATTGCCCTCTAGTCCACTTTTAGTTAAACTATAAATCATGAAATGGGTTGGGTTTACAGACATTTTTAAAACATGCTCTCTGATACTAGTTGACCAGTCTGCAAATTATGAAATAAGTCAAATCTTACACATTTAACAACTCCTAAGATCTGAATAGAAACAGTGTAAGAGAAAATTTGCCTATTAGAATATATCAGATTTTAAAAGCAAAGTTATGTTTTGTTTGAAAGACTGGTTTCCTACAATGTTGTCTTGACTGGTCTCAAAGCAATGGCAGACACAGGTCTTGTGCAAGAAGTTTGCCTCATACTTGAAACCTATCTAAAAATCAATGGTGAAAAAACATAAATATGTACAATAGGGTAATTATAGAATGTTTTCTCATTATTCAAAATAATTGATCATCCATTCCTTGAAATAGAAAGATTAATAACTATTTAATTCTACTGAGTGGAAGATATTGTCAACACATGGTTGAAACCTTATGAATTGCTAAATCAATAACTTGGTCTTTTTGCAGACTGAATACATATTGCTCGCACCCATAATCAATACAAGAAACACATTCTGAAAACATCAGATTGAGAAAGTGACTCAAAATTGGTGCTATCATTCTTTACTTTATGGAAATTCTGTGTTCCATGGACCTTACTTGCACTGAATCTTGGTGACTGCAATGTCTGAACAATCTTTGCCATATCTACCATACATACTCAGTTAGGAATCAAGTTCAACTGCAAACAACACAGACCCTGATCTGCTTTTGTATAATGCACCAACAAATTAGGGTCTAGGTTGTTACAGATTACTCTGAACAAACTGCATAGACACAGATCTGCCTGGGCATTTTATGTGATTGCAGATCTGGGTCTGTGCAGTTTGCAGTCAGACTTGACTTATAAGAATGTACATATGGTAATTCAGCCACAGTTAGTTTTATTATGCAGAAGAGATTCATATTAGAAGTTTACCTTTCAGATAACACTGTACTGTTTTGTGATAGAGAATTTACAGTTAGAAGACATTATCTGTCAAGATGAATGGATTCAGCAATCAACTAAAGGTTACAAACTTTAGAAGAAGTGATCTGTCAAACTCATTGAGTACAACAATCATCAAGAAGTTAGAAGATGTAATCTGTCAAGTTGATTTAGTACAGCAATCACCAACAAGTTACAGTTAGCAGATGTGATCTGTCAAATTCATTGAGTACAGCAATCATCAAGAAGTTACAGTTAGCAGATGTGATCTGTCAAATTCATTGAGTACAGCAATCATCAAGAAATTACAGTTAGCAGATGTAATCTGTCAAGTTCATTGACTACAGCAACCAACAAGAAGTTAGAAGATGTGATCTATCAAGTTCATTGAGTACAGCAATCAACAAGGTATAGCTGACATGTGATCTGTCAAGTTCACTGAGTACAACAATCAAGAAAGCAGACCCATGACTAAAATCTAAACTTTAACTAGTAAGAAGTACTAATCAGTGACCTACAGTATATGCTCACTTATGAGTCCAACTTCAAACTGCACAGTTTTTATGCAGTAATCAGTAAAACAAACAATACAGACCCTGATCTGCAGGCACATTATAATATGGCAGAACGGGATCTTTGTTGTTTGCAGTTGGACTTGACTTATAGGCAAGTATATATGGTATTAAATGAATGTAATCAACCAATTTTGGGCAACTACATGACAGTAAATCCCTTTTATAAGCAGCTGCTTCAGTGGCCTAGTGGTTAGAGGATCTGCCTCAGTTGCGGGAGGTTGTGGGTTCTATCCCGGCTGAGTCATACCAAAGACTAATAGTGGCCGAGTGGTCTAAAGCGCTCTCCGTTACGGATCACTGCCATCTCACCTCTGTCTGCGTAGGTTCGAGTCTCGGATTTGGCCAATGTGGGTATGTGAGAAAGCTTGCCAGTAGCTTCTCGAGGGTCGGTGGTTCTTTCCGGGGATTTCCTGGGTTCTTCCTCCACCATTAATACTGGCCGCCATGTATAGCCTATCTTGTGCTGAAAAATGGCGTTAAACCCTACAACAACAACAACAACAACAACCAAAGACTAATACAAATGGTACTAACAGCTGCCTTGCTTGGTGCTCAGCATTAAGAGGTTAGTGTTAGGACTGGTCGACCTGGTGTCAGGATAATACGACTGGGTGGGACATCATGCTACATGTCTGTGATGTGATGCCCTAGTGCTAGACATCACTATAAACTACCACACTGCAGACATCATAGCGATACGACTGAAATTTTTTAAGTTATGTTAAACTTCCAAATCACACACACACACCTTTCATAAGCACTCATTTCAAGTTAACTTTCACATTAACCATCTACGAAGCAAAATATAAGGAATCTGAGAACAGAGTTAATGAAACAGTAAAAGAAGGCTGCTGTGACCCAATTCTGCAGTCATGCACTTGAATCATGATGCATCCAAATAATTACAGAAACTGATTTACATGCACAACATGTATAACTGTACTATAGAATCTCAACGGTCAATGTGCCAAAAGGACCCAAATAATTAATCAGAGATATATGTGCTTTGATTCAATTAGGTTTCATTAATCATAAACACTGTGTTGCATCTTAGAAACAAGCTGGAGTTATTCAATGTGTAACATCAATAAGACAAAATAGGGGTAATTTAATGAGTAACATCAATCCAATCAAATTGATTCAGTGAGTAACATCAATCCAGCCATTTTTGAGACATTCAGTGACTTTGTTTGTAACATCAAGCCAGTCATGTTTGAGTGGCTTTGTGTGTGACATGAAGCCAGTCATGTTTGAGTGATTTATTGTGTAACATCAAGCCAGTCAAATTTGAGATATTAAGCATTTAACACCAAAACAGTCATGTTGCAGTGATTTAGCATGTAACATCATGTCAGGAATGTTTTAGCAGTTTCATGTGTGACATTACGGCAGTCGTGTTTGAGTGCTTTAGTGTGTAATATCAAACCAGTAATGTTTCAGCAATTTAGTGTGTAACATCAAGCCACTTGTGTTTGAGTGATTTAGTGTGTAACTTCAAGTCAATCATGTTTGGGTGACTTAGTGTGTAACATCAAGCCACTTGTGTTTGAGTTATTTAGTGTCTAACATCAAGCCACTTGTGTTTGAGTGATTTAGTGTGTAACATCAAGCCAGTTGAGTTTGAGTGATTTAGTGTGTAACATCAAGCCAGTTGAGTTTGAGTGATTTAGTGTGTAACATCAAGCCAGTTGAGTTTGAGTGATTTAGTGTGTAACATCAAGCCACTTGTGTTTGAGTGATTTAGTGTGTAACATCAAGCCAGTTGAGTTTGAGTGATTTAGTGTGTAACATCAAGCCACTTGTGTTTGAGAGATTTAGTGTGTAACTTCAAGTCAATCATATTTGGGTGACTTAGTGTGGAACATCAAGCCAGGTATGTTTGAGTGATTTATTGTGCAACATCAAGCCAGGCATGTTTGAGTGATTTATTGCACAACATCAAACTAGTTGTGTTTGAGTCATTCAGTGTGCAACATCAAGATAACTATGTTGTGTAATTCAGTTGAGGTTCTCTACAGAATTCAACAGTTGCAGCCATGGAATAAAAACAGGAGAACCAATACATTGCTGTTTTTTTCCTTTTCAATAATTCAGAATATGCATGTATTGTTAATTTACCAGCACGTATATCGCCAGATTCCTAATGCTCATTCATAGTGAAATATTTAGCATTACCATATGTACTTGCTTATAAGATAAGTCCAACTGCAAACTGCACAGACCCAGATCTGCCATCGCATAATGTGCTGGCAGATTTGGGTCAATGTAGTTTGAAAGGGAGTAATCAGTAGAACAAATAACAGAGATCCTGATCTGCAGGTACATTATGCTACAGCAGATCTGAATCTTTGTTGTTTGCATTTGACTTGACTTATAAGTGAGACAGTCAGCATGGTACAAGAAAGAAAATCTAATGCAAATGAGATCATTGATAATAGTGACCATTGTAATGTAATTGCTACATTTAAAAGGAGTGAAGAAACAGTTACCAGGTTTTTTAAAAAGTTATTTCATTCTACTTCAAATCAATAAATTTGCCAAGACAATGGAAGAAGAAACAAATGATCATATTCCGTTTGCATTTTCCCATCTTTGTGTTACACAGTACAGAACATTACACCAAGTTTTTTCTTAAACAAACTTTAACAGCCTTCCCCACAGCAGGTTTAGGATCCAATTTTGGACCTCCAATAACATACTTTAGACTAGTTCATGCTCATCTTTTCTGCACTTGCATGGAACAGCCATTTTGATAGCTGTACGTTTAGACAGCGCATAAGTACCACATGTAAAGAAATACCATTCACAGTACTTGGATGTAGCATAGACTGGTATGCCAACATTCTTTCCATTGTGCATGTTGCCAGTGCAAACATCTTCATTTTATACCAGTCTCTATCTCAGAAGTACATAATAACTGTAGCGTGAAACCATATCAAAGCAATGGTGTCAAACTACACATGTGTGTAATTAGTCTTTTAATCAAAACAATCAGTAGGCACCAGAAATCAATTAAAAGAAAGTCTAATCTCCTTATCTGCTTAGATATTCTAACTGCTGCATCTTTGCTGAATCCCTTTACAATCATTTGATATTTGTATGATAGCCTGTACACTACATGACTGATACTTGCTTTGCAGAAATGGATCAAACAAAAGAGAAATTTGGATTAAAAAAGCCCCAAAAATGCATACCAAGAACTCAACTGTTACAATCTTCATGCATCCAAATATTAAAACTACATACTTTTACACAGATTTTGGCATTCCCGAAAATCACCGAGACTATGTAACATCAATCCAGACATGTATAAGTTTATTCTGAGTGTAGGATCAAGCCTGCAATGTTTGAGTGATTCAGTGTGTAACATCAAGACAGTTATGTTTCAGTGATTCAGTGTGTAACATCCAGCCAGCCATGGAGGAATGATTCAGTGTGTAACATCCAGCCAGCCATGGATGAGTGATTCAGTGTGTAACATCAAGACAGCCATTCTGAGTGATTCAGTGTGTAACATCAAGACAGCCATGTTTGAGTGATTCAGTGTGTAACATCAAGACAGTCATATTTGAGTGATTCATTATGTAACATCAAGACACCCATATTTGAGTGATTCATTATGTAACATCAAGATAGCCATGTTTGAGTGATTCAGTGTGTAACATCAAGACAGGCATGTTTGAGTGATTCAGTGTGTAACATCAAGACAGCCATTTTGAGTCATTCAGTGTTTAACATCAAGACAGCCATGTTTGAGTGATTCATTATGGAACATCAAGACATCCATGTTTGAGTGATTCAGTGTGTAACATCAAGACAACCATGTTTGAGTGATTCAGTGAGTAACATCAAGACAACCGTATTTGAGTGATTCAGTATGTAACATCAAGACAGCCATGTTTGAGTGATTCATTATGTAACATCAAGACAGCCATGTTTGAGTGATTAAGTGTGTAACATCAAGACAGCCATTTTGAGTCATTCAGTGTGTAACATCAAGACAGCCATGTTTGACTGATTCAGTGTGTAACATCAAGACAGCCATATTTGAGTGATTCATTGTGTAACATCAAGACGACCATATCAGAGCCAATTAAATTCTATTTAACTTATTTTCCACAATATTTTAGAGCAAGCTTCAAAGTTAAATTTAAGAACTGCAAAGTTCTGTTTCAGCTTGCCAGTTTTAAATTTTTTTTAAAATCTCTTTTTCTGTCTAGTACATCAAAGTCTATTTCAGCAGCTGCTATTTGCATTTGTCCTGCATAAAGTATTTTTCCTACTAAATTTCTATCTCCTACACTCCCACATTCAAAACTTAAAAATGTGTTCTTCCCACATAACTCTGATACATTAATTATTTTCCACTCAGTTAATATCAGTTTTTGTCCAACACAAACCCAGAAACCTAATATCAGCTTGAGACACTTCTGTCTCCATACATCAAGATCTGGGGTTTCATGCCAATGAGAACTACATTATTGTGGAAAAATTCTCTTCAGACATTTGCTTCTCTTCTTCTTTCTCATGTTTAAATTACATACTGTCATTTAGATTTATAACCCTTGAAAATAAAAAGTTATAAAACAAATGGTGTGTTCCTGGTCTAAAGTTGATTGCATTTTTGTTTTTTTTTGTCCAAATGCTTAACCCTTTAAAAGTCAATTGATGTACGAAATGGAGGAATTCTGAACACAACTGCTATTTCTATGCATATAGGCTTTTCCACACAGTTTTTCCAATGTCTTATGGTTTCCATGAATGTAAATCTTAAGACAGCCTGATACAAGTGCACAAATTTATATCTCTGCAAAGCTGTAACATCTGCAAAATTCCATGACAAGGAAATAAACTGAAAGTCAATTCTTCAATAACAGTTGTCAGTCTCCATCATTTCCAATCTACCAGACCTCAGGACATGATGCACGATCTAATGGCTTGAGAATCTGTACATTTCACTCACATATCTTTTTGCGGGTCATGATGACCTTGACCTTACAAACACCATGTCATCTGGTTAAGGCAAAACAATCTCAATAGTTTGGTTCAGAAGAACGAGTTATTAGACACACACTCATTTCTTTGTCAGTAAATGCAGCCTTTCAACTGAGGCAATAAAGACGTGCCAAAGTCATAAGTCAACTATGTATCATCAAAGGCAAATATAATCCATAAGATTCACCAGAAGTATCGTCAGTAGAAACCAAATTAATGCACAGAAACCATATTACTTTCCTGGGTCTCGGTGATTGTCCTTTCACCATTTGACACAACATCAGTAAGCTTCTTTGTATTCTCAGAGGCAATATATCTATAAGGTTTAGTGAAGATATAGACAAGTCAACTTACTGTACAGACGTGCAGTTGCAGGCTGTTTAGGGAGATTAAGTACTGCAGATACAAGAATGCTCACAACACAATCAGACCTGAATTGTTGTCTTTGCTGTTGCTGTTGTTTAGCTTATTAATTTGCTGCATAAAAGTTTGGAACTTTAGGCAATATTTGTGACAGTCCTTTCTTGTGTAAAGTTTATTTATTCCCAAAGTAATATATATAAAGAGAATTTGGCATTCCTTCTCACTTTCATATTATATGAATTCTAGTCATAACTTGTTTTATAAACAATCAATAGCTTGTCTTATCATTTCTTATAAGAACTGAGTTCCCTGGTCAAGTGAGTGCTGTCCTCTTTGATCTATAGTTTTTTTTATATACTTTAATTTCTGTATTTAATTTCTTTTAAGCAGAATGCATTTTATTATATTCTTTTATGCCAATTATATCTGTTTTGTTTTAGTTCCATATCTGGTAAAAAAATGTATGCTGCAAATAAATCTTGATAAACATAATTCCAGACTTTTCAGACAAAGCTAGGATGTCGGGGTCATTGAAAGCATCTTCCTTGCCGATCTGACTTTTCAGACAAAGCTAGGATGTTGCAGTCATTGAAAGCATCTTCCTTGCTGATCTGACATACCAGTACATTCAACTCAGTCTTTGTGTACTTCATAATAATTCTTGAAGTTTTTCATAAGTGTCTACTTTGCCCATGCAAATTTCTAAGGTTATAGTGATTTGACCTTTGGACCCCTTAGATCAATAGGATTCATTCGTATAAAATAGATCAACTATAATAAATAATAAAGTTTACATGTTTAATGAAAGATTTACTAACGAACAAAAGAAATCATAAAAACAGATGTTTAAAAAAAAAACAACAAGAAATAAATGAAAAGACAGACAAGTGCCCAGTAAAAAGACAAGCAGATAAACTGATAAGCAGATAAACTGATCAAATTGAAATGTCAGCTAGACAGAGCATCTACCAGATAGATCAAGAAAAGTAGACTGGGTTTGTAGGTGTTTAGGTGAACCACCCATTTTCATGTAATCCATTTCTAGCATAAGGAACCACCATTTTATCAAAACTGAATCTCAAAGGCCAAGACTGTGGATCCAGCATTGAAGAGAAAATTACATGTCTGAAAAGACAGACAGATATTGATGGATGGTTGCCTATCATTTATACAAAATGGCAAAGATAGATATGGACTGCCAAAGTAAAAAATGTTAACAAAGGTAAAATACCTGCATCTTTAAATTTATATAAGCTTTTTGTACGAATGGACTCAAAAATTATAACAACAGACCAAAATAGCCTGACTGACAACTACAGCAATCACTGTATTGCTTATTCATATCCATTCTGTTTAGACTGGTTATCTAACTTTGCAGGAACACTGTAAAATTCAAAGACATATTGAAATCAAAAGAATTGACCTTTTCAAGCCAAGCTGACGTATATGTTTTCTTTCCATCAATTTGTGAAAAAGATACACATGAAACTAAGCTGAGATCCAGGATACAACGGTGACATTTGACACATGGGTTAGGTCATGACAAGGCAAAATGTATTTCATGTAATATATACCTCCCTTCTTTGTTTAAGTGCACAATCTGGGATTATCGAGTAAGATAAATCGTGCAAAAGCATCCACCCATGTAATTGTATGTGGTGATTTTTTATGTTTGATCACTGATGCAATGCAAAACAGAATTTCTTGTGGATTTTTTGTTTGTGTTTTGTAGTTTGGGGGCAAATGGAATGTTTGTGCTTCGGACTGAAATAAATAGACCATAAATTGTTTGCATGCAGTATATTTATACGTTAATAATGAAATCACAATTATAATAATACGTGGAAAAGATCTGATCATGCAGCTGAATTCCTGCATGTTTATGCAGTAAAACACTTTTTTTAAAAAGAGGGTGGGGATTGGGTTAAAAGTGTATCCTCATCAGACCAGAATATTATTTAATTGGAAGCCATGTTTTAATGTGGTGGCTGATGTATTAACTATATGATTCAACTTCTACATGAGTCATGTGGACTTTATTTCGTGTTTTCCAATTAATGTGAAAAATCTTATTATTTATATTATCAATTTACCAAGTCCTTTTCAACTGTACAAAAGTTGCTCTTGCTTTGATTATGCCCTTGTGCAAAATTATTTTAAAAAATGATCGCTTGTAAAACTGTGATGTTTAGTGTGTCTCATTCATTTGTGTCATATGAGTAAAAGGTGGTTTTGTTGACATCTTTGTCCAGGGTGAGATATTGCCACAGGTGTACAAAAATGCAGGGTTAAGATAAGACTTTATTTTGTACCAGTCAAAATGGCAATATCCAGTGTGTGTCACTAAATCAAATTGGAGTTTAACAGCTTATTTTATGGGAGTTTCACAGCAAAGGTGATGCCCTTAACACTATGATCTAGCAATTTATAAAACAAGAGTCCCTTGATGGGATTGATGTTCTACTGGCTGAAAAGAATTGATTGCAATCCATCATAAAACCATTTTGTTTTTTTTAATTGTTTAGTGTTGAAACCAGTTTTGATATTCTTCAGCAACAAGATTTTCAAAATTAGTTGCTTTAGTGATGTCAACTTGGCACCATTTGCATTTAGGACTAAAAAGGCATCTCAATAAGTCTTCTGGCAGGAAACTCATATTGTTATGACTTCCAGTTTTGGAGGCATAAAAATAACAAGATTTTTCATGGTGGCCATATTCAAAATCAGACTGACACCATTTCTATTAAGTACCAACCAAACATCATAAGAAGTCTTTCAGTGAAAGAACAATGTCATTAAAAAGAAGTAAAGATGAGGTATTCAAGCTGACCATTGTGACTGACAAATAAGAAGTGAGATTGGTACCATTTCCATCTATGGCCAACCAGACATCATATGAAGGCTTTTACTGAAAACCCCATGCAGATATAACCATTTATTTAGAAGCAATGGTGATAACAAGACTTTCAAGATGGTCACTGTGGACGCATATTGCATGCATGAATGGCACCATCAGGAAAAACCAGAAATCATAAAATTTTGTCTAGCAAAAACATAACCATGCTGATACAACCATCTATTCAGAACAAGTAAGGATTACAAATTTTCAAGATGGCCTGGGGGGGGGGGGGCTATATTGGATATAAAATCAAGACAATTTTCATTTTGAGGACAGCTATATATAATAAGAAGTCCTCAGTGAAAACTCCATGGCAATATTACTGGATGATCAGCAATAACAAGATTTTCAAGATAGCCACAGTGAAAGCCATAAGGAATGTTGGCTTGGCACCATTTCCATTCAGGTGCAACAAGACATCGTACAAAGTCATCTGGTGAAAAACCCATGGCAATATGACTTCCACTGAGAAGGAGGAAGGGTAAAAGGAATATTTATAATGCCCAATGTGGTTGCCAAATTAGATATTAAATCAGCTCCATTTTCGTTTAGGACCAATTATATGTCATAAGAATCTTTACGTGAAAACCCTATGTTGATCCAATCAGAATAACAAGATTTGAAAACCCTATGTTGATCCAATCAGAATAACAAGATTTGAAAACCCTATGTTGGCCCAATCAGATTAACAAGATTTGAAAACCCTATGTTGGTCCAATCAGAATAACAAGATCTGAAAACCCTATGTTGGTCCAATCAGATTAACAAGATTTGAAAACCCTATGTTGGTCCAATCAGAATAACAAGATCTGAAAACCCTATGTTGGTCCAATCAGAATAACAAGATTTGAAAACCCTATGTTGGCCCAATCAGATTAACAAGATTTGAAAACCCTAGGTTGGTCCAATCAGAATAACAAGATCTGAAAACTCTATGTTGGTCCAATCAGAATAACAAGATTTGAAAACCCTATGTTGGTCCAATCAGAATAACAAGATCTGAAAACCCTATGATGGTCCATCAGAATAACAAAATTTGAAAACCCTATGTTGGTCCAATCAGGATAACAAGATTTGAAAACCCGATGTTGGTCCAATCAGAATAACAAGATTTTCAAGATGGCTGCTGTGACAGTTATACTGGACATCAGACTAGCAAAAGTTTCATTAGGACTAACTAGATACCTTAAACAGTCTTCTGGTGGAAACATCATGTTAAAATTACTTCATTAGAGGAGGAGTAATAATAACAAGCTTTTTATGATGGATTTGGATATTAGATTGGGTTCATTTTCAATTAGGACCAACCTGATGTTATAAGAAGTCCTGAAGTGAATGAGATGACCATCCATTCAGGAGAAGTAGTGATAACAAGATTTTCAAGATGGACGCTGTGGCAGCCATACTGAATAACAGACTGGCACAATTTTCATTTAGGACTAACCAGACCTCATACAAAGTCATTTGGGGAAAACTCCGTGTTGATATAACCATCCATTCAGGAGAAGCAATAATAACAAGATTTTCATGATAACCATTGTGACGGCCATATTAGACGTTCAAGCGGCAAAATTTTCATTTAGGACCAATTAGACCATGCCATGAATGTGTGTAAAGTTTCAATACAATCTTCCAAGTAGTTTAGAAGGAGTAGTGACAAAAACTTGCCCTGGTGGCTTGACGGATGACAAGACAGAAAACATACCATCGCATAAACTCTTCCGGTATATGACCAGTAAAAATATGGTCCCTTGTAATTCTGACTATGTTGACTAGAGAGATTTCATGGTCATGCAGCCATACTGGTGGCCAGAGAAGACTTGGAGTTCACTGCCCCACATATACATCAGAAAAATGTACAGATATAGCTTTAATCGATAAAGTGCAAGGTGCGTGTATTACAACGCAATAGCTCTTTGCTGTGTGCCAGCTCATTTAGCCAGGTCCTTCAAAATGTCTTGTTCTGTAGCACTGAAGTCGTTATATATGGCAGTGATATTAATGCATTATGTAATCACAGCAGGTGTATTCCACTGTATGCATAACGGACAACAAAGACTGCATTATATGTACGTGATAATCATATCAATGAATTGTATTAGAAACGATTTAAAAGTATACTGGCATACAGTGGTGGTTTTCTCATGAGCAGTCACAAGGCAGCTGTCTAATGTGGCAGAATTCAGAGGATGGCAGATTTTGAAGTATGAAAATCTGGCTTTGTTTTAAAAATATATTCATTTTGTATATTAATTTTACTAATAACTGAATGCATCAAGCTCTTTACGGTTTTTGTTTTCATTGTTCTGTTTTGGGCGGGGGGAAGAGGGGTGGCAACTGTAATCGTGCATAAGTGCGGCAAAATCAAATATCAGGGCGGCAAAATCAAAAATAGGTGACTCTTGGTATAGAGTTTTACACTTTTAAAAACGGAGAAAACATCACAATGTAATAAAATTGATCACACTGGTATTCATGCTTAGCATTGAAATATGAAGTTTTGATAAAAGAGATAAATCTATAACAGTAGTTAATATTTAATAAATAATCTGAGTAAGGACTACGTTAGGGTTACGTATGAACCCCCATCTAATGCCTTGGTGTGAATAAGGTCAGTGCCCCCACAATTCACCCACTCCCCGATTTCACCTCTAAACATGTTTTGGCCTACATCCGCAAAACTTAATAGTTGATCTCTACATGCGGAAAATAATTTTGCGGGCGCCACTGGGTCAGGGTTACTTGTGCACCCCTAGATAATACTTACACATAGATGAATTTAGGGTTAAGTGTACACTTCAGAATGGAATGCCTATATCTTCCAAATTCTCCTTGATACTGTACATTCCTGTGGTATGTTCCCATTTTGAAAAAACGGGGAGTAAAGTTTTAGACAGAGTCCTCTTTTAATTAAAAATATCCTTTATATCTTTGCAATTATATTTTAAAGCAAACTCGGATTCAAAACAGAACGGGTTCATGCTGGAGTTACTTGTATTTGGATATTATAGTATATTTATAACCGACTTAGCTTCCGTGTATTTACCAGGAATGATGCTCTGTAGTGTTGCTGTACTTTTGTACACTTTTTTAAAAATGTATTAGTGCCCGTAGAGCTTTCTAAATGACAAGTGTCAACTGAAAACTAGTTCACAACCCTGATGATTTAAGAGGGCAACAGTTCGCTTAATCTGTATTTAAGAAACTTAGGAATTCGTGACAAATAGGAGTAGGGGCAAAGGGGAGTTGACTTGTATCCTAATTAGGTGAAATTAGGACTATTTACGTGACAGCAGTCCCAACTCATTAAAATAAAGCCCAAAACACTCCACTATTTAACCACTAGACAGATCCACCTTTTCCACATAAAACATCAGATTCTGTAGCTGACCCCAATACGTCTAAAACAGGTTTCTCTTTCAGGTTATAGGTCAAGCGTCTTAACTCTCTACTAATTGCTTGAACTTGTGCCCCATAGTGGACCGACAATATGAAAGCATACCGACCATAGTGTGTAACCACATTTGTGGCCTTTTACTTCTAAAAAAAAAATAGTAATGAAAATAATGAAGGTTCCATCACAACGAATCAGGAACAGTATATCATAGCGTTCATGACAGTGTGATCTGGATGTTTAACGTAGCATTAACATTTTTTCAGTCATACTGCTACGATGTCTGCAGTGTGGCAGTTAATAGTGATGTCTAGCACTGGAGCATCATGCTGCAGACACGTAGCATGATGTCCCACCCAGTCACATTATCATTACAACCAGGCGACCAGTCCTAACACGAACTTTTTAATGCTGAGCGACAAGCGAGGCAGCTGCTGGTACCATTTAAATAAGTTCTTCACATTATGTAAAAGTCTGTATACTGGACATTTTATAATGTCGCTCTGAATTTCAGGTTTGATGACTAGGTTAGTTCCAATTACAGACCAATAAATACCAATCAAATATTATTTATCTCACCTCTTTTTAACATCGTATAATGTACAGTTTATTTTCTTTACATTAATCATTGTGCTGTATTGTTTCCTCCATGTATTACAATGGTAAATTAATCACTAAATTAATGATTTTATGTATACTGTAACAACCGAAAACATTAGAAAAAATAACTAATCCCGTGAAACCTTTATTACATTTTTGATCAAACACAAACTCATCCACAGTGAAGCATGTTTACTGCTAGAACCCTAGCAGTGTTACGACACTATGGTCTTAAACTAAGTAACAGAAAGAAACAAAACTAACAAATTTTGTAAAACTTAAATAATTTAATTATCTAAGTTAGCAGTGAAACTTTAAGAGGAACTTACAGTATTCTGAATTAAATCCAAACTAATATAAAAAGTTATATTACAAGTCCAAAAGAATAGAGTACTCTTAATGAATTCCAAGTCTCGAACGTATTGATGTACCGTTAAACTTTAATGTGTTGAACTGCCAACAGTCTTGATGTATCACAATGGCAGTGTCCTTGGAATGAATTCACAATCATCCCAGAATAATATTTCAATCCAAAATCAATAATCACTTTGTAACTGCCATGAAAAATACAAACAATTAATACATCTCAACTTATATCTAAACACAACATTAAACATATATGCAGACTTATTTTAAAACAAGAACATATGAAATTGGAATTAATTGACTGTCCACTTCTTCGTCCATGTCACAGTATCTCCCACATAACACATTTCACAATATATTACCCAAATCGCAACAGAATCCAACTGACGTATACATCCAATGGGAAATTACCCCAAACTTGTAAACAGGTTCATTATTAAGATTCGGTTTCAAACTTATCAACAACCTCTTTATAGCTCATAGAAATCTACAGTCATTGATTAAAAGTTAAAGCTACGATATTCATATACATAACTTCAAATCTGTGTTGCATAAGACAAATTCTTCATTATCATCAGGGAATTAGTGATGGTGACTTTGCAATCTGCTTAAAATCGAAATCTGTTATTCGGACAAAATTTAGGTTCTGATGACTTTTGGTATTCCCGGTGGTTCTGATGACTTGGTATTCACGGTGGTTCTGATGACTTTTGGTATTGCCGGTGGTTCTGATGACTTTTGGTATTCCAGGTGGTTCTGATGACTTTTGGTATTCCAGGTGGTTCTGATGACTTTTGGTATTCCCGGTCCACTTCTTGTTAGCAAGCTATCAAATAAAGCTTTGCATTTTGTATATGGGAGAGTTATCCAAGAAACCTTATTCTCGGAATGACATTTTGTCCTTCATTGATGCGATAGCTGTAATTTTATCGGTTAATCGAAAAGGTCGACTGAACATGGCCTCGTATAAGTGTCCATCAGATCTCCGGTATTTCAGATATCGATATTAATCAGATTGGGTGGTTTCGTATATGTGTATGGAGGGCCAGTAGTAGTAGTAGTAGTAGCAGCAGCAGCAGCAGTTGTTGTTATTTATATTAACCAACTGTCTTATAATTTCATGTTGTGTTTACTATTCATTTTGCAAAGATATTGGACTCGCTTTAGGAGCAATAATGTGATAAAAACTCTCAGGGTTTGACCTAGACAACTGACCTACAAATAATAAGCACACATACATACCCCTAAACTGATTTAATTACAAACCCCACCCACCACCATTCCATTCTATTCGGGGAAAATAAACATAAAATCCAGTTCATCACATTCACCTTCAAGTTGTAAAATGCCAAAGTGTGCAGATGATAATGTATAAAAGAACGAAGCCCGTCTGGATACGAGATCGCCTGGCTGACATCTGCCTATTAGTCAACTGCTAAAGCAGTTGGACAAGAATCCGGGTCAGTAAGATGCTTTCTGTAGAAATTTCTGCAAATGAGTTAAATGCCTTTGTAAAGAATACAAAATTTTCAGAATCTCTATATTGTATGTCTTCATCCATATTTGACTGCATATCATCACCATTTGTAGAAAACTCAAAGGCTCAACAGGATGCTTTCCGTCAAAGTTGGTAAAATTATACTAATTTTTGAGGAGTTTATTTTTTAAAGGAGGTGGGGGGGGGGTAGATAAAGCTGTTTAAAGTTTCATTGTAACGATGGCCTTATTTGGCGCCCGATCAGTGTCATCTGCATCATTCCATGATGCTTTTCGTCAAATTTTGTCAAATTCTGTTGACTGGTTTTTTGGTGATTTTTTTTAAAACGAAAAGCATCTTTTAATTTTTTTGTATTGCTAGTTTCGGTGGCCATATTGAATGGCAGATTGGCATTATATATATATATATATATATATATATATATATATATATATATATATATATATATATATATATATATATATATATATATTAAAGGCCTTTACGCCAGGTGCATTCAGTCGAATTTGGTCAATGCATATTTATCAGTTTTTCAAAACAAGTAATTTTAACTTTTATACTTTTTTTGACGGTGGCCATACTTAATCCACAACAACAACAGCAGACGTCACCCACCCAGTCACATTATCCTGACACCAAGCCGACCAGTCCAAACATTAACCTCTTAAATGCTGAGAGCCAAGCCAGACAGCTGCTAGTAACATTGTTACAAGTCTTTGGCATGACTCGGCCAGGGTTCGAACCCACGACCTACCGCATCCGAGTCGGACGCTCTAACCACTTTGGCCACCGGAGCGGTCTATTGACAGCATATGTTATCAGCTTAATTTCAGTATCGCGAGTAAAATCTAAGGCTTCCCAGTTCCCTATAAAAGAAGCCAGAGCATGGCATTATCCCGTACAAAGTTGATAGTGCATATATACCTTAACTAATGGATGTAGAGAACACAAATTGAATTAATTTAAACGTATCCCACCGTTTGTGAGCAACATGACAGGTTTCAACGGTATCGTATTTAAATGTAATTATGTTCTTTCGGTACAGTTTGCTCCAAATTGTACCTGCAGTTTATTGTAGCATGTCTTTACCTTACGTAAGCTTTATACATGTAGGCTCATCAGTTACACACAGGTGTAATGCCCTAAGAACACCTGTTGTACTATCAATAACGAAGGACGTATAGAATGACATTTATATACACAATAAACGTTTGTACAAACTAACCATGTTTCAATCTACCGCAGAAAGTCTAGACCTACTCGGCAAAAAAAAATTTAAAAAAAAAATAGAAATGTTCAGCATTTGATTACACAAGAGATGAGCAGGAAAATAAATAAATGGCGTCTCTGTCTAAATTAAACCCATATTTCATATGACGAGGCGTGCTTTACAGTACCATTAATATATTTTGATGCTAAGAATTCATTTTAAATGGACTGAGTGGGTCTGAACGAAAAATTATTTCAGTTCTCATCATTACCTCCCCATCACTACCCACGTGTTCCTTCCCTAAAACCTTGGAAGCAAAGAAGAAAATGATTACTTGTCTATCTTGTAACTATGGAGCAGAATTGCCATCAGTGTTGGTGTAATTGCACTCAAGGTTGTAGGAGGGTCGAGTATAATAGCAGACAGACGGATAATCAGATACTTATCCATTGCTATATAAATTAACTGAGCTGTTTTTAACAGCACATCAACACATTCAAGCTATATTCTGCCAAGGCAACTGGAAGTAATATCCTTTTCCCCGAGTCACCACACGGTGGCTGACTGGTTCTTGGTCTGATAAGATTTAAACCCAAACCCGGTTAAGAGTCCGGCAAAAAACTGGGATTGATATATATAATTTTATTATTATCATTATGATGATGATGATGAAGATGAAGATGATGATGATGATGATGCATCAATGTGATCATTATCGGCAGAGTTAAATGCAGAAGTTTACAAGTCTTAAGTTTCCAATTAGTTTCTCTTACACACACACACACACACACACACACACACACACACACACACATACATAGATTGTTCTTCAAAATATGAATGTTTCGATTCTAACCGAGACTCTTAAAAACATCTCTTTGAGTTACAGTACTGTTTGAAGCCCCACCATCCATTATATACTTGTAATCATTCTTTGAGGAATAGATCCTTCTCCAGGATTAATCGAAATCAGGCCCGATTTTGAGACGAGTAAATTTGTAGGACATACGGACGTGATCTTATATTAAGCTTAAATGTACATTTTAACCAACAGGACTATTCCAACACACCTGATGCAAGCGCTACGGCATTACTTTGGGAAAGAAAGAAATTATCTTAAATAACAGTTAAAAAAAAATATCCCGGTTGGAAACAATCGCAGCTTCGTCCCTTCCCCACTCCCAACAGATGTAGAAGATTAAACCGTTGGCCCTTTAAACGAACAATGAACATACAATCAACACACTCGGGGCAGGCAGAAATATTTCATCTCGCAGGTCGAGAGCAACAGTAACCTGTCAGTCGGTTTTCAAGATTACATTTTTCATTCCTTTAAACATGGAATTCCCATCATCAACAAAAGATGGATCTGTTCTCTGTTTTAAAGATAATTATCCAACTGAAAGTAATGAACACAGTGGATTTATGACATTCTGTCTAAAGCCGTCTAACGAGGTAGTGGATGACAAAATAGATGTGGAATTCAACAGCAGCAGTCACTGTGATTTTTGATCACGTGTTTCCTTTTCATAGCTATATTACAGAGACACAAGAACTGCTAAGTAAAATAAAGACTATACATCAACTGTACATTTAATATTATTACGTATGGTACAAATGTACATTTAATATTATTACGTATGGTACAACTGTACATTTACTATTATTACGTATGGTAACTATACATTTAATATTTTGTATGGTGCAACTGCGCATCTACTGTTGTGTATGGTACAACTGTGCATACAATATTGTGTATTGTACAACTAATCATTTAATGTTTTGTATGGTACAACTGTAATCTAATAGTATGTATGGTACAACTGTACATTTAATATTACTGTGTGTGGTACAACTGTACATTTAATATTATCGTAAATGGTAGAAATGTACATTTAATATTACTGTATGTAGTACAACTATACATTTAATATCACTACGTAGAGTAACTGTACATGTAATATTGCTGTGTATGGTACAATTATACATTTAATATTACTATGCATGGTACAACTGTACATTTGATATTACTGTGTATGGTACAACTGTACATTTAACATTGTGTATGGTACAACTGTACATTTACTATTACTGTGAATGGTACAACTGTACATTTACTATTACTGTGAAGGGAACAACTTTGAAAGGTTAATCATCACACTCTCTATACTTGGCTTAAGGAATTGCTCAGTTTATATTGTCTGTGGACTCAAAAAGTGACAAAAGAGTAAAACTTGAAGTAAAAGACGTTTTGGTTTTCAGAACGTAAGTTGTACTGAACCGTCATTTTACAATCAGGCCATCGATCTACTTCAGTTTATTTGTTTACCTCAAGTAGTTTTAGCTTATTGTGCCAATCTGTTAAAAAAAAGAGTTTTGAAATGTTTCAAATGTAACAACAACATCCCACCCCCACGCCAAAAACGAAAATCATGTGATTGGCTCAGTTTAATTAGGTCACCTGATTACTTCCACGACAGTGTGTGCTAATAATAGTTGTGTGCTATTGTGCTATAACGAATGAGAGAGCTGATTGACAAGGGTGAGGATGTAAGGAGGATGAGACAGCAGCTAAACAATACCCACCCCGTTTTGTTATTGCAGAGAGAGTATACAAATATGGAACATCATGCAATGCAAAGAATTGTTTACAGTCAAAACGGTCACCATTTTATAGCGGTCACCTGGTCTCAACAGTATTCCGATTTCTCCCAGTGAGATTACCGCCGTAAAAGTCAGGTATTTTAACTGTCACCTGTTTTTCGTAATCAACGGACATGAGTTGCCTAACCTAGCAATGGTTCCTTACTGTACTAAGCGGTCACTCGAGAGTATCGACCGTAAAATGAAGTCTGTTTTCCCAAGAAAGGTACCGTTTAGGTAAAAATATGTGTGAAATGTTACCACTCTGTGATCTTGGCCAAGTAACAGACAGAAGCGAAACAACAAGTTTATTAAAATTAACAAATGATTTATTTATCAAAGTGTGTGTGTGTGTGTGTGTGTGTGTGTGATTTACATAGTTAAAGTAGCTTTAACAACTTTACTCATATCGCTACGATGTCTGCATTGTTGCAATTTATAGTGATGTCTAGCACTGAGGCATCATGCCGCAGACATGTAGCATCATGTCCCACCCAGTCAAATTATCCTGATACCGGGCTGACCAGTCTAAACACTAACCTCTAAAAGCTGAGCGCGAAGCGAGGCAGCTGCTAGTACCATTTATATAAGTCTTTGGTATGACTCGGCTGGGGTTTGAGGTAGACGCTTTAACTACTTAGGCCACCGGAGCGGTCTCTAAGTATAAGTTACAAAGCTAAAATTAAAGAGGGGCGTACAAAATTGTGAATTAAATTCCAAATAATCCAAACTGTTACGACTTAATTCCAATATCTGAATGTGCCGACTTACCAATAGTCTTGACGTACTACAGTCATATAATCCCAAATGACTGAATAAATTCACAAAAATCTCAAAGTATTGTTTTAGTCCCAAATGTCAATGAATACTTTGTAATACCAACGAATAATTTAAATAAAAGCGTCGTCTCGAATTTTATCTGAATACAACAGTAAATGACTCCACGGACTGAAACTTAAAAACAGGAATGAATAATTAGTTAACCTCATCCGTATATACTAATCTCAATTGACCTAAAACACACAAGAATGACATCTTATAAATAATGACAAAAATCAGGGAGGCCAAAACTATACCCTCAATCACAAAGGTTAAGCACACAATATAAATTAAATACACAAAATTGAATTTGTCTGCAAACCTGCCTTATAGTCACCTTACTCAAACAGATTTATCAGTGGAACTTTAAATTGGCTAATCTCTCCAATGTTGGTTAACACTTTTGAAACAAGCCACAATATTCTACGGAAACCTTTTTGGTGGGGTAAATGCACAGGGAAATCGATATTTTTATAGCCTCACCACCACCACCTCCATACTGGGGGCGGGGACACTTAAAACTTTTGTTTTCTAGCTACTAATTGTATTAGTAATAGAGGACTAATTTTACTCCCACCCCCAAGTTGCTTTAATTCATCCAAATGACATATATATATATATATATATATATATATATATATATATATATATATATATATATATATATATATTAATTTATATCAGTCATTACTGTTTAATAATAACTAAGCCATACAAATCATAGTAACCGCTTCCAATATATTGTTTACAATATGAAAAACAAACAAATTCATACGCTACTCAATTTAGTCCGATAAGTTGCTTGTAATTATTGCAAATAAAAACCAAAAACACAGCTCAGGTATTTTAATAGTATGAAAAGGCGAGTTGCACTGTTCATCAAAAGTACATGTTTTGAGACAGAAAGTCTTAACAGCTCAAACACGTTTAGTCGTTAGGTTTCTCTTTTGAATTCAAAAATAGACAGTACACCAACTCTACAGTAACTACTTCATACAACATTGTCTGTTAGAACTCAATTTTTCAAGGAATACAGTGCCAGATTCTGCAAGATTTCGATAAAAAAATCTTGCAAATTTTATAGCAAAACGAGATTGTAAAAAGTGCATTCGGACCACCTCGACTATTTCTGAGAGACAAAATATGTCTCGTGTGTATGTCGGAGCAATAATTTACTGAAAAATCATAAATTTTGTTCGCTTAAAATTTCTTCACCAAAAAAGGAATCTGCAATATATTTGGACCACTTCTGCTATTTATACGATTTGATCGACCGCACATTCATCATGAGGTTCCGAATAAGAGAAGGAAAAAAAATAGTTCGACGCATTCGCAACTTCTCGGTCAATCCTTGTTTCATGAATATTCACGCTTGTGCTAACGGCAGCTATTCGAGATATATTTGGTAAGATTGACGTAGAGGCTGTGAATGGGGAAGAGTGTTTCGCCTTAAAATGCATCGCAAGTCTTCAAACCATGCAACATAGCTACGCCATTTCCGTCAGGTCGACTGAAACTATTCTTTACGTTGCCGTAGATGATGATTGTTGTTGTTGTTATAGGATTTAACGCCATTTTTCAGCACACGATAAGCTATACATGGCGGCCAGTATTAATGGTGGAGGAAGAACCCGGGAAATCACCAGAAAGAACCACCGACCCTCGAGAAGCTACTGGCAAGCTTTCTCACATACCCACATTGGCCGAATCCGAGACTCGAACCCACACAGACAGAGGTGAGATGGCAGTGATCCGTAACGGAGAGCGCTTTAGACCACCGTAGATGATGACGTGTAGAAGAGTCAATGTGACGGCATGCAGTTATTGTAACGTAATAACAACGGACTTCACAGCAGTTGAAAATGGCAGTTATTTGGAGGGGGGCATTTCTAGCGATCGAAAATGCCGATGACGCACTGACTGCAAAAGTGACATGTCAGTAATATAATGAAATGAGCTATCTCTTTATTTTCTTCAAACCAAGCGGACTGTTCCGGTGGCCTTGTGGTTAGAGCGTCCGCCTCGGATGCGGGAGGTTGCGGGTTCGAACCCGGCCGAGCCATGCCAAAAACGTATAAAAATGGTACTAACAGCTGCCTCGCTAGGCGCTCAGCATTAAGAGGTTAGTGTTAGGACTGGTTGGCCTGGTGTCAGAATAATGTTACTGGGTGGACATGGTGTTACATGTCTGCGGCGTGATGTCCCAGTGCCGAAGAGTCCTAACACTAACCTGTTAATGCTGAGCACCTAGCGAGGCAGCTGTTAGTACCATTTTGTAAGTCTTTGGCATAACTCGGCCGGGGTTCGAACCCGCGACCTCCCGCAACCAAGGCGTACGCTCTAACTACTAGGCCACCGGATCTGTCGGGACAAAAAAAGAAGAAGAAGAAGGAATTGTGTTTGTTGCATAATATTTACCGAGAACCAAGAATTAATGGTGAACGCGCATTCAGAGGTCACCTGTGTTCAAATGTCAGTTTGGACATTCCCCGTGGGTGGCTGCTATTGACCGGTTGAGGGTATTTACAAAACTATGTAAATTAATACTGGGCACGATGGCAGTCATGATTAAGAGTCAAAAAGTATCCACGGAATGTAAAATATATACATGGGTATTGGTCTTAATATTTAATCAAAGAGCAACTCATATCATTTTCCGGGGGACGGGAGGGTGGTTTTTTTCATTCCGAACAGGATATTGGTTTTTTTTCTCACAAGCTAAATTTGGGTTTGTTTTGTTTGTTTTTTTTTTGTTGGTTTTGTTTTTGGTGCTTTTCTGTTTGTTTGTTTTAAATGAAATGAGGTCTACTGTGAGTAGTGTAAATGTTTTATTTTCTTCTACAAATCAGATCAACCTAATTATATATCCAAGTTTTATGAGACCTTCATTGTTTTTTAATGTAAAATCGCACCCAAACACGCCCCCGGCCGCAAAAAGCAAACAAATTAAAGGATAGGTTCCTTATCATCAAACACTGTGGAATGACCTAGACAATCCAGGTCAGCTCCCCACTCTGATGAACCACTTAAGCACAAGAACACTGGAATTCAATGACCTCATAAAAAACACATTAAGGAAAAAAAAGTATTTTATTTCAATCAACACCCCTGTAATTGAGACCAATAAATGACAGTAAAATCTTTTTTTCTTTCTTTTCTGATAAAGTACGCTATATATCCACTGAACTGTAATTATATCACCTCTGAACTTAACCTCTATTCTACCTAACAAAACACGGTGTATCCGAAAATTGTCAAGTCATTAATCTGATTAGAACGGATGCTTTTGAAGACTTCTTATATTTAATTTATGTCCGTATTGCATTCGATTTAAATTTTCATAGTTTCTGACCAAATGCTGTACTTAGCTACTAAATGATATACTAACATGTCCAGACATGTTACCCTTGTGGTTCATGTTAGTTTTATTTTAGCTAAGTCATCCCTTGATACGGACTGATACTAACTATGCAGAAACTGAAAGACCAAATCAAAATAAAATTTATGTAAACAATTCATTTTCAAGTTTATAGAAACACCCATTAGCTTCTCTTTAACATAAAGGCCGTTTTCCGTTTTTCTATTCCGGTTTAGTATTACCCGATTAACTTTCCCTCAGTAGTGATTAGATACATAGATGCATTTCGTGCTTAGCATATAAATGTGCATGTTTGGATTTCAGACAAGGGATATGTGTTGCATACTATGTAAATAATCACACTCACAAATCTTGTTTTGTAAAAAAAAGAATTAACTTGTATTTGAAACTACAGTAGCGTTACAGATATATTGTAATTTTAATTGGTCACAGTGCCAACAAAGGGTTTGGTTCGTAAACATAAATCTCGCCAACAGAAGCATATTTGGAGTAATTGACAATATACCGACTGCTATTGATGAATATACGCAAAGTCGATCCACCATGGAAACTGGGTCAATTTGACCTATATTTAGTATCGCTGTTACTGTTCTTGAGATGCACCAAAAGTAAAATTTTATGACTGAACGTGAAAAAGGGTCAAAGATACTGAGCCAATAACGACTGAATTACTAAAATACTAAGGTCAAATAAAGCTGAAAATTATGCCAGTGACCAATTTCAGTACGGCTGAGTTACTCTCCTTAAAAGCATATTAACCTTTATGAATTCATGATGGCCCAAGAGTTAGCAAACAAACCGCTGAAAAAATAAAAGTCACGCAAGAGTGAAAACTGACAACAGTGACCTAGATTTTTTTAATGATATGATTAATCACCTTGACATGCCTCCAATTGATCATTTCTATAACTGTAAGTGAGGTAAGGTCTAAGATATTGAGGGTGTATTGAACATACACTGATGCCGAGAATACACAATTTCTCAAGTTGTAAAACTAAGTCGCAGTGATCTATTTGGATATCGCTTAGTAACTTTCATTATGACGAAATATATATATATGGATAAGCACTACATATATTATATTACATTATAGCATCGCAAGTATATTACTCGCGAAATTTGATGTTCCTAACATGTTGATTTTTGCTGTATGATGATTCAGATAATTTCATGATTATAACTTTCGACCATGTACGTCGAAGAAGAAACAGTAGACGTGGTGGCTCAGTGCTAGGCGTTTCTCATTTACGACCAAAAGGATGCGAGTTCGAATCCTTCCATCAGATCAGCCCGTATCGGCTACCTTGAGATGTCCTACGGCAAAGCACCTGACTACATCTGACTCGACACTACATAAACTATTTATTTTGCTGTGAAGTAAAACATTCAGTAAAACCAAACCAGTCAATGAAGAAACATTTTATTATACACGAATAGATCATTGTGGACAGGTGGTACACTATGTTTGTAGTCTGTCTTACAAAGTGCAAGGATTAACAAGTGAAAGTAGGCACGGAAAATGACTTGTACAATTCATTATCTGACAGAATGCAGGGATTAACAAGGGAAAATCTGCACTGAAAATGACTCGTACAGATCAATATCTTATAATGTGCAGGGATTGACAAGGGAAAGCAGGCACGGAAAATGACTCGTACAGCTCATTATCATACAAAGTGTAGAGATTAATAAGGAAAGTATGCACTGAAAATGACTCTTACATGTCATTATCTTGCAAAGTGTACGAGTTAAAAAGGGGAAGTATGCACGGAATATGACTCGTACAGCTCAGTATCATGCAAAGTGCGGGGTTTAACAAGGGAAAGTAGGCAGAAAAAATAACTCGTACAGCTCATTATTTTACAAAGTGCATGGATTAACTGGGGGAAATATGCACCGACAATGAATCGTACAGGTCATTATCAGGAACAAAAAGAATTATTATCATAATGTGCTTAGTAGTCTCGTCTAGCTAAGCCAATTTTATGATTAGTACAGTGTGTGTGTGTGTGTGTGTGTGTGTGTGTGTGTGACATGATTAGTACGTTATAAAATCAGTACGAAAGGTTTGGTTTTCGTTTTGGGAAAGACAAGCCTTTAATATCCTCATAACTAAAACGTCCAAAAACAGTATTTGCTCACACTAGATGATAAATAACAGTTTTGTATAGAGCATGTCAAGTGTTTTATAACTGGGTAGATGCAAGTTGTCCCTTGATGTGGAGATAAAAATGTCCTGTGACAAGAGTGGCCCTACAATAGAATTTGTTGTTTTTATTTAATCAAAATAATCCTTTTTTTTCAAAGACGCCGTCCGAAATCACGAATCATTTTAAGTACAAAACATCAACTGACTCAAACTTCAAAAATTCTCATTTTCCATAACTTAAATCAAAATAATGTACGAGGAACGACGATAAAACTGTTTGAAATATGTGTACAAGTTTTTTTTAGTAAGATGTAATTTAGGCTTCAGTTATTTGTATGTACTAAACTACATTTCAAAAATCAAAATCTAGAAGAAAAACCTTTATATCAAAATATGTTAATATCAGTACAAAATGTGAAGAGAACATTTTACATGATCTTCTTTATGGTGCCAAGTAAGTTGTATTCGTTAGATAAAGAAGAAAAATAAAATATCATGTTTGCCTCATTTTAAACTAAGACTATGGAACGAAATAAAATATAATTTATAAGTTCCATATTCCCTAGTTACAAAACTCGGGTCTATATAATTACTGACTAGTCCTGAGCCAAGAAACTGGGGTCTATATAATTACTGACTGACGAGTCCCTAGCCACAAAAATGAGGTCTATATAAGTACTGACAAATCCCTAGCCGTGAAAATAATTGTAGACAAGTCCCTAGCCACGAAACGGGGGTCTATATAATTACTGACAAGTACCTAGCCATGCAACTGGGGTCTATACAAGTACCGACAAGTCCCTAGCCACAGAACCGGGGTCTATATAATCACCGACAAGTCCCTAGCCATGAATGAGGTCTATATAAGTACCAACAAGTCCCTAGTCACGAAACTGGGGTCTGTATAATTACCGACAAAGGCTGAGATGTGATTCTCTGTTTATCTTGACACAAGTGCCAGCTATCATCACACAATGTGAGAAATAATAAGCGCCACATGCCTCATTACTTACTATATTCAGACTCGCTATCTGCCTCTAAAATAGCAAGGGCGCCCCTTTCAACAAGAGCAGCTGAAAGATACATCAAATCAGCGGAAAGGATTTAGAGTACCAACACAAAATAAAAAAATAAAAAATTTGTATGTACTCGACCTCGGCCTCAAATAAAGTTTTACGGTACAATCAAAACCGAAATCAGTAAATGGCGGTAGAATCAATGCAGGTAAACATATCTTATGTTTGATTATCTATCAGGGAACTGAATTACGTGTCAACTGTACAGGCCTGATGGGCCGATCTTTTTTTTGGGGGGGGGGGGGGGCTTATCATTAATTTTGGAACCAGGATCTTTTTTGTTTTCTTTCAAGTCAAGATAATTATTTTTTAAACTAATATAATAAATCCAAATAGTTCTTTTTTCTACAAATCAGAGCCAAGATTATTGTCGTCAATTATTTTAATTCTAAAATATTTTTGAATTTTTTTAAAAATATACCCACCATGCCCTCCCCTTCTCCATCCCTCTCCCGGTAAAATGACCAGTCCTTTATTGCCAGTACCATCCTTCAATATCTGCGAACACTGGACAAATCTAAATAGTCCCTTCTTTTTACAAATCAGAGAAAGATTTTTTGGGTCAGTTATTTTGGGGTCAAAAATATTTTGTAAAAAAATAAAATTAAAAATACCCGCCATGCCCTCTCCCCCAATGTTCAAATTAACAAAGGGTTCTATTAGAGAAAGTAATATTTTCAACAGATGATTCTTTTTTTTATCCATTCAGGAGGAGTAGCAATAATATTTCAAGATGGCTGCTGTGGTAGTCGTACTGGACGTCATATCAGCACTATTTTTTTCATTTAAGACCATTAAAATGGAAAATCATAATAAAATGTTATAATACTGAATTCAGAGCATGATCATTCTGTCTCATACAATAATGGACACGAAACAAGAATTCCTCGATGGACTGATGCTCTACTAGGCGAAAAGACTTTCCTGGAATTCAAGATAAGATCATTTCTTCATTTTAGCTGTCGAGCATTCAAACCATCTCTGATATCCTTCAGCCACACAACGATTTTCAAATTATCTGCAGATACACACATGTTGGGCGCCAGTTAAGCATAATTCTCATTTCGGTTAAAGCAGACATCGTTAGAAATCTTCTGGTGAAAACCTCGTGTCATAATAATCGGAAGTGACAACAAGATCTTTAAGATAGTCGTCGTTTCAGATATATTGGACATGCGACTGGCACCATTTGAAGCTTCGGTGTCACAGTGGTTAAAGCATCCGCCTCGGATGCGGGAGGTCGCGGGTTCGAACCCCGGCCGAGTTATACCAAAGACTTACAAAAATGGTACGAACAGCTGCCTCGCTTGGCGCTCAGCATTAAGAGTTATTGATAGGACTAGTCGGCCTGGTGTCAGGATAATGTGACTTGGTGGGACATCATGCTACATGTCTGCGGCATGATGGCCCAGTGCTACACATCACTATAAACTGTCACACTGCAGACATCGTAGCGATATGACAGAAAAATTGTTAAAGCTACGTTACAAATCTAAATCACACACTCACACCATTTGAAGTTAGTATCAACTAGGTGTCATAAGATGCCTATTAGTGAAAGTGTTACTTTTAAGATGTGACTTTTTAAAGATGACTCCTGTGGTAGTCATATCCGACGTCAGATCAGAAGGTTTTTTTTAAAAGACCAAATGGATTCATAAGAAGTCTTCTGGTGAAACCCCAGATGAAAATGACCTTCTTCTGTTCAAGTAGAATTTTTGGATTGCTGCCATGGCGGACATGTTGAATGTCAGATCAACGTCATTTTAATTTAAGATCATCAATGCATCATAAGACATTATTTAGTCACATTCTAATCTTGATACGACCATTCATTCAAGAGGAGTAGCGATAAGGTTGGGCTTAGTTACGCACTTTGCATAGAGATTAATGTTTAAAGAAAATGAATTTTAGCGATAAAGTTAAGCTCTACAGCTTTGCACTTTGCATAGGGTTTTATTTTGAAGATTTTCATCACTGGTTAACAGAACTTGTATATCTTAGGTATTGTTAACATAATGTTTACATCTTAGGTATTGTTAACATAATGTTTACTTCCTTTTTGGTGTATGATGAGCGTAATTTGGGTTATGCAATATACAGCTTGACCTTACTTCAGGTGTGCACCTCTCAAAAGAATCCTAGCTCCGCTTGGTCATTTTCACTTCCTTGACTTCAATGTTAAATTCGAAAACCACGAGTGGATAACTGTTGTTGTTGTTCTAGGGTTTAACGCCATTTTTCAGCACAAGATAGGCTATACATGGCGGCCAGTATAACTGGTGGATGAAGAACCCTGGAAAACCCAGGGAAGAACCACCGACCCAAGAGAAGCTACTGGCAGGCTTTCCCACGTACCCACGCTAGCCGAGCCTTGGACTCGAACCCACGCAGACAGAGGTGAGATGGCAGTGATCCGGAACGGTGAGCGCTTTAGACCAATCGGCCACTCGGGGCCTCTGATAACTGTTAAACCTTTCTATATTTTATTTTTCTTTCAATGCACGATGGTATTGTCTAATCTGTTAAGTCCAATTCCCTTGGTGTTAATGTACTTTGTACTAGTTTTTCGACAACGTCGGTGCAGATTCTATCAGCTGTCTGCTTTAGATAACGCATAGTTTCCATAATGACCACATATAAAGAAATTTAAGTCACAGTACATCAAAGTAGCTCAGAGGTACACTAACACTGTTTCCACTGTCCATATTGCCAATGCAAACAACTTTACCTTATACCCGTGCCTCTTTCAAAAGTACATACTAACTGTAGAGCACAACCATAAAGACCGAATATGTATAATTATTATATGATTTAAATTTGACTGTGTAACTGAACCAATTAAGTCGCAACATTCTTTCATTAACAGTATTACAAATAAATGCAAAGAAACATTTTTGCGCCCTTTTCTTTTAAATAGTTCAGCAGTTATAAAGTGAATTTGTCTTTACTTCTGTGTTGTAAGACTTCTAATTTCCCCTTAAATAAGCACATTTCATATACAATACTACCATGCGGCATATCGCATAAGCAAGTGCAAAATAGGAATATATACAAGCCAACGATAGAACACTACCTAATAGGATTTTCAAGATGGCTGTTATGGCGGCCATGATGGACATTAGATGGGCACCATTTTCATTTAGGTCCAACTAGACACGATATGAAATCTTTTCACAAAAATCCCATTTTGTTGATATGACCATCCATTCAGGACAAGTAGCAATAACACGATTTTCAAGATGGCCACTGTGCCGATCGCGCAGGATGTCTGAGGAGCACCATTTTTATCTAGGATCAACTAGGCCATGGGACGAATGCGCGTGTAAAGTTTCAATGTAATCCTGCAAGTAGGTTAGGAGATGTAGCGATAACAAACTTATGCTAATGGACAGACGGACAAAAGACGACATAACGGACGACGGACCGACGACAGAAAACAGACCATCCCACAAGTTCTTCTGGTATATGACCAGTAGATCCAAAGCGATAGAACTGCAACTGGTACCCTTCCAGTACATTGTTTACATTTTACCCAGTGTCCAGTTAAATTAAAGAACGACCACAAGAGGTCTTACTGTCTGCAAATAACGTACAGATTACTGATGTATTTGCTTATTGTCTACTTTTAATAATGTCCATCGATACTTAGGAAGAGTCGAAAGAAGCCATCACACACACATATTATTGAATGCCCACTGAACGAATTAGCTATTTATATTTCTAATACAATGTTCTTGTAATATAAAAGCTGGCTGATGCCTGTATATTTAGATCGCCACTGAACTTCAGAATGAAACACAGGTCATAGTGCCTTACTTTGACGGATCAAGTCACATCGACATATCAATTTTCATGACTGTTGTGTAGCCAGAATGATTAAAAGAAACCAAAATACAAAAATTTAACAAAGTCATCGAAGCGTGAAATCAAGGTCAAAATGACATATTTATGGTGATCTAGTATTTTACCATAACAAGATGTATCCAAGTTAGTTGCATGAATCAATAACAATTAGTAATAAGAAACTAAAATAAACGGAGAATTGAATGTTGATAACACTGACCTACGTTTGGTTAATTGGCGTTGTACACATCACACTGTATCCACATAGACACGTGACTGTGGTGAACTGTACTCAAGAACTAACCACATTACAGGAGTATATATCAAAGTAAAGAACTTAAGCATCAAAGCTAATGTTAAACTTAACATGCTACCACTGTTCAAATGGGGTGGGGTGGGGTGAAAAATCTTTATCCCATGGGAAAACCCATGAACCAGAATTATACTGCGCAAAGATACGTGCATACTTAAGTTATATTCCAAGTCTGGAAAAGATGGGAGAAAATGGCACTGAAACAAGAGCAAACTAAAAAAGGAAGAAAGGAAAACTTTAAACACTGAGACACTTCTAGGCTGTAGATGGAGATATGGACGGACGGAAACACACATGGATAACAAATTAATCGTTATGTCCTATTGATCGTACATCTATTGGGTTCTTTTTCACCAGGAGGTGCGAGCGATCCAGAAAACATGTTCCAGGTTTCTTATGTAAATAACCAGTGCGAAGAAAGTTTTTTTATTTCGTTCAGTCACGGTTACATTGATTTTGAATCTCTTTAAATTCTAAATCTTCTGTCTTACCCCATGTGCAAACCATCACAAAGTGTTGTAAAGGTATGTGATCTGCAGCTAAATTTATTGTCTGTAAACCAATATTGATGGATGGATTGGCGGACAGACGGATGGACGAATACTACAGCACGATACGCCCTGTCTATTTGAAGACGTATATATACAAAGTGTATGAAAAGCTCAAATCCTCCCTCTGATGATCAATGTGGAAATCGGATATATAATCCATGCATTGCTTCCTAAAAGTCTTAAGTTTCCGGAAACATTAAAGATTGGAGTGCCAGAGAAAGCATTTCAAAGTTTGCTCTTTGGACCAGTATGTATAACAAACTGTAGCAGCCAGCATGCAGCTAGACATACAGACATATACTATATCACAGTTATGCATGTGACTGAATGATTTTAGCATGGAGTGGCTGCTTCCTGGCAATCCCAATCATACAGGAAAATATAATCTCAGATCATCAAGTTCGCATATATTATTTACTGTATTTTGCAAAGACTTTATTGCATGAATTTGATTGTGTTTTAAACCTTCAATACTGGCAATTTTGAACAAAATGCCTCATACAATCGTGCAAAGAGTCCCTCCAAGAAATATGGACGGATGGATCGGAGTACAGGGGGGAACAGTAAATTTTTAATGGCTAGCCTAATAAAAATGTATTTAACTATACGACGGGAACCATTCTCTCAGGTGGGAGAGTGAAAAAGATACTAAGACGGAAAAGCCAGACAAATACATGGCCACGGCACCCTCTACTCCCATGGGCAATCGTCCGCTGCAAAGAACAACAAACACAGCCAACATTTTCACTACCAGGGTAAACTATCCATGCAATTTAATCAAACCAAAAGGAATGTTCTATTGCCGTCGTTATCAATTGATTTTTATTGCTATGGGTGATATATTCCGATTTGATAACGTAAGGGACTTATGATTACTTTACATCACACTGTAATCGAGCTTGGCTACCGATGCAATGAGTCAGATTCACGGCAAGTGTGGAATGTTCATGCAACACGGTGATGTAGATTTTATCAGTCGATTATGTTTGTTTGAAGTCACTTCTTAAATTGGCCACCAGATTCGTTGAAGAGTGGCACGGTAGACTGGTTGTACTGTTTATATATATATATATATATATATATATATATATATATATATATATATATATATATATATATATATATATATATTTCTAAGACATAATAGCTTGCTGAAGTCGAAATTTTAGTGACTTGCAATGCCACATGGCCCAAAACAATGATATAGGAACCGTTGAAGGAAAGGGACCAGTTTATTGAACAATGTTATCACGCTTTTAAAACGTAATGCCTATCTATGAAAAAAATGTTCAAGTTTATTAGCCATAAACCTGAAAGTTATACCCAGCAGTAGTATGTTATGTCATGGGATCACGTGGTAGTTATCCATTATACCAAGTAATAGGAGGTCAAGAAACTAAGGTCAACATGGCGGGCAAGATGGGCAGACATTCTGGTTTGGTTTAGCGTTCAAATGTACAGCAACAAAAGTAAGCTATTTTGTGCGGAAGTAATTAGGGTAGAGTTTCGTCTTGTTCAAGGATACACCACAACAGCTGACCGGAGCTTTTCCGATGTTAGGATTCGAATCCTCACCCTTTCTCTCGGGAGTTTTATATGCGCCACCGTGAGCAGAACATATCAAATAAAACAAGGTTTTTACATGTAAATACGATTCACCTCAGCAACTAAAGGACATGTGGAGTAGCCGCGAATAGACATTGTGGTTTGTACGATTGCTGTCAAGAGAACGGAAACAAAGTTTCAAGCTGGCCTTGACATGATTCAAACCTACTATCCACTGGTTGTGAAGTTAAGCTAATAATGAAGCCCCAGGGTGGAGGAGAAAATACTATTGCAACGACAATACTCATTACCACGCCATGCTTTGGTTTTGGTGTGGTGTTCTATGACACGGCAACATAAATACGATATTTAATGCCAAGGCATCCGGATAATGTGTCTCGAAAAATACACACCAGGTTAAAAAAAATATCTCACCATGTCAATGAGATGGCAGGAGTTGAACCCGTACCCTTTTTGTCACGAGTTTAGCACGTTGGCCATTAAGCTACCGCAGCTCTTGCCTCCATTAGTGGCTTGTTATGACAGTCAAGATGGGCATGCACAAACATTATCAGTGTAGAGATGAAACAACGTATATGTAGTCCAAATGGGGAAAAGTGAAAGATACAGCGAACATAAGAAGCAACTGCTGGACATTAAAAACATTACTCAAGCGTGAGAATTAGGTCACATTGACATAGTCTGGTACCGTGGAGTTATTCCACTTGAGGTACAGATAAATAGATTTTCATCAGTGTAAGAAAAACAGGGTTCGAGATCTTGAAGCTGTAACCAACTAATAGTTGAAAATACATGTGAAAACTGGGTCACCGTGACCCATTTGTAGTAAGGCTCAATTACTCCATTTGAGATGCACCAACATGCCAGTGTTTAGCGCGAGGTGAGCAGGGTCTAGGCCATTTGGGGTGTAATGAATGAATAGCATACATAAATGTACCTGAGTTTGAGAGTTAGGTCAGAGTGATATAGTTTTGGATTAGCCAAGTTACTCATTCTGGTGTGCACCGACACATATATAAAACAGCCAAAACAACCATGCAGTCACTAATTTGCGAATGGAAGATTCCATTTAGAAACTTCATATATGTTCCAGATACTTAGCAAATTATGTACGCCATAGAAGATCTTAGATCTTTACACCGAAGACCCAATGACTGTACATCTATGTATCCCTATGCCTGATGGGAGATTCGTAAAAGGCCGAGGAACTAATGACAGTAAATCTCTATATCGACAAGTCAAATGGGGGAATTGTTAGAGGCCATGGACCTAATGACAAGACATCGCTGTACCGCTAAGTCTGATGGAGTATTTATATCAGAGTCCGAGGACCTAACGACAGTACATCTGAATCGCCAAGTCAGATGTTGGATTTGTAATAGAGGCCGAGGACCTAATGACACTATTTCTCTGTATCGCTAAGTCTGATTGGAGATTTAAAACATAGGCCGAGGACCTAATGACAGTGCTTCTCTGTATAGCTAAGTCTGATAGGAGATATATAACAAAGGCCGATGACCTAACGACAGTACATCTCTGTATCACTAAGACTGATGAGTGATTTGTAGCAGGGCCGAGGACCTAATGACAGTACATCTCTGTATCGCTAGGTCTGATGGGAGATTTATAACAGAGGCCGAGGACCTAATGACGGTATATTTCTGTATCGCTAAGACTGCTGGGCGATTTGTAGTAGGGCCGAGGACCTAATGACAGTAAATTTCTGTATCGCTAGGTCTGATGGGAGATTTATAATAGAGGCCGAGGACCTAATGACGGTACATTTCTGTATCGCTAGGTCTGATGGGAGATTTATAACAGAGGCCGAAGACCTAATGACAGTAAATCTCTGTATCGCTAAGTCTGATGGGAGATTTATAACAGAGGCCGAAGACCTAATGACGGTACATCTCTGAATCGCGAGTCCGATGGAAGATTTGTAACAGGGACAGAGGACCTAATGACGGTACATCTTCCAAAAGATCCTTGTTACTGGGAAATCACTAATACATCTTTACTTCATCATTTCGGACATTATTAACAGCATGACGAAATGGTACCTACACGTGAATGACAAGATCATTACGTACACTTGCATATATAAATCACAAACCCATCCATACATAAACAAGAGTGCAACTTTTTAAAATAAATTAATTGGTTAAGTTGAACAGCACTATATATATATATATATATATATATATATATATATATATATATATATATATACAATGTATATAATGGTCTTTTCCATGTACGTTATATATTTAAATAAATGTACGTGTTACACTCTTTTTCTTATCGAAAGTGTAACTTTGTGGACGCTTCCATCTTATGCATACATACGTTAAGCTATGTTTCTTTCTTCTATTGGCTTAACGATACAAAATAACTAAAAAAGCATGTATATCTTAAAATATTGAAATCGAGGAATTTAAGACACGTTAACCACATGGTGCTATTGCACAAGAGTTAAGAATTTATTTCTTCCTGTAAAAATGAAATTATAAACTATTAATATCATCCAGACGGCTTCTGGTGCTCTCAAATTAAACGTGTATGGCATAACATAGACAGTTCCATAAGATCTTGGACATAACTTATTTACTACAAAGCAGGAATAATGGTTAATCTCAACGATGAGCCATTGAAGCGTTCTGAACCCTGATTATTTCTGACAAATTTCAAACTGTGCTATTTCACGTATATTGGGTAGTTGAATGTAGTTTTTGACTCACCTTTTACCATTCTTAAAGTGTTAATCACTTACATTTATGTAAAGAACAGCAAGAGCAAAATTGATTCCCCTATGTGTATTTGATCTTTTGCACGCAAGCCTTTATCTATGAAGTACATACGAGTTTTTCTTACAGTCCACCATTAGCATCAGAGATACTTAACTCCTCCCAACCGCTCTTCATTAAAAAATTTATATCTGCACTAAATTTGATTTGTATCACTTAATAGCTTGTACTGGCTTTCGACATCCATATCTTACGGTAAGGTAAGTGACTGTTTCAATCATAGTTCATATGCAACAGTTATATTACTAAGTAAGATTCAATTAAAATTTGAATTGGATACACAATAAAGTTGAAGCAATTTATAATAGCAAAGTCTAATCTTTAATTAGCTGAGCGTTGAAAAAACTGATGCAGTCCCATGTACTTACATGTATACAATTGCTCAAAAGAAAATTGTGCTTTCTTTCTAGGTTTCCATATTGACTCATTGATTGGTGGTTGGTTGCCCGCAAACACACCTTAGTAGCCAACCAAGACTGTCCAGTGCTGGATTCAAAGCCACAAACCACTGATTCTAAATTGGACTACGTGGTAACTTCTCGGTCAGACTCCCTTCTAGGGACCCGAGGTGGCTCAGAAGTCAGCACGCCGGACTCGTAACCATAATGAAGCAGCTTAGAATCATGCCTACGGATCCGCCCAGGTTCGTTGCCCATATGAGTCCTGTTTTTGTTTAGCACATTGGATGATTCGCATCATGTTTATCTTCTTTAATCAATACTCCATCAACCCCAACATCATTTGTATCAATATACATTTTTGATAATTTACTGAAATTTGGAGCCGAATGAGCTAGTGCACTCGTATGTGAGGCCTTTAAGTTATCAAACGATTCCTGACACTTTTCATACCAATAAAACTTGACTTTTCTTACTATACAAATTTGTCATAGGTTCGGTAGTATGAGAGGAATTAGAACAAAATTTCCAATAATATCCAGCCATAACCAAAAACCGAACGAGCTTTTACTAACAAGCACTGGGGATTTAGAGATAGCCTTTACCCTAACTCTACAGGTTTAACGTGACCGTGCCCCAAAATATGTCATAAAAATGTAACACAAGCATGGCAAAACTGACTTTTACTAAATTTAGTTGCTCGATCAGCATCACTAAATCTATCCAAAAATTTCCGTATGGTTTCCAAACAATTTTTCCAGGTATCGTGTTAGATGATGACATCATCAATGTATGCGTCACAATTATCTAGACAAGATAAAATCGGGTTCATAAAATGCTGGAACTTTAACGGAGACTTTTTCATACCGAACGGCTTCACATTATGTTGATAAAGTCCATCTGGAATTGCAAAATGCTGAAATTTCTTTTGCTCGTTCCGAGAGTAGAATTTGACAGAATCACTTTAAAAGGTCAAACTTGGTGACATTTTGCATTTCCAATTTTGTCGATGCAGTCATCAATTCTTGGCACTGTTGACTTTCCTCTAACCAGTACACATACGGAATGCATTATCTGGTTTGGAATACATTGTGAACTCCAGTTACGTTTATTTGGCCCCATAAAATCACTCTCCAGTAAATATTTAATTTCTTTCTTTCAAACATTGCTCTTGAGAGAATTCATCCTGTCAGGATGTTGTCTCACAGAAGCAGAGTCAACAATCTCAACGTCACGATAGATTTTATTTGTTCGTGCAGGAGTATCATCAAGCAAGTGTTCATATTCACATAATAGATGGTTTAGGTCACTCTTGTCCTGTGGTTATCTATGTGAAAGTTTCTGGTCCAAATTGGGATTTTGAATTATTCATATGAGACTGAGATTATCTTTTTTTTACTAACAATTGGTGAGAGAAAGACCTATTCACACAAAAAAATATGAGTGAAGGAATAATCATCACTTGTGTGACATCATTTTCCAAAGTTTCAACATTTGCTCATCATGATAGGACTTGACATCACTATGAATGAAATTCTTCAACTCTTCACTAAGATGAGTTTTCGGACTTTAACGTAATATTGATCAACCTTCTTGACCGAACATCGCCTATCAAATAGTTGTTCTTTTTCCCTTGCAAATTCGACTTAGGTTTGTCCAGTTTTTTTTCCTACAATTTCTAAACATTTCTTGATACGACTCAGGTACCAACTCACAACCCTTCAAGATTCAATCTTGACCACACTATACTAGCACTTTGTTGTATGGACAGTGAAGTGTACACTGCATGAGTTTTGCCAATAAGTACATATTATAATAACAACGTCCATTCTCTCTTGGCCACTGCAAACTTTCAGCCATTTTCTCAGTGAGTAAAGACTTTACCTACGTAACTTTCTTGATAAGTGATACTAGTCTAATATATCTTGCTCTGCCTGCAGATCTGATAATTTGAATATATATTGCATTTCTCTCCCTCTCTCTCTCTCTCTCTCTCTCTCTCTCTCTGCATTTGTATTTCTCTCTTCCTCTATCTTTCATCTCTCCACAATTGTATTTTTATCTTTCTTCCTTCCCCCCCCCCCCTTGCATTTGTATACTCTCTCTCTCTATTCTCCCTCTCTTCATCCGCCTCTCCTTTTCCTTTCTCTGCATTTGCATTTATTTCTCCTTGTCCTCTTTCTGAATTTGCATTTCCATCATTTCTTTCTGATGTTGAAGCTTTGTTAATTCCAATTCCATCAAAGAAAGAAAGAAATCTACGTATAAATGGCTCTTCTCAAAATAAAGCAAATTATAAAATCAAGCCGAGGCAAGGAAGCTTCACTTGCAATAAAAATTTAATGATCAGAATTACTTACCATATTCACATCTACCTCCCTGGAAACCTTGTGGACATGTACACCGTTGGACATAATTTCCTGTACACTGACCACTGTTTAAACATAGAGCTGTATTGCACATTCCTAGAATGAAAAAAAAAAAAGAAAGATTTAAACTATGCAAGGCCTTTGTACGTGAAATGTGCCATGTGTAACGATGGATCTTAAACTTTTTTTCAGCACACTTAAAATTTTAATTTATAACCTAAATAACAATTCACGTATGCAAGATGCTTATCCATCACATGTTGTCCATTGTCTGCCTAAAAATGCAATGACGTCATGATAGTATGATTTACAATGATCAAATCACGGCTGCCAACTTCAATATGAATTGAAACAGAAGAAACATCTCAACATAATCAGCCGTAACTATGATCAGACGTCTACTAAATAAACAGGTCAAAATGACACGTGTACTAGAATTACATGTGAAATATACATAAGACTAAACATGTACGATAAAGCCAGCCCACCAGCGTAAAGCAACGAATTTAACGTTATACATTTCTAATAACGATTTTTCAAAATACACGAAGGAAACCATGTGTTGTTTAACAGTTGTTGGATTGTAGTTCCTGCCACTTATTTGGTGGCAGGTGCTTTTTAACCCCACAAAAATCCGAACATTAAAAATAATATTGAACAGCTTTTTAATTAAAAAAATCTGGTTTAAAAATATGGCATTGTTTGGTCAATAAATTTTCACTTTTGCAGGTTTTTCTTGTGAATCAAAAATTCTACACGGATGTAAGAAAAATGATACGACATTTTCATAGGTGTGTTAACGTGAATTCAGACTAGTAGACGCCATGGTTTTACGAGTTTAAAGTCAAATAATTTAAAACTAATCATTTTGCATTGCATTTCTGTTGTAACATTAAGCACAGATGTGTTTTAAAAATACTGCTTTAATCAGCAATGGAGGATCCAGATATGCTATTTAATGGGATGAGGCGTACGCAATTAGGCCAGGGGTCCATGCGATGGAACCTCTACTGTGAGTAATGAGGGCGAAGTTCATGTACGATCCTGAATTTTAAAAATGCGTTTCTGGGGCATGTTTTTAAGCATCAATCTGTAAAGAAAACTTCCTATATGATACGTTCCGATTGTTTAAAGCTTTTTCGGGGGGGGGGGGGGGCTAGCTAGGCTCCCTTCCCCACTACACTCATTCTCATCCTATTCTTATCGGCATCTGAACGTGAGATATTTTTTAAATCGCAATAACTGTCAGATGTCGATGCCATTTGTAGTTCTGAACACAAAGAATGTTGTTATTTATTTTATTGGAATGACATTTATCAATTTTTTGCTCAAGTACACATACGTGAGTAAAGTAATATACAGTACATCCCGATCTGCTAGCGTCTCGTTCACCCAACAATGTACAACGTAGTCGATAGTACATCCCAATCTAATGCTGTCTCTCATATCAGCTTTAAACGAAGTATCCCCACGTTAAACACAGACCTGCTATCTCCTCACTCATCCAACTGTGAACAAAGTATTATACACTGCACCCCAATCTGCGGTCGCTTCATCCACCCAACTGTGTACATAATCTACAGTACAACCAGATCTGCTACCTCCTCTCGCATCCACCTGTCAGGGCCGACAAAAGGAGGGGGGGGGGGCAACCGGGGATATTTCACCGGGCCTATGCCCGTAAGGGGGCCCGAGCCGAACAACACTTTTTATTTTGCTTGAACAAGAACTAGGAGAGGCCCAGGTGTTACTTACACCAGGGCCCATGATCGCTCTCTATGGTCCTGCCAACTGTGTGCAAAGTGGTCTAAATGTTACCTAATGTATCCACCTGTGAATAAAGCAGTCAATAGTACAAACGATCTGCTGTTTTTTGTGTTGTTGATTTGGGTTAAACGCCATTTTTAGCGCATGATAGGCTGCTATACATGGCAGTCAGTATAAATCGTGGAGGATGAAGCCTGGAAATCCCCCGTAAGAACTACCAATCAACGTGAAGTCACTGGCAAGCTTTCTTACATATCCACACTGGCCGAGCCATAGACTCGAACCCGCGCTGACAGAATTGGGATGACAGTGATCGATAAAGGCGAGCGCTTTAGACCAGACGTCCACCTGGGGACTACATCCGACTGTGAACAAAGTAGTCTATATTACATTAGACCAACAAGTATGTCTCCGCATATTTTTTTTTCTGACTGCGGAGACCAACGTTGTCGGGCCGTATTTGTTTTAACCTCCCCGTCAGTTCTGACTTATCTGAGGCTCGCTAGTAATTAATAAATTTATTTTGACTGACATTGATATGCGGACGGTAACTAAAACCCCTCTTCTTTTGACCCATGGCGTTAAAACCTTCAGAGCACTCACTTTTTAGTAATAATCCTGTCAGAACAGAACACCTATGATTGCATTTATTATTGACCTTATTTTTAAATTGCTGACGCATGCGTGGAAATCAGCATCACCCTCAAGCAAGAACGTCTGGAAACCTTCTAGTAAGGAGTACATCACTAGCAACTGACTAATGCTTGGGACGGAACTGCGGTTAGGTCTGGCCGTCATGGCAGAATTTTGAGAGACAGCCACCTTGGTGACGATACTGAGGACTTGTCATTTTTATTTAGGCCCAAGTAGACACCATAAGAACTCTTGTGATGAAAATTTCATGTCAAAATGACTTTCCCTTTGAGAAAAGTTGCTAAAACAAGATTTTTAACACAACCACATATTAGATCAGAATTTAAGATCAATAGAAATTATCAGAAATCTTTGAGTGAAAACCCAAAGATGACGTAACCATTCATTCAGGAGAAGCAGCAATAACAACATTTTTAAGCTGGCAACTGTGACAGCTATATTAGACGCCATATCAGCACCATCTTCATTTAGGAATACGAACACTGTGTGGCGCCATATTTAATTTCACTTAGTCACTATTTTCATTTACGAGCATTTGGAAATTATCATAAGTATTCTAGTGACACCAGTACGTCAACATAACGTTTTGTTCACGAGGAGTTGCTATAGGAAGATTTTTTAAATGGCTGCCGTGGCGACCATATTGGACTTCCAAGTAATTATACGTTATAAAAAGTCTTAACGAAAACCCCATGTTGATATGACCATCCATGTAGGAAGGGTAGCGAAAACAAAAATTTCAAGTCTTTCATTCCAGATCAGCACCATTTTGATTTGAGACTAACTAGACATCACAGAAGTCTCTTAGTGAAAATCTTATGTTGATTTGACCATCCATCCAGGAGAAGTAGAGACAACACATGTGTGCCACAATGGACCTAAGATCTGCACTGTTTTCATTTAGGACCAAGTAACCTTCACAGTCAAAACTTCATGTTGATCTGACCATCCATTAAAGAGTAACGATAACACTATTTTCACGATAGCCGCTATGGTGGCCATACTGGATTGCCAACAGCACCATTTTATCAAGGATCAATTTAACCATGGGATGAATCTTTTGTTTCAAGGGAATCTTCCAAACAGTAGTGATAACCAACTTGTGCTAACGGATGGACGAACGACGAACGACGGACAACACATCAGACCATCCCGTAAGCTCTTCTGGTCCATAAAGCGAAAAGCATCATGGGTATTAAAAAATGTACAGAAGTGAGTAATTTCATTCATCATTTAATACTTTCTAACCTGATTGTCGCTAGAGGGTATTCAACACTGTCATCTTGTTCGTGTTTCAACATACACCGAAGTTTCAACACATCCGCCATATTTGCATGGGCGAGTCTATGTATTCAGACAACAGGATTGATCATTGCCATCCTATCGCTCCAAATAATTCCGTAAATTTTCATTACTTTGGGAGTTAAATCAACTGAACCCATTAACACCACGTTTACTCAACTTGCTCTTTTTATTTTTTAATTTTTTGAGAAATGTTAAAACAAGAAATTCAAAATATTGCATTCAGACCATACAGTTTTTAACTCTTTTGTAGGCATTGTCCAATGAACCTCACCTTTTGACTAAAATAAGCTTTTCCAGGAACCGTAAAAGAACAGTGGGAAGGGGGGATGTTGACAATGAAAATTCCATTGGTTTAAAACGCGAACAAGATGAGTGTTGGGGTGGGTTGGGAGTTGTGGGGTTTGACGGTATTTTTCTGCTCATGATGGTCTGCACATGGCGACCAGTATATTTGGTGGAAGAAGTCGAGAAGACCCCGGGGAGAACAACCGACCTAAGGGAAACTACTGGCAAGCTTTCTCACCTACCCGCGTTGGACAAGCAGAGACTCGAACTCACATGGACATAAGTGAGATATGTGAGTGATCTGTAAAGGCGAGTATTATGGACCCCCTGGTGACATTATTATGGACCCCCCGGCGACAACCACGTTAGCAGTTATAAATGAATAAATGAAAGGAGTAAATTTTGTGCATCCTTTTATATACAAGACGCTTTTCGTTTTTAATGTCTCAAGGGAGGGGAGAGGAGGTAGGCAAGTAATAAACCTTATTGCATCTCGATCTGCAGTCGCCTCTTTGCACCCACATGTGAGCAGTGTAACCTATAGAACACCCCGTTTGGCCAGCGCCTCATACACACAACTAGAAGCAAAATGGCCTACAGAACATCCCTATATATTGTAAAAACTATTAAACTTGTATAAAACACTGGACAAAACAACTTGTAATACATCCTACTCTGCAGTGGGCTCATACACCAACTCTTAACAAAGTGGTCTACAGTAAGACAAATTGATATCGCTTCATTTATTGAACCGTTTGGAACATCCTCGTTTGCACAAGAACAGATATCACGTGGTTGTTACAACGTCATACTGACTTCACAATGTCACAAATAAATAGACGCGGTTTCATCACTAACTGCAATGCAAGCAAAAGTTGGAGACAACTGACACCGAATGATTTCTTCAGGGATTTTTCATTAAAAGGTTGCAGTATTAGCATTTTTGTCGTTGTTGTTGTTGAGCTTAATTATAGTGGCGTGAGCACAACTGTGTATGTGCCACTTTTTTCTGACTTCACCGCAGCCTGCTAGTAGTTCCTGGGGAAGGGAATGGTGCCACCTGCCCCAGGCTTTTATGGGTTCAAGGAACCCTGATAGTTTGGCCTCAATCTGTGGGTCCATAAAGGTCCCTTACAGTTGAATGGTTGGCTGTCATTAGTGGGAAGGAGAGCAAGGGAACAGTCCTGGTTGCTTCACATCGTTGGTTTCTTGTTGCATTTGCCTGGTGTTTCTTTCTTCTTTTTTTTTTCCTTCAAAATGTTCTAAAAAGAGTGTGTGTGTTCTATGCTGTTTACAGAGGTCGTTAGTAGAAATTATGTATGAAGAGGTGTTTAGGGTGTGCTTCCTACATTATGTTATTTATAAGTTTTTAGATATTACCTCTTTAAGTTATTTATTTATTAACGGTTTAAGAGATTGAATGTTATTTATACTTTATTTAGCAAGAGACCGGAGTCCTAGCCGATTACACAGTTCGTTAAGGACATATAGGACCGGAGTCCTAGCTGATTACTCAGTTCGTTAAGGACATCTAGGACATCCAATTTTGCGCTTTCCTTAGTTTTTGATAGGTGCTTCGTAAGTGAATTATTTATTAATATTTGTTATAAAATTGAATGATATGTTATGGGTTTTTATGTGGGGGCTTCTAAATTTATTTAGCTAGTTACTGGGTCTTTTGGTTTTGTGGGGATAGTAATTATATTTTTTCCCTAAGTCCTGCTGAGTCTATGAATTTATTTATATTTTTATATGCTGATTGTTTATTTTTATTTGAGTCCATAAGTAACTCTGGGTATGTGTGTGGCGATCCAATCTCTTTTTGGTTTTTGATGAATATTTTCCTAGCGGGTTGATATTTTGGGCATATATTGAATACGTGTTGTTGATCTTCGGTGGTGTAGCAGTTAAAGCAGTTAATGGTTGCTGGTTTGGGTCCTATAAACCTTCCAAAACTGTTTGCTAGTTTAGTTTTTCCAGTTATTACCCTGTTTATGGTTTTCTGTCCTAAATAGGTACCCTTAGGTAGCTGTATGTTCCTATCTACGGTTTTTTGGGTTTCATGGTGCTTTTTACCTTTTGTGGAGGAGTTCCAAAAATCTTGCCATTTTTGGTCTATATATGTTTGTGCGAAGCTTAGTGCTTCTGTAAAGCTATAGTTAAGCTTGATAGCTTTAATCTCCTAGTTTGGTTTGTGCAACTTTGTCTGCTGTTTCGTTACCAGAGATTCCAATGTGCGACGGTATCCACATGAGCTCGACTAATTGATGTGCTGTGGTGATATCGTCGATTAATTGGCATGCTCTGTCGAGGAATTGTTCCCTAGAGTGTGTATTGCGATTTTGGATCGATTTGATAACGCTTAGGGAATCGCTTATAATGACTGCTTTAGGTATTTGGTTGTCTTTGATCCATTGTAGTGATTCAAGTATAGCCCAGAATTCAGTGGTGTAAATGGAGCAATAGTCAGGTAATCTGGATCCCGTTTCTATATTGAATTCAGGGATGACTATTACTGCTGCTGTTCTTGGTGGGTTGTTTGTTTTTGATCCATCGGTATATATTTTAATATAGTCCGGGTATTTTTGGTTGATTTCGTTTACCAGTACAGGTTTTAGTAAGTTTTCTTGTCCTTCTTTATTGCCTAATTTGGTAGCTTCAGTGTTAATCCTTGGTGGTTTTTGTAACCATGGTGATTTGTTCTGGTCTGTATTGTTTGTTACCTGTTTTTTTTTAGTAGAGGTGTCTTTTCTCTTAGTTCAAGGATTACTTTGCCACTTGGTGTGGTGGGTATGATTTTGGGTTTGAAGACAACGTTACACTTATTTATAGCTATTTTGGTGGGATGGTTGTCTGGGTGGGTATCTAATCGAATGGAGTATCAGAGGAGCAGTTCTTGCCTACGTAATTTTAAGGGTAGTTCTCCTGTTAGTGTTTGTAGTTCTTCTAATGATGTTAAGGGGAGTGTTCCTGTGCATACTAGTAAGGCTTTTCTCTGGATAGTGTCAAGTTTTTGTAGTACAGGTTGCTTAGCCGAGCTATATGCTTGACAACCGTAATCCAATTTTGATCTAATTAGGGTTTTATATATCGTGAGGAGGGTTTCCTGGTTGGATCCCCAGTCAGTCCCTGTGATGTTCCTGAGTAAATTGAGATCTTTGTTACAATTCTGGGTGAGCTGTTCAATGTGCTGTTTCCATGTGAGGTGGTTGTCAAAGAACATTCCTAGGAATTTTACTACTGTTACGTATTTGATTAATTGATTTTGTATATAGAAGTTTGGATAGACTAGGTTGTTATTTCGTTTGGGGGTGAATATGATTGCCACAGTTTCTTCATGAGATATTTTGAAACCCCATTTGTCCGCCCATCTCCCTATGTTGTCTAGGCTCTGCTGGATTTCTTTAACTACTGTTTTATTGGCAGGATTTCCATTCCTCCATATGCCACTATCATCTGCAAATTGTGACAAGTTTATTTTTGTGGAGGCTGCATTGAGGTCAAGGTCGTTTACCATTAGGTTAAATAGTAGGGGACTTATTACACTGCCTTGCGGTGTTCCATTTTCAAGTGAAAATTCTTCCGAATGGGTGTTGCATTACGAGTTAAATGTGCATGCATTACAAAACAAATAATATAGACCCTTATCGGTTGACATTTTGAGTACCCGTGGATCATGATCTACCATGTTAATAATATCGAGTGTTTGTTACACATGGATATACACAATATAGCATACATGTATCACATTAATTTCGAACACATTATATAAACATTGCTATTCAAAATTATAGCTGCATATTTTTGAAGCCTGTAAATGCGGAATCAAGCTCAGAGACACCTTTGCATCATGACAAACCGCTGTTAAATTGTTAACAAGATACAAAGAACGTGTATAAAACGAGAATTAGCAATCATATGCATTGTAATTTAAATTCCCGTTCTTAACAAAGCAAAGAATTGTTAACAGGTTCGTGTGTTTGCTACTTAGCCGTTACAAGCCAATACCATGGTGACCGTGTCAAATTATTTGCTATATAAATCTATGAACAAACATACTAATCATAGTGAAAACATACTAGCTAAGATCCAAATATATCCATATCATTAGAAATACTTGTTGACATGAAAGGATTAAAGTTATGTTTGTTTTGGGATTGGGGTGGGGGAGCTGGAGTGGGGGTGAGGTGGAGTAGTTTAAGCCTTCAACTTTAATAGGTATGTAAGATGCTATTATTTTTTCAAGGTTTCCTCCATGTCTGTAAACATGTATGAATCGATGTGCACCAAAAGGTAAACTACGTAAATGAAGCAGTGTTTTTTTCTAATCAATAGTTTGCTATTTTTTCAGCTCACTGCTGGAGTTGTGGTAGCTCAGTTGGCAGAGTGTATGACCCATAATCCTACGGTATCGAGTTCGCTACTAGCCCAGGCAGCACATGTCGAGTGGCTGTGCATCCTTGGGAAAGTCACTAACTTCACCTGCATGATATTGCACATAATTTGTTTCAAAACAAACAGCAAAAACGAAAGAAGAAAAAACAAATCTCATTGCAAAGTTGTGTTTGCAGGTGACATGCAAAAACGAGGGTTTAAGAATGTTTTTCCTCGCAAATATTACCTAACTACAAAATAAAACTCGTCTGCAGACTTGATGTTACAACAGGGACACAAAAAATAAGAATTACTCCAAAATAGGAATGAATCTTATCGCTCAGTTTTCTTTTTATATGCACATTCAATAGTCTATTACAACTGTATGTCACAATATACACCACGTGACGGATCTTACTATTCAATCTAATGTTTCAAAATTCATGTGGCCTAACACACCCAATAAGAATTGACTTAATTATTCTAAGATACCACCTGACCGATTTGTCCAATGGGAAAAGGCTGAATCTCGTAAACATATTTACTAATAATTTTATTATTAGTAACTGTCAACATATACGTAAGCATTTATTTATAGCTCCTATGGAATTTTACGTTCACTTGTATCTTAAAACAGACCCTAATAGACCATAATCACGTACGAAATCTAGCTACAGGTAATCACTACAATTTCCAGTCATGAACAAAAAGTACAAAAATTAGACAAAATTATGTACCAGGAGTTACAAAATATATAGATGTACATAACACATGTCTAAACACTACAGTAAAACCATTTGCCCAGTCAAAAGAAGCTCAGAAATATTTATGGAAACTGGCACAGTGACTCTAGGATATATGTTGAACATTAAATCCAACTATTCGTCTGTATGAAAACTAACTGGCTGCTCGAGAAGCCAACTCTGAATTCGCAAAACAAAACATGTGGATATTCAAAGGTCCACAAACTTGCTGAACCACGTCACAAGTGAATATTGACGGATGCGAGATGCACAACAAGTGCAGAGCCATACCAAGCTCACTGGGAAAGGTAAACTACAATAAGCATAAATATATGTGGCCAATAAATGTGCTGCAAATTCAGTTATACACACCTTTACACATACTGTCGGACCACCGTTATAATTGTATGCATATAGTTTCTATTAGTATACGATGTACATTATATGCTGCATTATTTTTATACTTGCATTTTCTGTGTATATAGGAAACACATTCTTGTCTGCATGTTTCTTATGCATTAGGGCCCAAACTACGCCTTGCCATCGTACCGAGTTCTGGGCTGATCTCTTCTATTCGGCCCACGTTGTTCTGGTAGTCTGGATCTTTTCGGTCTGACTACCTTTATCATGCCTTAAAGCTTTCGTTTAAGGGGCTGCCTAGTTATGTTGTTAGGCCGATTTTTCAGAGTATACCCGATCCATCCCCACCTACCCTCATTTCCTTTTTGGAGATTTCAGGGCGAATACGTAGCTGACAGGTGGTTTCCCACAAATCAGTGTCACTGACCCTCTAATGCCATCGGTTACTGAGGAGGCGGTGGAAGCAGAGAGGAAGCCATTGGATGTCGAGGAGGTGGTGGAAACAGGGATGAAACCATTGGATGTTGAGGAGTCTGTGGAAGCAGCAGAGAGGAAACCATTGGTTCCTGAGGAGGAGATCGAAGCAGTTGTTCATGAACGACTCAGTTTATTAGAAGTTGTTTTAGTCACCCACCACGTCGACGAGCAGGACAGACTTCATCTTTATGTTCAAGAAACATATCTTGTTCTTTATAAAGAGGGATGATGAGATTTGTGACTATTTCTTGGTGCTCAAAACTTATCTGGCTTCCCAATTCTGTTCCGGATGTTATGGTCTGTCCCTCGATTGGGAATCATCTTTATCAATGGCAATTTTTATTACTGAATTTTGTATGTATGTGATTACAGCGATGCAATATCGTTTCTACTGAATGCATGCAAGTAATTCGATGTCCATTGTTTATAGCAGGAACTTTAACGTTCTTAAGTGTGACTCTCCAACTCTAAATTTATTCTTTACAAGTGACATATTTTATTTGTATTAAACACTGTTAGGGATCATACTGGTAAAACGTTTAACATCCTGTAAGTTACCATGTAGTTCGACGAAAGTTGCAAGTTAGCTGTTAACAGGACTCAAGCTGCAGACCGATTGATTCTGACAACAGAGGGCGCTGTGATGTTGACGCAAAATAAATGATTGTGGGTCTCGTATACAAAAGATTCTACTCACGGTGGACTGCTATACGGATCCGGTCTACCGTGTCACGTTAGCAATGTAGAATGAAAGAAAGAATACCATACTAATATTTATTTCTTACAAAGTATAATGTACTTACGTTTATTTATTTTTTCTTGGCTTTCTTTTAAAATGAATAGTTCCCCTACAGACGAGGCAACGAATCTTCACATAAGCCATTCCTTAGGTTCCACGTTAATCTTCGATATTCTTATTCATGCTTTTTGTTTTGTTTCTTTGTTTACTGTTTTTTAAAAAAATTATTATTATTATTATTATTTTTTGTAACGCTCGTGCTTGAATTGGCAATCATATTGCAAATCAGTTATCGGTGGATTTTAACAGAAAAAGAAACATTTGTTTTTCTGATGTACATACATACATATCAATACAGGGACCTATATTATAAGATAGACACTTGATTAAACAAATATTCAGCATAACAACATTACTATATCAAAGGCATTCAACACCTTGTAAGGTCAGCGTTGTACGATTTTACGTAAACAGACTTGCACTTGCCTTTCAAAACAGACACTATACTTTATTTACCCATAAATACTGTACATCGTTCATCTCAAACCAAACAATACGTCGAACTTCTATGGGGCTGAATATCCGTATGAGATCATAATGTAATAACCTGTATAAAGAGAAGCATCTGAACAATACGTCGAATTTCTATAGGACTGAATATCCGCATGAGATCATAATGTAATAACCTGTATAAAGAGAAGCATCTGAACAATACGTCGAATTTCTATGGGACTGAATATCCGTATGAGATCATAATGTAATAACCTGTTTAAAGAGAAGCATCTGAACAATACGTCGAATCTTATGGGACTGAATATCCGTATGAGATCATAATGTAATAACCTGTATAAAGAGAAGCATCTGAACAATACGTCGAATCTTATGGGACTGAATATCCGTATGAGATCATAATGTAATAGCCTATATAAAGAGAAGCATCTGAACAATACGTCGAATTTCTATGGGACTGAATATCTGTATGAGATCATAATGTAATAACCTGTATAAAGAGAAGCATCTGAACAATACGTCGAACTTCTATGGGACTGAATATCCGTATGAGATCATAATGTAATAGCCTGTATAAAGAGAAGCATCTGGAAAACATAATTAACAAGAATGTTTAATCAGTTTGTGAGAATAAATGATCACATCGCATTGTTCATACATTTGTTATTTGGTATTTACAGTATAAGAGGTAATAACAAAAATAAAAATAGAATCTTCGTACTCTGTAATTCGATAGTTATACGGAATTAGGAAATTGCTATTATTTAAAAGTTTTGTACACGTCTTATAATATAATTAGCAGCACATTCATCTTCGAAATGAAATCCAAGAATCATTATTGATTTGTTGAACAAGATACAAGATTTAATGTGGACTTCCCACTGGTATATTTGATAACAGAACACTATTTTGAACTAAATGCTTGCTAAAGAGCGGGAGGGGCTGGACGTTTGATATGTTAAAGATTCAATACAGACTTGTCAAAACTATCAGCCATTCAAAACACGATTTTTCTCCAATAATTGTGGTTTTCATGAAATACCTCAAACTACAAACAAACAAAAGTCCATCAAAGTACAATCACTCGACTGAACAAAGCGAATTTCCAGGAATTCAAGATAAGACCATTCTTTCTTTTAGATGTCGAGTGCTAACACTATCTCGTATTCTTCAGTGACAACAAGTTGTTCAAATTAGCTACGGTGTTATACTTATTTATTGTACGCCAGACTGGCATTATTTTCATTTGCGACAGATTCGTCTTCTCCGTGTCATAATGATCATCCACTCAGGGTGTGTGTGTGCGTGCGTGCGTGCGTGCGTGTGCGTGCGCGCGCGCTCGTGTGTGTGTGTGATTTGGATTTTCGATGTAGCTTTCAAAACATTTCAGTCATATCGTTACGATGTCTGCAGTGTGACAGTTTATAGTGATATAAAGAAAAAAAAAGATAAGTAAAATTAAAGATATTAAGATATATAATTACGTTCAAAGAGTCTGTGTGCGTATGCAAAAGAAATGGCAAAAGCAAATATTTTTGAGCCCCAAGACCCCGCCATTCGTTTCCTCTACCATCTTTCCAAGAGAGTCACGCAGAGGTCTTAAGTCAAATTATGCTCTCTCTCTCTCTCTCTCTCTCTCTCCAAAACACAACATTAGGGAAAGAAACAACTCAGATCCACAAAACAAAGACAAATTCCTGATTCCTACTACTTAAGTGAGTAAGGGGAGATCTACAAAAAGGAGATAAAAGAAATGAAAGAAAGAAAGAAAAAATTTAAAACGGCCTTAAGACGGGATACTACAAGTTTATGATTGTGTTGCCGCCACCCAACAATGTTTTAAACAAAAAGGAATATGGTAAGAGAATGATAAAACAGGGTAGTGGGGAAGAGTAAAAAAATTAATAATAATAATAATAATAATAATAATAATAATAATAATAATAAAATATACTGGACGTCTTTCTGTAAGATCTAGTTGTATAAGATACATAAAGGCTGGCATAAAAAATTGTACTTCCTTCCAGACAAGATTGAAAATGCCTCTAGCCCTCTTGCATATGTTTGCCGTACTGGCAGCTAAAGAAATGAGTTTGATGACTTTTCCGCCAATCATTTAGGATGAGTTATATTTGCAGACTGACGGACGGACGAGAGGGCAGACAGTAAAAAGAAAGTCATCATTTAATTCCCTGAAACTGAAACGTGTTCTAGATCTCCGTGTGGATATTTATGTGTGTGTCTATATCTAATGATCATCCGGTGTATTTGAGATTGACAATAAACAATCCGCAATTCCAGATAAGCGTATCAAGTTGGAGAAAAAACAAATAAATAAAGTCTGAAAAGAAAGTTTATGTCATTTTGACGTTATAGTTGGACTGAGATTGCTATAGCAATAAATTAGGATTTTTGCTAATTTTTCTTATTCTCTAGGGTGGTATTCATTTTTACTGTTATGGTGATTAACATACCATTCAAGGAATGGTCATGTTGCAGTACAGATATTTAGAGATGGAATGACGCAATGTAGAATGTTGATATGTGTGATGTACACATGATGAATCGTATGGACTCTGAAGATATTCAGCATTTCAATATCATGCACATCAAATTAATAAAGAAATATTGACAGTGCAAAGATGGAATGTATATCATACACACATAGAAATGAAAAACAGAATATAAATTGAATATTGATTTTAAAAAATGACAGACACAATTATAGGATTATGGCGGTGATCCCCTGCATTAAGCTCACGGGATCAGGTTGTTACGGGGTACAAAAGTTGAAAACAATAACATCCAACACAAAGTATATTCCCAGCCAATTGTTAGTGTTCACCCAAGTTAGGGCTCAAGACGACTGCACTTTACAGAGAACAAACGTTTTAGTTTTACACCATGGCAATAGTTTATCAAAACAACAGTGATAACAAATTCAGACGCCAACTCCTATGGGTCAGAATCTTTATCAGTATCAGATGTGAACTAGGTAGAATTTGTTTCTAACACTGCCATATCTGACCAATTAAAATCCGTTAACTAAAACTACCATGTACACCACTGTCTCTTGTCTTAATGATAATCAATATTTATACAAAAAATTGGAGGGAAATGTTAAGCATTAATATGACGGCAACACAGGTGAACTAAAATAAGTCTGTATACACGTGGCAAATAAATTATCAGAAAAAATTATACACGCCTTTACACGTACTGCATTGTAGCTGTGATAAAACATTAAAACATACACGCCATTACACATACTGCATTGTAGTTGTGATAAAACATTAAAACATACATGCCATTACACATACTGCATTGTAGCTTGATAAACATTAAAACATACCCGCCATTACACATACTGCATTGTAGCTGCAATTAAACATTTAATTATACACGCCTTTACACATTGAAAATCATGTTTATCAATATTTTTGCAACTCCTGGTACATGATTTTATTTTAAAAAATTTACTTTGTATTCAAGCCTGTAAGTCAGATTTTGCTTACGTGACTAGGATCTGTTTTAGGAATTTTAAGGGCATAATATTACATAGGATCTATAAATAGATGATTATGTATGTGCTGACAATTACTAATAATACGACTTGATGACGACTTGGGTTATTTTCTCATTGGTTGATAGATTTTGGAAGGTTCCAGAAGAATTCAGTAAATTCCCATTGGTTGGACTAGGTCACATAAATAGGCAATTTCGAGATAGACTGAGTAGTAAGATATATCAGCTGGGTATGTTGTGAAATATAGTCGTAATAAAAGGTGTATATAAAGAGAGGACTGACCAATCAGAATCATTCTTATTTTGGAGTCATTCTTATTTCTTATGTTCGTGTTGTATGTCTGCAGACGTCTTTTATATTGTACTTACATTTTATTCGAGAAGGCAAACATTTGTTTGGGCTGTTCAGTTGAAAAAGAAAGTGCTCATTATTTTGACCATAATGTTATTCTGGAACTACTGTGAATTATTCATAGGAGTTCTGGACGACGCCACTTTGACAACGTCAGGATTCTTAGCGGACCAGTACATTTCCAGTCTGAAATTTATACAGAACTTTTCACTCATTTTGGACTTTCAAAGAACTGTATCAGGATAACTTTGGATTCTGTGCATAATACTGCCAATTTTTCTTAAATTCTTAAATTTTCATTTATAACTTTGATAATTAAATTACTTGTTAAGTTTTAAAAAAGCTGTTAGTTTTGCTTATTTCTGTTACTCAGTTTCCGGCCATAGAGTCATAACAACAAATCGTGTCTTTAATGAAATATTAAATTATGCAAGTCTGTACACGTGCTGTATTTTTTCTGTAATGAGACATTAAATTATGCACGCCTTCATACATATTTGTATCAGTAATGAGCCATTAAACTGCACATGTCTTTACACATACTGTATTGCAGCTGTAATGACACGTTAAATTAAACATGTCTTTACACATACTGTATTGCAGCTGTAATGACACGTTAAATTAAACATGTCTTTACACATACTGTATTGCAGCTGTAATGACACGTTAAATTACACAAGTCTTTACACATACTGTATTGCAGCTGTAATGACACGTTAAAGTATGCACGCCTTTCCACATACTCTATTGCAGTTGTAAAGAGACATGAAATTATATACGCTTTCACATATATTGTAGCTGAAATGAGACATTAAATTACACGCACCTTGACACATCTATGGCGGATGTAATGAGACACTAAATTATACACGCCATGACACATTGGATCTGTAATGAGACATTAAGTGTGTGTAAGTATGAAGACTGACTTTGAGTATCTTGAATTAGCATGGTCGGTAGACTAAAGGTCCACTTTGTGCATCTTGAAATCAGCATGGTTGGTAGAACGGTTAACTTCGTGTATCTTGAAATTAGCATGGTCGGTAGACTAACGGTCAACTTCGTGTATCTTGAAATTAGCATGGTCGGTAGACTAATGATCAACTTCGTGTATCTTTAAATCAGCATGGTCGGTAGGCTAATGATCAACTTTGTGTATCTTTAAATCAGCATGATCGGTAGACTAATGATCAACTTCGTGTATCTTGAAATTAGCATGATCGGTAGACTAATGAGCAACTTTGTGTATCTTGAAATTAGTATGGTCAGTAGACTAATGGTCAACTTCGTGTATCTTGAAATTAGCATGGTCGGTAGACTAACGGTCAGCTTCGTGTATCTTGAAATTAGCATGATCGGTAGACTAATGAGCGACTTTGTGTATCTTGAAATTAGCATGGTCGGTAGACTAACCGTCAACTTTGTGTATCTTGAAATTAGTATGGTCAGTAGACTAATGGTCAACTTCGTGTGTCTTGAAATTAGCATGGTCGGTAGACTAATGATCAACTTTGTGTATCTTGAAATTAGCATGGTCAGTAGACTAACCGTCAACTTCGTGTATCTTGAAATTAGCATGATCAATAGAACGGTCCATTTTATGTATCTTGAAATCAGCATGATCGACAGAACGGTTAACTTTATATCTCTTGAAATCAGCATGGTTGATAGAACGGTCAACTTTGTGTATCTTCAAAATCGCATGGTCGTTAGACTAATGGCAAATTATGTGCATCTTAAAATTAGAATGTTCGGTATAATAACGGTTAACTATGTGTATCTTGTAATTAGCATGGTCGGTAGACTAACTTTCAACTTTGTGTATTTTGAAATTAGCATGGTTTGTAGACTAGTGGTCAACCTTGTGTATCCTTAAATCAGCATGGTTGGTAGACTAGCGGTCATCCTTGTGTATCCTTAAATCAGCATGGTTGGTAGACTAGCGGTCAGCCTTGTGTATCTTTAAATTAGCATGGTTGGTAGACTAGCGGTCAACCTTGTGTATCCTTAAATTAGCATGGTTGGTAGACTAGCGGTCAACCTTGTGTATCTTTAAATTAGCATGGTTGGTAGACTAGCGGTCATCCTTGTGTATCCTTAAATCAGCATGGTTGGTAGACTAGCGGTCAACCTTGTGTATCTTTAAATTAGCATGGTTGGTAGACTAGCGGTCAACCTTGTGTATCTTTAAATTAGCATGGTTGGTAGACTAGCGGTCAACCTTGTGTATCCTTAAATTAGCATGGTTGGTAGATTATTAGCCAGCATGGTGTATCCTGATTTAGCATGACTGATAGACAAACGGTCGACTTTGTATATTCTGACATTATAACGGTTCGTAGACTACTGATCAACTTTGTGTATAATGAAATTACTGTGGATGGTTGGTTAAAGGTGAGTTTGATACAAATAATGCAGGAAAATGTCACACCAAACAAAAGATATCTCTATTTTTCCGCTGAACAATGAATACATATAATCGATCAGAGAAAGTAGCACAAGGGGCGACCGGCTGACATAGTGGTCTAAGGCGCTAGTCTCGCTCAGCCAACTTGGGTATCTGAGAAATCTTGCAAGTATCATCTCGTGGGCCGTTGATTCTTCCAAGGTTATTCATACACCAGATATAGAGGCAGCCATGTGAGTTATTCGATACACGTAGTTTCTTCCACATCTGAGCTACTGTTTCGATGTACAAGTATCAATAACAATTTCTTTACCAGTCATATAACTCGGTGGTTGGGAACCATTCACAGAATGACATGCACAAAATCAGGCAGAAACTCAAGGTACACTAAAACATAAACCACAAACATGTCGGTAACGTAAGTCCAAAATGTATCTCACTCAGGAGATAAAGCCAACAATCAGATATAAAATTGTATACAGCACAGATAGTGGAGTACGTACATCGCGGCATAATCCTTCGTCTATATCTTTAAAACTTATAGAACTGACGTTCAAACAGTGGGGAAATTTTCAACCAACTTGCAAGATTATAGAAGGAAATAAATAATCATTTATATCAATCATGAAGAAGAATCATGCAAAATGTTGTCAATATATCCCTTATCTAAGCTTTTTTTCCACGCCATCTTTTCTAGCAAGGTTTTGTGCATAATGCACTGAGATACACATGCTTTCAAAATATATTGCCCAAAAGCCTATACATTTCCTGGACAAAAATTTGTTTTCTCAAACAAATTTAAATTAAGTTAATTCTAATTAAACCAGCGTGACAAAACGGATTGACATAATCTGTTGAGAGTCTGCATATGTGTCCAAAGAAATGCAGCCTTTTCTGGTCAAAATAAACTTCAAATATAACGCTGTATCAGTTCTTGGCTATCTGGAGATAAAGTGAATGCGCTTTAAACATAAACACTGACCTCTCTCTAACGCTAATATATTCTGAGGGAGAGATTAAACCATGCCTCGCAACCATATGGTGCCCGTAATATCGCCATTCTGACTTTACAATATTCTCCCTGACAAGGGATTAAATCCATCATCGTTTACTTCAAGATTAAAAACGACTGATTATAGAATTTCAGTTGTTTCGTAACAAAATTAAACTGTACTGCTAGTTGGTTCAGCATATCACATGACCGGATTCTGACATAAGTCTATTTTCATCTATCTGAATTTAATTACTGAAAACTATAAACATATCACATTAAGAGAATGTCTGCCTACCGTAACGACTAAAACGCAAGTCGATTTAATTCACAGTCCGCATAACAAAGTTATGCAGTCAGTCTAAATTACACATCCAAGCTAGTACATGTCTTGAAAGAGGTGCGCCAATGATTCCCTTTATACTGCCAAAAATTATGGATGTTTTATAAGATCAAGTTTCCTAATTAGTCACTTGCTACATGTATTGTGTATACTTGAACACTCCACACTGTAAAATATTTATCATATTCACACGTTCAAAAGTGCGCCGAAGCTGCACAATTCGACAAATCCAAATTGAAGTCGACACCCAATGCTATTTCTCTGATTTAATAATAGTGGCTATTAATCACGCACATGCTATAATAATTAAATGCATTGAGAAAGTTATCTATACAATTACTGGGTATAATAATAAAAAAGAAATTCTTTTCTTGAACTAAACTGACACGTATAAATATTTCAGTGGTACTCGCTTATAAGTCTTGTCCCAAGGCAAACTGCACAGACCAAGATCTATCGTCGTATTAAACACCGACATATATTGGTCTACGTACCTTGTTAGGATTATTCAGCAGAACAAACAATAAAGACCCTGATCTACAAGCGCATAATTCGATCAGGGTCTGCATTTTTTTTAAAGTTGGACTAGACTTATAAGCGAATAATATCGGGTACATCCTGCAGGGTAGGACTTGGCCACACACTATATTCAATCAAGCCCACCCCACCCCCCGACCATAAAATTTGTCTCTCCAAAAACTCGTATCTGAACAGCAAAATGTCATATGCTCAACATATATATATATATATATATATATATATATATATATATATATATATATATATATATATATATATATATACCGAGCACAAGCAATAACATAAAGACAGTTATGATGATAAGAATAAATAAACATTTCCCAGGAACAACCATTTATCATTAAAAGATTCTTGGAAGTTGTATACAATATTTAATATTTTCCTCGGCTGAAATCGTCAGTTTCTACAAACATAGACTCGAAACTCAAACGTTTTTACTAAAGAACAGGTTATTCGGCTTTTTACAAGGCATCAGTGGAAATAAGACAAAATGCCCAAAAGAGGAAATGTAGCACAGGGTGTTAACTAAGTTACATGACTAGCGTTTTAATTAAAGACTTACTAACAACAGTCTAGCTTATGTCTTAAGAAAACACAAACCTTGATGAAGTATCCAATAATTCAGACGTTCAAAGTACAAACAAGCAATAAAGGAGACCTAATACTTTCCATCTTTTCTTCCGTTTTGTCCTTAGACAAACCTTAGAATAAGCCGCTGGGTGGAAACACAAAAACTTTAAAACAGATGTAGAATATGTAGTAAACATTTTTGATGAGTGGGGCAGGGGGCCTCTACCATGGGATGGAGATCAAAGGTGAGAAATATGAAAATGCAGTTATATTGATATTTTTTTATATCTTTTTTTATCAAGCATCAAACCTGCGGTCAAAGCACGAGGACATAGCAAACAGTTCAAAAGTTTTCGGTTACGATCCCTAGGTCAAGTTCCTTGTTGTTGCTGTTGTTGTTGCTGATGTTGTTGTTGATTGCATAAGAGTCATATTCTTTAGTAATAATAACTATTTTAGCAAGTATGATTAAAAGCACAAAGATATCAACGACAAAGCAACCAGTACACAATTTTTATATGAGTATTCTTGCAGTATTTTATTATTTCCTTTTTTTGTTGGTCTTTTAAAATTGTCTCCTTTGAGCGAGGCTTGCTTTGAAACAAGAATATTATTACACTCAACGCATACAGAGGCAAAACATTTTTAAATGACACAATTTTAGTGATAAAATCTAACTCCGTTTGATGGCATGAACACATCATTCAGTTCATTTGTTAAAATAAATTGTGAATTTGAAGAAATCTACTCATCACCGATGATACAGTATAAATTACATCATCTGACAATGAATTAGAAAATGTAACAGCTTATGTTGTTGTTGTTGTTGTGGAGTTTAACGCCATTTTTCAGCACTAGATAGGCTATGTATGTCGGCCAGTATTAATGGTGGAGGAAGAACCCGGGAAAACCCCCGGAAGAACCACCGACCCACGAGAAGCTACTGGCAAGCTTTCTCACATACCCACATTGGCCGAATCCTAGACTCGAACCCACGCAGACAGAGGTGAGATGGTAGTGATCCGTAATGGAGAGCGCTTTACGCCACTCGGCCACTCGGGGTCCCCTGTAACAGCTTAAGCAGTGGCAAACGTTTCAAATGTTTTCTTGGTTTGATTTACATTCCAGCAAAATGCTTAAAAAAATCTTAGTTTGATTCACATTCAGGCAAAATTTTCAAATGTTTTCTTGGTTTGATTCCCATTCTGGCAAACTGTTCAAATTTGTTCTTAGTCTGATTCCTATTCCGGCAAAATTTTCAATTTTATTTTTTTATGGAGGGGGGGGGGGGAATCGTTCCCATTTCAGCAAGATGTTCAAATTTTTTCTTAGTCTGATTCTCATTCCGGCAAAAGTTTCAAATTTGTTTGGGTTTGATTCCCATTAATTAATTTAAGCCTATTTTCAATCATATATTTACTGATTATGTGTTTGATTCAAAAGCATTTTTACCTACGCATATTTAGGAAATGTCCTCCTAACGTTACAAGAAACGGCATAGGCACAACATAAATACCCATCGGAACTAACAAACATCTGACGGTCAGTGCAAGTCCCTAAGGATATCGAGATGTCAACAATATACAGCAGGGGCCGGCAACCTGTTTTACATAGCGTGCCACTTTTTTTCCGGATTAATTACAAAATGAACGTGGCGTGTGCCAACAGTAAGAGAGTAATACTGTTAAAATCTAGATTTTTGGCTGCCTTTCGCGTGCTACACAAAACCGCTTGACATGCCACCTCATGGCACGGGTGCCGTAGGTTGCCGATTCCTGATATACAGTAATGAACCGTTTCATCAACAAGTGAAGAATTCAAAAGTATTCAAAGTTGTGAACCTGCAAGAGAATTTAAAAGATAAGTCTTTACACAAGGAGAAAGAGATTTAAGGTGCTGTGTAAAATTGTCAATTCGAAACTATCACGTGACGAAATCTGGTGCTGAAACGTATAACGAACATATTAAATATTTTGAATACGATATCAGCAATGAAACCGACTCAAAAAACAAATTCCTACAAGAGCAGTTTGAAAGTGTTGAAAGTGTTCAAAGTATAAAGACATCTGACATTGTTAGTCTTCAAAAAAAAAAACAACTAAAAACTACGTTTTTCAAAGTTAGAGAAATTAGAATCGGATGAACAGTAGTTGTGATAGCCACTGCTTTCTGTATGATTCCTGTGCATCTCTAGAAGAAAAGAAAAAAAAATTTATTAAAAGGTTCAGTATGGGATAGAGGAGAAACAAATGTTCTTAGTACTACATCAAGTGGCAACACTTATTGATAAAACCAAAAAGGTTTAGTAAATATTGTAATAGCAATTAAATATTTTGTTTTAGTTAGGCAAAATGCAACACCACTACATGGAATTATTGACCTTATAATATGTTGGCCTCTGACAACAGGTTGTTTCTTTCTCGAATAAACATATTTACTTATTTTGGCAATAATGGAGTTGTTTAATGTATTTTTAATCAAAAGCGTAAACAAAGTATATGCAGGATTCGTATCCTATTTCAAAAGAGTAAACTGGTTCTCGCAGCCATTGGTATCAATGTAAATGATTGTTTAGTTTACTATCAATATTGTTTTCCATTTTCATTTTAATTGGACTTTGTCCATATATCGTGATCGCTAAGTATCATTTAAATGTGTATCGAATCGTGTCAGCCACGTGTGCTGCAGGCCCGATCGCATTCGCAGATGTGATAATGGGCCTATCTTTACTATTATCTTTGTAACCTATATAATTGTTTCTCGTCTTAAAGTTTCCTTTTTGGTCATATACAGTTCTGTGTCATATCAGTCAAAGCTCGTTTACAAACCTTTGCTATACCGCTATGTTCGACGTTGGTAAAAAAAGGGTATCCTTTAGCTCAAGTTTAAATGTGTTAGTGTTTTTATAACCTTTATAACAAAAAGAAAAGGACACGATCGTAACCAAAAGCATGGAATAATTTAACTTTCGTTACCAACAGGATGGTCTAATTTAACTTTCATTACCAACAGGATGGTCTAATTTAACTTTCATTACCAACAGGATGGTCTAATGTAACTTTCATTACCAACAGCATGGTATATTTTAACTTTCATTACCAACAGCACGGTCTATTTTAACTTTCATTACCAACATGATGGTCTAATTTAACTTTCACTAACCAAAGTATGGTCAAATTTAACTTTCATTACCAACAGGATGGTCTAATTTAACTTTCATTACCAACAGGATGGTCAAATTTAACTTTCATTACCAACAGGATGGTCTAATTTAACTTTCATCATCAACAGCATGTTCTAATTTAACTTTCATTACCAACAGCATGGTCTATTTTAACTTTCATTACCAACATGATGGTCTAATTTAACTTTCATTACCAAAAGTATGGTCGAATGTAACTTCCATTATCAACAGCATGGTCTATTTTAACTTTCATTACCAACAGTATGGTCCAATTTAATTTGCATTACCAACATCATGGTCTAATTTATCTTTCATTACCAACATGATGGTCGAATTTAACTTTCATTATCAACAGGATTTTCGAATTCAACTTTCATTACCAACAGGATGGTCTAATTTAACTTTCATTATCAACAGGATGGTCTAATTTAACTTTCATTACCAACAGCATGGTCTAATTTATTGTTCATTACCAACAGCATGGTCTAATTTATTGTTCATTACCAACAGGATGGTCTAATTTAACTTTCATTACCAACAGTATGGTCGTTTTTAACTTTCATTACCGAAAGTATGGTCTAATTTAACTTTCATTATCAACAGGATGGTCGTATTTAACTTTCATTATCAACAGTATGGTCGAATTTAACTTACATTATCAACAGCTTGGTCTAACTTAACTTTCATTACCAACATGATGGTCGTATTTAACTTTCATTACCAACAGCATGGTCTATTTTAACTTTCATTACCAACATGATGGTCTAATTTAACTTTCATTACCGAAGTATGGTCTAATTTAACTTTCATTATCAACAGCATGGGGGGCCCCGAGTGTCCGAGTGGTCTAAAGCGCTCTCCGTTACGGATCACTGCCATCTCACCTCTGTCTGCGTGGGTTCGAGTCTCAGATTCGGCCAATGTGGGTATGTGAGAAAGCCTGCCAGTAGCTTCTCGTGGGTCGGTGGTTCTTTCCGGGGGTTTTCCCGGGTTCTTCCTCCACCATTAATACTGGCCGCCATGTATAGCCTACCGTGTGCTGAAAAATGGCGTTAAACCCCACAACAACAACAACAACAACAATCAACAGCATGGTTTATTTTAACTTTCATTACGAAGAGGATGGTAGAATTTTTCTTTCAATACCAACAGCTCGGTCTAATTTAACTTTCATTACCAACAGCATGATCTATTTTAACTTTCATTACCAACAGTATGGACCGCTCCAATGACCTAGTGGTTAGAACGTTCGCCTCGGATGCGGGAGATCGTGGGTTCGATCCCCGGCCGCGTCACAACAAAGACTTACAAAAATGGTACTAACAGCTGCCTCGCTTTGCGCTCAGCATTAAGAGGTTAGTGTTAGGACTGGTCGGCCTGGCGTCAGGATAATGTGATTGGGTGGGACATCATGATACATGTCTTCGGTATGATGCCCTAGTGTTAGACATCACTATAATCTGACACACTGCATACATCGTAAGGATATGACTGAAAAATTGTTAAAGTTACGTTAAAATTCCAAATCACACACACACACGCCAACAGTATAGTCTAATTTAACTTTCATTATCAACATTATGATCTAATTTAACTTTCAATACCAACACCATGGTATAATTTAACTTTAATTATCAACATTACGGTCTAAGTTAACTTTCATTAACAAAAGTATGGTCTAATTTAACTTTCACTACCAACCGAATGGTCTAATCTCGCTTTATAATCTGATGTGTACTATTACATATTTAAATAATTTTCACGTTTGTGTCGTAACCTTTCTCTTCTGAAATTAAATACGTTATAAATGTTTTACTAGTGTCTGATAGTTTTTGAACTGACTGTAATACATGTTATATTTTGTACATGTAGACCTAATATGCAGATGACATAAAACCTCTTTTGCGAAAGATCTATGTCCAACCAACACGTCCATTTCCTTCATAATTCTTTCCATCAGCTGAAAACGTTCTCCAATATTCAAAGCACCTGCCACACATTAATACTTATGTTTACAAGCAGCAATCACGAAGTTCTATCTTATTCCAGTCCGTTCTCGATTAAATATTGTTTTCCTTGAGCTATCACCAGTAATGTTGAAGTGAAAGTTTAAAATTAATGCTGATGACATTAAATTGCTTCATAGCTCTCCAATTGTTATTTTAAATCGTCATAGTTTAAAAGTATTTTACATTCAGAAAGCTGTTTTCGCATCTGGAAATAAACATTAAAATTGTACTCATCTAACACAGGTACAATTCTGTTTATTAAAAACCACAAATAAATATTTCCAGCCATACTGCACAATTTAACTGATTCTTCCAGAAATGTCATGCCACACCGAGCTCTCTGTTTGGTCAAAAATTCATTATTTCCAACTTTAAAAGTACAAAAATTACAATGTTGTACAGTTTGTTTGTAAAATAACTGAATTTTAGTATAGTAAATATTTAATCCGCTTAATGGTTTGTTTTATTAACTTAATTAAGGCTTGTTTATTAACTAAATTAAGGTTCACTATATAATTTCTTGTATCAAACTCAATCGCAGCACAAAGGTAAATTGCTGTACTTATTAGTGTTTATAATCAGAAGTACGTTATGTTGATAAAGCAAACATGTGCGCACATGGTACACTTCAGAAGGCACTATTCACGAATACACTGGATATTAAATTTTTTTCATTGTACAAACATAATTAACCTCTTTATAGCATTTTCCCCCATATTCAAAAGTAATTCTTTGATAACTCTCTCTCTCTCTCTCTCTCTCATCCTTTCATTTCCTCTAATGAAATATCAGTTTAATCTCGTTTCTTCTGGTACAATATTTGTATCTCTGGTACTTTATGTTACGTTTATCCGTTTCGTCTGTTTCTCTGTGCATTTGTAATATTTTACAAACAGCTGTTCAGGTGCACTCTGTTTATGACAAATTATCCCTCGAAACATCTCGCGGTGTCTTCAGCACATTTACTGCAGCATACATCTGGCAATGAGTGCGTCTCAAAACAATTTACTGTATCACTTTGAACTGTGTTACTATTAAACGTCCAATGAAAAGTCTGCAAAAACTCCATCTTGAAGATCTGTATATCGATAAACCGTCATAGGTCTATTGTGCTTTACTTCATCCACGTGTTGCAGAAACCTGCTCCCATATCAGCCGTTATTCGTTAATTTAGTTTTAATTATTTCTTTCTTATTGTTCTATGGGTGTTATAAAATTGTACATGGTAAACAAATTTTTAGGGAAACAAATGCGTAGCTCCTTGATTACGTCAGTTTAAATATCCTCTTAATTGCATTAACTTCTATATAATTTTCAGTAATGCTCAAATTCTCGCAGACATGCTCGTATTTTCTTATAGCGTAACCGTGTTTCAGCTTGTTGAAACTGTAGTTAGACTCGACTTCATTCTCTTGTAATATCATTTATTACTCTGCTGTGACACTGCAGATTGCAGTCGCCCTAACACGTTTTGTATAAACAATTTTGCTGCGTTCTTCTGATTTTATTGGATGTAATTTCTTGTTGCTTTTTTCTCTGTCATTTCACATGTCAAGCATGCTTTCCGTTATTTTCTATTGCATCGATATTTTTATATAGAAACTCGTTATCTATTAAAGCCTTAAAGTTTTCGCGCTCCTCAATTCTGCTATTTATGGTCAGGTGTTTGTTATAACAGGAAGGGCAGCAAGACTGAGGAGACAGATAACTGAATTAAGAATAAAACTGCAAGCTGAAAATCAGAAATAAAGAAGCAAAAATAACATATTCCAAGATTGCTGTTGCATGCCCCTTTTAGTAACTTCCAATAAAGATTGCATACAGATATAAAACAGAACTCAAAAGAACTCAATGGCATGGTAACGTTACTGTTATAATAGCATAGCTTCTCTATGTACACTTTGTGCCATTACTTCACAGGCTTAATGAAGTTAAAATACTTGGAATTTCGGACTCAGACCACCACCACACATACAGGGCTCAGAAACATCCAGCATTCCATGCGTAGCCCAAAATGACGATACTCCCAGTAAGCCATCAAATTAGAGGACCGCAAAGAAAAGGAAAGAAGAAAAACACTCAGAGACTAACTTTAAACAATGCAAAAGCAAAGAAGCCGTGTTTCAAATTATTTTACTCCGCCGATACCGAGTTATTCATAAGAACACGTCCTGAAAGTCTTTGCCTTTCAACACTTTAAAGTTTTCATTCTCCTCGATTCTGCTTTGCATCTACTCTTCCTGTTGTCTCCATTGGATAGGCGTGCTTTTGGCACATGATCTTTAAAATGGCATGATTTTATCAGTAGGTTTCTAATACTAAACGATATATCATATACTTTCCATATCACACACACACACACACACACACACACACACAGACACACACACATTACTGTTCATCAGTTTTGTTCTCAATGTTTTAACTGTAGAGATAGCACCTGTTTGTAAAACACGCCCTCTGCACACTCTCCTTTCAAGTTTTCCAGTTTGTAAACTGAACATCTAAATTTACTTGCCTGATTTTGAATATTTCCTCGGTAAAGTTGCGGAGTTAGCCCTTTACAAAACTTGCCTTGTACTTCATAATTCTGAGTGCTTCACCTATTTTAAATTAAGGTGGCCCCATTATAGCATATGTCAGGTAACCTGACAAACTGGTCCAGTTTCATTTTGATTACTTCAATGCTTACTTTATATCGAAGCGGGACTATTGCTGTCTGATGATTGGCACTGTAGCCATCTCCAAGCTTTTGTAAAACGTGAACCCATTCAAACCATTTTCTGTTTTAAGATTGAGTGAAATACTTCTAAGTTCAAGTAGTTTGGGTTCTCTTAAACCTTACTAATTTAGATGCATTTGTGTATATACAATTATTCAATGCCCTTCTTTTCCAGGAAATAGTTATCTTTTCTTTTTTGAAGTCTCGTCCCTCAACAAGCTCTATATTTTCAAGCTTTCGCTATTTGAAGATTTATTTGAAAGTATCATGCATATGTATTCCCTTCTTTGTTTTATTTATTATTTATTTTATGTTAAAAACAAATTCTACCTAGTTCACATCTGATACTGATAAAGATTCTGACCCATAGAAGTTGGAGTCTGAATTTGTCCTCACTGTTTCTTTGATAAACTATTGCCATGGTGTAAAATTATATTAAAAAAATGTTCTCTGTAAAGGGCAGTCGTCTTGAACCCTAGCTTGGGTGAACATTAAACATTGGCTGGGAATATACTTTGTATTGGATGTTGTTGTTTGCAACTTTTGTACCCCGTAACAGACATACAGATAACAACTGTTAATACATAGTGGACGCTTATAATTTAAGAGGAAGCAAGCTATTTCTCTCGCATCTAACCATTTCATCCAGAAAGAGAGAAACATGTATACGATATTATTTTCATTTATGCAAACTTTGTTGCTATGGCAACATGCTTAGCTTGTGGCTTCTGAAGGACACCATTCTTACAATGACTAACGTAAAAACGAACTGGTTGTCCCTTATATGTTTTTGTTGAATATTGGTGAAGCTAATCGTTAACTTCTTAACAATAGAACCTATTATGGTCCAAAATTACAAACTGGATTTGTGGATAAATCTGATTTTTAAACCACAATCCAACTGTTCACGTACTTTTTAAAATTGATTTTGTTGCTTTTTATGATTATTCAAACTGATAATAAAAACGGCAAATGAAAGTATTGTTGTTCCTTCATATTTCCCAAAATCCTGAATTAACAAAAGTAACTGCTGCTTAAAAATAGTTTATAAAACTGTCAGTATAAATACGAGTTTTGCAAGCTAGTTTTTGTCCACTAACAAAAGTTAAATTCTAGCCATGATTGTAAGCGAATGGGCTAACAGATTCACAGTAAAGATGTCATCCTTGTCAAAAGTTGAAGTTTGTGCGACGATGCTTAATGATGTAGGAAGCTAAGCGGTGATCGAAGACGCACAGGCTAACATATGTATGGACAAGCCGATCAGTATTCAGACGGACAGAAGTTTATCTCCGTCTTCTGATATTATATGCCTACCTACAGCTTCCTGCATACCGTATATAATAACTGATAAGTCAAATTCAACTGCAAATTGCAGTGACCCAGATTTGCCATCGCAGAATGCACCATAATCAGTAGAACAAACAAATTAGATCCTGTTGGGCTCGACTTATAAGCGAGTGTACACGGTATTTTTAATGATGTGAAACCCACCATAAATGTACTGAACTTAAGTGAGATGAAGTTTGCATTAACATATGAAGCTGCTGCAGATTCAACCGTACCGTTGACCATAACAGCACTGAGGAAAATGGTGGGGGTGGGAGTGCAGGTTATTTTAGTCACGATATACTGTAATCTTTTAAAGATGGAGACAGCTCACATCAGTTAGTTACAACCTACAATTATTCATATCATATTTCATTAAAAAGTATCAAAATTAAATTTATAGTTTACGTTGAGTAAGTATGTAGAATAGTAATTAATTCTGATACTCCTAATAATACGCCCACAGCGCTTGATAAAATTTTACTTGATTTAGCATCCCATTGATTTAAGAACATTTCAAATCCATCAGGCTTAATATAAACCATATGGTTTCATTGGTTAGCCATGGGATTAGAAGCAATCTCACGTTTAAATTGATCTTAGAATGAAGAAGAGAATGAAGGATATTATTTTAATAATAAAAGATTTAATCCTTATCAATCTCAGGTCAAACTGCGCATGAAAATCAATAAACATTATAAACCTTTTACGGCTCTATAATTCTCGTTTGTATCTGGATTAATTTAATTGGATCACATTTCATTTATCAAAATCTAAATCTTTCGACTGGCAAAATAGCATCACAATATATCGTATGATCTCAATATGTATTAAAGAGGAAGTTCTAAGGCCAACAAAAAAGTGAATTAATTAATTACAGCTGAAAGATACAAAGAAATTAATTGTACGAACAGGAAGAGTGAATTTGGTTAAAGATTGCACCTCTAGATCCAAATATACTCCGAGGTCTTTGATGAATATATCAATAATTAATATCGTTAATCTATTTACCATAAACGTAGGCATTAAGTAACATTTGCCACATAGTGTAAAAAACATTCTTTCTTTACATCCAAACTTTGGGAAATTATTTGCTAAATCTTGATCGCTTTTTTAAATAGATGTTGCATTACATGAGAATATGCAGTAAAGTGCATATGTCGAAACAATCAAACTTGCACTGGCACCAACCAGGGCATTACATGATGTATATATATAAAAGAAAGAAACTACAAATAAAATGACACGAACTTGTAAGAGATTACTTTAAAAAGAAATATCAATTCAACTTGAAACAGACACTTCCCAATTCTCCACGGTACACAAGATCATCGTTTAAGAAACAAACGACAAATCTTGGAATTATTGGAATCTTACCAATTCTTTCCTCAACCACCCCACTCCTGGCACCGATACTCTACGGAGAAATTAATCAGCCGTCTGATGGTTTTATTTACAGCAGGGGTTGTTATAATTGGACAGGTAAGTAGCAGTAACCCATATTGGATTACCAAGTCAAGAGTTTTGTTGTGCGTCCTACCTACTTGAACCTCCCTTCGTTTGGCAATTTTAACTAAACAAAAGTCAAACTATATTTAATTAAGGGAAAACAAATATATTTACTTACTGGTTTCAACCATTCAGGAGCCTCTTGTGGACTTTTGGGTGATTAAAACCATCAGGTGGAGTACCCTGATTATTCATATTTGTTGCAAAGATGAGATAGCAGAGTCCAAAACTGAATTAAAGATCACAGAAACCTATCTACGATAACTGTGTCCAGACTATGAAAATGTTGGCAGAGATATTTAATTTTAATCATCTCGGCATCTAAGTTATGCTGTTGTTATTTTTTTATGTTGCCGATTGTGATTTCAATTCCCAGTCAATATCCTCCGACTCTTTATTTTTTTAAAGGAAAGTCCCATCACAATCAGCTTCTCTAAGACAATGTGCGTAGTGCGTACTTAATACCGAAAACAGTGTGCGTAGTGCGTACTTAATACCGAAAACAGTGTGCGTAGTGCGTACTTAATACCGAAAACAGTGTGCATAGTGCTAAATCAATGAGCCATCGCAGCTCTTCGTATTGATAACTGATTTTTTTTTAAAGCGCGTACTTCATACTGTTGACGTACAATGTACACAGTGTGTACTTCACAGTGATAACAGAAAGTGTTCATGGTGCGTGTGCTTTATATTGTTAACATATTTGTGTACATAGTGTGTGCTTGATGTTGATAACAGATTAGAGTACATAGTGTGTGCTTCATGTTGATAACAGATTAGAGTACATAGTGCACACTTCATATTGATAACATTTGTGTACATAGTGTGTGCTTGATGTTGATAACGGATTAGAGTACATAGTGCACACTTCATATTGATAACATATTTGTGTACATAGTGTGTGCTTGATGTTGATAACAGATTAGAGTACATAGTGTGTGCTTGATGTTGATAACGGATTAGAGTACATAGTGCACACTTCATATTGATAACATATTTGTGTACATAGTGTGTACTTGATGTTGATAACAGATTAGAGTACATAGTGTGTGCTTGATGTTGATAACGGATTAGAGTACATAGTGTGTGCTTGATGTTGATAACAGATTAGAGTACATAGTGTGTGCTTGATGTTGATAACAGATTAGAGTACATAGTGTGTGCTTGATGTTGATAACAGATTAGAGTACATAGTGCACACTTCATATTGATAACATATTTGTGTACATAGTGTATTCTTTATGTTGATAACATAATAATGTATCTAATTTATACTTCATATAGATAAAATAATAATGTATATATTGGGTACATCAGATTGATTACATAATGTATCTAGTGAATATTTCATGTTAATAAAATGATAATTATCTGATTTGTACTTCATATTGATAAAATAATGTGTCTAATGGGTACATCATATTGATAACATAATAATGTATATTGTGGGTACTTCGTGTTGATAAAAGAATAAGTTTTAGTGAGTACTTCATATGAATAAGATAATAATGTGTCTAATGGGTACTTCTTATTGATAACATAAATAGAGGATCTCAAATAGGTAATGATGTAATCTTGAATACATAATAATGTATCTAGTGAATACTTCATATTGATAACATAATAATGTATCTAGTGAATACTTCGTATTGATAACATAATAATGTATCTAGTGAATACTTCGTATTGATAACATAATAATGTATCTAGTGAATACTTCGTATTGATAACATAATAATGTATCTAGTGAATACTTCGTATTGATAACATAATAATGTATCTAGTGAATACTTCATATTGATAACATAATAATGTATCTAGTGAATACTTCGTATTGATAACAGAATATAGTTTACATAGTGTTTCACATATGATAACAGATTAGAGTCCATACTGTGTACTCCATACTGATAACAGTCCATACTGTGTACTCCATATTGATAAAGGATGCCTAATAACTCAGCATTTCCAAGACTGGATTAATTATGAGTACTATGCCATTGTCATCATCAAACAAGATTAGTTATGAGTACTATGCTATTAGTATCGGTAAGCATGATTAATTATGAATACAATGCCATTATTATCTACAGTAAACAAGATTAATTATGAGTACTATGGCATTATCATCAACATTAAACAAGAATAATTATGAGTACTATGCTATTATTATCATCAAACAAGATTAATTATGAGTACTATGCCATTGTCATCATCAAACAAGATTAGTTATGAGTACTATGCTATTAGTATTGGTAAGCATGATTAATTATGAGTACAATGCCATTATTATCTACTGTAAACAAGATTAATTATGAGTACTATGTCATTATCATCAACAGTAAACAAGAATAATTATGAGTACTATGCTATTATTATCATCAAACAAGATTAATTATGAGTACTATGCCATTGTCAGCATCAAACAAGATTAGTTATGAGTACTATGCTATTAGTATCGGTAAGCATGATTAATTATGAGTACAATGCCATTATTATCAACAGTAAACAAGATTAATTATGAGTACTATGCCATTATTATCAACAGTAAACAAGATTAATTATGAGTACTATGCTATTATTATCATCAAACAAGATTAATTATGAGTACTATGCCATTGTCAGCATCAAACAAGATTAGTTATGAGTACTATGCTATTAGTATCGGTAAGCATGATTAATTATGAGTACAATGCCATTATTACCAACAGTAAACAAGATTAATTATGAGTACTATGTCATTATTATCAACAGTAAACAAGAATAATTATGAGTACTATGCTATTATTATCATCAAACAAGATTAATTATGAGTACTATGTCATTATTATCAACAGTAAACAAGACTAATTATGAGTACTATGTCATTATCATCAACAGTAAACAAGATTAATTATGAGTACTATGCCATTATTATCAACAGTAAACAAAATTAATTATAAGTACTGTGCCATTATTATCAACAGTAAACAAGATTAATTATGAGTACTACGCTATTATTATCAATAGACATGATAATACGTAGTACTTTTGAATATTTTGATGCTTTTGGATAATGAACATATTTGAGGGCTCAATGCACGGGTCACAGTATTTTATCCCATAATGTGTAATATAGATTCCCACTCCACCCTAAACACATTATAGAGCTTTGATTGCTGAAGGTGGCAAATATCTCTCTGAACACGTGTTGCTGCAATTAACTTTGCTATGAAAAACACTGACACAATCTCAACTTAAGCAAGTTAGCGATCATTTCTCATAGTCAAATAATTTGGCAAGCTTAAAAACAGAAAATATCTATGCCAAAGCTTTAAATAATGCTATTTGATGCCTGTTCGCTAATAAGTACAGTACGCTGCGATATACTTGGTAAAGAAACATTTGTTTTTTTTTAACGCCGTGTTTCTAAGTGGGATCCACGAAAAAAGTGAAAATGCTTATATATGATGTGAGTGCTGTGATAACGAATGAGGCCTTACCATCAACTTTTTATTACTTAATTACAATAACATCGATGATAAAAGCAAAAAGTTATGATATGATTTCGAAGATAATAGGACACAAATAGAGGTGTCAGTTTCGGAAAAAATAACGAACCCACGCCATATGTGTTACTATTTTTGCTCCTGAGGACCTGAAAAAGCTTTTCAAAAATACCAAGGGTAGGTATGATAAGTATATAAATTTACAATCTGTGATAGATCATGTCTCCCACTCTATTTTTTGTGCCAATACCTCTTAATTAAAGTGGAATGTTGTATACACCAGTGATAAAACTGGCAATAAAAACAATGTAATGGAGTTGTTACACATACACAAAAGAGGGCGGAGTGCATAACAGAAAGTTACAATGATGATGATGACAATCAAATTTACCGTCGGTACTCGCTTATAAGTCGAATTCAACGGCAAAAACCATTGACCCCGATCTGTCGTTGCATAATGCGCCGGCAGATAATGGCCAATAATTTTGTTCTACATGTATTGATTACACCTTACAGACTGCATAAACCCAGATCTGAAGACGCATTAAGAATAGACGTGCGAGAGTTCTCCGTCGATATATTTAAACAGACCATTATGTTGCCGTCCATATCCGACTGATACAGTGTTTCCTGCTTCGTTAAACATGACCCGGATATAAAAACTTTATCAAATACCCGCACTGGCCGAGCCCAAGACTCGAACTGACAGTGGTGAGATGACAATGATCAGTAAAGACGAGCCCTTTAGACCGATCAGCCACCTGGGGCGCCCAGAAAAAAATGTAATTGTTATTATTTACCTGAAGCAGGTAATGCTAAGTTCAGAAATCTAGTAACTCTTATCGCAATTGCTTTGTCATAAAGAAACATAACTGTGTGAATCATTCTCAATACAAGAAAAAAGATAACTTCGTCAGATATCGCATAATTCTGAAAATGTCCAGACAGCGTTTGCTGATTTGCATGTATGGTCATGAATCACGATTGTAACCTACCCCATCCCACCCCTGCACTAACTTTGTATCCGATCAGGCAAACGCGTTATTTCTATGACGTTCGTCCTCATCGGTGTTTTTAATCCCTCTTTTTAATCGACGTTATAGTGATACACTCGTCCATGTTGTTTTATACTGTCCACAAAGACGAGGCTTGTGGAAAGATTTAAAGAACGCACAGAAAATACTTGCAGCAGTTAGATGACTATCGGCATACACTTAAGCATAAAATGAAAATGTACAATTTCTTTTAGAAACTATAAATGCAGTGCGCTTCGTCTTGATAACATATCACGACTAACCCTGCAACCAAATGTTAGATATCTATATCGCACGATTCAGCAAAGGCAATCAGAATGCACCAGTCTTGAATGTTAATGCGTTGAAAGAAATATTTTTTAACGTTAATGATCCTCTGCGTTTACTGCCCTCAAGGAACTTCAAGTAAAAATACAAAATATCTTCGAGATGAATCGCAAGACCTTTAATCCTTTACCTAGTACCACACTCTGTAATGATATGTAATTTTGACATCTGAGAGATGGAGCACGTTAAATTAAGATATCCAGAGCTCATTAAAATTTCGAATGCGATTTCATTTTACAACCCCGTTCTAGTTTCTCTAAACTCTACAACTTCCTTACCGCAAAATTTTCTTCAATTTGTGTAAAACCTAACGTAACATCAGATCTTTATTCAATTACGAGAGTGTTATATTAATCTAGATGTGTCATCAGATCTGTGTATAACTATAAAAGTGTTCTAAAATGTGTTATCAGATCTGTGTACAACTATCAGAGTGTTCTATAAATCTGGATGTGTCATCAGATCTGTGTACAACTACAAAAGTGTTCTATAAATCTGGATGTATCAGATCTGTGTAAAACTACAAAAGTGTTCTAAAATGTGTCATCTGATCTGTGTACAACTACAAAAGTGTTCTATAAATCTGGATGTATCAGATCTGTGTAAAACTACAAAAGTGTTCTAAAATGTGTCATCAGATCTGTGTACAACTACAAAAGTGTTCTAAAATGTGTCATCAGATATGTGTGCAACTATCAGAGTATTCTATAAAGGTGGTGTAATCTGCAAATCAAAGACAATACTAAAGTTATGTTCAGTTATGTCAAGACTTTAACACCGAGCCGCAAAGTTGAAGGTCACAGGCAATAATGCCAGGGCAGGGCAGTGCTTTATTTGCATTACAGTAACTTTACTTCCCGCATTTCTAAAAAGGACCTGTCCTAAAATGCAAATAAAAGGAAAATCAGTATCTAAAAGCGTTGGAAATCTATACAGAATACAATTACCTATATGGCTGCTTGTGTCGATTTAGTGTTTTTCTCAAAGACACACTTACATTTGTACAGTACAGCAATGCTCTAAGGATCCATTTCAAGAAATAAAGGATCTAAATTTAAAAGGCGACAGTGTCGACAATAGTGATGCTCTAGTATGTTGCGCAGTCATCGTGACGTATCGCTGAAGAACTAAATGCGACGACGATATCGAGCAAAAAAAATATGTCGATAATAACGGATAGATTATAAATAGCCCCCCCCCACAAACACACACCGCTCTGCGATTACGTACATACAAATCGAATTCACCTATACAGAACACTAATAGAGAGCATCATGTTTACTGTAATAATCCTTGTCCTCAGCATTAATCCATATATGTTCGTCACATATAAATCGCAACAGTCCACAGGCAATGCTCATCGAGAAAATAACTGAATTTTCTGCGAGCGGTAATATTGGCCTTAATTGTTTGGCAACTTTTATTCATCTGAAAATTGCATGAACGCTGCGATACAATCGCGACGATATCATAAAAAGTGGCGATATCACGATAAAAGTTTAGGTTCAAAATTTACATCAGTACGATAGAACCTAGTCCTGGATATCAGTACTGATTTATTAATTTCTCCTTTTTTTGTTTGAATCAACAACACACGCACCAATAGTGGCATTTGGCATAAGTCAGGACAAAGCAGTTCCAAATTTTCATATCATGTACGTACTAGGACGTTGAACAGCGCATTTTACAAGTGTGTAATTGACACAAAACCCAAAACTTTATATGGTATATGGAAAGTTACGCCGTCTTCAAAATAGTTTTCCATTTTATAAACTTGCGACTGGTTACTTTCCTTCGAAAGTTGACTGAATCCATACAACGTACGTTCCACGAGTTTGACAAGAAGCTATGATTGTCTCCGTTACTATTATTATTTGGAGACGAACACGCATCAAATATCAGGATTTCACAATGACAAGTACAAACGCGCGCGCACATGAAAGCACGAAGAACCAATTGAATCGGCGAGATCGGTTACATAAACCAATATTAAAGTTCTATCTAACCTTCTGGAGAGATGTCAACACAATTATGCAGAGTACACAGAAACCTAGCTGTCCATCGCCTCATGAAGAATTGTCAAGTCCATAAGCTTTAACATCAACGAAGAACCAGCTTGTAAATTCGTGATAGATCACCAAGCTGAATTATTTTCCTTCAAAAGACTGCTGCCTTAGCTCGAGAATGTCATGGTTCAAAATTCCAGTAAGAGCTATAGAATTTAAAACTCTCACACACACGCTAATATACCAACATAAAATAAACACAACTCTTCTGTTGATTCGCCAAGTCACCGATACAAATGGTTAGACATAATGCGGCCGGTAGAAGTAAAAGTATATTATTTTTTTATATGAGCAAACAATTGCCAAACAAATTTCAGAGCAAACTTTCATAAACGTGGATCATAAGCATCGAATTTTTACCACAACGCAAATGAACACAACTGTGGTGGAAATTACATCTAGGCCCGACTACAATGAGGAAATAGGAACAAAAACTAGTGATGGTGGTTGTGTCAGTGGTGGTGATGACGAAAATAATGATGATCATGAAGATCAGGAAGATGACAGCGACAACAATGGCACTAACAAACAACCGCGACGAATGACAAAGACAAAAATGACAGCAACAACAAAGACAAAAGTGTCACCGGCCAGATGATATTATTTATTCGTACTTACTGTACAAGCAGCCTGACTCGTTGCCTCTCTGCTGCCAGCCATGACAACATCTGTATTTGGTGACATACTGTGGCTGATACTGTTCTTTGTACGTGGTGTAATACTGCGTCCTACAAAAATAGCAATAATAGAACAAAAAATTAATGTGCTATTCTCTGAAAGTTTAAGGGACCGACCATTACTTGTCAGCGGCAGCAAATGACTGGGGGAAGGGGGGGGGGGGACTTAAAAAATATACTCTTGCCTGATTTGTTAAAAAAAGAAGAAACAAAAGAATGACAACTTTGTGTTTGACGATACAACTGGCACATGCTTCTGGTAATAACATTGTTCATATCCACCTTGAATATACTGATATATCAAAGGGGGGGGGGGCTGTCTTATATTAGAATTATTTCACACAATGTTGGTCACGTGGGGTATTAGAACATTAGCATTAATCATGTCATTTCCGTTTCGCCTCTGTAAAATCAGACATTTCCATAAGTGTCGAACTTCTTCCTTGACCAATTAATGCCAATGGCGAATAAGGTTTTCCCCACTTCATCTGCACTGGCCAAGGTTCCGATATGTTAACCCTATCTACAACTTGGCGGATCGAGCGAATATTTATGTGCAAGCCAACGCATCCAATCGAAATTAAGATGTTTAAATTTGAACACTTTTCCTACATGATTGAGACAAACGGAGCATACAGCTTGAATGGACTCATAACTAAGCAATTTTCCGCTCCTGGTTCGTGCTTGTACAAATACATTTCACTCAAATACAACTGTAATGGCTTCTGTCTGGTACATAGTCATACTTTCAATGTTACAACTATAAAGTATCCTTCTGAAGTCGATTGCTCCCACCATTTTCGGCCGATGTACAATGCACGCTGTTACACGCTATTGTTTAGTTGGCATTACATATTAAGGAAGGCAACTCATGAAATCCAATAGATGTCGCTAGAACAAAGCACTAAAATATCTGCTGGATCCGCCAAGTTGTAGATAAGGTTACCATATCGGAATCTTGACAAGCGAAGATGACCCCAGTCCCTCTTTGGTGACTTGCCAGTCGATTTACGAACTTTGCTTTAAAGTTAAGATAAACAAACTAACCTTTTACCCTTTGTTACACAATGTTAGAGAACACGTCCACATGATGTCATCCCTTGTGAACGCCAGATTTGAAGAAAAAAATATACTAATCCTTTCGAAAATAAAGGGTTACTAACCTCGGAGATTTTCACTTATTACATGTATATCTGTTTAAACGGAGGGTGAGTATGCAAACTAGCTGCTTTCTAATTATGTCACTCTAAATAAATAACGGATATTTTTATTATCGTTATTATTATTATTATTATTATTATTATTATTATTATTATTATTATTATTTAATTGGTGGCAGATGATATAATCTGAAACTAACATGATACTGTAGTATTCACACAACCGCCCGTTTGTTTGCACCCCTCTACCGATTTTAAAAACGAAAAAAACATCAAGGATCTAAAAAAAAATTTACAAAATTTAGTCATCTCAATCATCAATTTATAATTTCTAACCAGACTGTCGCCAGGGGATTTCTAACAGTGTTAACTTATTAGCATTTCAAGACAAACGGAAGCTCATATTTCAGGTATTTAGAACAATCCATTTCACTAAAAACTCTCTCGTCAGCGTCCAATATTTGCAATGTCTAGTTTGAATATTTCTAACACAAATTGAACAAATAAAAATGAGAAACTCTTGTATAAACGTGTTTAAAAGAATGGAACTCCAAAATTTATTCAATTTATTGAGATTAACAAAGAAGGTGAACTACACACATGTTTTGCTTGAAAACAGAGACTCGCTCATGTAAATATGGCAACCGTATTACTTCAGAAATTCCTGTTTAATTCGAAAAGCCAACAAGTTGGTAGTGTTTGGAACCCCCTGGCGTCATTCAGGTTAGAAACAAACGGGAAGGTGTGCGAATATCATAGACTACGATTTACGCGTAAAAGCAGCAATCGTCTTTTACGTCTCACATCTTCAGTAACGCCCGCTTCAATATTTCTGAAGAAGAAATATTTCGCAGTGTATCTCTTTAGTCATCGGTCGCAATCCACCAAAGAATGATGCAAACTAGGACAGAGGCTGAGTTTGATGTCGTCTTACAATTAGTATCATTTGTATAAGGTTAAGAAACCAGTATGCTATCTGTACAATGTTGGTTTAAATCTGTTGAGCAGTTATGTACAATGAGTTTTGGACAAACTTCTGTCATCGTTCTGTCAGCATGCTTTCTTTCAAATTTTGATAAATTCTGCTGGCCAGTTTTCAAGAAGAATTCATTTAAGTGCTTTGCTCTGTTTAATAATGGCGATTACGTAAGCGATCTTTCTTTTAATTTGGTTGAATCTGTTTAACGTTGTTATTATTTTGTTTTGTTTTTGCTTGTTTTCTTTACATTCAGATGAAGAAAAAACGTTTACAAGTTTTATAGTTTTAGTAACGGCAGCCATATTTGATGGCTTTTAAAAAAATCCGTAAAGCACGTTTCTAGAAGAATTTTTTATATATATAAAGATTTTGGGTTCTGTTAACCATAGTCGTTTTTAATGGTGAATTAGGATCGCTTAGATTCGCAAGACCATTATGCCAGAATATTTTCTGGCACATTTCCTCAAATTCTGAATTGCAATTATTGAGATGGAGCTGGTTAACAGTTTTTCTATTTTCAACAAACACAGCCATATTTGAGAGTGGATTGACATCTTTGATATAACATTAAAAACTATGCAGTGTCAGGGTGCTTTAACAGACATTGCATTTTGATGGTGAGGACCTTATGTATTGATCCTTTTTCGAATTAAAGCAATGTAACAACGTATAACAAACATTACATGGTGATGGTGAGGACCTTATGTATTGATCCTTTTTCGAGTTAAAGCAATGTAACAACGTATAACAAACACTGCATTTTGATTGTGAGGACTTTATGTTTTGATCCTTTTCAGGTTATAGAAATGTAACAACGTATAGCTAACATTGCATTTTGATGGTGAGGACTTTATGTTTTGATCCTTTTCAAGTTATAGAAATGTAACAACGTATAGCTAACATTGCATTTTGATGGTGAGGACTTTATGTTTTGATCCTTTTCAAGTTAAAGGACTGTAGCAACGTATAACTAACATGCATGCAGTACCTGAGTCTTATGCCTCAACTGACCGAACGGACCATATCAAATTTTACGGACCGATCAAGTTACAAGGCAGCATATTCTTACCTAACGGCTATTTTTCTAACCATTGTCTATTATTTTCTTTTGTACTGTCTTCTTTAGTTTATACTTCTTTTTTATAATTTGACCTCGCTTTTCGATATATATATATATATATATATATATATATATATATATATATATATATATATATATATATATATATATATATATATATCTGTGTGTGTGTTCAAATCTCGAATGAAGTCAAAAAAACAATATTTAATTAACAAATTATATAATGATACATTTTATTTTTATTTTCTCGCACATTTTAAATCTCTCTCTCTCTCTCTCTCTCTCTCTCTCTCGTTTATTTACATATTGTTCAATCGGTAAGCATACATTGTTTAAAGACAGGTGTATTAAACAATGGGTATTGCTTTATGTACATCTCGAAGGTCATCGGAGGGAGTTGTACCGGACAGCACTTATTATTGAATTCAAAATGGAATTTTCAGGAAAGATAGGTAACCTAAGCGTAAAAAAGTGTTTTCCTTGAGAAATATCTCTAAAGGTACACATTTTGAAAGTCGAGCTTTGTATTAGTTGATATGATATTACCTTTTTAACAAATTATGTCAATTTATGAATGCTTCATTATTACCTAAATTCGTTTTGGTGCATTATGGGTACAGCTACAATAAATGAATTGGCAGGAAATTTGTGTAGAATGGTGTGGGTGGCAAAGCCGTGAAGATTTTTGTTAGCTTCGTATAGGTGGCTGGTACTCTGAACCTAGATTAAAGAATCGATTTTAGTTTTATCAAGAAAGCAGAATAAGTGAAATTATCGATAACCCCTTGAGAGCAATAGATGCGGTTCTGTTCCTAACTATTACTTTCAAAGTTTTTTCCTACAGTTCATTAACAATATGCCCCGTTATCACTCTGCTATAGACTTTTTATCATCAGGAAGCGAACTTGGAGTTTTATCTACCATCACGCTATAATTATCGCGGGAATGAAAATTACAGCTGTCATAGTCAAAGGAAACACCCAATTGTTAAATAGTTTTTTCAGATGAATATCCCCACACTGTTTCTCTACTTCCTTTCTTCAAATATCATGATGCAATTATTAATGCATCCGTAGCCAATGACGCTTTCATGAAGGGGTTATTACGGCGCAGAAAAGATCGGTTGACGGCAATCTCTCCCCAGAGTTCATTGCATTCGGCCCCATTTTACCTCCGCATAACGTCTCGATATTTTTCACGAATCTTGTGAAATTCTATCTAATTCATAGTTACCGTACATTCTGATGCATCTCGTTATTCCCTTTTAATGTCTGCATTGCAATTATATTTCAAAACATTTCATAAAATTACGTTTAACTCAACATTTAATGAATTATTTTGCGGACGCGTAAATAGCAGAAGTTAGGTCAACTTATTCCGCCATAAGGTTTATTTGGCGGCGGCTCCCGGTCAAGAGTCAATCTCTATATAGACCAGAAGACAATGATAGAACTAGTCTCATCTCAACCACACCTATCTCATGACTCGGTGAACTGTCACCATAGCAGGGTCTGGTAAGGGTATATGCATATGAACTCAATTAAAATACTTATGATAACGTACACTCAGAAAAAAATCTCTTACTCACGAAGGAATGCAAGTTGTACAACAAAATCTGACCCTCTGTGTTAAGGATTATATCTTTTCTTCCTTTATCTGTTATTTTTGTAACTTTTTTAAGAACAGTATTTTTACCTTTAATTTCTTTATGTTGTACTCTTTCATGTTTACGATTATTTCAATGGACTTATAATACTAAAGTGTATATTTTTAAACTGATTATATTTACATTTGTTTAAAATTTATTTTATTTTGCAATACATCATCTTTACATTTATTAAGATGGGCTTATCTTCTTTTTAATGTGTTGTGTGTATTTCTTTAGGATTATATTCCTTCTTTCTGTGCCCCGGCTGCCAAAGAAGAGATCGCGAATTTGAAACTCGTGGCGGCATCCCAGTTTTTGGTATACTTTTTTGTATTTCTATGTTCAAGCTTCTTTTAAAACTCGCTCATCCCAATTTTATAATTTTATTTTTTATACATTTTTAAATCCCCGCCCTAGGACTAGCAGTTAACCTATTAAAAAGAAAGAGCAAAAAAATGAGCGACACCTATCGATAAGAATCAACTGTGCAGAACTTTACCAGATTCACTCAGCGTGGATCTTATCAGTCACGCCAGAGTCGGACTGAATGAGACTAAAATAGCGAAGTAGTCCAAGCACCTTGAACTGTGATACAGACGAGATTTAGTTTAATTCAAACAGACTCTAGCGTGACTCCGATAGATCTACGCCGACCGATAAACCATGAAGGACATACACATTATTTTGATAAATGTCAATATATTTAAAATGTACTTGAGCGGTGTTAGATGGCAATGTGTTACCTATCATGTACTCGGTGAGACAGCTTAACAGTCTGACGAGTTACAAGATTTTTGTGCATAAATGACGTATTTCCCTTGCATACTTAATGTGGTATTTCCAAACGAAATTAAAATTATTAAAACTGTCTCTTTGTGTGATCAGATTTTGCAGTAGTAACACTAACTAGCCTGTCAACCAATCAACGAGTTTACCATAATTTTGGGTAAGCCGCTTATAGAGAGTTATGCTTGGACTCGGGTCACATATATTGCATTCGGGTCAGTACCAAGGAAAGTACTTCCCGTCTATTTTTGAGCATTTCTTCCTCTATCGTTTTGGCGATGATACAAGAGTTGGACTTAGTTTTTATTTATATAAAGTCAATTGATTGTTCTTTAGATCATGAGCATTGTGATGAGATTGTCTATGTGTATTTTGGCTACAGTACATAGTGAGTAAAGAGGCATTGTTGCTGATCCTAAATTAAATGTGACCCAAATACACGTTGTTATGTTTGTTTTGGTTGGGGGGGGGGAGGGGATTCGCTTGTTGGGGGGGGGGTATTTCCAATTTAGCCCCTCCAAACTGCCCGTTAATAAGAATGTCACCGTGAGTTCATCTTTGAAGATATTGTACAGTAACATATGATTTATTATGATTTGAACACAATAAAAAAGCCACTACTAAGAAACAAACGATGCAGTTATATAGGAAAAATAACTGAGATCTTAATCCTATTATGGACCCAGCTCTGCGAGAGTCACGCGAGAGGTGTGGTGCAGCGCAAATTACATTGACCAATTTTATTTCGGTTTCCTGATGCAAAAAACTCGTATAACTTCCAATAGATATTTTCGCTGAAGAGAAGAAAAAAAAAAGAAGAAAAAACGTTCCAAAGGGTGTCAAAAATCTGAAGAAGAAAAAAAAGAACAAAACAATGAGATCATTTACCTAACCATTATTTCGAGACAAACGATAGGCGATTAAAAACCATTACACGAAACTTGCCGTTCTCTAGCTGATTATGGTAATCCGTGATTAGCAACTGGATGACGACCCGTTTTAACATACCCTATGTTTCAATATGGTGTCCGTGCATGAGACTGTCTAAAGCCACTGCAAATAAATGACAAGGATCAGAAAGGTCAATTGGAATAAAATGAAATTTCCAGAAGCAGTCAATTACAACCATCAATATATTGTGCCTTTATCAGAAACTGGACACTGGACGTGTTCATGGGCTTGTAAAACAAATTACCATTTTTAATGCATGTCTCTTCGGTTGATTTGGACATGTCCTTGAAATAGACAATCAATATCATGTACAAGTCCGTCCATGCATAATTCACACAGTAATTCTTTCTGACAGTTACACGAGGATATCAACAATCTATGCAGCATACTGGAAAAGGACATCGTTTTGCGCTACTAAAATTGTTTTGATATGACATAAAATTTTGTTAGGACTGTAAATAAAATCAGGAAAATTACGTAATCGTACCATTGTAAATATACTTTTAAAATTGTAAACAACAACTATAATGAGAATTTTGCTGGTTTAAAATGAAATTTGAAAAACATTGCATAAAAAACAGCGAGACATTCATGCATACTATTTTCCACAACTTACTCCACATGGAGTTTTCATTTTAATTTTAAACAAAAATAAAAATGGAAATAAACAAAGAGTGTAGGTATTGTACATACAGTGCACGAACTGTTTTAAATAGACTGAACACATGTTTATTCCGCCATTTTGAAAACACAAGTATGTGCAGTGTCACATACAAGTTTCTCCAAACAGCGCTTATTTCTGCCTAGTCTTTTGCGAGTTTTATATTTTTGGGTGGGGGTTATATTTTAAATTTGGGGCGTTAATATTAATTTTTCAGGTTTTATGACAATGTTGACCTTTTAGTACATGTTGCTTTACTGCAGTTTTCGGTTTAATGTTTTATTACATACTGCCCGATAGTGTGTGTGCCCTATAGTGTGGTTTTTCACGCACACTGCAATATGTCCAACACCATTTATACCATTAAAAGTAAAGACCGTTTAAACGCAACTGAACTGAGCCAAAATAACTCAGCAGAACAGATGCTCACCTCCATTTGTGTATCATTTTTCATCTCTACGTTTATTTCAAACTTTCTTTTATCAAACACGATCGAAACTTAGGAAATACCGTCTCAACTCACCTAAACGTAAGGTCAAGCTGCAAACAACATTTACGCTGATCTGTCGTATCATAATTGCCTCTTAGATCAAGGAATTGTTTGCTAAAATTGACTAATAGTAATGAATTGCATAGACCCAGATCTGCCGGAGCACTGTGCGGTGGCATGCCGGGATCTAAGCTGTTTTATGTTGGCTCTGACTAATATGCAGGTATATACGGTACCCTAAAAAGCCATTTATCAGGCATTTTCCTGTGAATAAGCTGGACACATATCAGTCTGTATATCTTCACACCAGAAATAATGTATTATTACTCAGCCGTTATTAATTTGCAATGTCACTCAACAAGACGTTGATGTTTATGTTGATTTAACATGGTCAGGTACAAAACACGCATTTAAACCTGGCATACATACATACATACATATATATATATATATATATATATATATATATATATATATATATATATATATATATATATATATATATATATATATGGGAAAGTTATTGAATTCCGATCCATCTTTGATTTATTATAAAAATCGCCAGTCATTAATCAGTGACAAACCGTGACAGATCTGAGATTTTCTTTTTTTTAAAAATCTCACATTCATACCGTTGCAGAAAGTAATGTATCCTACGAGTAGGGATGAAGGCGTTGAAGGCGTTAAACAGACGTATACTCTCTCTCTCTCTCTGCCTTCATGTGCTGATGTACTAGAGAAAAAAATGTTTTCTTTTTATCCGCTGTGACTGGTGGACGCATGGACATCTACTACATCTAGGGATTGCGTCCACTGATGCAGATTATGATGCAAAGAAGAATAACACCAAATTCAATCTCTTTCTCTGTCTGTCTGTCTGTCTGTCTGTCTCTCTCTCTCTCTCTCTCTCATACACGCAGATGCACTCACATAAACAAAAGAACAAACTAGAACAGACGAAATAAAATATTCGATTCAGCGCAACATGGTACATGTATTTGAAAGTAAGCAATCACAAAAAGTCACGAGTGGACAGGCGTGAAAACAAGGGAGAACTGTTTAACACGTCCCCACCCCATGTTCCCAATTCGATTATTTGACATTTGGAGCTACTCGTTCAAGCTAAAATTAGGAAGATTTTTAAAAAAGTCAAATACGGTAAAATTATGTCCCGCATGTCGTCGCATAATTGACGCGACATCTGCCTTTAAAGGATCAACCCCATCTTATTATACGTATGGGTTTCTATAATATGCAAAATGAACAATCATCCAGGACGAATTCTGTCAACATTATCAGGGTCTGATACACGGTAAATCGGTGAATAACCATTTTTAAGTTAAATGCAAGATAAAGGGTAGATTTCAAGAATGCGGTTCAAGCTAGTCATCCTGTCAATTGTGAAAGCAGTCCAGACTCCACAACGCAGCTAATGTTCTGCTAATTAGGGTAAACCTATGAGATTCCGAACATGATTAATGGATCACAGAAGACAAGTTCAGCGACAATATTTGCGTTATATTTTCATCGATTCATTTATCTTTCCATCCATTATAAGTCTGCATTATTTATACAAATATAGGCACATATACAACGATACGATGTCGGAGGTGATCCATAAATATCGCCTAGGTGGCACGAACAACACGTGGGTAAGTACGACGGACCTTTGATGGAGGTTCACGGCGCAAAGGCCCAGGAAGTACATGCATTTTCAGCAGGGAATACTTAAAACAATCTAACTGTAACGAAGGATGTACTCTACAAAATGTTCGTAATTACTTATATGCGAGAGGATGGAAGGGCGCTGGATATGCCGACCCCGCCATGATCCGCCCTGGAAGATGCAGTAAAGGTCCCATTCAATCATTGTCACTTTAATACTCAAATGATCCTTCGGTGCTGGTGTAAACATTCCCTTGCCTAGAATCGAAACAACTCAGCATTCCAGCCAAAAACGTAGCACAAGGCTTTCGAAGTTCTGCCATCTTTTATTAACGTGTCCCCTCATCTTCTGCTACAATCGCTCCCATGACCACATAATACTAGTGTGAAAGACTCAGGAACTATATAATTTGGTACCGTTTGTCATGTGATATGCCCATATACATACATTCTTTTTAACACCGAAGCACCATCATAGCCCCTACATCTAGACAACAAGCAATGAAAAGTTTCCAGTAAGTTTAGTCTACACATAATACTTCGTATCTTGCTCGACTGCGTGTCTCGAATTTTATCTTTGTCAAGCGTATCTCATATAGTACCGAAAGTGAACCGAGAACGCAGACTGGGACACGATTAGGATGGGAGGGCATGCAGCACAGATGCATCCACCCACAGGAGGCAAGACAGCTCAAAATTATGCAAAGTGAAAGCAATATGTCAATATGCGCAAGAACTTTGTTTTCCAATTTATCTCTTTTGGCATTTTATATATCCCACAGATGCGTGATCTGGTTAGACACAAATATGAGATGAGGTAATTATGCAGAGAATTGATTCTGAATAGTATACAAATATCGATAAACGATCCAAAATAGTGAAAATATCGATAATCAAGTAGGAATATCAAATATATCGATAATCGATTCAGAACAGTGCATATATCAGTTAATGATTCAGAATAGTAAATATATCGATCATCAAGTCAGATTGGGTAAACTCAGGATCGCAATCAGCAAACATTTAAAGTATGATAAGGGTCCATAATTTATAGGGATAATATATGTGCTAGGTCCAGGACACTAACAGATGTTGCATTATTTATATCTGAAGTGAAAACAGAAATGAAAATTAGTGTAATTAGCCCCGGTAATGTATGAAATTTTATATTAGTAACACGTATCACGATTGGTAGTAGTAGTCCTGTCCCAGATACTCTTTCGGATAAGGTACCAGTTGCCACTTTTTGCTATTTTACAAGTCCGTACGTTATATATTGCTCTAAGGCGTTCAGTAATTAATCTGCTAATTGCACGGTGTCGATGGCACGATAAGGGAGTGATTGAAAGCTTAGAGAATGGAGCGATTAAAGCTTCGAGAATGGAGTGATTAGAGCTTCGAGAAGGAAGTGACTTAAAGCTTCGAGAATGGAGTAAAGCTTCGAGAAGGAAATCAATTAAAACCTCTAGAAGGAAGTGGTTAAAGCCTCCAGAAGGGAGTGATTAAAGCCTTGAGGAGAGAGTGAATAACGCCACCAGTAGGGAGTAATTAAGGCCACCAGTAGGGAGTGGTTAAAGCCTCTAGAAGGGAATGATTAAAGCCTCCAGAACGGAGTAATTAAAGCCCTGAGAGTGATGAAAGCTTGGAGAATGTAGTGAGCAAAGCTTGGAGAAGGAAAGCGATTAAAGCCTCTAGAAGGGAGTAATTAAAGCCTCCAGAACGGAGTAATTAAAGCCCTGAGAGTGATGAAAGCTTGAGAATGGAGTGAGCAAAGCTTGGAGAAGGAAAGCAATTAAAGCGTCTAGAAGGGAGTGATTAAAGCCTCTAGAATGGAGCGATTAAAGCCCCCAGAAGGGAGTGATTAAAGCCTCTAGAATGGAGCGATTAAAGCCTCTAGAAGGGAGTGATTAAAGCCTCTAGAAGGGAGTGATTAAAGCCTCTAGAAGGGAGTGATTAAAGCCTCCAGAATGGAGCGATTAAAACCTCAAGAATGTAGTGATTAAAGCCTCCAGAAGAGAGTGATTAAAGCCTCTAGAATGGAGCGATTAAAGCTTCTAGAAGGGAGTGATTAAAGCCTCCAGAAGGGAGTGATTAAAGCTTCTAGAATGGAGCGATTAAAGCTTCTAGAAGGGAGTGATTAAAGCCTCTAGAATGGAGCGATTAAAGCCTCTAGAAGGGAGTGATTAAAGCCTCTAGAATGGAGCGATTAAAGCCTCTAGAATGGAGCGATTAAAGCCTCTAGAATGGTGTGATTAAAGCCTCTAGAGTGGTGTGATTAAAGCCTCTAGAATGGTGTGATTAACGCCTCTAGAATGGGGTGATTAAAGCCTCCAGAAGGGAGTGATTAAATCTTCAAGAATGGAGTGATTAAGGGGGCGCTCACCAGTTATGATGTACTTTTGAGAGAGTGACGTATGTAAGGTGAAACTGTTTGCATTTAAAGCATGCACAATGGAGAAAATGGTGGCATACCTCTATGCTACATTAATGTAATGTGGATGACATTTCTTTGATTATTGTACTTTTAGAAATTGTACACGATTTTAACACACTGCTAACTAAAATTAATGCTCCCTTGTGCTAAAAAATTCAGCCTGAATTTGCCATGCCGAATATGTGCATCACATCACTAAATACCACAGTGGAAATCAATGACACGAACGATGGATATAGATAATGGTTGGAACCATAAATATCCGACATTTATGTGTGGACAAATAAGCATCTATGTCAGTCAATGTCGCATAAAAACGATATTAAATCGAATGAGTTGCATGTCTTTGAAACAATTGATGGTTTGAAGAATCAGATATGGAAAATCGTCCTGGGCCGCCTTTTCGAAGACGTAAACGGATCGATCCAGCTCGATATGTGTAACCAAAGGTAGGTAGATCCAGGTTCAATGGAACGACATGGTCACATATTTAGCAAATGTTATCTTCAAATAACTGTCTATCTGTTTTTATGTTTGCAAACATACATACATACACACACACACGTACATACATACATACATACATACATACATACATACATACATACATACATACACATATACATACATACATGCATGCAGACAGACACACACACACACACATGCACACACATACATACATACATACATACATACATACATACATACATACATACATACATACATACATACATACATACATTCATCGCCAGTGAAATCTTTTAATTTGCATTTGACTGAACCTTATTGGTAGTGCTCTATTTACAGGACCATAAATGGACAACTTAATTAAACCAGTGTTTCTGAGAGCGTACTGTCTGTAAGGTGAAGTTGTTTATGCACAGTGGAGAGACTGTTGGTATACCTCTATGTTACTTTCATGTACTGTGGTTTAAATTTGTTTGGATTTTGTATCTAAGAAAATTGTACATGATCTAAGCACACTGCTAACTAAAATGACTGCTCCCTTGTGTTAAAAAAGTCAGCCTGAACTAGTCTAAAGTACACTGTCTTTAGCAGTTATAAAAATAGGGAAAATGTTCCAGACCGGATAATACAAGCTTTTGAAAGTGCAATGAATAAATTATCAAATATGTAAAATGAAGAAGAAAAAACAACCAACCACCCAACCACCCCACCTTATCAGCTCTTCTCTTTACAATTATCTCTGAAGTCCCGGAAGTGACAATGACCATGCGGAGCTAGCAGTTTTTTGTGACGAGCAGATCTAAAGTATGGTCATTCTTTATACTCTATAACCCATATTGCACCCATCAATCATACACCATGGTAAAGGGAATTCAAGTTTCTTTGAACAATACATAAGATATGCAAGGTCTTTTTTTAAATATCTAAACCCGATAAAATATTTTCTTTCAAATTCCAACCCTATGCAATATATGAAACTGAAGAGCGCCACCAAAACAGTATTCGGGTTCCAGGAGAGACAGACAGACAGACAGAGACAGACAGTAGATCAGCGACAGCACAACCTTAAGCACTATTACCACGGAAATTCAATGCTAGAACGCTAAGTGTCCATAAAAATGACACGTTTCGACAAACGGTACAAAATAATTCAAATGTTTACCTAATAAAATAATTTAGGCGCACTTTCCATCAGAGTGACTGTAATCAAAGGTAAAGTGTCGACATGCTAACAAGATGGAAACAAGATGGAATTTCATCCTGGTTGTCCAACTTTGTCAATAATTTTTTTTTATGAATTCCATAATCTGTTCTGAGAAGACTTCTAAAACAGTCATTCGTGTTTTATTTTCGTAAAGTGACTTAGTTTTTCGGATATTTTATTTGTGGCTGCCTTAAAATATATTTAAATAATTCGCTTAATTGCATACACGTCCGGAAAAAATATTTTGCAAGGGTATGCATATATGCAATAATCATTGTATGATGCACTGTACACAGTAACACACTTGCATGGGATATGCACCATAAACATGTGTGTCATTTGCACGTACAACATCTTTATGTCGAATGTGTGTTAGGCATCATGCGTTGTCACCTCATTCACATATTAAAGCTCGGCGGAGATTTTAAGTTTTTCGAAGCCTAATATTTGTAATAGGAATTCTTACGAATACAACATTATTTTAAACGAATAACCATATAACTATTTTGTGCCGTCAGAAGTTATCAAACGCAGGAAGATTTACATTCGAATGTGTACTATCTCAGAATCTGATGTAACTAATTCCACCTGATAAATGGTTTTATATCCCACAGGCATTGACATTGTTCTACTAACAAAGTGAGAAGAAATGTAACGACAGAATTAGCTTCACTGATGTTAACAATCCCCATTAAACTTTTGTTACCATGTTAAAATACGATTTTGTAAACAGTGCAACCAAACAAACCAACAATGAATCATACCAGAACAATCTAGATGGAATTCCAATGTGAACATAATTTCACTTAAGTTGTTTTAAATTGTTTTAAAAAATAGTGGGACAAAAACAATCTCGCACTCTGTATGCTTCTATATTATGTAAAATAAATCGACATTTTGTCTTGTACTTTCTGTCTGGCATATAGTATTATCACTACGAATTGTCAAATACATGGTAGTATGGGGGCTATTCTGACAACAAGCTGTTATAGATCGCGTTTTCTTGTTTTCTTTCTCGTATAGGTGTTTCTGCGAATGTATTTTACGTACATCTGCATCAGTCAGAGGGTGCGGCATGCAGTGTAAACGATACGCCGCATGAGAATACGAGCAGGGTAGTTTAAAAGATATGCCGCATGAGAGAACGAGACGGGTAGTTTTAAAGATATGCCGCATGAGAAATCGAGGCTGGCAGCCGAAGTACACACGGTACTAATGGTAAGGAAAAATGGGAACCAGCCTGGAAATGGGTGAACCTAAAATAGAGTATATATGGGTTAGGTTGACCAGGATTGGTTAATAATGTAAGTTATGGTGTAGGAAAAAGAATCTTTTGAGAGCGTATCCTAGTTGTAAGTGACAAAAATAGAGACATTGTTTTATTGATGGAATTTCAGTCCCTTAACAGTCTTGAGTTCGGAACACGCATTACTAAAATTAACACCTGACTCTTTGGCGCGGAATTGAAAGCACATGTTTCAAACACGTGCAGGTCCAGAAAATGCCTTGTATCCTTTCCTCTACACAGAAACTGACATTCAGGTTTCATCTATACTGATAAATATAGGTTTGATCATGAGCACTCAAAATTGTTAAGTTATTGAATTTTTTTGTCATTGTGTTTGCATAAGTTTACTATAGGAACTGAATTAGTACAGTGAGTCCTTAAAAGATATGCCGCATGAGAATATGAGTAATATAAAAGATACGCCGCACGAGACACTCACAACGAGGCGCGTAGTTTAAAAGATATGCCGCATGAGGGTAAGGGACGAGTAATATAAAAGATAACTGCACGAGACACACAACGAGGCGCGTAGTTTAAAAGATATGCCGCATGAGAATACGAGTAATATAAAAGATACGCCGCACGACACACTCACAACGAGGCGTTTAGTATAACAGATATGCTGCACGAAAGCACATGGCGGGTAGTATAAAAGATATCTTGCAAGTTTTCAAATATACTTCAAATTTTCTTGTCTATACATTCAGCTATGCCTTAGAAAGTATATGAGAAACTTTTTTCAGTTAGTTTGTCTTTTTTTAAATAGAAAAAAAATTGTATGCTACGATAATTTTGCTTATAAAAGTTCATTTAGTCAATAAATGGAACGAATATGAGTGCCCGTACCAATGTGCGAAACAGTGACATTTTGTTTCTTGAGCTTCCCATGGGGAGATTAATGGGTATTTATCTCTTTGCATGCATCCTATCTAACAAGGATATGCAATAGGCAGTAAACCTGTCTTCCGTATAAACCTCAATGTATTTACATGAAAGATAAAATTTATATTCGAAAAAAAAAAGTTAAACACACATGCTATCTAACGAGCATCACACATGCCATTTGGAAATGCTATTCAGAAGTGGAAGGTTACACTCCCCAAAAAAACGAGATATATTTTGGTTGTAGGTATTGCCAAGTTCTTGGTTTGTTTTGATTGATTTTTTTAAAAAACAAATTCTGATATCGTTTTTGTAACGTTTTCCAAGCAAGTAAATCTTTGTTAGATTTTTTTATACAATTAAACCAGAAATTTCGTTAGTATTCCCACCATAAAACAATCTGTCGCAGGGGAGGAAAATGAAAATCTGCTAGGCCAATACTGCGTGATTAATTATACTGCTCCAACCCATCCGCCGCACTTCACGTATCATTATTTCTTTAGGAATAAAGACTCCAAGACGTTTCTGTGGTAAACGTTTTATTTGCCCTTTGAGGTAACGTGCGCCCATCAAACTCTATTAAATCTGTCAGTCCAAATGCTAGGTTTGGCAGGCGCAATACGTATCCTGACCCGTAAAGCACCCAATCAGAAAAAGTAATCCATTCGTAAATTTCTATTACCCATTGCTCGTTTTTCCCACAATCGAAAGGATAATTGTGACATGCTCGTTGTGTCAAATGTCGACTTTTATATTTGTCTGGTTGAATAGGACTATGGAGAGATATCATCTCTACAAGCTTAGGATAAGAAACTATGGATTAAAGAAATGATATTTAAGTCCTATTTGTGTATTTTCATTAATTCTTTTATAAATATTCCTCCGAAACAATGCATACTCTTCATTATTGGCTAGGAGTACTGCAGTTTTAGCGGATTTATGTTATTAAGTTGTTCAACCCGTTGAATATGTGTCCTCATTTTATGCTAGTTTTTTTCTCTCTCTCTAAATGTATGACTTATATTAATAAAATTATACAGGTATGTCCACATAGTAAGAAGAACATCATAAAGTCAATGCAAGTACATCCTGAGAAATAAAGTTATATAATCGATTATAAGTAGTCCAACCGAAAACAACAGTCGTCGCTGAATACGCTGGCAGATCAGGGACAATGCTGTTGTTGGTTCTATTCATTACTCCTAACACACACACGCACACACACACACACACACACACACACTCACACACACACACATATGATATATATATATATATATATATATATATATATATATATATATATATATATATATATATATATATATATATATGGTGTGTGTGTGTTTTTGGATTTATGCTTGGTTTTTATTTCACATCAATGTTTTGTTTACTATTTATTTCCATAAGCCATGACAGTATAATTTTTTCTACAAAAATGAGAACTTTAACCAATAATGAGTCATTCTTTTTTTCTTTTTTCACTGTTTTTTTGCACTCGAGTGTACTATATCTCCATTTTCGTGCACGCAACATGCAGCTTAGCTACCATACCAGCCAAACTATTATTCAAAATGTAAATTTTTCTCGTTGTAAGTTTCACACTTTTCGAACAAAGAATTTGAGGCAAATGCCGAAGACGCTTTATTTTTATAGAAATAATTATTCTGACGAATATGAAAGAATTGTGTGTGTATGTTTACTCCGGTTTTTTAATATTCCATCTCACCATTTTACACGAACACAGACCATTGGGCTTAACACATGTTTCGCACCTGGCATTTCCTGAACGGCCAGGTGATAGCATTTGAGTAATTCCTTCACCGATTATTAATTAAGCCATAACATATCGTAAATTGCCATGTTCAGTATTGTATGAAAGCTTTTATTTTATTTTTGCATCAATAATCGATCTCCAAACATGGGTCATAAAGTTTTGGAATTCCTCCATTTTATGTAGTGAAAGAGAAGTATTGAGTTTTAAGATAAATGTGACATTTATCTCCGCAGGAATACACAACTCTCCATGCAGATAAGAGTCATCAAATGGCTAGCTAAATATATTGATGATCATGGTGAAGAATGAAGGCATTAAAGGGATTACAAACAAAGCACGAGGTCATGCGAAAATATACATGTCAAATTTGATGTCTAAATGCATTACATTACTGTGATGTTATTTATAGACTGCGTTTGTTCAGACCAATGCCTAATGATGTGGTACGCCATGAGAAGTCTATTTCTCACGGAACAGGAGCGGAATCAAATAATTGTTGGAAACGTCATGGAAATAGTCGGGGAAAATAGAACAAATTAACCTATGTAATAAACACTGGACACAGCAAATGCAATAATTTTATGCACTTCACAAATATTTGGAATCTCTAAGCTAGATATGCCAAACATATTTTAGAAAGGAAAGAAAATACTTGGGAATAAATAAAAATTATTTGCAATTTCAATATATTTTACGCTTCAAGTCAATATTTTCAAAAACGCATAAAATATTCCAGAAACTTTTAGCAGATATAGCTTTATTTCAAATCATTGGGATAATGGTAATGATCTTCGTAGAAAACACACCGAAAACGAGACAAAACACACCAAAAACGAAATACCCCTAAAAAAGAAATAAAACAAAAACACGCGTCTTCATCGCTATATAAACTGCCTCTTAAAATTTTGCTTGCGTAAAGAAAGGAAAAAGAATACTCTGGCGGCAAGCTTTATATATATATATATATATATATATATATATATATATATATATATATATATATATATATATATATATATGTGTGTGTGTGTGTGTGTGTGTGTGTGTGTGTGTGTGTGAACACATATATATAGAGAGAGATGATGCTGATGATGAAAATAGAAACTGCAACTACCTTTGCTCATATCCGATACACCAATGACTGGATTGGCCACAGTTAGGTTTCCAGACCTTGACCATCCTGGAAACGGCCTGCACACAGGGCTGGCGGACTAAAGTCATCTCCACATCCTGATATGTACACACGTTGGGCCTGGAGAAAAGGAAACAAGCATGTAATTCTTAGTTTAACAGTAACATAGTCTTCAAAGTTATCTACGAGAAAGTATAATTTGAAAAGCAAATGTGATCAAGTTTTGCTTTTTAAATTGGTGGGAGGAAAACGTTGGTGCTGGTAAAATTTCTTAGTTCAAAAATCAAGAATTCAAAATACTTGGGATACTAATATTCAGACTATGTATTGCATATATTTATTCTATAGTTTTTATAGATTTTTCCAATTTCTGATCATCGGAAATCGGTGTTGGGAAGATTTTTATCAAACTGAATAATTAGCAGTGCCGGGTACCACGAGAAAATTTGTACCACGGTATACCGCGGTATTTCTCACGGTATCACGGTATACAGTGGTATTTCTTACGGTGCCACGGTATACCGCGGTATTTCTCAACGTACCGCGCGATACGTGCTGCTGTATACCGCAATTATTTTATCGATGCTCTGGGCCATGGGTAGACACTATTTTTTGTTTAATTTCCAACTGTCAGTTGCTGGCAACAATATCTTGCTCTAATTTATATCAAACTATTATCTGGGGAAAATATGAGTTATGTTAAGAAAAGAAAAGAAAATATATCAATTGATACAAATAAGTGTTGATGCTGACTGAAGCCAACAATATTCTAGTTACACTACTGATATAGTAGGCAGGAAAACTTTGAGTGGGATGATGCCAACACCCAGGCCAGATATTTTTCACAGAGAACCAGTAAAACATAATACAAACTTACTCAACAAAGGGAAAAATGCTTAGAAGACTTAAGAAGGTACCTAAAGTTCAGACATAGAACAAGTGGGCTCCTGAAAACCTTAGGATGATTCGCAGTCTAACAAAGCGATACATGTAATAAATGTATTTATATACGCTAGTAAATAAGTAAAACATGACATGTGGTTTTGTTTCTTTGGAGGGTGGGGTAGTGATAAATATCTTTCCGATAGATGGATTTGGTCCGAATATTTTTCACAACATTCCATTTGGCCATCGCGATGACATAATTAGCACTTGTCAGACACGTGATAAAGGGATCCTAAATATAATTATGTTTGTTATATTCACCATTAATTTGTGGAACTATTGTTTTACGAATCACGACAACACGCACTTAATATCATTAAAGTCATAGCATGCTTCTTCGGGAATTTTCGTACATTACTTACTAACGGAAACTAACGATGTATCGGTTAAATGAAAAAGTACCACATGAAAAAATACCGCGGTAAACCGGTATACCGGTATAGGCTTGTTCGATAACGGTTGTTACGTCTTTTGTCTTATTAATTCCCCTGATTTACCCATGATGCAAAGCTCTTCCGGCGAGCAAATCTATATGCTGTGATGGAGGCCAATAAAGCATAGAATTAAAGCTATCCAAGATTATATAATGTGTGTATGTATCCTATTAATCATGTCTTCATTTGATATCAATTTATAACGTTCTCATCAGTCTAAATCGATCTATGCCAATACAAATATGTTAAAATGCAAAATAATTTGGTTTTTTTAAATCATCAGCATCGCATGTAAATTTACCGATTTTCATTTCCTTGCAACATGCCTCTACCCATGCGGTTTTGCGAATGTGCCACATATTTCGATGATAATACCATAGTTGTGAAGCACAGAATTCAAGCATAACAACAGTATATAATATGTGTAGATATGCTATTATTTATTCATTTGTCTGTTCGTTTGCCTAATGCTTTCCGATACAAACGTTACCGACCTTTATATCCTTACTACATGCCTCTACCCATGCCGTTTTGTGATGGTACCACATATTTCGATGCTAATACTCTAGATGTGAAGCATAGTGTAAGTGTCTATAAAGTATGTCTTCGTTTGTCTGTCCGTGTGCCTAATGCCTACTTATTCAGACGTTTTACGTATAGGCAAATAAGTCATACCAATCGCATACAACCACCGATTTTTACACATCTGATATCAATTATAAAGTTTTCGTCACACTAAATCGATCTATGCCAATATAAATATGCACAAATACAAAATAAAAAGTTGGTATTTGTTTTTACTCAGTATTGGTTAGGGTTAGCGACGTTAACGATCTACATATCCAATATATCTGCCTCTACCATTTCCTTGTTGCCATGGTGCCACATATTTCGATGCTAATACTATAGATTTTGAGCATAAAATTCAAGCTATCCAACAGTATATAATATCTGTATGTATAAATAATCATAATTTATGTTTTATATCATAAACTCTTGTGTCATCCATTATGCCATGTTAAATTTCAGAATTGTTTTGGTCTGAATATGTTGTATGCTTGATATGTGTTATGGTTAGTGTCAACTCCCCCCCCCCATGTTTGTTTCCACTGGAAAAAATAGGTAGTTGGACATTCTTTAAGTATTATTAATAATGTTGTTGTTATTATTATTATTATTAGTAGTAGTAGTAGTAGTAGTATTTTTAATAGTAGTAGTAGTCATATTAGTGGTACTTATATTCAAGCAAGACGTCCTTTAAATAAAAGATTTTTATCTGTATTATTATTATATTTATGATTTTCTGTTGTTATAATCAGTAAATATATAAAGTTATGAGGTTATCATTTAATGAAATAAAGAAAATATGCCACTGCAATAAATATGCAGTATTTATATAAATAGAATGAACTAACAAACTTGTTTTATTTTTATTTTTGTTGGTTAGGGGTAGGAATGATACAATTATCCTTTTCAATTAACAAATCATAAATCAATTCAGTTACTTTAGCTTCCATCCTGATCTTGGGACACGTCTCCCACTGTCGAGAAACAAAATGTATAATTTCTAATTTCAGTAATTGCTAGAAAAATCATTGATTTAGTAGGCAAGTAGAGCTTTAAGTCAGTCCGAAATAAGTTTTTCTCAAACTGGATGAGTGATTAGAAAAATACGACAAAACATTAAGTCTTAAAAATTTAGCATAAAAACAAGTATAAAAATTATACTGTGTAACTATGGAACAATAATCGCTTCACAACACTGGTTCCACCACAATCATTTTCTGATGCTAAGATATTTGACCACTCTCCTCGTGTTTCCTTTTAGATGAATACCATACCCATAAAAAATATTACAATTTAGGAACATAAAAATAAAATGATTTGCAAACGATTGAGACTCATATAATTGCTGTTTTTTTTGATAAAAATTCAGGATGAAAAAAATTGAATATAAACAAACTTGTATGAAAGTTATACTATCTAATTATGGAAGAATAACCGCTTCACAGCAATGGTTCCAATGCCATTGTTTTCTGATGCAGATATGATTGGCCACCCTTGTATAGTTCCATTCTGGATCAATAACATATTGATATAAAAAAATGTTACCTTGCACGACATAAAAATAAAATGACTTTGATATTGCGCATTATTTTTTGTTGGTTTTGAAAACTGAGCAGTTACTAATTTTATTTGAAACATATAAACTGACAGCTGTTGATATTATGGATATTAATTCTCAAATTCTTAAATCGAAATTAGAAAAATAATGCGCTCTAGGGATTCGAACATCGTCCGACAATTTGGCACAATAATGCTATACCATTTGGGCTACTGAATCTTCCATTGTTTGAGCCGTATATCATGTGGATGACACATTTCTTCCAAGCAGAATTATATAACTGCAGACGATCCTTTGTTATTTGCCCGGTTAATGCTTTAGTTTTAAAGAATTAATATTGTTACTATATGAAGAAAGACCAAGTTAAACAAATTTAATGAAAAGATACGCTCTTTGTAACTGCTGTTTCCATTTAAATATTAACAGATTCATTTAAAGATTACAAATACGGAAATACACTGCAAAAGTGAGTGAATTAAACGTAGCAAACGTTATCGTGATAGAAATGAAGAAAACCCCGTTATTTATGAATAAAATAAATAGCATATATGTACTTATCCTATTATTTACAGCATGATTTTGCAACAACAAAAAACTTGGCAACATCAAAATACAATTCCATTTCATGCTTACTCCACGTAGTCTTTATTTACGAATCATTCCGAATACCTCTACAGCGACTCTTCGAAACATGCACTTTAGAAAGAATGAAGAAGGACATAAATGAACGGATAACATTGTTATTAAAATAACTGAATACTTATTATTCCCGGAATTTTTTTAATATAATAATGAAGGAAATAATATAGCGCACTCTAGAAATGCGGGTCTAATTGCTTAAGCGTAGCGATACGTTGGCAGCTAAAGTGCAAATGGAAAACAAAGACAATGATACATAGACAGCAAAATTCAAGAACAGTTTGGTTTTAAATGTGTGTGTATGTGTGTGTGTGTGTGATCTGACGTTTTAACTTAGCTTTTAAAAAAATCCAGTCATATCGCTACGATGTCTGCAGTGTGGCAATTTATATGATGTCTACACTGGGGCATCATGCCGCCGACATGTGGCATGATGTCCCACCCAGTCGCATTATCCAGGTCGACCAGTTCTAACACTGACCTCTTAATGCTGAGTGCCAAGTGAGGCAGCTATTTGTACGATTTTTATAAGTCTTTAGTATGACTTGGCCAGGGACCTCCCGCATCCAAGACGGACGCTCTACCCACTATGCCACCGCAGCGGTCTTGTGTGTTTCTAGGAAATGAAGCCTTCACATAATTTTTTATATCCTTTTCTATGACCCTTATGAACTTTCTCAAAATTTTGGCAAATATTTCCTGAACATAGAAAGAGAAGGGGGAGAGAGAGATAGAAATATAAATGAAAATATAATGAATAATAAACAATTCAAACTGGTTTGAATTTTATATATTTTATAACTTGTAAATAAATATTTGCAACACATAAGGTTCATACACTATGACAATACAATTCTTACAAAACAGAGTTCCGAAGGCAATCACCATAATAAACTTGCAATCTACTGACATACTCTTGATTTTAGTGATTAGCGCAAATGTGGTCACATAACTTAATATGAGAACCCAACAAATCTCATAAAAATCATTCAATCAGTGTAAATACCTTGTTTGAGCAAGCCTGCGCTTGGATCTTACATATAGTTTCAAGTTGTTCAAATGTAACATTTTCTCTTAAATTTCCCATACCAGCCCATGTTCAAAGGTCGTGTTTAGGTATGAAAAAGAAATTTATAGGCATATTCAATGCAGAATAGGGTGATTTATTCATCGAATAATACAATGAGACACAGAGTTGCGATATTTGCAATAATTTTCCCCCCATAAAAACGGGGGGGGGGGGGGGGCAGAAAATGGCCCTTGTTCAATATAGTCCTTGATATCAATTAATATGTTCGACACCACTCTAGGTCGATCTATGCCAATAGAAATGTGCAAAACTGCAAAATAAAAAAGTTGGTATTTTTTATTCAGTATCGCTTAGGGTTAACGACTAGCTAATCGATGCATCCATAACGGGAGTATTGCTCGCCGTATAAAGAGAACAAAAATTTGGATCAGGGAAAACTAGCTGAAACTACAAATCGCTCCAAGGACTGTCAAGAGACTTTTTATATAAATTTATTTCGATACAACAGGCCCGGCCGCGAAGGTATCGCTGCCTCATTTTGCGAGTGTCACATGACATGTCTGTGCCTCCAAAATATTGCCAAAAGTTGATGAACAGTATGACAGTATCGAACTACCCGTCTGAGTTTCCAATCTACTCCATGACAATGCAATCCAGACTTCCTGAAATAATGCAATATCCAAACTGCCAAATCCTCCTCCATACTTCCCCAAAGTCATATGGACAGCGTTCTTTTGCATACGAGAGCCCAGCAACGTGGAATGAATTGCCCACTGAACTTAGACACAAAGACACAGTGATCACATTCAAGAGGGCTCTCAAAACTCACTTATTTCGACTGCAAGAACAAACTTAAAGACCTAATAATGTTTCCTACCTTAAATATTCTCAACATGTTTTTTTAATGTTTTCTAATTTCATGGTGTTTGTTTTTGTAATCATATTATTATATGTTGGTTTTTTATCTTATAGTGTTGTCTAATGTTGTAAAGCGCTTAGAGCTTCTAAAGATTAGGCGCTATACAAAGTCCTCATTATTATTATTATTATTATTACCTCTGAACGACTTTGGTCTGAATCATGTTATTAGAAGATTCGCTGAGGGCTGACGATTTGAAAGCCGACATGTCGGTAGAAGTTACTTTTTCTAGTGTGAACAACAGCATACCAAAAATCTAATATAAAAGGGCCTTAAGTAACTTGATAATCAAACTGAGAATGTGGGTAGGATGTATAGGCCCTAGGGTGTACTTTGAGGGCAAGCACTGGCGTAATGTTCGCTAATAAAGAGCAATCTTGCAAAGCATAACAACATTCGTATCTTCTTCAATATCCCTCGTATGATACGGGTATGGAATTGTCTGTTCGAATTCAGTAAAAGTACGTTCTCTAGCGAGCTCATGATCGCTAAAAAAAATTGCAAATGTTTTGGCTTAACGTAAGCTAATTCAGTCGTGTGCCGTAATGTACTGGTGTCTGATGTATATATGACACCTCGGACTTCATTCGGTAGACAAGGTACGTGCATGTGCATTGGCCGCTACTGTAGTACTTCAGAGACTTCAGATAACTGACGGAGAGGCCTGAGCAAGTTCCGATAGGTTACGAATTCGTCTTGTTACTCTATATAGAATTTACCCACAAAACCTGACATGATCTGCCATATTGCTTACGGCCAGTGAGATCAAAACTAGAGTGTTGTGATGCTTACGCTGAATTTGATTGCTTGACTCATATCAATGTGTGCAAACTAGCACTTACAATTAGGATGTAGCGTAATTTCGCTCCGATCGTCTCCAGTTAAAGTCTACCTACTGAAACTTAGTAACCATATTACAAAGCTTGTCCGCAGACAAGGCCCAAATTTGGGCTATTTTTAGGCGTGAGGTCATTACGCGTGATGTCACATCTGCCTAATTCGTAACCTTCCCTGTTGCCATTTACAGGACACTCCATTCCAAGTTAGCTCTAAAGTATGATCAGTTCAAGATATGGATGGAAATCTTAACAGCTTTCCATCAGAATTTACAAAACAACAAACAAACAAACAAAAACATTTAAGCAAGAATAGCATTGCATCTTTATACAACGAGTGTATGTTACCCAGACTAAAACTGTACTTAATGTATGACCAAACGGCCGTAAAAAGCAAAACGAATAACCCACAAATAAGCAACAACAACCAAACAGAACTGTCTTTAAACCTGCGCACCCTGTAGTTCTGGCAACTCGCTACACAATTTAGTTACGGGCTGACATCATCAATTATCAGACAATATTGGCCTGATTGCTATTTTTGTTTAAAAACAAAATTTAAGTACTCATTAGGCCTATTTTAAGCATAGACTGAGAGAAAACCTTGCCAAGGCAACAGGCTAAGTACACATTATGGTGTTCCCAGCTGAACCAGAACTACAGCAGTTCAGTGACTCGGTATTTCAGAGCAAAAAGTGACAAGACTCACATTTTTACAACTAATGCTGGGAATCTGTAACACTTTAAAAACTAATGGTTGGAATTTCTAACAAACGTTTTATGGTGAAATTTTAGTACTGTTGCAGGTAAGATGCCTGATAAATGAACGAAAATAGCTATCGGTTAATTGTTTTCCCACGTCAATGTCAGTTAAGGCGCTATTATTTCATAAACAGATACGTTCTTATCCATAATCCAGATGATAAACCAGTCACGTGAGATCTGACAGGATAGTTTAGGCTTCCTGTCGGTCGTGTCCTAATCACGTATTGAAGGATTATTCTTTAGGATGTCTGATCAAAGGATGGCCTATGTTAAACTCACCACGTATAAAATCGGACAGTATTGCGATACATCAGTACAAAAACCCAAGTTTGATGTCTGACTGAGTACGGTTCTTATCTAAGTCCTGGTCTATTGTGTCATGAAAATTAGTGCGTATAATCTTACAACTATGAAGGATCGTGTCCAGATTACAACAACAACAGCAACAAAATAAATAATTAAACTGGCGAACGAATTTCGTAATAGTTTTTAACTAACATCATAATAAATATATGCCTCATTTTATAAGATTAAAAGTGACTGCAATTTTCTACATAATTCACATGCTCCTAGATATTAAACTCAGTATTTGTACGTGTCAATAAAGATACACGTGAAAGTGAAAAAAAATGGTCAGAGAATAATCTGCCAGATGGATGTTTAAACAGTTCATTTGCAAAGGGGACGTCCAGAACTATAAGCTCCCTGTGAAGGAAAAGCCAAATGACCCCACGCCTCTGATGTTAGAAAATAGTCTCACGTCTTTGGGCTGGTATAGAAGTTAGTCTACATTGACAGAGGACATATTTTTGAAGGGTAATTCTGTTTTGATTCTTAGAAGTATGTGTACTTAACAGGAAGAACACTTTTCCAGATCTATAATGAACAAATGACTGGATCCTTAGAAAAGTTTGGAAAACGAGGTGTACTGCTAAATCAAACATAGTACCAATTTGAACAAAAGACACACACTTTTTGATTATCTGGTACAGTCATCCCTGGTTATATACTAGTTTTAGTGTGCAATGAAATTGAAACCCTAAAGAACTAAAGATAAAACTTGGCATATTTGATACAAGGAAACCTTCTAATCTGCATCTGCCAATTTTATTGTGCCAACGAACCACGCAAGAGAACAATCCAATCCATGACGGATATATACAACCGATTTTATAGAATTAAGAGATATATCTTCATGACTAAGTTATGTTAGATTAGAGTTGTGTGGAAGTGTTCATAGGGATGGACGGGTACTAGGTCCGGCCGCTCGGACACATGTTTAAGATAGAAATTTTATCTTGCCGGGTGGCCCCCCCCCCATCCTGTGGCAATAATAAAAAATAGTTTAAGCTTGACAAAAATGGAGGTGGGGGGGACCGGAAAAAATGGGAATGGAGAAATCCAACCTGTCAGAAACCGACCTGGCCGTGTACCCTGCAACACTTCTACCAGTCCATCCCAAGTTCATCTGTATCAATGAACTCTACTGACTGCAGTAATATGAAATTGACTCTATCTTTTAAATAGATCTTTATAAATAATCATGCCATCATATTTTAAAAAGTCATCCCATCCAATCTGATTAAAATCAGATCTCCACTGTCCTAGGTGAAGATTTGACAGCGACCGCTTATGGGTCATCTTCTGTTGACATTTTAATCAACCAATGGAAATACAGCTTTTCATCTGAAAGTGAATCATATAATTCGGCCCACGTTGATGCTTTTCAGCCATACTGTTCAGTCTCCCAAATGCGAAGACATAAGACTTAATCCAACTGGCTGATAAAATGAGCGATTGTGGTAATAACATGTCACCAGAACACATGACTCTCTGTGTGTGTGTGTGTGATTTGGACTTTTAACATAGCTTAAACAACTTTTTCAATTATATCGCTACGATGTCTGTAGTCTGGCAGTTTATAGTGATGTTTAGCACTGGGTCATCATGTTGCAGACAAGTAGATCATGCCCTACTCAGTAACATTATCCTGGCACAATGCCGACCAGTCCTAACACTAACCGCTTAATGCTGAGCGGCTAGCGAGGCAGCTGTTAATACCATTTCTATACGTTTTTGGGATGACTCGACTAGTGTTCGAACCCTGGACCTCCTGCCTCAGAGGCAGACGCTCCAACCAATAGGCCACCGACGCGACTCCTAAGCGGTCGCTGTTAGAACTTCACGTAGGATAGTGGAGATATGATTTTAATCAGCTTGTCATCACATCTTACTTTGAACCGAACAGGTGGCCTAGTGTTTAGAGCGTCCGCCTCGGATGCGGGAGGTCGTGGGTTCGATCCATGGCCAAGTCATATCAAAGAATTACAAAAATGGTACTAACAGCTGCCTCGCAACATTAAAAGGTTAGTGTTAGGACTGGTCGGCCTGGTTTCAGGATAATGTGACTGAGTGGGAAATGCTACATGTCTGCGGCATGATGCCCACGTGCAACTGCCACACTGCAGACATCGCAGCGATATGACTGAAACATTGGTAAAGCACACACACACACACACCTTACTTTGAATAGTCGTCACATCTTACTTGATATAGTCAACCCATTTTATTTAAATACTCATCTCATCTTACTTTTGTTACGTGTTTAGACTCCAATAAACAGTAACACAAGAAAGAGTAAAAACAACAAGCTTTGAAAAAAATATGATAATTTATTTCCCTGGCAAAATTCTGTAAAAATAAAAAAAAAACATGAACTTACGGTTTTAAGAATCAAATCCAAAAATAATCCAAGATAAATACACGAATAAAATTTTTGAAGTCATAATAACAAAATGTTCAATTGATTTAAAGTTCGAGTTCCGACGAAGAATCCAAGATGGAAGAAGATGACGTATGCTGTAATCTGTAGCGTTGAAGTCTACAGTTCCTTGTAGAAACAAGAAATATCACTCCAGTTTTAGAAATCTGAATACATTTTTATAACAACTGTCATTGTTCAATAATTTAAGATGAGTACACATATTTTCCAGGAAAAAAGAATTAGTCCTTTCGAATCAAAGTAATTTGAAGAAGAAAAAAAAACTCCAAACAGCACGACATAAAACTTGCAGTGTAGCAGCCCAACTAACACTGATAATATACCTCCAAAACAAAGGTTATATCGTATTCTAAAACGCAAAAAGGGGATGCCATGGTCATATTCCAGTACCTTGCAGAAATTATGTACTTGTTAAAGATCACGTACACATAGTGTGACCCTGACGAAAACCAATAATTTTACTCTAAGAAATAAAAAATTTAAAATAAAAATTGTTTACATCTTAAATCGGCAGTTCCATCATGACCTCGACAACAACCAATCATTTTGAAATAAAAATAGAACTTATTTACGTGGTTGCTACTAATTTTGAACCAAGGTCAGGATCTAGATCTAGGAACGAACAATCAAGGTAAATCTCCAGTTAATAAATTTACATTACAATAGCATGTAATGAAAAATAAATAAAATTTAATACTGACAAGCAAACAATTAAATTGAAATAAATATATATTAAATCAGATATAATTAAATCAATTATACATAACACTTTATCTAGTCATCTCATCTTAACTGTTATTAGTCATCCCAGCTTACTTTATATAGTCATCCCATCTTGCTGTAAAGAGTAACCCCACCTTACTTTATATAATCAACCCATCTTGCTGTAAAGAGTAACCCCACCTTACTTTATATAGTCAACCCATCTTGCTGTAAAGAGTAACCCCACCTTAGTTTATATAGTCAACCCACCTTGCTGTAAAGAGTAACCCCACCTTACTTTATAAAGTCATCCCATCTTGCTGTAAAGAGTAACCCCACCTTACTTTATATAGTCAACCCATCTTGTTGTAAAGAGTAACCCCACCCTACTTTATACAGTCATCCTATCTTGCTGTAAAGAGTAACCCCACCTTACTTTATATAGTCAACCCATCTTGCTGTAAAGAGTAACCCCACCTTACTTTATATAGTCATCCCATCTTGCTGTAAAGTGTAACCCCACCCTACTTTATACAGTCGTCCCATCTTGCTGTAAAGAGTAACCCCACCTTACTTTATATAGTCAACCCACCTTGCTGTAAAGAGTAACCCCACCTTACTTTATATACTCATCCCACCTTACTTTTATATAGTCATCCCATCTTGCTGTAAAGAGTAACCCCACCTTACTTTATATAGTCATCCCATTTTATTTAAATACTCATCTCATCTCACTTTATCTATTCATCTCATCTTATCGTAAATAGTCATCCCGGCTTACTTTATCTGGTCATCCCATCTTACTGTAAATAGAAATCCTATCTTGCATTAAATAGTCATCACATCTTACTTTGAATAGTCGTCACATCTTTTATTATCTAGTTATCCCCTCATACTTTATCTAGTCATTCCATCTTATTTAAACATTCCTTCCATCCTACTTTATCTAGTCATCCAATGCTTCTTTGGCATCTTGCATCTTGATCTTTCTTTACCGTTTAATACAAAATTTAAACTTTTCAAGTAAGTAAAAATTAATTGGAAGCAGGACTATAACTCTGAATATCAGAATCCTGTAACGGTAGACTTTTCTAAATTTCTCCACCATAGGTATTTTACATCATAATAAAAAAGTATGTAAATTGATTGAAATTCCAAGCAACAAGAACATGCTTAACGCTGATAGTTTTTTTTATCAGCAACGTTTGCAGTCGTTTCGGGATCTCAAAATGTTTACCTTGCTGGTCACAGGATAAGACACTTTAAAAATATCTGGACAGACATGATCGCAGTGATGCAATGTTATCACTCTCATATGGGGCTCAAACAATTTGAAAGCAAATGCAACTGTTGTTTTTGCTGGTATATGGTACTCAAATATTTTGATAGCAAAGACTATTCCAGTAATAATAAGTACTTGTTTGTTGACTTTGTTGGTTTTAACTGCACTTTTGAACATTTACTGGCTAGATCATGTCCTGAAAATGGGAGCTAAGTGTGTTTCCCAATTAAGCATCGAAGCAACTGACCCGTGGTGACCTGAGCTGGTATCAAACCCGCAACATTTGGACTAAAAGTATGACATTCTACGTAATGAGACATCGCGGCTCCATTTCCAAGGTCAATAGTCTCACAAACGCAGAAACCTAACATATCTCAACGCAGAAATAACCGCTGATGTATTTGTAGGAATACACATATATCTGATGCGTTTTGGTGATTCTCCTCAAGCGGAATACATCCCCTATATTCAGAAAGAAAATACCTAAATGTTCCGATTGTGACTAAGTCTCCTTCCGGCCCAGAAGTGTACCATGTGAACAAAAAAGACTGGACTGATCAGCACAATCTCAAGCTTCATGCCCTTACAAGTTTCTTGAACAAGCATGTATATCCGACTCAAGGTCAATTTCACATTCCTAAAGTACCCCGACTAAAGGATCTAAGAAATACACAAAACTGAGTCACTTCATTTATCAATTTATAATTTCTAACCTTCACTACTGACCCGTAACATTGTCATCTTCTTCATCTTTTAAACCAAATGGAAGCTATTGATGTAAACAACCACACAGACAGCTCACTGTCCTTTTCCAGTTTCTAAAACAGTCCATTTTCAGTAACAACTGTCGTCCGCGTCCAACATTTGCAACGTCTTTTGTTTAATATTTCTAAACAAACTTGGAATAAATAAAAATGTATAACTCTTGCATACGTGTGTTCAAAACAGATATAACTCCCAAAATCAAGGAATTATCCCGAGCTTATCGAATACTGCGAACCAAATCATACCTCTTGTGGGAACAAAACTGACTCGCCCACGATTATATGGTGACCGTGGTACTAAAGTAACTCACGTTGTGTTTGAAATTCCATTTAAGTTGACGGCGTTTGGAACAAAAACTGTCGACAATCAAGCAGGAAATTATAAATTGGCGAATGGATAAACTAAGTTAAATGCATTTTTATATCCTTGATGTTTTTCGTTTTTAAATTCGATATGGTGGGTAAAAAAAACGGGAATGTACGCGAATACTAAGGTAAATATGCATTCCTGTAGAGAAGTCATACTGGTTAGTAAAAAATAAGAAAAGTAGTAACAAAAAGGTTGTAACCTCAAGCATATTCAGTCTTCGGGTGGATCATTTTGCATTCTTAATTATTATTTTAGTATCAACTTTCATTTTGTACCGCATAGTAGTTACTTGTCAATAGTGGCCGAGTGGTCTAAAGCGCTCTCCGTTACGGATCACTGCCATCTCACCTCTGTCTGCGTGGGTTCGAGTCTCGGACTCGGCCAATGTGGGTATGTGAGAAAGCTTGCCAGTAGCTTCTCGATGGTCGGTGGTTCTTTCCGGGGATTTCCCGGGTTCTTCCTCCACCATTAATACTGGCCGCCGTGTATAGCCTATCGTGTGCTGACAAATGGCGTTAAACCCTACAAAAACAACAACAACTTGTCAACAATTGTTAAACAATTTGTATTTATGATGGATTTTTCACAACTGATTATCAACCTGGATGAACAAGGATTACCCATCTGTAATCAGAGTGCATGATTTTTATTGTGCGTCACTCTGCTCGTCAATACGACTGACTGAATATGAACATGGTTTACACAGCTGTAATCAGAGTGTGTGATTTTTACTGTACGTCACTACATGGTTTACACAGCTGTAATCAGAGTGTGTGATTTTTACTGTACGTCACTACATGGTTTACACAGCTGTAATCAGAGTGTGTGATTTTTGCTGTGCGTCACTCTGCTCGTCAATACGACTGATTGAATATGAACATGGTTTACACAGCTGTAATCAGTGTGCGATTTTTATTGTACGTGACTGATCATCAATACCACTGACTGAATATGAACATGAATTACACAGCTGTAGTCAGAGTGTGATTGGTAATGTGCGCGATTTTTAATCAAAAAGACCCTTGGAACATGGATTATCCAGCTGTAGTCTGACTGTATGATTTTTAATGTGTGTCGCTCTTTTCATCAATACGACTGACTGAACATGGAGTACACAGCTGTAACCAGGTGTGTATGTTTTTTTAATGTGCTTGATTTCTTATCAAAAAGACTGACGGAATATGGATTATCCAGCTGTGGTCTGAGTATATGATTTTGTTCTGTGCGTGACTCCGTTAAGGGGACGTCCATTAATTATGTCAACAATTTTTAGGCAACTTTTTACCTCCACCCCCCTTGTCAACAACTGTCAAACTTTCAGTGACCCCCCTAATAAAATTTTACCCTCCCTACAAACTAACAATATTTTATACGGCTGGCTTTTATGCTAAAAATATGCAAAAACAGAATTATGGAAATTAAAAGGTCTACAAATAAATTTTAATACATTTTTTTTACTTGTTTAACAGATTTCAAATTGACTATAACACTTTGAATTCATGAAAAAATCGAGAGTTTATATTATAGCTTCTATCATCTTCCCATAGGGAAGCCAAATGTTCCTCAGTTGTTATAATGGGCACAGTGGCTGATTTTTTGTAAAAGAAAATAACATTGTTGACGTCAATTTATCTTGAACTCCCCCATGTCAACAGTTGTCAAACTTCTTCAAACCCCCTCCCCCCATTATGTTGACATAATTAATGGACGACCCCTAAGCAGTACGAATTATCAAACATGAACATGTATTACCCAACTGTAATCATAAGGCATTATTTTTACTGTGCGTGACATTATGTAATGGCTAGGCTCAGCAATATGACTGGTCCGACTTAGTTCTCACAGCAAAATATCTTAAAATATTTTTTTAAACATCTTGCACACGGATTATGTTAGAAAATTAACCCAAATGATTGTCTCCCAGAACTGGCACAAACAGTAACCACGTATAAGAATTTAACGCCGCTTATTTACTGCGTAGTAATACACCGGAAGTGTTGGGCTCCAAACTAGATAAGTGAAGATAGGAAATAAACAGAGAACTTTACTTGAAGGCCAGAGGTGGATCTACTGGAGAGGTGCGGATCCAACGCTCCCACCAGAACCACCACTGGAAAAATAAGAATCAGCGCGAAACAACCGGAACGTTTCCTATATTAAGTTTTCTAAACAGATAGATGGTTAAAATTATGTCATGGAAACGCTTGAAACAAATTACAAGGGTTCCCTCCAGAGGTTCTGTGGCACACACCCCTCATCTGTTTGTTTACACAATACCCACTCACCCACCCCAAAAAATACGGACCCGTCACTGAAGGTAGCCACTGAGTTATAAGAAAAGTACTTAAATCGGCCAGGAGCAAAATTTTTAAGTGTTCGTTTTGTGTTTATATATTACGAATGCTGAACATAAAAACGGGATAAGAACAAGTAGTACTGAATCGACGAGAGGTCATGAACTATCCACCTTGTGTCATTTCTCACATGGAGGGTAGGTGTTGTCAATAGTTTTAAGGACAGAAAGTGCCCGTGCTCTGCCTTTGCGTTAAAGTGATATAGGTCAAATGTGCGCTAAGTACAATCTCGTGCAAGGCATTATCAGTCTTTAATGGCAGGAGTACACCATCATATTTTTTGATAGTGATCGGAGAGTGGGACTTCAGAGGGTTTATAATAGAACTACACTACAATGAACATGAATCTAACGACTTCGGCATACATAACACAATCATCATAATAAGTCATGAAATTTCAGTGTATGAGTCTTAATTGCCATAAGTATAATTTAAATATCTTTTGTTATCTTGTCATTTCATGAGTGAAATATTTGCCATTCTTCACGAGGTAAATGCCTCTAACTTGCTTTAATGTTAGTCTGCAGGAGATAATTGGTCCCTATGTTTCTATTTGACCATGATCTAGATTCAATATACGCACCACGCCTTAACGTTCAAACTATTATGGTCTCTCACACGCAATGTGTACTAGTTTCAAACAGTATTACAGATTTAGTGTTTAATACCATGGACCGCATCTGCTCCTTTTAAATATTCATTTTTTATGTGAACTAAATTTCATAACGGTACGGTTTATGTCAGCGGGGAAAAATATGCATTTATGCTTTGTATTGTTAAGCTGAAGAGTTAAATTACTGTACAAACATTATTTTAAAACAACAAACAATACAAGAGATATCTCATACCAATTAGTCGTTAAATGTAGTAGGCTTAGTGAATGTCATTTAAGAAAAAGTAATTTATTTACACGCGTTGCACAGACTTTGAAATCTGAGCCAGTGTAAATATTTAAACGCTCTTTGTCCTTATCATGTATTGCAAGTACCGTCAAAGTAGTGCAAATATTCAATTCCCTTTGATAAAAAGCAACTACAATTTATGAGCTAAATATATATACATTTGCTTGACATCCTATGTCATGAAAACCTGAACACGATACACCTTCCTGAAAAAAAACACAGCTGCCGATTATGTTACAGATTTTCGTAGCGTAGCAGGTTTCCCTCAATTCAAGGTGTGCAAAAGCATTCACTGCTTCAATAACAAAGTAGACAACCTTCTGTATGAGTATTTTGCTTAACCGGATGAAAACGGTGCAATTTATAAATAGTTATCTTCGATGCGACCGTTAACGGTTTTCAGCTCAAAAATAACTACCGACTGCGAAAACGAACCAATGTTTTGAAATCGTACCTGGTTTCTAAACTTAATTAAAAGCACGTTGTACATCAATATTACCCAAATGACGGGGTAGGACGTCTGAGTTTAGAAAACAAACAAACAAAAAAAAAAATAGAATTCCCTTCATACCAAATATAATTCGCACTAAGGTTCTCGCTACTATCCAGCGCTGGTGAAGTCTTTATACCACGTCTCCACTTTCAAGGTAGCAGACGAACAACATGATTGCAATATGTGTGCTATCCTGTTTTCCATATGAGAATTTATGAGAGGGTTATGTCGACTGCACATTAAAGCATACTGCAAATCATTGTTACGTCATGCACAACTGTCCTAGATATTTACACATATATGACAAGAGTCAAGTTACAAAGCGATGGAAAGCTGCAAGGTTATAAAGCATGGTACATTTTGAGAATTCAGGTTTACAAAGTGTTTGCCTCTTTGATCGTACAGAAAACTCGGAAGTCATGTTTTGCTATACTTGAATGAACACTCAATTCTCGGTTTTGGATCCAAACTAGTGATGAGGGTGGGGGTCGGTGGGACCTAACGAACTGGTCTGTAACCTTTACTCTCCCCGTGATCTGATATATTTGATAACACTATGTTAAAAAAAAAAGAATTTGTTCCTGTTTAGTAAGTGTTATTTCCTCGTTGCTTCTGCCTCAAAAGTATAGAAAATCGCTATTATTCCCCCACAAACTTTGTTTTTGTGAACCGGTCAGTGATATTTTTAAAGTTACCTATTCTCCAGAACATTCCAGATAAATTCAGTGCCGAGTTAACTTGGAGTAACTTCTAGAACTTTCCAGTAATATAAATAGTAGTATAAATACAGGGGCCTTAAGCCTACTAGTTCAGTTTAGTTCCAACTGCCTAAGTGGATACATATCTGCATTTTTCTGAGATGGCATCAAAGGGCTGCAAGCATTTTGCTATGTCTGTGGCCAATTTTTTTTTATCAAGACAAGAGCAAAAAAGTCCTCCTTTGGAGCATCTGCTAAGATGTGTGAGGCCTACAAGGCATATTTCGGCATGCCTGTCGGCAAACTCTTGGCACCTCATTTCACCTGCGAGCACTGCGAAAAAATTCTGGAAGTTAAGATGGACAATTGTTGCTCGAAATTTTATGTTATAAAATTTGTTAAAAAAGTTTTCAATTTAAAAATTTTACACAATTTTCAATGTCGTTAAAAATATATCATATATGAAAAATGTTGTGAGAATCTCTTACACATTAGTCATTGGTGAAATAAATTTATTTTTGAAAGGATGGTACAAAGGGGAAAAGAGAGCCATGAAGTTCGCTATCCCAAGAATTTGGCGGGAAACCACTGAACACTCAGTCAACTGTTACTTCTGCATGGTGGATCCTTCCAAACGTCGAACTGTCAAGAATGCACCTGCTATCACGTATCCGGACATTCCTTCATCCCTCGCTCCGGTGTCACACTGCCCTGAGCTCCCCGTACCCACTCCTCCGAAGAGAGTGCAACCGTCTTTAGAAGAGATCAGCAAGTCATCGAGCGAGGAAGACGCTGTAGATCCAGATGACAATTTCAGAGGTGGAGCTGATGATAGAAACCCATACTACCCCAACCAAAAAGACCTCAACAACTTGATCAGAGATCTTGGTCTAAACCAAGTCCAATGCCCAGCTTTTGACGTGTAGCCTCAAGCAGTGGAACTTGTTGGATGAAAGTGTGCAAGTCGCAGATCAGAGGAAGCTTCACCAAGCTTTTTCCGGCTTCTTCGCCCGTCAAGATGGGTTCTGCTTCTGCCACAATGTGACCAATCTGTTCGAGGCAATCGGAAACGCCTATAACCAGAATAAGTGGCGCCTCTTCGTTGACAGCTCATCCAGGAGTCTCAAAGCCGTGAGCTCCATAATGGGAACAAGTATCCGTCTCTTCCCCTGGCTCATTCGGTGCACCTCAAAGAGGATTACAACAGCATCAAGACCTTGCTGTACGCCTTGAAGTATGACGTCTATGGCTGGGAGGTCATCGGAGACTTCAAAATGATGGCATTCCTGATGGGTCTCCAATGTGGTTTTACCACGTTTCCCTGCTATCTTTGTCTTTGGGACAGCAGGGACACCAAGTCGCACTACCACAAGCGGGACTGGCCACAGCGGACCGAGTTCTCTTTGGGGAGAAACAACGTCAAGTGGGAGTCACTGGTGCACCCCCAGAAGGTGCTGATGCCACCACTGCACATCAAACTGGGCCTTATGGAACAGTTTGTCAGAGCTCTAGATAAGGTGTCCTCAGTCTTCAAGTACCTCCAAGACTTCTTCCCTAAGCTGTCTGAGGCAAAAGTCTAAGCCAGTGTCTTCGTCGGACCCCACATAAAGAAGATCCTGGAGTGCAATGAATTCCCCCAAGAAGCTCACTAGTAAGGAAAAAGCGGCTTGGAACAGCTTTGTCGCAGTGATTCGGGGCTTCCTGGGAAATCACAAGGACTAAAACTTTATGGAGCTGGTTGAGACCCTAGTGAAGAACTACGGCACAATGGGCTGCAGGATGTCCATCAAAGTCTATATCCTTGATAAATTCAAGGAGTACATGGGATCATACTCAGAGGAGCAAGGCGAGGGCTTCCACCAGGATATACTGGTCACTGAACGCCACAACCATGGACAGTATAACGAGAAGATGATGGGAGACCACATTTGGGGGCTGATTCGTGAAAGTGATTTACAATATAATCGTAAAGCTCGAAAAACAACTCACTTCAAACATCTTTTGTGGTCATTTTTGTATTACTTTAGTATAAATGCGTGTTGATTATGATTCGAATGTTGTTGTTTGTTTTGTTGGTTTTGTTTTACTTTATGTGAACGAAAAGACAAAAATTCGCCCGTTTTCTAATTAGAAATAGTTAAATTTCAAGACACCACTGTCCGGGTCTCAAAGGCAAAGTTTGTCGGGAATAACAACCATTTTCTATACTTTTTAGGCATAAGCAATTACGAAATAACACTTACTACCCAGGAACAAAAATGTGTTACATAGTGTAATAACTGCACTAAATAAATATAATAAATAAAACAAATAAATATTTTAGTCATACATGCAATAAATCTTGTCTGACATCTACTATCTGGATATTTTAAAGTACGGCAAAAATCATGTAAATTCTATCCACCTTTTGTGCTTGTGTGTGTGAATCTTATACTCAAATTTTGCGTCTTTTTCAATCTGCAGTGGTTTCTAATATTTGTAACTGTGTATTTTCATACAATTGCATTACAGTCTGTGGGGTTTGGGTGTCGTTGCTAAAACTTTCCTGCGATAAATAATGTACTCCTCATCTCTAAGTACATTAACACAGGTATTTGTATCCAGAGGTTCCATGAATTATAGACACTTCTCAGTCATCCGATCAACTGAACATCATCGGCCTTTTTCAGCAAGTCGAGAATGAAACCTCGGATTTAATTGTCCGCCATTTAAAGCTATATTCGGAACAGCTTTTGTTCACATCGCACAATCATTCGGAACAACTTTTGCTATTTCATCGAAACGAACATAAGCCAAGGATACATGTTGGACCAGTATTTGACAGACAAGAGTCCCTCGAAAGGACTGGTGTTTCGCTGTGCAAAAAGAATCATCAGTATTTGACAGACAAGAATCCCTCGAAAGGACTGGTGTTTCACTGTGCAAAAAGAATCATCAGTAATTCAAGAGAAGACCATTTCTTCCTTTTAACTGTTTATTATTGGAACCATCTCTGATATTCTTCAGACATAACAAGGTTTTAAATTGAGCAGCTCTAGTGCACATACCAGATATAAGACTGGCACCATTTTCATTAAAACAAAGAATATATTAGAAGTGCTTAGGCGAAAACCCCGTGTAATAATGATCATCCATTCAGGGGAGTAGTGACAACACGACTTTTAAGACAGTCGTCGTGGCAGCCATACGGCATGTTCTATTGGCACCATTTTCATCCAGGACCAACTAGTATCGTAGAACGTATATTGGCAAAATCCTCATTTTTATATAGCCATCAAGTTGAAGACGAGTAGAGATAACAATATTTTCACGGTAACCATCCTGGTGGCCATTTTGAGGGTTAATCATTTACATTTAAGACTGCTCTGGTTATCGATGATTAGAGGATTATCCACCAAGATGTTATAGCCCTGATCAAGTGATTCAAATTAAATTAATCGATGGAATAAATGGAGATTTGAACATAGATATTGAATATAACTACACAAGCACTGTGTACTGAATACAACAATTTGCTCATCTGGATAAAACAAAATAAAGTTATACAAAACCATTACATCCGCACAGCAAAGTTCATCACGAAATCGAGTGTTTCGGACTTTACATGTCCGGCATGTCTTCAAAGTCTGATAACTGGCTGCTGTTCACTCTCTGGAATCGGCATAGCCTTTTGGTTGGGATCAACTTGAACTGGAACACTCTCGAGTTCCCTCTTGTATAATTATGCATCCCATCACCTTTAGTGGACTGTCTTGATCGTTCAGTCTCTTATACTATTCGTTTAATCACTTATTTCTAGGCTTGGAAGCTATTTTGTATTAGCGTTGTGGTTCGCTCTCTTTTTCCTTTAGCAGAACCGTCTCCTTACAACCCTGGTTACGCGTCTTTCATAGACCTTCAACGACTCGTCTCTTGGACAACATTTACAAGGTTCACCACACCCACCCCCGCGTCAAGACCTTCTTGACAAGCGCAAAAACTGGATAGCCTGATTCTGCTGTGTAAGACATTTTTAAAACTTCGACTGGAAAACGCATCCCTAACCATTTAGTACCCAATCAGATTTCAAGTTTACATAACCGCCATTATTAACACAGGACCCTGTGGCGTTTGGGAAATTCTGTGTTTCCCGATCCCATCCCTGTACTGATCTCTACAAAGTTTAATTTAAGACAAATATTTCAACAAGTACAAACGCTGCTTCTGCAACAGTTCAACCCTTGGTCATTTCGATAATCAAAACCCAATCTTTAACCCTTGTCTAGTTTTGCATGTCAAAGCTACCAAATGCTACCTCATTATTAATAAATCAAGTCCCAGTCAGATGCATTAATGTACGTTCATTATTAAACATGCCACTGATTTAACACAAAGCAGCATTATCACATACATCAATTTAAAATGGCTATATTTTACAATGATATCTGCATAATTCCCTCTGTTCCAAGGACGAACTACACACATCAAAAACTCCTTCGAGGAAAAGCCCATGTCAAAATGACTTCCATTTAAGAATAGCGAAAACAAGATTTTCAAAACGGCCATATAATGGGAATCAGATCAGCACCATTTTAGATAATGATCAACAAAATGTTAAGTCCTTTAATGAAAATCCGATGCTGATACGAGCATTCACTCAGGGGAAGTAGTGAAAACATTTTCATGCTGGCGACTATGGCAGCCATATTAGAATCAAATCGGCACTATTTTCAATTAGGACTAACTAAATACGTAATCTTCTGATGAAAACATGACTTTCCACCAAAAAGAAGAAGTGATAACAAAATTTTGTACATGGCTTATGTGGATCAAAGAATGCATATAAAGTTTCGAAGAAAGGACGACGGACGATAGACGAAAGACCATCTCATGAGTTATTCTTGTCTATGACCAGTCTGGTTTTGTTTGGTGCTTTCTGATACAGCAACACAATTAGGTTATTTAGTGCCAAGGCATTGGAGTAAAGTGCTTCGCCAACGGATACACCACGGTTGCTGGTCCAGACTGGTACGATAGTAGCATTCGAACCCACGCCCTTTCAGTCGTGAGTACGGCACGCAAACTACTGAACTACCGCAGCTCACTCTCTATGAACAGTAGAGCTCAACAAAATCATAATTTTTGTTCCCTGGAAATGTCGCTTTAAAAAAAAATCAGTTTATTCGGACTACCTCTGCTAACTATGTGATTGAATTGACTGTAGGATTGATCGAGAGGTTATGAATGAAAAAGCAATTCTATACATTTGTAACTTCTGGGTCAATTCTTGTTTCATAAGTAGCCCAAGTGATTCGCATGGCAGCCTTTTCCGTCGCAACATATTTGGTGCACTCTCACAACCACCAAACCCATTAAAATATATGTCTATATCTGCAACGGCATGCAATGTTTATCTCTCGAATTGACGAATCGGAACATCGCTCGACCATTTCCATCAAAACATCAAACAAGTAAGCGAATATGTGTCCATGAAACACGCATCGGAGAATGTCAGTTCCATACTAAAGCGAATTGCGATACAGTATGTGCCATTCAATACAGTCACACTAACACTTTTAAGGAAACGTTTCAATACATTGTGGAGGATTATTTAACTTGTTCCAATTACCATATCACCGTCTGTCTAAAAGGATGCGGGGGCGGGGGTGGGGTGGGGGTGAACTAATGAAGATGTTTTTCAGTACGAACTCCTATCAGAGACATATATTAATACACGCCAATGCATACAGCTTAACAATCGTTGCTGTTTTTGTAGGGTTTAACGCCATTTTTCAGCACATGAGAGGATATACATGGCGGCCTGTATAAATGGTGGAGGAAGAATCCGGGAAAACCCCGGAAAGTACTACCGACCCACGAGAAGCTACAGGCAAGCTTTCTCACATACCCACGTTCGCCGAACTCGAGACTAGAACCCAGGCAGACGGAGGTGAGATGGTAATAATCCGTAACGGTGTGCGCTTTAGACCACTCGAGGCCCCCTTAACAACCGTTAGTATGTACATAATTTTGATTTGAAACATTTAATGAAAGCTGATTTTTACAAGTACTTGATATATGACAGAGGTGCAGATATGGTTTTACGGAAGTACAGGCAGAGCCGTTTGTACTCGCTTATAAGACGAGTAAAACTGCAAACAACAAAGATAACGATCTGCCGTTACATAATGCGCCTGCAGGCCAGGGTCTAAATCGTTTGTTCTACTAATTACTCCTAACAAACTGCAGGACCTAGATCTGCCGGCACATTATGCAATGATAGATCTGGGTCTGTGCAGTTTGCAGGTGGACTCGATTTATAAGCAGGTATTGACGGTTCATTATTTGAGTTATTCAAGTGTTATATGTATTCTGACAGCACGTTATAGGAGCCTTCATTTCAACAGATACCACCCGATTCACCTGGCGATAATGAGCATATAGCTTTCACCTTCAATATATGTCACAAACTATTGGTAATCTGGATTATTTAAAGGTTTCGTGGCCGTCTGCGGGATTCTCCTATATATATCAGGCACAAGACTTTGCAGCGAGACTGTGAATAGTTACTTTAAAAGAAATATTACAGACAGGCTGATACACTGCGCAAAAAAATGACTTTTATTTATTTTATATGATTTAGCTGTATTAAACCGTGCAACAAATACAGCTGAATTTCATATGACAATATCGCAATACACGTGTCATAGATTGAAGGCCTAGGGATATTACTGTCGGGTGCTATTTACTGTAAGGCGTGGTTGTGAAGGAAAAAAACAAACCATTTGATCCCATAACTGATCGTAAGATCTGATAACAATCGTACCGACTGATTTTCTATCGGCGTAGGAAATACCCACACAAAATGAACTAAAGTTTCATGTATTACTAAGGGTTTTGCATGCCGAGAGGTTCACACTGCGCGATGTAACGAGGCTAACATTGCACAACGACATAAAGCGGCAATTTGCAAATAGTTCACGACTGCTCTTCCCTTGTCTATGGTCTCTCCGACGAGCCGTTTCTCTTGCCTATGGTCTCCCCGACGAGTCGTTTCCCTTGTATATGGTCTCCTCGACGAGTCGTTTCTGCTTGCCCGTTAATGCCAAAAAATGCACGGAAATATTTTAGACTTTGTACGGTAATGAAGCAATACAATACGTAACAATCAAAATTAGCCAGTAGAATTCAATCGTTTTCATTTTATGAGAGCAGCTATATGTATAATGCCAATTATAATTAGACTCTCAAATAGTTTTCAACTCGACGATAATCTCCTAAAATTCCTTAATAATAACTTCTAAAATAGTTCACCTATTCTAAATATGTGTCATGTGTGACTCGAGCAGAACACGTTTAATTTTTTTATTCCATATTGGTGCATATCTATGTACAAGGCGAACACAGCATAATCCCGCCTTCTATGAACCTCATATACTCGCTTATAAGTCGAGTTTAACTATAAGTCGCAAGACCTAGATGTGCCATTGCATAATGCGCAGGCAGATATGTGTCTATGAAACTTGTTAGGTTAGGAATAAGCAGGAGAAACGACAATACTTATCCAGATCTGATGGCACATTATGCTACGGCAGATAAGGGTATATGCTGCTTGCAACATTCGACGTATAAGCAACTTTATACGGTAGGTTACATTCCTATTCATTTGCCATAAACCGTTACTTGAACAAAGATCGCAAAGATAATGAGATAAATGGCTAAATGAAGGCATGATTCATTCAGTTCATACGATTCACCTGTAAATGCATACTTTTTGTATCTATTGCATCATATAAAGTATACTATTTATAGTGTTGACTGGAGAAGAAAAAAAAACGTGTTTGCTACCAAATCTACAGGCTAATGCCGTGTCTGTCATAGCGCAACGTAAAATCAGTGTTAATCGTTTCATTCATTCATTCATTCATTCATTCATTCATTCATTCATTCGGGATGGGTGTGGGGTGGAAATGATCAGTCAGCTATCGCTGAGAAATTACCTGAGTAACGTGTTCCCCTTCCTCTAACTTAATGAGCAGTAAACGTCAAACTTAGAGGAACGCATATAGTTATCTAATTTTGATACGCGATTGCTGAGTTTGCACATCTTTGCACATTATGTTTATCTGTTTAAAGATAGCACAAACTGTGTGCGTACTCCAGAGTTTGCCATATGATACGTATCTAGTTTGCCATATGATACGTATCTAGTGTGCCATATGATACGTGTCTAGTTTGATGTTCTATTTACAGCCGGTAGTAGTACGATGATTTTGTGTTCGAAGTGTCTGGTATCAAAATTAAAAGTTGTTTTCTACATGTTTCTCCATGATTTTTAAACCGGTTGAAGAAATCAGCATCTACTGGAACCGCAAAAACATAAAATGTGTGAAAAGATTATCTCCAAATATTTTACAACATTCGTTTTTTTAGAAGGACGATAATCAGAACAAACGGCTGGCGTAGCATGTAATAAACGTTTTCAATAAAATATTACTGGAGGAATCTGTAACAGAACACTCTCTGTAAACTATCAGGGTTTCTGTATGTAGATGTATTTAGATGAGCAAGTTCCCCAGAGGGCATGTTGCCAGCGGGATAAAAATAAATTTGTAATAGAATATTTTAATATTTGATACACGCACACATGTATGTATGTATGCATACATGTACGTATGTATGTATGTATGTATGTATGTATGTGTGTGTGTGTGTGTGTGTGTGTGTGTGTGTGTGTGTGTGTGTGTGTGTGTGTGTGTGTGTGTGTGTGTGTGTGTGTATGTACGTACGTACGTATGTATGTGCGCGCATTAGCTCCTAAATCAAATTTTCTCCATGATCCGCAGTCCTGTCAAATGTATAACGCTTCGGCAATACCACTATTGAAACATCAGCGTGACACCATAGGAAGTACATTATTACGTACAGAGAAATGCTACTAGCTAAGCTATAAGGACTATATACTGTAAGGAGTACAAGGACTATAAGCTACAAGGACTTTATAAGGTTTATAGGACTATAAGCTTTGAGAACTAAATTTTCTAAGGACTATATAAGAAAAAAGTAATAAAGACTATATAAGGACAATACATTCCAAGTACTATATAAGAACTATACGCAAAAAGGACTATAAATGGACTATAGGTTACAATGACTATAAGCACTATAGGCTAGAAGGCCTATACAAGGACTATAGGCTACAAGGACTCTAAACTTAAAAACTATATAAGGACTGTAAACTCTAAGTACTATATAAGGACTATAAGTTACAGGGACTATTTAAGAACTATAGACTACAAGGACTATAAGCTTAAAGACTATATAAGGACTATAAGCTACAAGGGCTATAAGCTTAGAGACTATATAAGGACTATAAACTCTAAATACTATTATAAGGACTATAAACTCGAAGGACTATACTCTATAACACAAATGCGTTCTCACCAGCTACCACTCTATTGTATTAGAATACAATAGAACATGTACGGTGAACCTTCTGTAATCTATATAGTAATACAAAAAGTAGGCTATTTGATAGACACACGTGCGATCAGCTGAGGAGATACCTTTATTTATACGTAGGAATGTTTTACGTTTGTGACAGGTGTAGAAAGAAGCTCAAATTTACGCGCAGTATACGGGGATCATATAGAACAGTGTGTTACTAGAAATAAGGTATTTACATTTTTTACCTGTTTTTTTATTATCTGAGTATACGCTATGTGAAAAATATGAAATGTCAATTAAGTCAGTATGTGGAAATATAAGAACTGCTCTGTTCCTAAGGGTTATGTCACATACATTTCTGACACCAGACTCCCCTCTAAGTATGCGACAAAATGGCTGAGGACACCCTATTGACAAATGCTGACAATGTATGTTGCTTTTGTGGAAAGTTGGAAGCCAGTTTTAAAACATTCACTTGGCACCTTTGTCGGTAGATGATTATACAACAAAGGACTGTTACTAGCATTATACTATGATGAAAGATGGGTAGTACTTACATTCCAGCGTATAGTCTTCCCTCCGATAGAGAGAAAAGTGTCGACGTGAACCATAAACACACCATCCACCGCCATGGGGATGACTGTCCTGCCCTCCGAAGAGGCATACTCCCAACCGATCCCCTTAGAAATGTTTTCACATACAAAATTGCACGGAATTCTGAACATAAAGTACACATATAATATTATCCAATGATCCACGTGTCGAAAACTGACATCATCATTTTCACCATTATTGTTTATGTTTGTACCCGGTTTGACAGCTTCAGAGATGAAAAGGGGATTCGTAACTTCCTCCTCCCACTTTTTTATTTCTCCAGAAAAGGAAGGGTCCTGTCAGAATCGTATCATGTGCAGTTTCCCTGTTCTACATAAAACTTTCTGAATGTATCAAACACGAAATTTATCTTGTACACTGTTGTGTCTCGTGCATCATTATCAGAAGAAATAAAGATGTAATTGATGATGACTACATTACCTTGATATTCCTTAACTGAAAGTTGAAGTCACTGTGCATTACGCAATGCCCTCTTTGACAAAGCGTACAGAAGACGTACGTATGTTTTACTGTGATGTATAATTCAACAAAGAAAGTTAGCTTTGTGCAGTGAAAATAAACCGCCTCATCGTCACATCGTGTCACACTTTGATAAGATGAAGATCGCAGGCTCCTTCAGAATCAAGCAAATTTCTCTAAACTCCAAGCGTGCTTCCCATGTTCCTTGTTATGTCTGTTAACTTGGCATTACAAAACAAACGTGCCGATTACCTCGACATTGCCAAGCTTTAGACCACTTGCAATAGTGTTGTTTAAATTACAGCCAACTCGAGTGCTTGTGATTGAAGTTGTCGAGTGTTTTAAACGTGTGCCACTCTATATCAAGGCCCAATGTATAAAACACTGTGTCAAAAGCAGTTGACGAAAACGGCACCCGCTGACTGGTTTACTGAAGTGTGGAGCAGGTATTTATTTGCAGTGCGCGCCGACACAACAAACTATACTGCTCGCCTTACTGTTACACATTCGCCAGCTCTTCAAATTTTCTTTGCATACCATAGAAAACCTGCATTTTCCCCCACTTGATATTGATAATTCGTTCTTTGAAGAGGTTTAAAGATACAAATGGGGAGGCGTCAGATATCTCTTCTCTGCTGTTTTGATGATGATGATGATGATGATGATTATTATTATTATTATTATTATTATTATTATTATTATTATCCTTTTGGATATCGCCACTTTCTCCATTCGTCAAACGGACCGCTCCGGTGACCTAAGTGGTTAGAGCGTCTGCCTCAGATGCAGAAGGTCGCAGGTTCGAACCCCGGTCAAGTCATGCCAAAGACATAAAAACGGTAATAGCAGCTGTTTGCTTGGCGCTCTGAACTAAGAGGGTAGTGGTAGGGCTGGTCTGCCTGGTGTCAGGATAATGTGACACGGTGACCCCAGGGCCGTAAGGAGCGATCACGGGCGCTTGGGTAAGAAACACCTGGGCCCCTCCTAGTTCTTTTCAAAACAAAAAATTTCTTTATAAGATGAAACATTGTTGTTCGACTAGGCCACCTTACGGGCCCGAGACCCGGGGATATATCCCCGGTTACCCTCCCCCCTCTTGTTGGCCCTGTCAAGGTGGAACATTGTGCTACGTGTCTGCGGCATAATTGCGAGACATCACTATAACTGCCACACTGCAGACTGGAAAATTGTTAAAGCTACGTTCAAAATCCGAATCACACACATCATATTCGTTAAAAAAAAAAGAACCTCAAAACCTATACTAGTACCATGTTGTGGTATTTTCACTTACGTCTCTCAGGTAGAAATATATGCGACAGAGATGGATTCCGTCAAAATAGTAAACAGAAGATTCAATTCTTTGAAAACGTATCCTCTCTCTGTGTGTGTGTGTGTGTGTGTGTGTGTGTGTGTGATTTGAAATCGTCCTACCAACAGGTAGAAGGTGGTGACTGGGGACCTTCGTGAACAAGTAAGGTGGGGACTGGTGAACAGCACATTGTAACGCCCAGAGCATGCAACACTGTTGGCATTATTCTGTTTGTAGCCATTGTAGTTTTACTGAGTTATTGTTTCCGATTTGTCTTTCTAAATAAGTTGATTTTTAAAATAGCGAGAATTGTGTCGCCTTCCCATTTCTTCTTTTAACTTTGGATGCAAATCTGTGCCATGCATTTTTAGTTTCTTTAAACCGGACTTTCGCGTGAATCCGAGAAATCTACGCCGCCCGACAGTCTTGGTCAAGGTTGTACAGACTGATCGCTCCCAATAGATGTCGCTCGTTCTCTTATATCTGAAAAATATACTATCTATACTTTTCCATCAGAACTCTTTGTACTTAGCGACAACTGTAAACATTCTGACAATTTATTTTAGCGATGGTAGAATATACATTAACACTTAGTATCCCAATCTAACGATCTTCCAGATTTTCGGGCACAACTTAACACCTGTATTATCTATGACCATTTCACGTGGTCGGTTTAATACATAGGTAAAAATATTCCAATAGGGTTGTTTAGCAGTGGCTTTCGTGTGACGTCACGAATCACCGCCTCATATCTAGAATAAAATGTAGCTGCAGTTTCGGGCACAGTGACAGTACTAGTACGATCATTTAAATTTTAAAATACCGTTCTTAGAGAAAATGGGCAAATCAAATTATCTTATAATCAATATGAAGAGTTAGTAATTAATCTGACTGATCGATTTGCAAATATTTGTTTTGCTGCCTAACAACATATATGTACAGGTGTTCTGTTCTATTCTTTCATTTCTTTAGTACTACTTATAAACACATTCTTCCGATATAATGCACTATAATACTTTTGTACACAACATTTTATTTTAAGATTCGTTTTAGATTCGTTATGTATTTTTTCTGGTTTTATTGTTTTATGGTTTTTTTTCAAAGATTTTAAAATTTGACTTCTTTTTCATTTTTAATTATAAAAATACATAATTATGAACATTATTAATTCTTTTCTTTTCAATTCAACTAATGTTAACGGAAAATACATTAACATCTACAGAAATAATGAGCGCGAAATATCGCGATTACGAAAAGACGTATGCACCCCTACAAGACTCCCCCCCCCCAAACACATACTTATAGGTTTTGTATGAATCCAGGCCCTTAAGAGTTTGTATTATTTCTGTAACATAATGGCAATTAAATGATGAAGTAACTTGTGATTTAACACGGGGTAAACATTTTACTGTCTTTTAAAATCACGGGTTTTTACCGAGGGGTGTGTAGGCGTTTAAAATCTAATTTAAAAAAGGTTAATTATTTACTCTAGTAAAAATGGGCATAATTAAACTATTTTTATTATTAAAATATACTTCAGTATTGCAATTCAATTCCAAAGATTTATATCTGAATCGTGCAAAGATCAACTTGCAACAACAACAGCAGCAGCAACAACAACAACAATAATAATAATAATAATAATAACTATTATTATTAGTATTATTATTAGTATTATTATTATTATTCCTCATATATCTTTGCAGGGTAAAACTGCATAGAGGCTTGAAAAATCAACCAATTTCCATAATAACATTGTTTCACACCAATTAGTTAAAAGTCCCTCTTGAACAACTTATATAAAGATGAAGAGAACAATAAGGTTTACTGAACGCTGTATAATAATTTTGTCCGAAAATAATATGGTCGATGGCTCAATGCTTAGTGGGTAAATGACATAATAAAGTATTCATATATTTATAGATCGCTTAACGATCCTATTTTGCTGTCATGGGATCAGAATTTCTGTTACCTTGCAGACTAAACTGCAAACCAATCAGCGACTTTACCAGACAGGCCCGGACTTGAAATCTTCGATGCCCACGGTGCCATGATGTCAGGAGAGCCCGACTGATGGATTTACTGTAGTACTAATATTAGTACCCTTACTTCTACCTCGTGGACAGGGTACTAACATGAGCATATACGTGTCAATGGAGCAAGCCGGGTGTGATTCACACCCGGCGCTCTTTTAGCCTAATATCAACAATTTGTACATATTCCTTGCATATAATCCAATAAATTGAGTAGCCCTCTTATTTAATATCGGAAGTATCGAAAATCATTGTAGAAATAGTTGTAAAATCTCGTTTACGTTTTTTATCCGATATTTTCGTTTAGATCATCCGCCATATTAGTTCAAATAATGATTACTTCCGTTCTCAGCCTCGTTTGTTTGTGTGCCATATAAGGACATTGAGGCCTTATCTGGAAACTTAAACAAATCGTAGTAAAAATTTGGCGCGGTCCGAGTCAGAAATTCTGCGCATTAAAAGTAAATGCGGTTATCGGCAACGTTGAAATTACACCAAGAAGCCATTATTCGTCACTTGATTGATAATAACATAGGGTAGAATATCCAAATATGGTCTGGCAAGTCTTACGTAGAAAAGGGGTCACGACGAGAGTCTCGCGTTATCTGTTATGGCGGTTACGGTGAGGTTAGTGTAACCATGCTAATTTTATTTATCATGTAAGGGCTTAATAAATTCAAATTAAGCCAAACTTCTTTCACAACATGTTTATACTTATGTAGTAGATTTCTACACTGTTTGCTTTTCTGACTTTAGTGACGATTTTTTTGTTGTTCCATTACATGATATGGGATCAGTTCGTAGCCTCAACCACAACAAAATCAAGTTGAGGCAACGACATCGTAGCTAGATTTACTGTAGCACGCCTAATACTTTTTGTAAAATCGAGCGCAGGGCTCAATACAATCGCATTGCGGTAAGGCCGGCCCTGTTACCAGAGTTTTGTAAGTCTTGTTTTGAGTATAATCATTTATGTTTGTATACGTAAAGCTTGGCAAAACCACTACGCCCGTTATGTGCCGCACAGGAGCTGATCCAGGAATATAGCTTGGTTAGTGGTGGTTGGGTACATAAACATGCAGGCAAGGGGTCTGAGGGATGCCCCCCCCCCCGCTTGGACCCCCGGGGAGCGAAGCCATAGGAAGATACTGTCCTTTAAACGTTTCCAGGGCATACCTTTTAGCCATGTAAATGGTGGTAAGTGCCTCTGCTATTTAGAAATATGATATACTCTACTATCTGGTGATTTACAATACCATTTTGTACATTATCCCTGCTCCGACCAGTTAGGAGGACACGTAATTGCATTAAGAGTCCTATAACACAATTCCAAACACTGGATTCCTTTACTTTATTTCTTGAGATTACTTGAAAACGTAAAATTGTCCATGCTCATTGGAGCACTTCCGTTTTCAATAAATCGTCAGTTTCTAAGGTGCATGATTGTTGCATGTCGTTCTCGGGGCTAAGGGGTAAGTAATCTTTGTATGTAGTCCGCAAATCCTATATAGTTTTCCACTGACAGGCATATTACACATCAGATCGGCGTCAATTTTATTTAGGACTAACTAGGCTTCATACGAATTCATTTGATGAAAACACCGCGTCATAATGACTTTCTATTTAGGAAATGTATTGATAACAATATCCTTAACATGGCCACAGCGGCGGCCATGCTGGACCTCATATCGGTACTGTTTTCGATTAGACGAACATCGAGGAGATCATAAGAAGTCTTTTATCTATGATATTATGACTTTCCGCTCAGGAGAAGTAGCTAAAACAAGATTTTCAAAGTGGAGCTAGTTTCAATTGGAACTAACTCGACAGCAAAGGACAGAAAAGGAGGTTTTCCAGCAAAGACCTCGAATTGATATGATCATCAATCCAGGAGGAGTAATGATAACAATAATAGATTTCAACATAGCTGAAAGAATATGTTTATTGGACGTCAGATCGGCAACATTTTTGGGAAAACGAGACATCATAAGATGTCTGTTTGTGAAAACCTTTCATGATACAACCGCTGATTCACGAGGTGTTGCGGAAATGGAATTGGGCCACAATTAGTACTTCCAGTTCGGTACGAATATAGTTCTAGTCTATTTTTAGAACATTTTTTCCTCTCTCATTTTGGTGGTGATAGAAGAGTTTTATTTCTGCAATTCTGGTAGGGATTTAAAGGTAATTGTTTATTCTTGAGAATATGAGCTCAAGGTGTGGTTGTCCGTGTGTATTTCGGCGACAGTGCACTGTGAGTAATAAGGCCTTGGTGATGATCCGGAAGTGAAATTTGTGTTCTGTTTACATGCTGCTCTGTTGACAGTCCAGCATCTCAAAAAAGAGCAGGTCAACCTTTGACAAGAACCATGAAGTCATCTTTGAATGTATTTTAGATTAACATATTATTTGTACTGATTGTCACACAGTGGAAAGGTCAGTACTGAGAAACAAATGCAGAGAACATATAGTAAAATTAATTGTGTTCTATGACCAAATAATATTTTCATGATAGCCGATGTGTAGATATTAAATCGGCACCTTTTTTATGTAAGACTAACTGCGCATCATACGAAGTCTTTTCGTGAAAATCCTACGTCAATATGACTTAATGTTGATGAAGAGTAGCAATAACACGATTTTCAAGATGATCAAATCGACACTATTTTCATTTAAAACAAAATATACATCATAAGAAGTCTTTTAGAGAAAAACAAGATTTTCAGGATGGCCGCTGTGGCAGCCATATTGGATGCCCGATCATTATTGCTCGCATTTAAGATCTGTTTTACCATGCGATGAATGTGTGTCTATAGTTTGATGGCAATCCTCCGTGTAGTTTAGGCGGTGAGGTAATAACATACTGTGCTAATGGACGGACTCTCTCTCTCTCTCTCTCTCTCTCTCTCTCGTAATATATAGGTTCATCATACGGCTTAAATCAAACGTTTCCGAGAGCAAAGCTATGCAATCGACAAGAGACAGCAAACGTGGAACTATATTAAATCGCAATATTGTCTATATATTAAAAACTCAATAAAATGAGCTATAAACAAGTCTGCAAGTATTTCTACAGTAGAAAAAAGAAGAGAATTTTGACAGCGATATATTATTATATTATTAAAATTCCTATGTCATCAGAAGTGTATCCAAGGTGAGTAGATCTTGGCATAATAAACGTTAAAAAAATCTTTATTAAAACGAAACAACAACATAATAATAAAGCAGAAGGTTTGAAATAAATCAGTGGTTGTGTAATTATAATTAATCATGTTTATAGTGTATTTAACTAAAACAGCGACCGGTTGAGTACACATGCATTTCCCCGTGTTTGTTAATGATAAGGTAAAACTCCAGTACCTACATGTACAACCTACTATCAAAACATTGCTGCATAATGTGACCTTGACTCCATGTTTGACTTTTGTAAACTCCATTATGATAGATCGATTATATAAGCCAAAGTCACCAAAGGTATTAGAAAAATATAAGCAAATGATACAGATTTAACCACAAACCTTAATTAAGCTATACTTGAAATGTGACCTACCTTGATCTGAATGTCGACGGAGTGAGAGTGCGTGTCACTGAATGAAATGACATCGTATCATAATGGTACATCCCATGTATGAAGAAAATCCATGAAGAATTTTTCGAAAACAAAAGCAAATTAACAAACCTTAAACAAGGCCTTAGGGCAATTTTTTTAATGACTGTAAGTTTTGAACCCAAGGTCAAATGAGCGAGCATGCCATTAATGGGCAGCCTTAGTTTCGTAATTATTCATGACAGAGGTTGTTGAAATTCCGTCAAGGGGATTAGGAAATATAACGAAATGAACACAAAATTAAATCAACTTGTACCAAATTCTATGAATGTGACCTTGACCTCCTTGTCAAAGGGCTAACAAGGCTGTCGAAGAATAAATTGTCTTGGTCTCGTAATGATTCATTCACTGTATCTTGAAATTCTATCGAGGAGTTTAAGACACAAGCAAATTAAATAATTTCTACCTCCATAATACAAATTTGTTATATGGGTGTCACCTTGATCGTTGGTAAAAGGTGCAAGCAAGCATGTCCTAAATTCATAATGAATCATACCAGGCATGATAATATTATATCAGAGGGTTTAGGAAAAATGAAAAAACTAAGAAAAAACATTTGGCACTTCCGCCGGCTCTGTTGCGTCGTAAAATTGATTTGCCATAACTGGTTTCCAGCGAACGTGGACACGACAAAAGACAATGCGAATAAACGTGGATTTAAATTTAATCAAAATTTAAATCCACGTTCATTTTGGTTGGCGTCGTTTCTCAACTGAGAGGAGCGAAACACATCCAAGTAGTCTCCACACCCATCCAACTTTCAGTCTCTACAGTAACTAATAATACTGTGTACGAGTGATTTTCAAACAAAAATTACTCATTATTTAATAAACACCATGACCAGCGCATGTATGTCGAGCTCACGATCAAAGAATTGCATACAATGCTACCGTGACCTAATGTCAATTGCCTGAACGAGGCTGTTGCTGAAATAACTGCCTAATCTTCATAATGACCCCCCATACATAAACAACATCCATAGTGGTTTTTAAAAAAAAAGGCAAATATATTCCCACCCCCGCCCAAAGTGGATCAAGGCATGAATGCAAATTTCTCTTACCCAAGGTCAAGGGGATAAGCTTGCATGTCACAGAGTAAACTGCCTTAACTACATACTGATTCAAACTCCATGACGGCGTATTTAAAATGTAAGCAAATGATTCAAAACTTTAACCCAAGATTTAACGCAGATTTTCCTGATTTTGACCTTGACTCCATAGTAAAAATAGCAAGCGATTATTCCTAACTTCATATTCATCCGGTCTATGTGTCATGAGAGTATATCAAGCGGATTATAAAATATGCGATAATGAAAATATTTAACCGAAAACCATAAGAGCTAACATCGTTGCTGCCGTCGGAAAGATGGTTGTTACGTTTCGCATACCACTGATGTGGGCTAGAGAAAAATTATATAGAAATTTTTTGCTGTTTAAAATATAATGATATTTGATGATATCCATTAGTAATAACCGCCATAATGACAATCTGATATTTAATAGAACGAAGAGAAAATAACACACGTGTTCCCTGTACGGTAATGTCAGCGGCGCTCTACATCGATTTTTAGTTACTGTCTGAGAGAAGGGTCAGATGTCGCTGGGGTATTGCCCAAGGACAGTAAGTCGGAAATTATTAAAACTGCAATTTTTCGAATATAATTAATATATTCACCACGTATTTGATAGAAGTGTACATCTAACATTTTTTAATCTATGCCTGTAAGGAGGATTCTTTCACTGCTGTGTCAGAGTTATAGCACTTTGGTATGGATCACTATCTTTGCTGCGATGGAGGTGGGGGTTCGGAAAGTCACGTCGTGATTTATTTACATGACGTGACAAGATAGTATGGAGATCATGACTGAGTGAGATTATACATAGATCATGACTGGATGAGATAATATAGAAATCGTGATCTGGCGAGATAATATGATAATCATGATTGAGTGAGACAATACAAAAATTGTGATTGGGTGAGATAATACAGAAATAGTGATTTGGTGCGTTCAAACAGAAATCATGATTGAGTGTGTTAATACAGAAAATTATGATTGGGTGAAATAATATATAAATCCTGATTGGGTGAGATAATACAGAAAGCATGATTGGGAGAGATACGATAGATTATTAATAGGGGAGATGATATACGATTTGAAACATTTAAACGATTGGAGGAACACGGACGAGGGGAGGCAGTCAAAATAAGGGTCTACCTGGATAGTGATTGGTTTTGTTATTTATCACAAAACAAAATCAATCACCATATATATAATTGTTTCGAGTGTGTGTTTGGAAGAAATATGTTTGACTTCGTAAGTGATGTTTAACTGTTATTCTCACATAATCACTATATTAGAGTTTTTGGAGAACTATCGAAGAAGTGGAGTTACCTTGATAACCAGTAGCAACAACATAAACAATAACAGCATCGGCATCAAAACCGTGTTCAATTAGCCCTTGAAATTGTTATTTTTTTTTTAAATCAACCGACATCTCAAAATTCGCTTGATTCCAATCAAACAGAACTGGTCTGGTCATGGAACAGTGTATAATTGCAGAAAACATTTTCGCCCAGAACTAGCAACAGTTAGCATAACATGATCCGTGTCAAAGTACTTGTACATGGATTATTTATTACGCAATGCATATATGTGTTACTCGTAGTAAGTTTAATACGTTATATTTATCATCTACGTTACACCAATTACACTTTAAACTTGTAAAATTGGCCTGTATCCCATACCAATTGTTCTGTGTCAGATTGAAAGAACACTGAATCAATATAGGTCATGTTACAAGGATATATATTTCATCGGGTGTTGCTTTCATCACATTCTTACACGGTATGTGAAAACCACCAAGCATAACCACCTTTCCATATTTCACACGAGAATAAATATGCTACCATATACATACAAAGTCGTAGGCTAGTACTTTGGACTGATATTCAAATCGCTTTTGGAAGGCCTCTTGTCTTCACTGTTTCAATTATGTAATTCTTGACACGTGGACTGTCAGACGTTTTTGTGGGTTAGGTGCAGATTAGGGCCCGATTTGGATCATTTTGGCGGGACAACTTGGATTTACGCGCAGGGCCCCCTGTAAGCACGGCATTTGGAATTTTATATCATATTGAACTTAAACTTTTCTTCCATCGCTTTAAAATTACTTCCTCTCTATAGATATATTTTTATTTTAACGATCTGAGCCCCTGTGAGCGCTTGGCCCCATTGGGCCAAATCAGTATAATCGGTCTACGGCCGGCCATGGTTAGGTGATAGGGGTGGTGTTGTTGGTGAGTTTTTGGGTTGAAGATATACTTAGAACAAGAGTACTTCATATATTTAGCATTGTCAATGAAACGCGTTTTTCACATGCGAATGATTTACTTATAATTTACATATGAACTGGTAGAGCAAAACTCTCCAAAAAGTGTGACTCAGGCGCTCCGTACAAATATCATTCATTCGATTTATTTTATTACAACTGTACACCACTGTACAGTTCAAACATGATTAAATTCAACTCGAATCTTGTATTTTTCTTTCTTCCTTCTTTCCTATATCAGTTAACTTGACTTGTGACCAGGGCTTCTACGAGCTAATCGAAAGACCAAAATGATCGTATTGACTCTCCTTTTGTGGGACATTATTCGTAAGAATTATTGGGTGTAATTTTGATGTATCGGCGTAATGGCTATAAGAATACTTGGAAATTTATATGCTGAATCCCATTATCAATGTATTATTATTCAAATATAGAATACGTTTATATTTTAATAATTTTGTACGATTTAATCTATGGTTTGAAATATTCTCTCTTGAATTCAATGAAGTTTAAACACTATACTAAGAACCGATATAATAATAATAATAATAATAATAATAGGGGCGAATCAGTACTTGTTCAAAACAACAAGAGTGTGTCGTTACGGAACAGTAAGAGTTTAACTGCTCTATTTATAGGCACCAGTGGGATATGGTTGACTCTAGATATCATTGAAAAACTGGTCACAGTGACCCCGATCTGTGGTTATGGTTTTCAGCCTTGAACTTTACAATGCGCAGAAACTATTAACATCTTATTAAACTTAACATGCCCATGACCTCTGATCTTTGAGTCCTGAAATCTGTTCGATTTCTTTATTAAACTAAGTACGGTCCATCCACATTGTTTGGTCAAAGAATGTGCCCAAACACAAAAAGATATTTACCAAATGCCCTGACCTTTGTTTTTTGATTAAAAAAATTAAACTGAGCCTTCCAACCTTATGTGGACGCCCTCCACACACTAAACTAAATTTATTATACAGAAAAAAAATATTCTTCAATAAGTTCTTTCTTATCCAACGTGTATGTCATCAACAAACTTTGGTGAAGGTACACGGTCGATAACAAATATTTATGTAGCAAATATGTTTCTTCTTTCAGCCACAGTGACCTCCACCTTTGACCTCTGTTTACGAAAATATACAGGTTTCTTCCTTTCCCCAAGTACAAACCATTCACAAAGTTTTGTAACTGTATATTGTGGACAATTCGAATTATTGTGTGGAACCAAACTTGTAACAGACAAACGGATGGAAAGACAAACATCATAACAATTCTTGGCCTTGTGACGTGGCGTATATAAATCAGAATTTTGATAACACACTGAACTTCATACATTATACAATAAAGTATAGCTTCTCTGTTAATCAATTATCAGTCAAAAGACCCAACGGTGGGAAGAAATTGCACTGTGTTTTATCTTGCTCGTTATGCAAAAAGATGAATCAGTGCTCTAAGTCACAAAATATATGATGTGAGTGCAAAACTTCACGCCTGGAGAAGAAACCTCACTGTCAAGAATAACGAGAGCCTTAATAGCTGTTTCTCCTGCCTTCGTCTGGAGAAAGTTTACTTTTTAAACCTGCCTCCAGCGCTGACCCAACTGAAAAATGCACAGACCTAGATCTGCCGTCACAAAATGTGCCAGTCGATCAGATTTGTTTGGAATCACGAGCAGAATTACCAGTGTACACTATTATCTGTCAGAGACTTAGTGTACGGCAGGTCAGGATGAACTCGTTCGCAGTGGAACATACGTTTTACACGGGTATATACGGTACTGATTATGAAAAATGAACACACGGTGCCCTGTCAGTCGTAACACCATATATTCACCGTTTTACGAGTCAAGTTTAAGTGTGAGATATAAGACGATACATTCACAACTTTTAGTTGACTTTGATCTTTGCAATACAGATCACGCATTCCATTGTACGCGTGCCCCAAGAAACCAAACGATTATTACAGATTATTAAGTGTTAGCGACCTATCCTAAAGCCAAAGTCGTAATTCATCTGTCATTTTTCTTATTCTCGATGAATGCAGTGTTCCAAATTGCGTGTACGCCAAATGCAATAGACTTTTGGCGTAGACGAGGTCCTTCAAATTTATTTTATATCTGTAGGCAATTGATACAAAATATTTGATTATATTGAAAGGAGAAAGAAACTGAGGTAATTATTTTACAAGTTCGTTTAAATTATCCAAGAAATTTATATCAATTTTAGGTTTGTGTGTTCAATGGACTAATCCCAAATTTGCTCTGAGTCCCGCCAACAGTGACTGCATAAGAAAATATGTTCTAATGCATATCAAAATATGAAATTTATAGACACATTACATAAATTAAGCGATATATAATTCCGTTTTATTTATTTTTTTAGCAAAGATCAAAATAGCAGTTCTGTGATATTTTGGCTTACTGTAATATTTTAACCCAGGTCGTGGGAACATTTCCCACGTGTTGTCAAACATTACAAAGCATAATGTAACTACTAAGCCAACCCAAAACGAATAAACCTCCGATTCGCCACAGGTAATTTAATACGTATATATTATTTAGGCAGCCTGACTGACACGTGAGAAATGTCTGTTGCAATGGGACACGATCAAATCTGTCCCGCCGTGTTTGACGGAATGATCATCGTATACAAACACTCCAAAACATGACTGTCAATATTTTTTAAGCCAGCCCCCGAATCGCTTCGCATCTCTTTGATCTCAGGTTCGATCTGCAGGCAAGATATGTATGTGTATATATATATATATATATATATATATATATATATATATATATATATATATATATATATATATATATATACATATATACATATATACATATATATATATACATATATATACATATATACATATATATATATATACATATATATACATATATATATATATATATATATATATATATATATATATATATATATATATATATATATATATATACATATACATATATATATATATATACATATATACATATACACATATACATATATATATATATATATATATATATATATATATATATATATATATATATATATATATATATATATATAAGAGAGAGAGAGAGAGGTCCATTCAAAGTCGGAACTATCACAGTCTTAAGGGAACAAAATACGCCAAGTGGAATAAAAAAAGTAAGTTACATGTTAGTAAACAAGAATGCTTTTCACGTGTGCTTAAAGGTAAAACGTGGGGAGAATCTTTACAATGCCAATATTTTTTTTTGTATAGAAAACTATGTGTAGATTAAAACACCCACTTCGTAAGCAAAGTTTTCTCCAACAGAAATCCTTAAATTTGACTTTAAAATGACTGAAGAGCCATATTTTTAAACATTATCAACTCAATTATCTCCTTAGACTAAGTTTTAGTTGCCATTATGTGTGACGCCAATCAAAGACAATCTGATAGCCACAAATGTAGAAGTGAAGTAACGTATTACTTGCTTAATAAGGAAGTCCAATTGCAAACTGTACAGACTCAGGTATGCCCTCGCATAATGAGCCGGTAGATCTGGGTCTGTGTAATTTGTTAGAAGTATTCAGTTAACAAACAAGATATACCCCGATCATCAGGTCATGTTCTTTGTTGTCCGTATTTTGGCTAGACGTACAAGCGAATATAGATGGCATAATGACGGATTTTGAGCAGTACACCACAGGAACAAAACAGGTGGTATTCCTTTTTCCTCTTTTAGAAGGAGGGCGCAAAAAATACGGATTTACCTGTTATACGGTGTCAAATTAGGAATTATTATGAGTAGCTTCCTTGTTATGAACTTTGTTTCCCCAAGGATATTGCAATCGATCAAATCACAAATCTTTCAAAAGTTTTAAATATATGTACAAATAATTTAGCATCTGCAAATACATATTTTTAATAATGAAGATATATGATTTATAGATTTTTAATAAATAGAACATAGCAAAATATTATGTTAGATAAAGAATTGCCTTTACAGTGAGTGGGTTCCCCTTGTACCACGTGAAAGAATTGCAGTCATTAAAGGAAATGCCCCCACCCAGTGTACTGCTTGAAAGAATTGCATTTTATTTTCGAAGATTTATTGTCTATAAATTTTACTGTAAAAGGATCGTGCGTATTTATTTTGAAAGTGATTTATTGATATCTCTCAAGTAAAATGGTTTGTATGATGATCACGTGGCCGAGTATAGTTTCGTAAATTGGCCCTTGTCAGATATCCAAGGAGATGGTCTTGTGTTATGTCATATTACGTCCTGAAAAAGTTCTAAAACTTAACTTGCTAACCAGTATAAAGATTACTCACACACTTTCTACAGTAACGTCCCGGTGTATTATCATATGCATCGGTCGGTTTCAATCTGGCAACCAAATGGTTCAGTCAAAGGACGGAAAGTTTTGTTTGTTTGTTTTTGTGGGTTTTTTCTTCTTTCTTTTCTTTTCTTCTTCTTTAGAAATGCTAAAACTTGTGTGATATGAAACTTTTGAATGTACAGTATTTTCGTAACACTTTCCAATAATTATCATTTGCCGTCGTCATCGTCGATGTTATTGTTCTTTTCTAGATCAACATATATTTATTTTGACTGTAAACGTCGCCCTTCATTTCAAAACCTATCACAAAATATCCACAAAATAATCTCTACCACAGCGAATTCTTGTTCCATTGATACGTCACTTCCGCATAAATATCTGGGACAAGTAATACCTACCCATCCTTTTGTGACTGCAATTCTTTTCAACGCACTTTTGCGTAAACGATGCAATATAAATTAGAGTAAAACGATGAATACTGGGTTTTCATAAATGGAAGATTCTAATGTCAGTTTAAACGAAATACTTCACATTTTACCTTTAAAATCGGCAAGAATTTTTACATGATTGACTATATTGAATAAATCTAGAGTGTGTGCTATTTGCATTTCCGTCTTCGTGTATAGCTTCGTTTGATTTTAGTGATCATTTGTTGGATTATGGGGAATTGTTGATAGGAAGGGATTTTTCATACCGAGTAATTAGACAGTATCACGTACAGGCATTATTCATACTGAATCCATTCATGAGACTTTATGGTGTCATGGATTGCTTTCGTAAAGGGTATCGAATATCCAAACGATTTTGAATTCTTGAGGTATTATCTTGTATAAGTGTTTAGTAATTTGAGACAGGAAATAGTTCTCTGTATTAAGTGCTTGTGTCCTGTTTGTACTACGTGGCATGAAATACCGATCTACGGCTTAGAACTATGAACTGATAATCATACAAAAATGAAGCAAGGAAAAAAACATACAGGTCTCCTTAATATGTGGTCCTTGGCTTGGTCAAATAATAATTATGTGTAGTATTAGTGCATTTAAAAGCCTTTCAGTTGACAAATGATGCTGTCTTTAGTGTCCTTCTAAACAGAGGAAAAAGCTACCTCAAGGCAAAACTCACGCAGTGGATTCGAAATGTTATTTTTCCTCAGTGTTAAAGTGATTATTCCAGTTCACGGCCACATTTTCGTGTCCAACAGTTTTCTGAATTTCAATGAAAACATAACTCCAACATGTGAGACGTGTTGTGCACCACTTGTAGATTAACGTAAACAAATAAAATAAGAACTTAAATTGGTTACATTTAACTCATTTGCCAAATGAGTGTACTGAGTGATGCAACACTACCAAGATAGCCAGTGGCATTATACATAATCATCATCATCGTCTGTCTGTCTCTCTCTGTCTTTCTCTCCATGACGCGTTCATTATTTTCAAGACACTATGTTGATAAAATACTGGAATAATTTCAAAACTATTATACTACTAATTATAAGAAGAGCTTGATTCAGTAAAAGTAGTATTAGCTGTAGAAGCAACCAAAACACCATTTACCACCTTCTCATTTATATCTCTGACGGAATGTTTAAACTTGGTATAGGATCATCAACTTCTTGTTGCCGTGACGTAGACTAAATAAGAGCAGATTATCTCTCATACTTTGACCCGAATCAGATACTATACTCAAATAGAAAATAGGTATACAACAAATCTGGAAGGATTATCCTTGCGGGTCAGGTAAGATCCCAGCAAAACATTAACGAATGTGACTTAACTAGTTTCTGATACATGTCAAATACTTTTAAGTGCACTTTATTGTATTTCAGATTGTGAAACAAACACGCACATGTTTGGTTTTTACAATTCTTTTAAAAGAAATCACTCTTGTTGGAGGAACAATCAATACCATTACCGCTTAAAAGCCATCTATGTTTTAACGACAGCCGGATAATAATAGGGAATCGTTAGTAAAATGCATGCAGCAGACAAAATTAATTTCCTTTCAAAAGGACTCATTCCAGAGAAGCGGAAGATATCAGAGTGACCACATTGGGCTCGTGAAGGAAAACAACGTAATCTGCCAAGTCGAAATTCAGGGGCATGAAACCTTTGCTGATATTTTTTTTTTAAGCATATCACCTCACTCTTGATCGAAATAGTTTCTGTGAGTGTGCGTGCGTGCGTGCGTGTGTGTGTGTGTGTGTGTGTGTGTGTGTGTGTGTGTACCTTCTACACCCAATATTCAGTATAATTTTATTTAGTGACAAATTTTTACACGAGAAACAATTGTGACGAATAAATAAAATATACAGGTGTATGTAATAAAAAGCGGAAATTTAAGTTTCAGTCAGTTCCACTGGCATTTCCTAAGAAATCTGCAAAAATGCCCTTTTTGTCCCAAGTTCACAACAGTGACTGAAATTCCCTTTTTGTGTAAAAACAAAAAGAAGTTTGCGCGTATGTTCAGTCTATAGCGTACAGTAAAAGTAAAGCACTGTTTAATTCTTTAAAAAGAAATATTGGAATGCTACTTTCAGCTAACAACATATTTCGTAACTAAAATCTGTTTAATTAACTTATATTGTTCTTTTTTAGTCTCTATAATTTTAGAGAAACGTATTGTAGGCTGCGTACAACATTGTTAGCAAGAATTTCGTATTTTTCTGCTTTCTTTGGTGAAATCAATCTGTCTCATACATCTGAGTTGTTTCTGCTTGCAGAGGTTGCTCCGATCGTGCAAAATGTAAAGATGCGGTTCCAACGGAACTATTTTTAATCATATATTATTTATTTTTTTTACAAATAGATGCAATATTAAAAAAGTAAAGTTATGCCTAAACGTAGAGAAACTTCGGTGGAAGTGATTTTGATTTTGTCGATCCGAAATTAGAATCTACATTTGATGATTCTTTCCGTTTATAAACATGATAAGTAATCAGGTGAATTCTGGCGAGTTACTTAGCACTTATAATCGGTTTCCAAGATAATGCTGTGCTATGAAAGTGAGGTGAATTAAGGGGGTCGGGGTGAGAACGTGTTGTGCCAAAGAGTGAGTTAATATCGTAAGCTTCGATTCTGAAGCCAGTTTGGTATATAATAAATTAACAATTTTCTTTCATGCGTTAATACCGGGAATATTTCATATTGTGGTACCAAAAACATGATATTTTAACTCGTGGCCTCGAAATACAACACGTTCTACCCCACCCCCTTTTCGTAAGCGTTGCATGGCATGATGGGAAATCTTATATTTTCAAATGTGAAAATATAAGGGTATATTTTTTACAAGTGAAAAGATAAGGATATAAGGATATACTTTAAAGTATGTAAAGTATGCACGCTGTATCATTGATATCCCACGAGATGTATGAATTTTACATTAAAAGGAAACGAGGCTTGCCTACTTTCCTTTCATTGAAAAATGTATATAACGAGTGGTATATTAAAGAGCTTACATACTTTACATATATTTTATTTATATCACATACAAATACGCATACAGTACATGCATTTCCAACACTGATAAGATTTGCTACAAGCAACTGTATATTGACAGAATGAATACAATGAATGAACTCTCCCTAACTGTTTCCAGAGTGTCCACCCCAAGATAGTTGTTTGCCTTTTGGGAGTCATCGCAACCTCTTAGCAAATTGATAAGTTGCTTCCTTTTTAATTTCTATTTTAATTCATTAAGATTGAATCAATATAAGACATACTTATGATTCAAACATGAAAGATGGATGTATAAAACAGAGTACTACATATATAGCATAGTTAGCATAAGTACTTGAACATTGAACGCTCAGTCGTTAGCATAAGTACTTGAACACTGAACGCTCAGTATATTTAAAAGATTGGGAAAATATAAACTGAGTGAAACGAGGAACCAGCAAAAGGTAATTCAAACATTTAGATGTATATTTCAGTTGATCTAAGTCATTATTATGATTTAATTAGCATTATTACCGAACATACTATTGTTTTTACCTTCTATTTATATCTTTCCCTTTCCGTTAGTTTGTGGACTGTATGTTACCACCATCCATATGTCCAGACATATCATCGCATGACACAGGCGAAAATCCACCAAGCTCGTTTTTGTTTTCTTCACTGATTTTCGCTGGTATCTTTTCTTTTAACCCCAAAATGTATCGTGTAGTTTCGACAAGCTATTGCAACTTCGTATTCTTTGTAATGTGAGTACTATTAAAATCCCACGGAACGTGTACACCTAAACGTTACGGAGCTCCAGCTACTTGTAGGTTACTTGGTGCAGTTCAGTTTTCTTTTTCTCATTCACTCTACAGACATAACCGTATTCTCTAGGTTTCAAAATTTAAATTTTAATTTCTCTTTTCGAAATGCATCTTTATGAAAGACAAATCATGCATAGAAAATTTAAAACACAGAAATATGACAAATCTGTCGGCACACATAGAACATGTTTCCGGCAGACTACAAATAATGAAAATATTATTTTGCTCAAAACAAAACCATTTCAATGATGCATTCAGGTAATTATGTAATGCTTATGTTGTCAGATACAATATATGCCGATCTGCAATTGAAATTCAATTTCTATAATTGTTCGAACAGTGTATGCATTTTCCTTTCTATATTGTGTAACTGCATGCTATTTTTGCCTGTATTTCCAAAATCAATGAATTTTTCGAAATACAAGTGCGGATCTTCTTTTACAATCATCTTCACAATTTCAAGTGACAATACGGGTTTTGGAAGGAAAATCTATGACATGACTTTTTCTCATGCCTGACCTCAGTAAATTATTTATTTATATTGAACATGATTAGAAGTGTCTTAGTACTATTTAATTACCATGGTGAACTGAAAGATTGTAATATCAAAAATCACGGAACCATGTCTGTCATCGAACCTCGTGATCCAGATTCAACAGCGCATAGAATCAGGTTTTACACTCTATAGGCTAGCTATCACTGGTTAACGTGGAATTGTAAGTAAATATATTGTATTTCGTTTTCCCCAGCGTAAATATAAATGTATATCATCTAGATATCTTCCTTTAATAGAGGAAAATAAATCCTTTGGCGTCGGGTAACTTATGAAAAATATGATTGCTCCAATTTCGTGAAATTATCCGATCAGTACAGTCAATTTTCCGTACCTGTATGTCTCCCGTCACGACATAATTGTTCCATTACTTTTGAGACTAACAATAAGTCAAGGTGATAGAAATGAAAAAGAAAACCTCGATTCAATATCAGTTAATGACGAAGTCGTTCGGTAAAAGTCTGGAGGGTGTGTAATTTTTTATTTATTTATTTTTAAATTTATTTTTGATGGTTGTGGCGTTGGTGGGGTATAACAAGAATTTGCAAACTTTTTGTAAAAGAAAGCATATGAAGTTTGACTAAGGACTATAATATATTTATGTGTTATCCTTCCTGTCACTTTTCTAACAGATGAACTAACTATATCGTTGATAGGAAAATGTAACGAAACAGAGGAACATTTTGACTTTATATGCGTGAATACGAATGATAATGTTACTTCACATCAAGCTGATAAATAAAAATTAACTGCTTCGAACGATTGGCAAATGTTAACAATCAGACCTTCCCTAAAAATGTAGATATCCTTAAGGAATCCATTTGGAACATTCATAACAAAAAATCTTCATAACGAAATCACTTATGGAAAAAAAAACTACTGAACAATTATAAGAGAACACAACTTGTATCCATCCATCCATCCATCCATCCATCCATCCATCCGTCCGTCCGTCCGTCCGTCCATCCATCCATCCATCCTTCCTTCCTTCCATCCATCCATCGTGTCTCAGAAGTGGTAAATACTTTGTTTACTCACTAATAGTGGCGTTCTCTCTGATAACATATTCGCTCAAAACCCCAACTCAATATGTCTATTTTAGAAATATGAAATTTAAAACTTGCCGATTAATTCGCTTTTCTTGTTTCCAAATATGCAGATAACTTGTATAAAAATTTTCTTGTATTTTTTGTTGTATACACTAAATTTTTACCTGTGCTCATTTTAAGCTCTTCGTGTATAAACGGTCTGAAGTTCTAATTTTATTAGTGACTATTATTATTATTATTATTATTATTATTATACGTGACACATTAATAGAACTAGAATGTGTCAACTTCCATTTGAAATAGGTCAATAATTTTGAGATTCATTTTGAAGTTTTCGCCAGAATAGCTATATTATACTCCGAAACTGTGAAATATGAAGTAATCCCCAACATTATTAGCATATAGCTCGTTTATACGTCGAGTCCAACTGCAAACAACATATACCCTTATTTGCACAGGCGGATCAGGGTCTGTGTTGTTTGTTCTACTATTCCTAACACACTGCATGTATCCGGCTCTGCCGCCGCATCACGCAACAGCAGACCTGTGTGCAGTTTGCAGTTTTACTCATCTGATAAGGGAGTGTATATGGCATGTAAATTTGATAGTAATTGTTATATTTTGCCGACGGCACAATTAGATTAAGGTGCAGTTCATTATGATTGACACATGAGTTGTTTATTTTCAGAAGAGTATGCCTGTGATATCAAGAAATTTGCACTGTTCGCCAAAAAAATAATATAATAATACGTGATTTAAAAAGAATTTTAAAAGCATCCATGTTGATTATAGTTCATAGTTTGTTCCTACACCGACAGCTTATCACGTAAACATACACTTTTTAATCTTTAACAAACTTCCATGAATGGCTTGCACACAATATGCTCTACCAAGACATGTTCTTGTCTTTTTCGGGACACACAAGTAATCTGTGAAATCTTGATACAATTTACTGTTTTTCTTTTGGGGGGGATATACACAAGTTTACAGTCAACTCTTTATATAATTCACAGTATCCGGGACATGTTCTTACCTTTTTACTACACATACGGCTCTAGTCAGATCGTGATACAATTTACCGTACCCCGGGCATGTTCATGTCTTTTTGGATACACACACGTATACAGTCAACTCTTTATACAATTAACCGTAACCAGGACACGTTCTTGTCTTTTTGGATATACATAAGTATACAGACAAATTTTGATACAATTCACCGTAAGCAAGAGGTTTTCTTGTCTTTTAGTCACACGCAAGCATACAGTCATATATTCATTTAAGATTATACGCGTGTACTTGAAATTACGTGCGTATCAGTAATGAACTGTACCACGATGCATTTTTTCTTTTAAGATTTGATATCAATAACCTACGCCACAGACATGAAAGCATGCTGCATAAAGATGGCAAATAAAAATAGGAAAAGATAACAAAAGTGATAGGGGCGTCAAATCTGATCAAGGTAAACAGATCAATAATACCCCTTATCACTTTATCAGTGACATATTAAGGACTTGAAATGGATGTTTATGCCCTCGGCTTTGTTTTTCTTGAGCACACATGAGCACAGTTATTTTTCCTATAAAAAAGGAGAGGAAAGACCTGCCTGTCCTTATTCTTTATGAACGCTTTCTTTCGACGCATTACAGTTTTGAACATTAACCTTAATATTCGGTACAAGGATATTACAAATGAGTGGCAGTTAGTAATGAAAATTAGCGATAAAACCGTAAGGTGCAATTTAAGAAAAAGCCTTTGGATACAATATAGCGCCAACCCGTTCGGTACTATTTAGCGCCAAGCAGTCGGGTACAATTGATCTCAATATTAGTTTGTTAAAAAGCAATGCATGATAGGTACAAAAAAACAAAACCCGTTCTTTAGAAAAGTTCAAAGATAGGACTCGAGAGAAACATTGCATGAAACAGAGTTTTGCATTGTTTGACATTAATAAAATGAATCCAAATGAAAGACTTTTTAAAATTCTTTCACGCCTATAATTGGATACATGGTCCACAATTGGCCGAGTGTTCTAGCGTTGGCATTTACCGATCACTGACAACTCAGCTTTCTGTGGGTTCGACTCTTGGGCTCAGCCAATTTGAGTATGTGAGAAAGTTAGTAGCTTCCTGTGGGTCGATGGTTCTTACCGGGATTTTCCAGGCTTCTTCCTACACGAGTTATACTGTTCGCCATGTGTTCTTCCGCTGAGAAATGGCGTTAAAACAGAAAAGAACAACAACATAATTGGACACGAATTTGAACGCATGTCTCGTTAATGTATTTACATGAAATCTGTACAATTCTATGTATCGCTTGCTTCGTCATTACATAATATATTCCCAAAAATTAGCATAGACAGGTTAACAAGGAAAAATGGTGTTATAATCACAATTTACTTTTCATGGGTATTACCAGAAAGGTGTTGTAAAGGGGAATGCACACATGAAAATTGCATGACTATATATGGAACGGTTCTTATGAAACTGAGCTACATGTATATAGCGATAAAGAGTGTCTGGACTATTCTGCCAAAGCAAGTATGATGGAAAGATGTATCTAACTGCAATCTGTTGGGTGTTTTGAGTTTTGGGGATTTTTAACATAGCTTTAAAAACTTAGTCATATCCTTACGATGTTTGAAACGTGGCAGTTTATAGCGATGTCTAACACTGGGGCATAATGCCGCAGACATGTAGCACCATGTCACACCCAGTTACATTCTCCAAACACCAGGCTTACCATTCCTAACACTAACCTCTTAAAGCTGAGCGCCAAGTGAGGCAGCTGCAAGTATCATTTTTATAAGTCTTTGGTAAGACTAGGCTGGGGTTCGAACTCGCGGTTTTCCGAGTCAGACGCTCAAACCACTTAGGCCACCGAAGCGGTCCTGCAAAGATTTGTAAAATTATATCTTGCTTAAGTGTCACTTGACATTGTACCTGCTAACCTATGAAATAATGAAATGTTTCACAACTCTTTATTAAGTTGATCACCCTTTTCACACATATACAACGTTCGATGTATTGGCGCTGTAAATATAACTCCATGTCTAACTTCAGATGGGTGTTCAAAGAGCAGACACTATCAATTTACCTAAATTAGATTAGCATCTCTTACAGTGTGCATTTGCTTTCAAAGTGCTGGTTTACCCAATTTAAGAAACCCCCACAACCAACAATGCATATGCATCAGTGACGTCAGTGGGGTGGTGCAGATCACACCTGGTGACACCATCAGAGGGGGTGACACCAAGATGACTATAAAAAAAACATTACTAAGGATTATGTATGGTCTGTTACGGAAAGAGGTCCATGGGGTTGACACCATGAGTTACCGCACTGGGTGACACCAACCCATGTGACGCCACTGATGCGCATAAAGCAAATAGAGGACGTTGTATCATAAATAAAATATATTCTTTTCGTGTACACTGTTGTATTTATATCGGGAATGCAGGGCACGCCATTCTCTTATAATAATCTAATTTACTCTTCCATAAAGGATAGGAATCAGGCAGACTGTACTACTTACAGCGTGCTTGCTGGGTACACCGTTCTTTCATCAAACGGTTCAGTACTATCGGACACACTGTACTCTATACAGCATGCGTGCTAAGTACACCATTCTTCCATCAAACAGTCCAATATTATGGGACACTATACTATACAATGTGTATTCTGGGCACAATGAGCCACATATTAGAGTTTGATGGTTTTGCGCAGATCCATGCCATACTTAAGATGGAAATCCAAGGAACAGATAAGATCAATTTATTTGAAGCAACTTATTTTTATTTTCTATTTAGACATAGCATTTCGTTTATATCTGATGTTTTACACCCCACCCCCCGAACGACCCGAAAATACCCGTTGTATAACAAACTAAATGTAATAAAGAGGGCGCTCTGACAAAATAACCCTCAAGCACATTCATGCAACAAGCAAAATTTCATAATGAAGAGCAAATTAGTCCTCTAATTATGAATGAAACACAATATAGAATGAAACACAATATACAAGTTAACTTTATGATATACGTCCTATATAAATGATAAGCACACGAAAGAATATTGCCAATTGTTTATTTAAAAGTTAGAATTGCTTCAAAATTAGAAGCTTAGCCCAGCACAGCTGCAATCAAAGCATTTTGTGCGGCAAATGTCATGGAAATATATATGCTGACAGTGATAGTGTCCACATAAATGTCATGGAAATATATATGCTGATAGTAATAGTGTCCACATATTCCATTAGAATTCTAATACATCTGTAACTTAACGTTTTGCAAACTTTGCTACTCGTCTCTCTTACCGCTAGAGTTTTCTCCCTTTTTTGACCGTCGCACTATTGCCAAATATGAAATAAGTATGCTGAAGCGAACAGTTTCCTACAAGTGCACTAAATATATCGAAACCACTTGAATTAGTGCGATTTCGGTGCTACCTTACAGGGTTCTGATCCCATTAATGGTTCTCCATCGTAATGTGTACCGGGTTATTTGGAAGTATGTATGCCTTATCAGCTCATTTGTAGTTGCAGAAAGGTAACGATATATAAAAACTCTAATGCAACTTAGTAAATTTGACTGTTTACGCATATGTAATACATTTTACGAACGCGTTTCCATTTTGGAAATATACTGGCAACTCGTAAAGGTCTCATGATAAAAATGACACGTGCTATCTCAATGCAAAATTAATTGTTTGCTATCTCTCATGAGAACAGAATTTTGAAAATAATTTTTATTTAATCATTACATGTTAATTATATGTACATGTTTAAATTTCTCTCCGTTTGTATATATACATTTTAGTGTGTGCCAACGAAGCCAGCATATTGTATAATTTGGTTCCTGCGGATTCAATTCATTCTATGTCTTAGTCGTGCATACTGTAAAATATATATTTTAAAGTATTAATCCATCCACAATATAGCTTTTTTCGTACAGATAATATATAACAAATGAATACGTCATCGACTATTACCCACGATCATATCTTAAGAGTCCATTAACACCCACGATCGTATCTTAAGAGTCCATTAATACCCACGATCGTATCTTAAGAGTCCATTAATACCCACGATCGTATTGCACATTTAACAACGTGATATTCTGATATCACAAATTCCGTCAAGTTTCTAAGCTTATTGCATATATATATATATATATATATATATATATATATATATATATATATATATATATAGAGAGAGAGAGAGAGAGAGAGAGAGAGAGAGAGAGAGAGAAAGAAAGAGAGGCGGACAGACAGACAGAGACTTACATTTCGTCTTTCAGCTCAACACTTTCCACTTGAATCATAAAATAATTGATAACTATTGTCCAAAAGAAAGTCCAAAACGTAGGAAAATCCTTGGTAGAGTCGTAAATAATCCACAAAGGCATCTTGTGTAATTGAAAAGAAATTCAGTGAAATAGCAACACTCCTGTAAAACTCCCTCTCCAGTATCAATGCAATATTAACACAGTTCTGAACTTGTTTCCTCACTTTTTATAAACAAATAGCTATCCGACTGAAAAATCTTTACTGTCCTTTCATACCATATTGATTGACAGGCAAGACAGAAAACTTAATATAAAATCGTTATTTCAGACAAAATGGAAAACGTGCCCGAATATTCACACAAGTTTTCATTTATCCATAATGACTTCGGTGTGAATACACTGATGTTTTCACTAATTTTACAATGGTCCTAAATACTTTTATCCAATAAATACCTCATTCCAATGACGCAGACGATATGATCAGTGACCAGAGTCAGTATGATACTGGATTCAATATTCAGTGTCAAAGGTCGAGCGCGCACTGATGTTTATGCATATTCATCTACATTAGGCCAGAGAAATTGTTCCTCATTGTGATTCTGTTTCTGATACAGAAAGCTCTGCTAACATGTGATCCAGGCCTCTTTGTTACTAACTAATGATTTTTGAACTTGACTAATGGTAAAGTCTTAGTGCAAAGTAATGAGGATTCCTTGCAGGATGGAGGCGTGTGCGTGCCAGTGGCGCATAATTTTCAGAGGGAGTGGTCACAGTGAAAGGTACAAAACCAAACAAGTTTGGAGTTGCCCAGGATACTTTGGCACTTTCTGGGAATAATTAGAAGAATATTCGTCCTTAAGACATTGAGATATTGACTTGAAAAGCTAATAGAATTTATTCTTTGAAATATAAAATCTCAAAATGCAACACGATAAATGGTTGATTAATGCAAGTTTTGAATGGTTTATTATGAGTTTTAAAGATAATGTTGAATAGTGCCCAGGGCTCTTAACATTTACATTATTTGTGTTGAGGGGTAACAGAATCCTTCGTACGTATCGATGTCGAATGGAAAGTGCCATCCAAGGTCAGAATATTGCGTGAGACACGAGGCTTTGCTGAGTGTATGACGCAAGATTTTGATCCCGAGAGTGGGATTTCCCTACCCTACACTGAAGCATAATGAAGAATTCGTTGTCGATTTTTCACTCAGATTTCTCAACGAAATTTGATGGTCGAAGTATAAACTTCACTGTAAATTTCAGACTACGTTTGAGCACATTTTTGCTTTCAAAGAACAGTGGTTGAAACGGCAATGATAATGGCAGTACACAGTGTCAGAATTGTGTACTGCAGATAGCTTGAGCAATGATGCGAATGTGAATAGGCAAAATAATTGTTAAAATAAAATTTATCTATATTATCGATCGAGACAGACAAACATTAATAAAATAGTCCTCGATTCAACTTTTATATGGAATTGATTTAATCTTCAAAGCTAATCATGAGAATAAGAATTTTACAAAATGGAACAATTACAACAACTAGAGTAGCCGTACATGTATCGAGGTCAATCAGTGCGAAAGGGCCTATTTACGAACACTTAACTTCAACAACCACTCCTTTGTTGGCACTCAGTGTTCATCTTGATTATTGTGAAAGAATGGTCAAGTGAGTATGGAAATTGGGAAGTGGTGATGGAAATTGTGACTATGGAATTTGGGAAGTGGTGATGGAAATTGGGAAGTATTTAGGTTTCACTCCACAGATATCACGTAATTCTGAGAGTCACAGGTTTTAAGGTGAAGTTGCTTGCTTCCATGTGCCTCAGAAATCAGTATGAACTATTCCAAAGTATACTTAGTTAGTAATTCAAATAATGAAAACAATGGTAGGCAATATAAGCTTATGAAAGTGCATTGAATGAATTGCAGAGTATATATAAAATAGTAAAAGAAAAGTGACCGGTTCTTTTTTTTAAAATTACAATTTATCTTTGAAATCCAGGAAATAAAAATGACCAAGGGAAGCTAGAAGTTTTTGAAAGGTTCATATCTAAAGTAACGTCAAGCGGAATACTCCATATCCCAATTTACCCATGAATCATACACAAAAATGAAGGGAATTAAATGTTATTGTAATACCTATGGTGCACATGGTCTTTGCTACATAGACAGGATAACCAGTGAGGAAACCACGGAATTTTTTTCTTCTTTACAAATTCAACCGTATGCAACGTACGAAACTTTAGAGCGCAGCCTTAATGCTTTGTGTGTATTATGCTCGCAGTGGAAGGTTAAATAGCCAGGATAAAGATCACATTAGGTAAGATAGAGCTATCTTGCATCGAAAATCACGATTATACACATACAGAGAAATGCGAAAAAAAAGGTAGGTCCACTTTTAGCCGTGTTCTGGTAGTGCTATGACTGTGCTTTGATCATTGGTTGTCTGTATTGGCAAGCTTGTGTTATATTTTGGTCGGACCAATGCTGTTGGACCGCCATGTCATTAGTTCAACGATATGTCGTCTGCATTTCCGGCACATAATAGAAAATAACATAATGTAAACAGTGTCTATTGGTAACTGCCCTCAATCCCGCGTTTGTGGTTACGTTATAATTAATAGGCTGATAACGCTACAGTGAATAGATGCGGTGAAATGAAAGCTTTAAACATTTCAAACTGAATGGTTTCTTAATTTTTTTATTACAAAGTTGCAGGAACCACATTAAAAATTACGAATGCAGGGTATTTCATTGTGTTACGTTTAGGCTCTTATAAAAGGCCACAAGAAAAGAGCGAAGACAGCAAGCTTTGTAAAATTGAACAAATATATTATTTCTCTAGAAAAACAAGGTAAAAATGAGAAAAAGAACTTACGGTTTTACCAATCAAATCCAAAAATAATCCAAGAATTAAAAAACAGAAGTCATAGTAATAAAAGGTCCTAATGAAACTGAGTTCGAATCCCGATGACATCCAAAATGGAAGGTGATGACGTATGTTGTGATCAGAGTCGTACTGATGTGTCAACTGTTCTTTGTTGAATCACAGAAAATAATATTCGAATGTTCGAATTCTGTGTAAATTTCTATAACTGTTTTTGTCCAAGAAATAATTATAGCACATGTATTTCCAGGGAAAAATAATCTCTTTGAACCCAAATAATTTGAAGAAAAATTAACAAATTCACATCAAACTGGTCACAACAAAACATATTTAAGTGTCAATGGTTTAAAGCCCAACTGACTAAATTCTCTGTAGAAACAGGTTTTACACTAATTTAGGACTCAGAACAGATTCCAATATGATGTCACATGATCAAGTTTCTAGAACAACATTTAACCTTTTTACATGCCGAACATCACGTACTTCCAGTATGGCCTTGACTAAAACCAATGATTTTTATTCCGGGAAAGAATTTTTAAAAAAGCTGTTTACTTCAACTCACTGATTTCTGAACCAAGGCCAGGAACTAGGTCAGCATTAGTTAAAAAGTTTCTATTATTAGTGTTTATGAAAAACAGCCAGGTCAAACTGAACTGAATTTCCGGAAAATGAATTTCTGGAAAATGTCGAATCCAGTAAATAAAATTACATTACAATAGCATGTAATGGAATAAAAAAAAATACTTTTTTAAGCTAACAAACAATTAAATTAAATCTAATATACATAACAATTGATTGTTGAAATGACGTCGAGTGCTATTTTCAAGACATATTATGTTATAAATCAAGACATGGTTCTTCGCACATCTAGCCGGATGTTCGTTTGCCAAAACCTTTTCAATCTTGAAACTTTTATAATATACCTAGGGCATGTGCCATTGTATTTGCATCTCTATTTATAACTTTGTTAGATTTTATTGACTAGTTGTTTGATTATGGGAGGTCAGTGCTGGAGATATATATTTTTCTCAACCCGAGTAATTTGCCAGTTGTTAAGGACAGACTTCATAATGTTCAGTATTGACAAAGCTACATGATAGCACGGATAAGTTTCGTAAAATGGTATACGTGCTTAGTAGCTCAAGATCAGGTCAGAGCAGGATAGAATGTTTCACGGAGCCAAGTAGTTCTTATCTTAATTTAGAGGTGTTGTTTGGCTTTCAGTGTGAAATCATGACAGGGACCGATTTTTTTTTTTAAAACCATAGGTTAATAGATAGATCCTAATGACGTCATCAACAGCCATTATTGTGGTCTGCTGGCAGATTTACCGTTGATTTTGTATGGTGTTTGGAAGTTGAAATAAATTAATTGAATCTCAAGATACTGTTGCAATACATAAATTCATAAACAGAACCCGAATCGGGTTTTCTGTTAGTATCTATATTGTAATTTATAAGGTGATTTTATCCCAGTGTGCCTTGTTCAAAATGTTCAGTTTTGATGGTCGCATATCGGATAAAGTGCCAGGTTGCCCATCGTCCAGGTAAAATGGGCAGACTCTCGTCTGATAATGGCCTTATCGGGAAGCATCTATTGAGCAGGAGGAATTATTTTATTTTGAGATGCCTTATTTGTGGTTGTGAAAGCGGTGTAGTGGAAGGGCACATGTATGATGAGTGTTCAAAGCTGCGTTTTGCTTGACTCGGGGAAGGAATCATAGGTCTTATTAGTGAATCATGCAAAGAAGAAGTCATGCAAATGTGAAACAATGAGAAGCCAGCCATACAAGAGTGAAACAAGGGGAAGCCAGGCAAACGTGAAGTTATAGTTTCGTTATTTGTGTTGATTAGTTGATTAAAGAAGCATTGTTTGTAGTCTCTGCGCATTATGTAATATTCCAGCTGACGGAATCAGGTCGCAATTAATAGTTCCGGTTCTGTACCTACGAATGTAGTCGCAGTTTATTTTTAGAGGAAATTTTCTGTCTCCGTTAGGTGGTGATGCAAGAGAAAGATTTAGGCATTCTTGGTATGGATTTAAAGGCAATTCTTTATTCTTTAGAATATGAGGTTATGATATGGTTGTCTGTGTGTGTATTTCGGCGACAGTGTACAGTGAGTAATAAGGTCTTGGTGATAATCCGGAAGTGAAATGTGTGTTCCACTGCACGCTGGTTTGTTTACATTCCAGACTTTCAAAAAATTGCAGGTGAACCTTTGACAAAAACTTCACTGTGAAGTCATCTTTGAAGGTATTTTAGATTAGCATATGATTTGTATTGATTGTCACACAGTGGAAACTTCAGTACTGAGAAACAAATGTAGAGAATATACTGAGTATAGTTAATTTAATTGTATTCTATGTCCTGACAACGACCGTTTTCTTGAGGTCCTTGGAAATGGGGGAAACAATGGACTTCAATCCAAACTCGCGCAAGCTTTTGATTCGCTCAATAGAGAGACCCCATGCGTGTAACAGTATCACTACGATTACCTTCAAGTCTCTTTCATGTGGCAGGGTACAGTTTGGTAAATTGGCCCCTGGCAAATTTCTCAAGAGAAGGCTATGGTGTCACTTCAGCTATTCTTGTTTACTAATTGGAGATATGGATATATTTGTGAACTAGGTGTTTCGGGCTTGTGTTGTTCTTGAAACTGATGTCAGGCATGTACACCTTCCATAGTTACTCTGCAGTATTTTGATAGTGAAATACGAATAGTTGGCTATGAATAAAAGCTAGCCTCCCAAAGCAGTAAACACATGGGTTTGGGGCAAGTAGAATATATCAAAAAACGGGCTTGGATGACAACTATTTTCAATTACATCAGCCTGTTTAGTATACACTGTTTTGCATAATTGTCTTCTAGCATTACATGGTGTCATAAATGATCTTCGGGCATGACAATTGCAGGTAGAAATTTGGAGTTTGGTGCAAAAATATGGACCTTTGTGACCTCACTTGTGTATTTGATTATTTTATGATTTTTTTATACTAGGTTGCTGTTGCGACATTAAATTTGTACATAAAAATTGGTCCCTGCCCTCTCAGAGAGTCAACGTTATTCGTCTCGCATTGGAAAGAGAGGAAGATGTTCCGAATGTATGTAAATCAAGTTTATACGCGGTTCAGCAGAGGCCAGACAAGGAGGATCACCATATTTGTCAGTAGTTTGGGTACTGAAGAATAATGGTAGGCAATCGATAATTTTGTAAAGCTTTGTTTATGTCCAAAATGTAGGCGTGTCTCAGCAACGCGCAGTTACAATTTAGTTTGGTTTGGTTAGGCTAAGCCCGCTACGAATGTGTTTTGTCTAGAAGTTTGGGTTGGTTTTGTTGGGCAATACAAGAGAGTGATCACAAGAACTTGAATGAAAATCCTCAAATTTAAAAACAGAATCCACAACATATCGACAAGATGAATAGTGTAAAACTTCACAGCTTGTGAATTCTGAATGTTTGACATCCAGGACCGTGCTTTTGTGCTGTGTAGTAGTAATAGTAGTAGTAGTAGGCAGCCTATGATCTGTTTCCAAAGCGCATATTGACTAAATCATTGTTAGAGTTATGTATATTCAAACTAATAAATAATTTAAAATAGCTTATTTTTTTTATAAAAGAAATGAAACAGTTTTTGTTGTAATATACACAGTGACGTAGTACTTCATCTCGTGATCCCGTCACGAGATAGGTACGTTTTGTATGATTGGTACGATACCCTTTAATGAGTGGCTGATCATTTGGTTGATACGAATTTTCCCAACGCCGTATCCTCATAACTGGATGAATTCAAATATCTTGGAAACCCTGTACATGAAAATATTAAGATCTACTAGTATATAGGCAAATTTTACAATAACGGTTAAAATAATGGGTCATTCTTGGCACTATAAAATGGATCACTGAAATTATTGCTTCACAAACAAAAAGGACCTGATCTGGACTTTTAGACACATGTCTGATGTTTTTCTCTTGCATTTAAACATTAAACTGGAGGGCCATTTCTTGCTTTAAAATTGCAGGTTGGCGACGGTGTAATGAGATCCAATAACACTGTAATAAAGGGCCATATCTAAAAATAACTACATTTTCCATTTGCTTCAGTTTTATATCATACGCATTTTGTATTTTTGTTCTTCTGCTTAACGTTTGTTTATTTACAATTCCCCCTGACAAAAAAAAAAACGTTTCGCGTCTTCGTGCAGACTTGATGTTCGTAGTGATTAAAACAGGCGAAATGTTTCAAATTCATATTGATCAAAACAGTCGAAATGTTTGAAGTTAATAATAATTAAACCAGATGAAATGTTTCAAAATAATATTAATTACAATTGACGAAATGTTTGAAGTTCATACGGATTAAAACAAAAATATTTATTACAAAAAGTAAAGCATCACTAGCGCCATATAAAACATTGATCCATAAAATATTCATCCACTGACATATGAAAGACTTTGAATTGTGTGTTTCCTTTTCAATTATCATGCAATAAATAGCTGCTGTCTTGTTCCGGTCTTTGGAATCCAAATTAAAAGTCTTGCCGCACGCAAGAACCGCACGCAACAGTAGCAAGTGTAATTTGCCGCAACCATATCACATGCAGATAAAAATATCCAAATACAAATATCAATCAATTATGACTGTATTAAGAACATACAGGTACTGCAGTGCGGACATGTTTCTGGAATTACCATAATTTCAGGCGTGTTATTTAAACGATTATACGAGACAACAGTTATGCAAAAATTATCCTATCGACATTAAACTAATTACGTCAATCACCCGATTCTTGGAATATTCGTTGAAACGTAATTAAATGAACTTATTTTTCAGCAAGCAAACATAGCTTTTGGTTTGCATACACTGAATACATAACCTCCTACGTGTGCCTCAAAATTACTTTGAACGCTGAGGGGGCGCTCTACAGATATTGTGAACTTCTGTGAAAGTGGTAGGTGTAAGGTGAAATTGTTTACATTTGTAACATGCATAATGGAGATAATGTTGGCATACCTCTATGTTACTTTCATGTACTGTGGCTGAAATTTCATTGGATATTGTACTTGAAGAGACTGTAAATGACCTAAGCACACAGCTAGCTAAAATGACTGCTCCCTTGTGCTAAACAATCAGCCTAAATTAGTCTAAAGTACACTATCTTTAGCAGTTATTAAAATAGGGAAAATGAATTTTGCCAGACTAGACAGTAACAGTTTCTGAAAGTGCAATGCATAAGTTACCAAATATATAAAAATAAAAAAAAAAACGTTATCGGGTCTTTTTTTAAAATACAATTTACCTCTGAAAGCCAGAAAGTGATAATGACCAAGCGGAGCTTGCACAATTTTTGAAAGATGCACATTTGAAGTAAGGCCAAGCTGTATACTCTATAACCCATATTACACCCATCAATCATATACCAATATAGAGGGAATTAAAGGTTCTTTGAATAATAATTAAAATATGCAAGGTCCTTTTTTAATAGCCAGTATAACCAGTGAGGACACCCGGGGAAATTATTTTTCTTTAAAATTCTAACCTATGCAAAATACGAAACTGGTGAGCGCCACCTAAGTGGAAAATAAAAAAGCTCCTCATGGATGTTGATGTCATACAAGAGCATATGGCTTCTCAATACAGAGATCAAATACCATGCATCTGGGATAGAATTGGTCAAACTCGGTAAATTTGCAACGTTTCATAACAAATATAACCTAAAAGCGCTCGCCTTTACCGGTCACTGCCATCTCACCTGTCCTTGTTGGTTCGAGTATCGGGCTCGGCATAAGTGGGTATGTGAGAAAGTTTGCTAGTGGCTTCCAGTGGGTCTATGGTTTTTACCAGGGCTTTCCCGGGTTCCGCCATGTATAGCCTATTGTGTGCTGAAAAATGGTGGCTTTACAAACTGACTAACTTCTAAATAATATCAACCTTCATAGGAGAAACTTTGAATATAGATGTATTGACATACATTGAGCTAAATTAAGTTTAAATATAGGGAAAAGTGGCATTTATAATATTGAATGCAATTGCTCGCGGTGATGTGTTTTCTCTTCATAGTCTCGAACACGTTGTGCCATTGATAACATCGGTTCGTGCCTGCCCAAAATCTTCTGCTGGATAAATCAATTTTGTCTGAAACAAATACCATACCCGGTAATTATCGTGAGAAAATAGGCGGTATTGATCGGTATGATGAACTAGTCGACTATTAGAAAAGACCAAGGGAGTAAATTACCCCGTTACTGGCTCTATAATCATTAAGAGTCTAGAGTATGGTTTTTTGTGAGATTTTCCATTTTTCTTATTGCTAGATAGGTACTGCTGGTTCTCCAGACTTTAATGTCATTATGCCATACTTAGGGCACGCATAGACATTTACACTGACTGAATGCATCAAGTATTTGTTCATTCATTTGTCCGTTTGTTTATATCTCTGTGATTATTTTGTTAGTTGACTGATTCTGATTTTGCTGTAACGAAACATCAATGCAAGCCCCAGTTGATAATTGTTTCTATATATATATTGGTGGGAAAGACTGGCAGAAAATTAGACTAACATAAAAGCTTGGTGTGTATACACATGGGAGTAAAGTTTTCTAAGTTTATATGCCGTTCTCTAGTAGGTATTTGAACTTAAAGATAATATACAGTATTTATAGTTTTTTCTGTCAATTAAATGTGACTTAGGGTGTCTAATTGGACTATACTAAAATTTACTTTGTCTTTGATCGATTTTGTTCTATATGTATAGATTAAGATAGAAAGAATTAGAAAACTCTAATATATGCTAGATAACGTTTCCGTACACGTCGATGCTACATCTTCGTCCTTGGACGGCCAGTATAATATGTTTTTCTCCATTCATATTTTGAAACTATTTGCTAGGAACATACGCATAAAAGTCACTATATCATGAAGAAAACGGACTATTTCAGAAAAATCTGCTTTTGTGAATATATTTCTTCGTGAAATCAAGTACGTGAATAATGTAAGCGGTCATTAAGTGACCATTCATGTCATCATTGGTGATTTTTCGCCAAGGAAAGCTTCGCCAAGGAAAGCTTCCAGGAAAAGATACGTTTCGTGAAGAAAGTGTCCTTTTGAAACACTTTTTCATGGCAAACCCGCACTCTTCACAAAGCTTTGTCTGGCGGCATTTACTTAAATCTGCACGTAAACAGTAAATACTTTTTGACAAAAGTTGTATTTACCCTAGTCAAACGTGCTAAAACCGAAGCGATTTTTTTTAAAATTAAGACATGTCTTCTCGCGAGTCCTCTTTCTTCACGAACAAGAATTACAAATATTCCGTGAATCTGACTCACTGTTATGTATATTTAATTTATATTGTGTGCTTGACCTTTGTCCGTAATTGAGGGTAGATTTATGACCTACCTGAATATTAGCTTGGCTAAGGAATGTGTCTACCTGACGTTCGTCATTTTTTATAAAAGATGTTTACTTTTGAGTTCAAGGCCTAACCGTATTTACAAACTCAGAATGTTCTAGAAGCGAACATGTGATCCACATCAGGTGATATTATTATACAATGATGTGGGAACATTTATTCATGTCTGTTTTATGTTCAGTCTCTGCGAATCTAAGATTAGAGTCTTTAGTTGTGATCAGACTTAATTTGAGAGGAATCATTTATTTTCATTGGAATTACATTGTGCTCATTGACCTTATTGACTGAAACACAAAAACTTCGGGAATATTGTGAATTCATTCAAAGACATTCTGGTTTATATCAGAGTGATACATCAAAGACGGTCGGTACATGAAAGGATATCATTACATCAGGACATTCAAAATTATTGTAATTTATTTGGAACATTTTTCACCATTGGACTTGTGACAGAACAGCTATGATCATTTGGCATTTAATTTACAATACTGTAAAGTTCCATTTCAACTTTCACTTTCACGTGAGAAATGATTATTTGTTCACTTTTCTAATCTTCATGGTTTCGCTTTGTTTCTGTTACTTAGGTTCAGACCACCGAGTCGTAACAGAAATTAGGAACTCGACCTGGATCTGTATTACTTTACAACATTTCAGTGATATTAAAATTATTTTTAAACTTTAAATTGACTTCGATTTCATTTACCCTGGTGAAGATTTTTATTTCATCTATTTGAGACATCTGTATTGAAACCAACAAGCTTTTACAATATCACCTAAAATGGAGAACTTTGTGTAAGTCCTACACAGGAAGGATTATGGTCTATGAAAAAAAATCGAATTGCTTGAGCTTGACAGATGTTATAACCTTTATGAAGGTACAACTCCTTAAATAAAACAAGAAATAAAAAAAAACGTTTTGGCTCAATATTTGGTGGTAGTTTAGTTTGATTAGTGCGCGTGGCTCTGGTTTTGAATGGAAAGAAAAAGAATTAAAGTTACAAAACCTGATGAGAGAGAGAGAGAGAGAGCAATATAGATTAAAATAAATAATACTGGCAGGCGGAGCACGCACCTACCTCTTTACAGACAATTTCAGTGTTTAATGTCACCATAAATATTAGTGTAATAGCCCATTTTTAAAGACAAAGAAGTAGCTAAATATTTTTTCACACTTTTAGAAAATTACTGAAAACTTGAAATGGTCAACAGAGCATTGGACTTTGTTATTACAATAGGTACTTGTTAGCAGAGCTCGTGACATTCGCGTTTCAATGTCGTTACAACAAAGTGCTGATTATGATGTGGTCAAGGAATGGATCTTGAAGGGTTATGAGTTGTACCTGAGGTTTAGGTTTAGGGATTGTAGGAAAGAAACTGAACAAATTTTAAAAAAAATAAATTTGCATGGTAAAAATAAAGTGTTTGAAAGGTGGTGTTCAGCCGAGAAGGTACAATAATATATGACAGTTGAAGAGTTCAAGAATTGCGTGCCTAGTGATGTCATTACACATTGTGATGAGGAAAAGGTCGAACATTTGGAAAATGCTGCCCGGGCAACTAATGAATATTCATTGATTCACAAAGTTTCATTTGTCTAGATGTCTCCCTCTCAGTAGATTTTTGGTATAAAAAGGTCATCTCTGTCTAATGCGAGTATTTCCAAATTTCCATCTTGTACAGCTTTTAAAAATCAAACTTGCTAAGACTTGTCGGAAATCAGTATATCTTCCTATGTGCAATTATTATAAAAGAAAGCGGTGCATATTTTCTTATTTTCGCATGTTGAAAAAAAACAACAAAACAATGAATACGGAGCTAATCCAATTGATCCTATTTAAAAGAGGCCAAGGTCACGGTTTGCTATTAAAAGCAACACATTGGTTGAGTCAAAAAATTCCAGACTGATTCTATTATGATGAATTATGAACCATTCATCTCTAAAAAGAAATCTATATCACTTACTGATGACTCTGCCAAGCATATCCAATTGAGACTATGATGGAGCATTTAAGCTTTATAGAGTAGTTTGTTATCAGGTACTTACCCTTTTGTTTGGGAAGTCTTCTTCTTGAGAAGGTGTTCCTATTCAGTGAATGGAGTGCGGCTTTGTTAATGTTCCTATCTAATGTGTATATGTTTCATCAGAGTTATTCTCAGGACCCGTGGCTGTCGGAGCAGTGATTCTCCACCTATTGAGGGTATTCATTTGTTACCAGGCAACTAGCTGGAGATAAAATTTGGTTAATCCACTTGCAACTGACAAGCCCTATTGGGATCAAAAAGTTGCTCCTGTTGCGAATGAAATCCCTGATTTTTTTCCTGCTTGTGCAATTACGGAGCGATGGCAGAAAGAACCCTTCAGAATGATGTTGATCAGGTAATTATTCCTTTAGCTGACACAGTTATTGGTTAATCTTTTGATGAGGTCATGTTTGCTCTTAGTACAATGAATTTATATATCACAGTGATCCACTTTTTTACGACTCCTCTCTATTCTAATCAGGGCGATAAAGACAATCACTCTTTATGGAAGAAGAACAAGTTTCTGAGATGTCCTCCTGGTTTCTGAGGACTATCCTCGAAGCTGAAGCCACACGTGTCCCAATTTGTTGTTCGGTGCAAAATTTGATACTTATGAGAAAATGGAAATATCCTTAGGTGTCCTATGGTGGTTAGTGATCATTGAGCTTTCAAATTATTTTTCCGAAGTCATATCGACAAGAAATTCGTAGACTCATCCATGAAACTTTCTTGGCTGCTTATCTGAGTCAATAAGACTTATCAAAAAATTTTGAGTAATTTTATTGCTCCAAAATAAAAAGTGATATTTCTGAATAATGTTGCAACAAACTATCCTCTTAGAAATAGTAATGTATTATGTCCATTTAGTTTGCAACTTGTCTATTCGTCTTGTTTGCAACTTGTCTATTCGTCTTGTTTGCAACTTGTCTATTCGTCTTGTTTGCAACTTGCCTATTCGTCTTGTTTGCAACTTGTCTATTCGTCTTGTTTGCAACTTGCCTATTCGTCTTGTTTGCAACTTGTCTATTCGTCTTGTTTGCAACTTGTCTATTCGTCTTGTTTGCAACTTGTCTATTCGTCTTGTTTGCAACTTGCCTATTCGTCTTGTTTGCAACTTGTCTATTCGTCTTGTTTGCAACTTGCCTATTCGTCTTGTTTGCAACTTGTCTATTCGTCTTGTTTGCAACTTGTCTATTCGTCTTGTTTGCAACTTGTCTATTCGTCTTGTTTGCAACTTGCCTATTCGTCTTGTTTGCAACTTGTCTATTCGTCTTGTTTTCCAGGCTACATGTGGAGGTGGAATTCTTTCCATGTTGAAGATATAAATCTTGAAGCATAATGCAAAATTTACGATTTTTTTAAATATTAAGACGAAGATATCTCCTCGTTTTACCAGGGTAACGATTGTTTTGCAAATATAGAGATTTATTTTCATTAGTTGTTGGGAATCAAGACCGGACAGGAAGCATGTAGACGAGGGTATAAAAAAAGGCGAGAGATTCATTTAGCTCTCAGCATTTATTATTCTCTTTGCTTATTTACATGTTTTATCAGGGGTACACAACTTATACTATTTATATGGATATTGATTTAGAATTTTGGATATTAAACGAATTTTGGCAATGTTTATTGATCGTAGCATACTTGCAGTGTTCTGAGTTTTTAGCAAGATTGCGACAAACGCTGGCAAGAGGAAGAGTGGTTCCTTCAGAAACAGACCATGTAGGTAAATACACTGCATCATATTTTGGCGCATGAAGATTAATATAGTACGGTTTTATTTTTAAAATGATGATGTCATGTATATAAATACTGTTGAAGTTTATAGACGGACACTCAGTTCGGTGTTTTGTCGGTGGCAGTGAGGACGAATATCAAATAACTCTTTCCATTCTTCATGAAGTGAGGACTATGTACAGTCTTGCTTCATAACCACTACTGTGCTTCGTGTGTCGACTAAACTTGCTGCATGTGAGGCTATATATTCAGAATAGGTGACTGAAATCTATCAAGCAGTTGCCTCCTGGTGGTCTTGAGAATCATAACGTGGAAACAAGACAAGGACCTAAAAGACAAGAACCTAAAGATCACAATGTGGAAACAAGACAAGGACCTAAAGACCATAATGTGGAAACAAGACAAGGACCTAACGACTTTCTAATTAACTTTATAGCTCAGCCGTGGCGTTTTGAGTAGAAATTTCACGATGAAGAGAACGTTCACATGACCTTGCATGTCTCCTTCGATTTGCGCTTATTGTTTGATCAGTATTAGGAGAAACGTGCTTTCTGAAGCAATGGAAATGACTTTTTGTGTTTTTTGGCAACAAATTGGAATTAGCACCAGGTATACTAGCTTTGCCTGTACTTAAAATAAAAAAAACAACAGATTTTCACAGTGTGGGCATTACTTTTGTTATGAAAGTGCACTGACAAAATTATACAATAGTCATTGGCTTATTTTTCTGTAATTTACTTCTTAAGTTTAGAATGTGGACATGGCCATAGAGCACTACCAATCCTCTACGGCAGTAATCCATATAATCTGGATATTTAACACCCTAATAGTTGTTGCTTAACTTTAATCGGTGAGTCTGACCCCAACTTTGCACACTTAGCAACATTAACTCTTCCTGCCAAATCAGCTTTCTTTCTCCATCTGAGTTTGCCTCTTATTATTGTGATTTTTTAGGGATTTAGTTAGCTTTTGCTTGTTTTTCACTTGCAGACAAGAAAACGTTTTAAACCAGGACGGAGTGAGTTTTAACTTATATCAATGATTAGAGTGACTGTTTGTGGATTGAAATATGCAGTTTTAGTTAAACTAATGTTTGTTTTAAGGTTGCTTTCTGTACAACAAAAGGTCTCAGAATAATGAATACATTACTTTTCTAACAGCTGCATCTGATCCAACAATGCAGACATCCAATCCAATAAAGCCTCTGTCATTGAGATGAATGTAGGCGAAACCGTAGACTGTGACAGAGATCTTAAGACTCCTCAAGCCCGCAATCGCGTGTAGTTACAAGGTTCATGTGTTTAGCAGCCACCAAAGAAAAATACAGAGATGAGAAATGCAAGTGTAATAAGTGGCCCCATTGACTGATGACTACTTAGAACATATTCATATATTAACCAATCAAATGGACTTATTTGGTGACATCATTCTACAAAAATCACGGCTACTTACTACATTTAAGAATAAATTAAAACACATACATACATGCATGCATACATACATACATACATACATACATACACACGCAACATGCATGCAGGTATATATATATATATATATATATATATATATATATATATATATATATATATATATATATATATATATATATATATATATATATATATATATATATGTGTGTGTGTGTGTGTGTCTGTGTGTGTGTGTTTGTGTGTGTGTGTGAAGAATGCACCAAAGTCATGTGAACTTGATCCAGTTCCAACATCACAGCTGCTTGAGTGCTTAGATCCAGTATTGCCTTCACTAACTGATATTATTAATACCGCTCTCACATCCGGGGAATTCCCATCATTTTCAAAAACTGCCATTGTAAAGCCTCTGCTGAAGAAACCAACACTAGACCATATCGATTTAAAGAACTACCGCCCAGTTTCTAATCTCCCATTCATATAAATAAATCTTAGAAAAGGTTGTTCTATCCCAGCTTGTATCTCATCTGAATTCAAACAGCCTATTTAGCAATGTACAATCTGCATATCGCCCTTGCCACAGTACAGAAACTGTTCTTCTAAAAGTAGTTAATGACATTCTCTCTGCGTTGGATAGCGGAAAGGTTACAGTCCTCACCCTCCTTGATTTGTCTGCAGCCTAACTGTGGTTCAAGTTCTACTTTATCAACAGGACACAAATTGTATCTGCAAATGGAATACACTCCAACCCAGCTGATCTGTGTTGTGGTGTTCTACAGGGGTCTGTTCTTGGACCTGTTCTCTTCATTGTATACACTCAGTCGCTTTCAAGTGTCATAGATCATCATCCAGTATATCACCAATTGTACGCTGATGACACCCAAATATACAAATCTAGTCACCCAACTGAAGTTGATGCTACCATCCAAGGTGTAGAGAGGTGCATTTCTGATCACAACACAAAGACTTTCTCATTCACATCCTTTACCTCAAACAATAAATATCAGCGACACCAACATTAAATTCACATATTCAGTACGAAACCTAGGTGTTACTCTGGACAGTACTCTCACATTGCACCAGCATGTCATGAACATATGCAAGGCTGCATATCATGAGCTGAGACGCATCAGCTCAATTCGCAAATATCTTTCAGTTCATGCCACTAAAACACTTGTGTGTTCATTAGTACTTTCAAGACTGGACTATTGTAACTCAATTCTGTCTGGTTCATCTCAATATCTGCTCCAGAAACGTCAAAAAGTTCAAAACACAGCTGCTCGGATCATACTACCACGATCAGAGCACACCTCCCTGCTGCTCTGTGCCATACACTGGCTATACATTCGATCCAAAATCAAACACAAAATTTGTTCTCTGTGCAACATTTCACTGTCGGACTCTAGTTCATCATACCTATCCGACCTCACCCATGTGTACACACCAGCAAGATACTTACGCTCCTCTTCTGTCAATCGTATACTCATTATCCCCACTTTGAAAACAAAGTCATATGGACAGTGTTCTTTTGCATACCAGGGCCCAGCAACGTGGAGTGAATTGCCCACTGAACTTTGACACAAAGTCACAGTGATCCCATTCAAAAGTGCTCTCAAAACTCACTCATTTCGACTGCAAGAACAAACTTTATATATATATATATATATATATATATATATATATATATATATATATATATATATATATATATATATATATATATATATATATATATATATATATATATATATTCCGTATGCGATGCAAAATTAAATAATTAAACGTATCTACAAATTAAAACTTGTTTCTAATAATTTGTCACAGTTCCTTCATGTTCTTATCTTTTTAACTAACGATATCTTTCAATATTTTGTTCATATATGAAATAACTGACACCAGATTAGCAAGATTATATATGCATCTATTTCAATAGCAAAACAGTATTGGGAGATTACTGACACCAGCTGTGATGTGGAAGTGCACAGCAACAAAACTGGTTGAAATTTCCAAAAGCAATGTCAGGTGTGTTGTTCCAAGATTAACTCTAGTTGTTTGAGCGGAAGGAACCAGTGACATCTAAAAATGTAAACTTGGCATTTGGGCTAGTAGAATATATTTTTAAAAAAAAACAGGTCACGCAACGATGTCCAATAGTCTGTGAAATCCTTCTTTTTGTATTAATTAGGGTCCTAGTTAGAGACAAGAAAATGAAAAATAAATTGTAGCTTTCACTTAAATGCCTAAAGCACCACTGGTACAATTTAATTTTCCACTAATGTAAATTATAACAGGAGACTAAATTCTGAGTATGGTTTAATGATTATCGAACCCGGAATGTGAGTTTATTTTGATATAAAAGAATATCGCAACGAATATAAATCATGTAGAGTACTGAGAGCTGGCAGGTTGATTTAATATTAATTTACATCAGACCAGATGTAGGAAAATAATTGCAAGTTACTGTTTGTCGCATATTGCAGTAAATTTCTGTATATTATTTGTCTGAATTCTTTTTATGTCACTAGTGATTGATATTAACATCTAAAATGTTGCCTCATTGTTACGAATATCTGATTTAATTCATATTTATTTTAATTTAATTCTTTGTCAGTTTAATTTTTTTATTCTATTATATGCTATGATATAGTAAATATATTCACTGGAGATGATATTTTCCCAGAAAATAAGTTGACCTGAATCATTCTTTCATAGACACCAGGTGCTGATCTAAACCTTTACCATATTTCAGAAATTGTAACAACCTTCGTAAACAAGTACTTATTTTATTTTAAAATGATTGGTTTTCATCAGGGTCATTTTTGGTGTACGTGACATAAACACGATCAAGTGACCCTCCCTTTCGATTTTGCAATTCGGTTTTTCCATTACTATGCATTTGTTAGTTTTAATAGAGATGCTTTAAGGGAGATTTCTCAGCTTTGGGCTTTTTACACTGATGTCAAGTTATTTTGTTGTAGCCAGATTTTTTAAGTTATACTTTTCTTCAGATCAGTTGGATTTCAAAAGGATTCTTTTTCTCTGGAAATATTTTGAGGAGTGCTCACAGAGAAGTTTTGGAAAGACATTGCTTACAAATTTAAGTTGGATTTCCAATACCGGAGTGCCATTATTTGTACTTCTAGAAGGAACTGTATATAAGTACCGCACTGACTAATGTATATGTCATCGTCATCCATCTTGGATTTTCCATCAGGATTCGAACTTGAAATTATTAGAACATTTATTACTAGGACTTTTGCAATCTAATTTATGGATTATTCTTAGATTATTTTTGGATTTGATTCTTGAAACCGTAAGTTGTTGTCTTTTTTTCTCATTCTTACAGAATTTTCCAGGAAAAAAAAATATTTTTTAAATTTCTTTCTTATAGCATAAACACGTAACACTCATAAATAACTAATTTTGTTTTTAAAGGATTTTCGATACCAGTGGTATCAAAATCCTTGAGAGGTACACATAGCCTGGGCTTAAACAATAACCAAGGGAGGTAACCAAACTAGGGTAGAATTTCGGTTAATTAAAGTTGCATCCCTTAATATAATACAGTAGACATGACAGACAGCGGACTTATTTTGGTATCAGAGTTCTTTAACCTCATATGGCTTTTGCTTAATAATGATACCATAATTGGCGGTAATAAAACGCAATGTCTGAAAAGTTAAAAACTGCATAAAAAAGGGAAAATTTTATATAATGACCTGCAAATCGAATCAGATCATCTATACCTGAATACAAAGAGCTTATAAGATATCATGTTTTCTACGTTTAAAGGTGTTTGGTAATCGTGCTAACAAGGATTTCCTTAAAAAGTCAAAAAGGTTGAAAATTGTGTTGAAAAGTTAACACATGCTGTAATGAATTGAAATGAAGTAATTTACATATAAATACAAATACGCCAATTAAATTGTATATATTTACCTCACATTGTTTAGGCGTAATGAATGTAACACTATTTTGTCAAACGATTGAAGTCTAAAGAATACGGGCCCAAATCCTACCACTGTATCACTGCTGGAACATTCATTATTGTATTGTCTGTGTTAATTCATGTTTGTGGTAAGCGTTTTTGGATGGATGGGTGTAGATGTACATATATATATATATATATATATATATATATATATATATATATATATATATATATATATATATATACCAACAATTCAAGGATAAAAGTAGGCTTGTAAACATTATGTTCACTGAATATCAAAATCATCGGCGCGCTGAATTAACATACTGGCATTACCACCCCAGCCTGGTCTATATTATTTTTCAAGGATACGATTTTTCATTTAATTCGTCATTTGGTTTAGGCGGTGAATGCACTTTAAATCTCGACAAGCAAGAATGGTCATTGTTTTCCATCTGCCATCATACTGAGCATGTTCCATACGCCTCTTTTGTTCACTATCTGACGTCCTTACATTTTTTTAAAATCAGTTTATGTAAAAAAATCAATAATGAATCCTGAATTTATAAGAGTTCCCTGATATTATTCTACACAGGAAACAAGGTCGTACAGAGTGGATATAATCTCAGATGATCAAAAGTCGTACAGAGTGGATATAATCTCGGATGATCAAAAGTCGTACAGAGTGGATATAATCTCAGATGATCAAAAGTCGTACAGAGTGGATATAATCTCAGATGATCAAAAGTCGTACAGAGTGGATATAATCTCGGATGATCAAAAGTCGTACAGAGTGGATATAATCTCAGATGATCAAAAGTCGTACAGAGTGGATATAATCTCGGATGATCAAAAGTCGTACAGAGTGGATATAATCTCAGATGATCAAAAGTCGTACAGAGTGGATATAATCTCAGATGATCAAAAGTCGTACAGAGTGGATATAATCTCAGATGATCAAAAGTCGTACAGAGTGGATATAATCTCGGATGATCAAAAAGTCGTACAGAGTGGATATAATCTCAGATGATCAAAATTCGTACAGAGTGGATATAATCTCGGATGATCAAAAGTCGTACAGAGTGGATATAATCTCAGATGATCAAAAGTCGTACAGAGTGGATATAATCTCAGATGATCAAAAGTCGTACAGAGTGGATATAATCTCAGATGATCAAAAGTCGTACAGAGTGGATATAATCTCAGATGATCAAAAGTCGTACAGAGTGGATATAATCTCAGATGATCAAAAGTCGTACAGAGTGGATATAATCTCAGATGATCAAAAGTCGTACAGAGTGGATATAATCTCGGATGATCAAAAGTCGTACAGAGTGGATATAATCTCAGATGATCAAAAGTCGTACAGAGTGGATATAATCTCAGATGATCAAAATTCGTACAGAGTGGATATAATCTCAGATGATCAAAATTCGTACAGAGTGGATATAATCTCAGATGATCAAAATTCGTACAGAGTGGATATAATCTCAGATGATCAAAAGTCGTACAGAGTGGATATAATCTCGGATGATCAAAAGTTACTGCTTGACAATAGCAATGCTTTTATTATCTTTCAATATTAAGAACATAGAATGTGTTTAATCTCAAAGATAAAGTCAATCCACTCCCCATTTTCAAAGGAATCTTTTCAACAAGTGTGCAATGGTGATTCTCTTTAAACAGTAACTTATAATTAAAGAATTGTTACTAACATATATCACATATATATTATTTTAAAGAACAATAAATTGTGAGCATCTTTCAAAGGGCAACTAATTTGTTAGCAAATCTCTGCTTCATACACTTCGTCATCAGCTCAATTGTAAAATTCTTTTCATGTTTTTAAATATCACGGCATGTTCGCTTTATCTTTCTCGCTGGTTATTTCTCATTGTGTGTGATATAAATTGGCCTTTTATTCTAGCGTTGGTGATGAAACCAAGGTAGAGCATAAGAGAGTAAAATTAAATTTAGTTATTGGACATCATGATTTTTTCTGCATTAAATAGCTTTGGATAAAATAAAATATCTCACTACAACGTTGACAAAACTTCGAGTACATTGTGGAGAATTTTCTTAATTTGAAATTATTAAATTTTTGAAGCTATTCCTTCCATTTGTTTACATAATGTATGCAGATTTTGGTTGCAAAGTATGAATTCTCAGAACAAGTTAATGTACATGGTATGAAATAATTAGTTCATTCATTGTAGGGATCGTCTTTTCATGACTTGTTTTATGTTTGTCAACAAAATGCTTACATATCTTTGGCAGACTTTTGTTATTCTATTCCAAGTTTAAACCTTTTCACTCTCTAGATGAAGCTTGTTACCCACAATTCATGGAATTTCAGAATGAGGACGAAGCCCCTTTTCTACCACCACCCTCCACTAGCATGAGGTTTGGATTGGAAATGTTTTCATTTTTGGGAAAGAGAAAAAATGGTTGGTTATTCATGTTGGAAGTCAGCTGTTCAGTTGTGCTTAAACGCGCAATAATTTTCAAGTTGATTTTATATAAGTTTTAATTTAAATCAAACTTGTATTGTTCTTGAAATGTTAAAGGTTGTATTTAACCAGAACATTGTACGTTACAATTTGTACATGATAATTTTTACTATGCTTTTAACGTTACCATCAAACTCAAACTGGTCTCAGCATTAATGTTTCAGTAAGATTGTGTTTTGCAAAATTGTATACCTGATTTTATAAAAGTAAAGAAAATGTTGAGATAAACAATAGTAGGGATGACAAAGTGTAGTGATCGTTACTTGATACACCAGACTGCTCTTGGAGACATACAAGTGGTTTCATCAAACTGATAATTTTGAGGAATGATGTCTGAGCTCTGACAAGTTTAACATATTTTGTAATACACTGCGTTAGCCACAGTTTTTTGTTGTTGTTGTTGTTGAGGGAACAGTTCACTAATAAAAGCCCTAGTCGCCCGTCTTATCGGTTCGGGACGAACAACATTTTATTCATGTTGTATAGGCCTAAGGTGGCAATCGCAATTCGAGAGAACTGTAACATTTGAATATTTAGGGTCTTCGTGTCACAGGCACTCGAGTAGAGCTTAATGTTATCAGAAAAGCAATAACCTGAAGGAGAAAAATTATACAGAATGACAAAATTACCTCAGATTACCCCCATGACTCGTTTTGACAAAGGATCCTGTCTATGATGCTATAAAAGAGAAATGATAAGTAACTTCCAGAAACTTCGTTCCACGCCCGACACTAGATCTGGCAGCTGCCCACACGTGCGTTCAGATATTATTTCAAAGTCTGCATAAATATCCTACTGAACTTTCATCTCCCGTTGCATCATGGTGAATTTCAAAATATTCTTGTCCGGTTCTGACACTATCGTACGCTGAGGCTTCTCACTAACTCTCCCGCAGTAAAGGTCATATTCGTCAAGCGACTGTTGCGTGATAAAGACACGCACGGATGTAGCGTCAACACGTAAAAATTTCTTCTGTGGTGCTTTCTTTGCCGGTATACCATTCGGTGAAAATCTGGTATCCATACATAATGGTACCGCACCTCTGAACCTTTCATGTTGCTCAACAACAGCATAACAAATTTGAACCGCACACGCGTCGTGGTGGACAGTCGAATTGGCTGGATGCTGCTGTTCGAAGCGCAATTACATTAACGGTGACATTAGGTTTGAGTCATTCAAACTTACCTATTTCACTAGCATGTATGGACAATTCTTTGTTACTAATTCGAGTTCACCCATATGTTGTTTTTATTTTCAATGATGTTCTGTAATATCGCGTGCGGAATGCATCTCTAATAAGATCGTCCATTTGAAACACTAGTTGCGGTTACTTGTCATGTTTATCACTGGAATTTGAATATAGCTCAACCCGCAGAAAGGTTTGTGCGGGGAAAATTTAACATGGACTTCCCTGCCTGCAGACAGAGTCCATCCTGAACCTACTTAAGTGCAATCGTCAAACTGTCTAAGAATCGATGCAGAAACTGTGTTGATTTCATCTTTGATGGCCTCGTGCCTTTGTGGTTCAAGGTTACAAGGGCATCACTGTGAAACCACCCGGATGAAATTTTAATCCCGTCATTGGATCTTCGTGGCATAGTGAAATTCGTACCGAGAACAATGTTCACCTTGAGTTTGGACATGGATGGTCCAATTCTTGATATGATTTCCAGTCGCATATCGGAGAGGAGCTTCATAGCATATGTATCTGGTCTGTATGCATGTAAGATTAGTTGGTAATATGCTAAGTCACCAACGCACTTGTGCAATTTAAACAACATAAGCCTTAGGGGCTATAACAGTTGTGATACGATGGCGGGATTTTCCTCGGCGACCACATGAGCGATTTCGATCCGGGTGCCCCGGGAAGGAATTTCTATACGCAATACTACGCTGCTGTTGTACTAAGCCGACTCACAGTCAGACGCTGCTCTTCCGGGGAGAGTCTTAATAATGTGCTATGTATATTTGATTTAAATTATATCTAATTTAATTGTTTATAAGTTTTAAAGTCTTTTTATTTTTAATTACATTATATTTCAAAATAATATAGTTTTGTTTGCTAGAAACTCGATATTTTTCCAGAAAATATATTGACTTTGACTGTTCATTTGTAAACACATAAAGCTGACCCAGTCCCCGATCTAAATTTCAAAATTAGTAACAGTCACGTGAACAAGTTCTTCTTTTTAATTTTATTTTTATTGTGGGAATCATAATGATGAAATCGAGGCTGTATTGGACACGTTACCCTAAGCTTGTAAATAGTTTTATTGAAGTAAACAACTTTTTAAATTTTATTCTTAGAGTAAAATTATTGGTTTTTGTCAGGACCATGTTGAGAGTACGTGATGTGAACATGGTCACGTGACCCTCATCTGGTCATCTGTTTTGTGCAGTATTCATTTTTTTATACCGATGTTTATAGGGAATTCAGTCAGTCTGGGCTTAAATCACTTGATGTCAAGTCATTTTCTTCTCTTGTAACGTTTAGAGTTAGATGCTAATTTTTCCTCAGATTATTTGGGTTCTAAATGATTAATTCGTTTCTTGAAATATTTTGGATAATCATACAGAAGTCTTGAACAAAGACATTTCTTAAAATTGTATTCGGATTTCCAACATCGGAGTGTTAGTTCTTGTGTTTCTACAAGGAACTGTAGACAACAGTACTATACAGGATACAGCATAATCATCGCCTTCCATCTTGTATTCTTCGTCGGGACTCGAACTTGAATTCATTAGAACATTTCATTATTAGTACTTCTAAAATTTTATTCGTGGATTATTCTTGGATTATTTTTTATTTGATTTTTAAAACCGTAAGTTTTAATTTTTTATTTATTTTTACAGTATTTTTCCAGGGAAATAAAAATTTTGTTAAATTTTTTAAAGCTTGTTGTTTTCCCTCTTTCCTGTGTCCCTGATATTTGAATTTTGGATAAAATATCTCAGAAAACTGTTGTTTTTTTAAAATTTGAATTCCCCATGTTTTTGAAATCTTTAGTGAAACCAGCAAAGTTTTTCCAAAATGTCATCAAAAGTGGAAATCTTTTTTTCTCTTCCAAATCCTACCCAGGATAAAAAAAGATGAATTGATTCAACCTGCCAGGAAATACGATCTTTTTTAGGTAAATGCTTCCTTATCGAAACAAAAAATAAGAAATATTTCGGTTCAGTATTTTTTTAGAAAAGAATGTTTTGGATAAAAGTGCTTTGGTTTCGATCAATAATTCTGTATCAGACAGAAAGTAAAAGAATGAGAATTAAAATACAGATGGAATTGGAGTTAAGGAAGCTTGAACTTCAGAAAGAATAAATAGAGATGCAAATGCAGTTACCAAACAAAATGCAGTTACAATATAAAGAAGAGGAGGGAGAGACCGAAAAGAGAGAAAGAAGAACAATGCAGTCGGAAAGAAGAGAAAGAAAGCATAATGCAGTTACAAGAAAAACATGCCAATGCAGTTACAAGAAAACAGATGCAAATGCAGTTACAAGAAAAACTAATAGATAAGGAAGAAAGAGAGAAAGAGAGGGAATATCAATGTAGAATGAAAGAAATGGAACTGCCAAGTGAAAAGCACATTCATACTTCAAATCCAAATTTAAGTTTTGATCTTGCGAAGAATATTGGGTTAATGCCCATTTTTATTTCGAAAAAGTTGCTGAAAATTTGAAATTGGCCAAGGGAGCATTGGACTTAATTATTACAATGTGTACTGATTGGTAAAGCTGGTGATATTTTCCGTTCACTGTCAGTTCAACAAAGTGGTGACTCTGATACGGTTAAGGAATGCATCTTAACGAATTAGTCTCTGAAGCTTATCGGCAGAAATTCAGAAACTATCCAAAAGAAACTGGACAAACTCATGTCGAATTTGCTTGAGAAATAGAGCAGTTATTTGATAGCCAATAAAGTTGAAAAAGATTATGAAAATCTCAAACAATTACTTGAGTAGTTCAAGTCCATAGTAACATTAATACTAATTCTGACGAGCATAAGATCGAAACATTTTGATAATAATGCTGCTCGTGCTGCTGCTGAGTAACCTTGACCTCATTAAGTTCCTTTTGTAAATAAGACTGCTACTCAACAGTCGTCTGGCAGAAAGGTATTTAAACCTAAAACCAGCCCCTCTAAAACTCAGACTGGCACAACTTCTAAAAATCAAGCTTCTGATAAGATTGATTCAATATCCTTGTTTCTTCCTACGTGTACCTATTGCAAGATGAAATGACACGTTATTTCTTGTTGCTACAGATTGAAAAATAAGCATCAGAATCAAGACAGACCTATTCCAAATGCTCTTATTTCTAAGAGGTCATGATCACGGTCATGTATTGAAAGCAATACATTTGTTGGATCTAATAAACCCCAGTCTGATTGTATTATGGAGAATTATGAACCATTCATATCGAAGGGTTCTGTATCACTCTCGGGTGATTTGGCCAATCATATCCCTATTATAATTTAAGGCACACAGGATCTTCTCAGAGTCTTTCATTGTCAGGTACTTTGCCGTTTTCTGAGAAGTCTTCTTCTAATGAGAGTGTTTCTTATTCAGGGAATAGAGCTTTGTTAATATTCCTCTCCATTGTGTAAATTTATCACCAGACTTAGTCTTAGTAACCGTGACAGCCGGCAAAGTGTCTGTTTTACCCGTTTTTTACTAGGCAACGACCTAGCTTGTACACAAGGCTGTGGTTAATCCACTTGTAATGACAAGCCTTGCTTGGACCAGAAAGTCGATCCAATTGAGGGGAAAAAAATCCTGGTTTATTCCCAGCTTGTGCAGTTACCAGAACTATGGCAAAGAAAGCTCTTGAGAATGATGTTGATAAGGACAGTATTCCTTTAGCTGACACATGTATTGATCTGGCTTTTGATGGGGTCACTTTCATTGTTTGGATCAATCAGAAAGTATTGATCACAGTGATCCTCTTTTAACTACTCATTCTCTTTATTCTAATCGGGAGACAAACGACAATCCAATCACTTGTCGTCGAACGGGAAAAAGATACTGAGATCTCCTGTTTGTTTCAAAGGGCCATTAGTAGGTACATCGGGAGGTCTCCATTTTCTCATAAGAATTCCATTTTTAATGAAATAACAGAAGGAACTTCATGGCTCCAGTGTGGAGCCACTGAAGTTCCTTCTGTTATTTCATTAAAAATTGAATTCTTATGAGAAAATGGAGACCTCCCGATGTACCTACTGGTTATGAGTGGTCAGTGAACTATCAAATTGTAGTTCCAAAACCTTACAGACAGGAAGTACTTAGTCTGGCCCATGAAACTCCTTTGGCTGGTTATTGAGGGATTAAAAAGACTTATCACAAGATCGTGACTGACTTCAATTGGCCAAAAGTCAAAAGTGATGTTGGTAAATACTGTAGATCTTGTCATACTTGTCAAATGGTAGGAAAACCCAATCAGAAGATAGCTAAAGCTCATATACAACATAGTCTTGCCTTTGACGAACCATCTAGTAGATTTATGGTAGATTGTGTTGGTCCCTTACCTAAGACCAAGTCAGGTAACCAATACCTGTTGACTATTATGTGTACGTCGACAAGGTTTCCAGAGTCAATTCCTTTGAGGAATATAAAATCTAAAACAATAGTAAAAGCTTTGATAATAATAAAATTTATACTCAATTTAGCCTTCCCAAATCTCTTCAGTTTGATCAAGGATCAAATTTCATGTCTGGAATTTTCCAGCAAGTTATTTACGAATTAGGCATTCAACAGTTCAGATCTTCTGCCTATGACCCTGTGAACCAAGAGGCATCAAAAAGACTCCATCAAACTCTGAAAAATTTGATTGTTTTGATACGGGTAAAAATTGGGTTGGATGTATTCATTTACTCTTGTTTGCTTTTAGGGAATCGGTTCAAGAATCTCTAGGCTTCAGTCCGTTTTAACTGGTTTTTGGACACAGTGTGCGTGGATCATTGAAGTTATTGAAAGAGAAACTTCTTTCTAATGAAGATACTGAAATCAATCTTCTTGATTACGTTTCCAATTTTAAATATAAGTTGTCAAAGGCCTGTGAGGTTGCAAGAGCAAATCTACACTCTACTCAATCATAAATGAAGTCAAGATATGACAAAATCTCGACGGAAGAGAGAATTCAGCCTGGTGATAGAGTCCTGGCTCTCTTGCCAATACCACAACATCCTCTTCAGGCCACGTATTATGGTCCTGCACAGTTGACAGGAAAGTATATGATTTAAATTACATCATAAATACTCCTGGGAGGCGAAAATAATAACAACTCTGCCACATAAACATGCTAAAAGAGCATATTGAAAGAAATAGCCAGGACATACATGCAATCGATCTAGTTGTACCTGTCCCACTCAATGAAGATTTAAGTGAAGGAATATCACTGGTTTCCACTGATATTGAAGTGACAAATCTTCGTGATTCAGAAATTATGAAAAATCATGACGAGAAACTTTCACATTTGCAAGTGCAAGAAAGAAATTATATAAATAACAGTTATTATTTAAATATGAGCACTTATTTCCAGATGTTCCTACAAAAACAAACAAAAAGTTTCATGACGTTGAAATTGTAAATACCAAACCTGTGAAACAACACCCGTACATGATGAACCCTGTCAAACAGGAATACTTGAAGAAAAAAAATTCAGTATTTGCTGGAGAATGATCTTATATATCTCAGTAAAAGTGATTGGAGTTCACCATGCATACTTGTTCCTAGACTAGGTCAAACTTTGCATAGTGCACTGATTATAGGAGGGTGAACAGCGTGACAAAAACAGATTCATTTACATTACCTAGAATCGATGAATGCATTGCTAAGATCGGAAATACCAAGTATGTCACAAAGTCTGACCTTCTGAAAGGATTTTGGCTTTTGGCTAATTCAGCTAACAAAAAGAAGAAGAAAAAAAAAGAGGAAATTTCGGCATTCGTGACTCCAGATGGACTTTATCAATATAAAGCAATGCCGTTTGGGATGAAAGGGTCGCTAAGTACTTTTCAACGTCTCGTGAATACGATTACCTCTGGTCTAGACAATTGTGATGCTTATATCAATGATGTGATCATCTAAAACGACACCTGGAGAGTACATATAGCAACAATTCGGAAATTCTTAGACAGACTCACAGATGCAAGTTTGACAATTAATTTATCCAAAAGTGCGTTTTGTCGTGTTAGTTTAACCTTTCTAGGACATATTGTGGGACATGGACAAGTTAAACCTATATATGTTAAGGTCAAGGCTATCTCTGAATTCGCTGTGCCTGTACATAAAAAGCAACTGATGCGATTTTTAGGTATGGCTGGATACTATAGTAGTGAATGGGGTCACCCTAGCGACAATGGGAATTAGCATTACAGAGACCCCTGGGTCACTCTAGCGACAATGGAAATTTAACATGGGGAAAAATCGTGGGTCACTCTAGCGACAAGGGGAATTTAACATGGGAATAAATCGTGGGTCACTCTAGCGACAAGGGAAAATTAACATGGGAATAAATCGTGGGTCACTCTAGCGTCAAGGGGAATTGAATATGGAGAAAAATCATGGGACTGTCTAGCGTCAAGGGAAATTGAATATGGGATTTTTTTTTAAAAATTTTTAAAATAAAATTTTTTTTTTTAAAAAAAGGGGTAGGCAATTGAAAGTCATTCTCTTTTCGAGAAATATGGGTGGCCCTGAAAAGGGCCTTTGGGTTTATGTTAATGTATCCATTAACATAAAGGGCATCTGCGGCATCTTCTTGTCCTCAAGCTGCGTCATACTCGAGGGCCATAAATCAGTGTCCTCTTGAGGCAACCTTGTCTTTCTACGTACACTCTTTGTATCCACAGACTGGTGTCTGACTTGTCGACAACGGTCCACTTGGACCGGACATACATGAGCATGTCCGTCCTAAACATCATGGAAGACACAAGGGTGGATGATTCGACAGTGGTCCACATCGTGAAGCGACGAGAACAGGTGAATCAATGCAGTGAACTGCGCTTATTTATAGGTAGAGGAAGGATTGAAAGGGATTGAGTTCATTCACCAATCCGAACACGCGTTACAAAATTCAGTCAGCTCGCATCCAATCCGAAGAGAGCAGTCTGTGACGTCACGTGGTCTATATAGATTCGCTAGCGCTTGTGTTCAGTCAATCTATGCGACAGTGATTCAACATGACGGAAACTCAGAAAACGATCCATTGGGGTGCACCAGCAGGGGAGACCGCCCAAGGGAACCCGGACTTACTTTCAGAACAGGTGAATTGGGATTTTGTGGATTTTCTTACCTCGCAAGAATTTGTTCCGGAACCTTCGTTACCTTCTTCATTACCGCAAGTGGAGAATTTTAGACAGAGACAGAAAGAAGAATTGGAGAAATTTATACAACGACAAAAGGAAGCGGAACAAGCTTTTCTCCTACAGCAACAGCAACAGCAACAAGAAGAGGTAAGAAAAAAACAACAACAAGAAGAAGTAGCAGCAAAGAAACAAGAGGGTGAAAATCAAACGGTCACGGTACTGTTGGACATTTTAGCGGAGTTAAGAAGTCTGAAACAAATGTATCAGACTTCTTTATTACGATCGAAGAGAATACGACCTTCCCGAGCTAAACACGTCAACCCTGTGACTAAGCCTACCGTACCACCCTTAGTGATTTCAACCCAATCATCATCAACAGTACGCAGTCCAGAAGTAGGCCTTGGCCGTGGCAAAGGCTTAAGGCAGTTAAAGTTGATTGCTTAAACTCACCCCTACACCAATAAAAGGCCCTTTTCAGGGCCACCCACTTTTCTCGAAAGAGATAACCTTTCAATTTGCCAATAACTCAAAAAAAACCAACCCATTTTACCCCTATAGTACGTGTCTGTGTATGAGTGCGTGAGTGTCCGTTCTTATTTTAAAATCAAAACTCAAAGACACTTACCTTATATAATTAATTTATTCTTTTCTCCATTGTTACAATCCAATTCACAATTCACAACAGAACACTTTAATATAAAGTTCATTGACTTCTTCTTTCTCCTTGTTTAGTCTCTCTGTTTTTTGAATTTCTTCACCGTCTTTTCCTCTTCTTTCTCCTCATTTTCTTCCCTTCTTCTTTTCTTCTCCTGTTTCTTTGCCTCTTGTAAATAGAATTGTCTTCTTTCTTCCTCTGAAGAATCCCTCTCTTCTTCTAAAGAATTCCTCTTTTCTTCTGATTCCTCTTGTTTCTTTTTTGGGCAATCTGGAGACCAATGTCCTTTTTCTTGACAATAATAACAGGTATCTTTACTTTTGTCTTTTTTAGCCCCTGTTTTTTTTCTTTTTTGACGGTCTGGACACTCTGAAGACCAATGCCCTTTCTTCTGACAGATATAGCAAGTATCTTGACTTTTATCTCGAAAGGAAGGAGAGTAGTCCGTGGGCTGGTCTGAAGAGAATTTTCTAATGACCCCTCGCAAAGCTCTGACGAAACGTTCGATTTGGCTAGTCTCTTCCATCGTTGTGCTCGGCTTGAGAGTGAAATGAATAGTGAAAGAACAAGACACACACACACCCTTTTATATACGCTGGTTTGCCATGACTATAAATTAGTCCATCGTGTTTAAACTTGAGTCATTTGACGTTTTTCACTCAAGATGAAACGATCCTATTCATTCGAGAAGAAAGAAGAAGAAAGTAAGAGGCAGAAACGTGATCTATCGCCTCGTACCAGGGCTGAAATCTTGGCACAAATTCATGCCAGTGATTTTGAAGAGGACATGAGTGAACCAGAATCCGAACCCTCTAAACCAAGTTCACCACCCTTAGTCAACTCTGAAAAATACTATTCCATTCGAGAGACGGAAAAGCGCTCCTCTAGAAAATTTAGAACCACGGCTTACAAATACACAGTGAAGTTTAAAGATTTCAAGGCTGAAGTGCCGTTAGAGAAAGCAGAAGTGTTTATCACTGGGGTGTGGGATTCTTTGCTCACCCCACTCAAGCGACAATGTCAACCCAAAGAAGACGATCGCTTGAGACTTTCCAAACAACACGACGGTTTGAAATCCCCGTTTGGATCGAGTTTAGCACCCCTGCAGAATTGACGGCTTCCAAAGTCATGGACAAGATTCAACACGTACAACAATCTAATGACCAGTTTGACATCACCGATGGAAAAGCCACACTGGACATGACCCACGTCTTTCCTCCTCAAGGGACAGGACGCAAAAAGATGTTATTGGTGGACGACCTTCGCAACATTAAGCGTAGTCTTGTCCGAATTGACAACCCTCAAGACCAGATGTGTTTAGCCCGTGCCATCGTGGTGGGACGAACCTATGCCAACAAGAACGATACGGTAGAATGGAAAAGAACCTGGAAAATTATTCAACGATCGGACCGAGCCAAACAACGAAACGAAGCAGAACTCCTGTTGAACAAGCTGGCCTGTCCAAAGACACACCCTGTGGCATTCCTGAGATGCAAAAATTGCAAGATGCCTTAGCTCCACGATACACCTTGAAAGTGCACCCTCAAGAAGTGCGCGGACCTCTGTTGTTTCGAGGCCAAGATTTTAAGGACGGAAAATACATTCATGTTTATTATCACGATGACCATTTCGATACCATTACCACTATCACCGGATTCTTGGGATATATTTATTATTGTGAGAAATGTGATTATGGTTATAACAATCGAGAGCAACACAAGCATTGTGGATGGAAATGCTCAGGATGTTTGGCCTCTCCACCCTATGTGAGCGAAGAACCAGTGCCTTGTTCAACTTGTCTGCGCACGTTTGTCAGCCCTACCTGTTACCAACAACATTTGAAGACGCAAGGTTCACAGCAGAAATGTGCTTGTTAACTCCTGAGATTGTGCCCTACGTGTGGACAAGGCATACGTACCAATAGTACCAAGGCACACGCATGTCGAGGAAAAAAAAATGTCACATTTGTCACCACATCGTGGACTTGGAATACCAATGCTACGTGCAAAAATACCAACCCCCACCAGAGAAAGAGGACGGTCACAAGAGGAAAGGAAATTTCATCTTTTTCGATTTCGAATGCATGCAAGAGACTGGCATTCACATTCCTAATTTCTGCGTGGCTCATCGAGCGTGCGAGAAGTGCATTCAAGAACCTATCTTCAGTCATTGACCTCACTGTAGCAAGATTGCTGGAGGACGTGAAAAAATCTGTCGGGGACCGAACACGTTAGTCGATTTTGCCCAATGGGTTTTAGACCCCATCGACAAGACGTGGAGTCAAGAGGACATCGAACGTTACGGAGATTGTCATCGTCATGCCACGGTGATGGCTCACAATTTCTCCGGATACGATGGACAGTTTCTTCTCAGATACTATACGGAACATGGCACCGAACGTCCTAAAGTGACTTTGAACGGAGCCAAAATCATTTTCATGCAAGTGGGACAAGTACAGTTTAAAGATTCGATGAGCTATTTGGCCATGCCTTTGAGTCGAATGCCTAAAACGTTTGGAATGACAGAAATGGCTAAAGGGTACTTTCCACACCTTTTCAATACGGAAGCCAATCAACACGCCGTTCTACCCCATTTACCTGAGGCTCACTATTACGATCCCGACAACATGCGTACCGAACAACGAGAAGCTTTCTACGCTTGGTACCAGGCTCACGCCTCGGACCCTTTCGACTTTCAGGAAGAAATGCTAAAGTATTGTCGTTCCGACGTGGACATTTTACGGCGTTGCTGTGGAAAATTTCGAGAACTGTTCATGAAACATGGAGGGGTCGATCCTTTGAAAGAAGCTTGCACCATTGCCAAAGCGTGTTCCTTAGTGTATCGACAACGATTCATGCCTGAAAACACCGTGGCTGTCATTAGTCCTCAAACGACCCACTATGTCAAACGTCAATACTCGGTCAAAGCCCTACGTTGGTTACATTACTTGTGCGACAAGGAAGACAAATGGATTCAGCATGCCCGCAACGGAGGAGGCGAAAAGACCATCGGAACGTATTCGGTCGATGGCTGGGACTTAGAAAACCCCAAGATCGTGTACGAGTTTAACGGTTGCTTATTTCACGGATGTCTCGTCTGTTACCCTGATCGTAGTACTAAAAATCAGTTTTTACAACGAACCATGGAAGACTTGTACCAGGACACTTGTCAGCGGCGCCTAAAGTTGGAAGAGGAAGGATACCAAGTGGTGGAAATGTGGGAACACGAGTACGATCACCGTATGAAAACCGATCCCGAGTTTAAACGCCTCGTGGAAAGTTACCAGTTCATGGACCCGCTGAACCCGAGGGATAGTTTGTACGGAGGAAGGACCAATGCCACCTGTTTGCTGTACCAAGCCGACGAAGAGAAAGGAGAAGAAATCAAATACTTGGACGTGTGTTCGCTGTATCCCTACGTGTGCAAATATTGTCGCTTTCCTGTAGGGCACCCGCAATTGTTAACGGAACACATCGACCTGAAAAACATTCGACAATACGAAGGCTTGATCAAGTGTAAAGTTTTGCCTCCCACGAACCTATACCATCCCGTCTTACCTCACCATTGTCAAGGCAAACTGATGTTTCCCTTGTGCCGTACTTGTGCCGAAACGTGCAACCAAGACCAACCTTGTCAGCACACCCAGGAAGAACGTGCCTTGACGGGAACCTGGGTCAGCGTAGAATTGTTCAAAGCTCTGGACATGGGATACCAACTGTTAGAAGTGTACGAAATTTGCCACTTTCCCAAGACACAACAATACCATAAGGGTGACCCCAGTCAGAAAGGCATTTTTGCTGACTACGTGGATGCCTTTTTGAAACTGAAACAAGAAGCCAGCGGCTATCCTTCCTGGTGTCACACTCCCGAAGACCAAATACAATTCAAAGAGAAATACTATGAACAAGAAGGCATCACTTTAGACCACATCGAGAAAAACGAAGGCAGGCGATCGTTTGTCAAAGTGATGTTAAATTGCTTGTGGGGTAAAATGGCACAACGACCGTGTTTACCCAAGACGGATTATTTGACAGAACCTTCCCGCTACTTCCAGATGATTCACGACAAAACCAAATACATGAAACACGTGGACGTCGTTCGTGAGGATTTGATCTTGGTCAATTACGAAGAAGATCTGGACTTTGTACAAGACGACCCTTTTGGAAATGTCATCATTGCGGCTTACGTGACAGCCCATGCTCGCTTAAAATTGTACGAAGCTTTAGAACTGTTAGGGGAACGCGTCCTGTACTTTGACACGGACAGTTGCATTTACATCCATCACCCGAGTCAACAGCACCCTAACATCGAAGGAGACCGTTTAGGAGCCTGGACAGACGAGCATCCCGACGACAAGATTCTAAGTTTCGTCAGTGGCGGTCCCAAAAATTACGGCTACGAATACCGTGACAAACAAGGAGAAGTGCACACGACGTGCAAAGTGAAAGGACTGACTCTAAATTATCGTACCGGTCGTGTGGTGAACTTTGGGGTATTGAAAGAAGCCTTGCAATCAGGAGAGGATGAACACTTTAAAGTGACCACCTATCAACCGAACAAGATTGTACGTTTACCCACTCACCACATCGTCAGTCGGCCCTTGGAAAAAGTCTATCAAATCGTGTACCAGAAGCGAGTGCGACTTCCCAATCATTTCACCTTACCGTATGGACACGTCGGTATTGGTCTGTATATAAAAAAGGAACCCTAGGCAAGATCGATAGTTCATTAGGACTACCAAGACCGAGCGAACAAGATGAATACTTTCAGAGAAACACAAAACAAGTTGTTTAGAAAGGCACAATTCAAGTGTGAGGCTTCTGAAGTGGAATGCGATTGTGAGCCTTGCGATGGGTACGATGCTGTACGTTGTGACCTTAGTGATGCCGTAAAGCATCATGGGAACTTTAGTGTCACTACCCCTATTATGGAAAGGGATGCTGTGCGTGTCAAACCTGAGGGATGCGAAAGTGATGCCGCTCGTCCTCTTGGACAGTTTACTGGGTTTCGTTTTAGAGGGGAATGTTCACCTTCACGTCTACCCCCCTACGGATGTCATCCAGCCCTGAGCAAACTCCTGTCCATGTCACCCAACCCTCATCGAAACGAACCTGTGAAAGACGAATATTCGTTTCCTGTGCGTTTGTCAGAATACTGCGACTTTGAAAATCGTCTTCAATCGTTCAAAGGAAAATGGCCTAAGTATCTGGGAGGACCGACCCCCGAAGAATTAGCCAGAGCCGGATTTTTCTACTTGGGCGAAGGAGATAAAGTCAAGTGCTTCAGTTGCGGTGTGTCACTTCATTACTGGGAACCGCAAGATTCGGCCTACGTAGAACATGCTCGATGGTCACCGAATTGTCATTACTTACCCTTAGTGGGACCGAGACACTGAAGTAACTTACCATAATCTGTTCATGGATACTTTACTCGAGAACATTCGTGCTTTGCCTGTGGAGTTGAGAGAACGCATTTACCGAGAGCTGGTCAAAATACAAGTGAAACGTAAAGAACAATTGCATCCGTTACGTCACCGGTGTTTGAACCACTGGTACCTGAATGCTATACAAGGACTGATTGAGTTGAAACTGTTCCATTGGACAGACATTGATCAACGACCTCCTGGTTATAAAAAGAATTCGTTTGGTATTGACGATTCTATCTACTACATTGTAAACATACTCGATCCAATTCCAGAGGAAGAGTTAACGAATTACCAACATCTTTTACGCAATGTCAACTTGGTGAAAGAGGAAACTTCTGAACGAATTTTAATGTGTAGATTAGTGATGAAACGATTTAGATTCCAGTATAAAAAAGGCCTGTGACCAAGTCGGGGGTATCAGTGTTTTTTTTTCGGTGCTCCTGAAGACTCAAAGATGTCACCCTCCAGAAAACCCCAAGGAAAGAAAAGGAAAGGACTACCACCACGTTTAGTCAGACATGGGGACATGTTATCTGTCCTGTTCAAAGCTTCTCCACCTCTACGAAAAAAACTCATTCAATCGGCCTCCAAAGAGGTCATCGATACCGTGTGCGAATGTTGTTTGAACGTTTTGAAAGGCACGATCCCTTTGTCGAAACACCAGACACAATGCTTAAGCAAACATCGTCACGTTCTTCGTCAAATGGTTCAAAAGAAAATTCCCATTCGTCAAAAGAAGAAGATGTTGGTCCAACGTGGATGCATTTTACCTCTCTTGTTAGGCCCCATACTGAAAGGAGTCTTGGGAACCATGTTAGGAGGACTGGTGGGAGCAAGATAAAAAGGCCCTCGGAAGTCCCAAAATCTCAGAATCGACCCCTGACAACCCCAATGGAAGGACGAAAATTAGCTTTAGTGCCTTACAAACGATGGATGGAATATCATCGGTGGCAAGAACAACGCACCCCGCATTTACCTCCCAATCCCAATTTGAGCGAGATGTCCCAGTTACAACACGAATTGCAGTCCTTGATGGATCGCCAAGATTTGTCCGAAACAGCAAAATCGCAAAAGTACGGTCAACTTTTGCAACGACTGCAACTCTTTCACCAGAAAGCTTTAGACGAAACAGCTCTACCCACTCTGAAAGATTTTAAGACCTTGATGAAAAGTCCATCACCATCACCAGTACCAGTACCACCACTACCAGTGACGAAGACAGAAAAAGGAAAAGAAGAAGAAGAAGAAGAAGAAGGGTTTCAAACTCCACCAGAAAAAGTACGCAAGTTAAAAACACCACCTACCTCCAGAATTTAATGGATTAAAAAGATGATGGCCACCCCTTCTTCATCACAAGAGAAAAAGAAAGTGAAGACAGAAGTGAAGACAGAAGTGAAACAAGAACCGATATCCCCCGCTCAGACATCCTCCTCTTCAACACCTATTGCCGGTCGCACACGCAAAGCATTGCAATCCAAGAAAATACCCCAAGAGAAAAAGAGTAGCATCCTCCAAGAGTGGGTGCCTTATTAACACACCAACGAACACAAAAAAATAAAAAATGGAAAAAGTCTTAGCCAGCATTTACTACGATCCCTCGCATCTTGCAGGTTACGCAGGAGTTCAAAAATTGTATCGTGCTGCCAAAACTCGACTGAAATGTCTCCGGTTAACTCAAGTGCAACGATGGTTACAAGAACAAGCTACCTACACTTTACACAAACCCATTCGACGCAAGTTTGCCAGAAGTCGCACCCGAGTGGAAGGCATCGATCATCAATGGCAAGCCGATTTAGCCGATGTCTCTCATTTGGCCAGCTACAATCGTGGCTACAAATATTTGTTTTGTGTCATCGACGTCTTTTCCGAATTTGCCTGGGTCGTACCCTTGACTTCCAAATCGATCAGCGAGTTAGTGCGAGCCCTGCAACGGGTGTTGAAACAAAGCGGTCGTCACCCTCTTCGATGGCAAACGGACAAAGGCACCGAATTTCTGAACCAAGCTTTCCAAAAAGAATTAAAGAAACGTGACATTCATTTTTTTACCACCGAGAATCCAGAAACCAAAGCCAGCATCGTGGAACGTTTTCAACGCACTTTGAAAGAACGCATGTGGAAATATTTTACGCATCACCACACTCTGAAGTACATCGACATCTTACCGCACCTGGTGCAAGCGTACAACCAATCTTACCATCGAAGCATCAGACGTGCCCCGCAAGACTTGACTCCTGAGAACGAAGTGTTGGTGTTTGAGCGCCTGTTTGGTACGTCCCCGACGAGGGCTGTCCCCAAGAAAAGTGGAATGTTGGCCGTAGGATATTGGGTGCGCATTGGCAAAACCAAACGCACTTTTGACAAAGGTTACTTACCTATCTGGACGACCGAATTGTTTCGCGTCACTGGACGAGTGCATGGCCGTCATCCTGCCGTCTATAAATTGGAAGACATGAACGGAGAAGTGCTCAAAGGAACGTTTTATTTGCCCGAGTTACAAGGTATGACCAAAAAAGAAGACGACGTGTACGACATCGAAAGTATTCTCGAACGCAGAACCCGTGAAGTGGGCAAACGACGTGTCAAAGAAGTCAAAGTACGTTGGAAAGGATATCCACCCAGTTTTGATTCTTGGATCGACGCTTCGCAAGTCATCGACTATAAAAAGAAGTGACCATCATGCCCTTTCACACAGACGCAGCTACGTCGACCACTGCTTCACCTAGTTCTTTTGTGCGAGATTTACAAAAACAACCCTTGTGGGTGTGGTCCGGAGAACGTGTGCCTAAAACGCAAATCGTCTTTTTGTGCCAAATCTTCGTGGTGTATTGTGTCATCGGGGCAGCCATTGCCAATTTGAGCTTGCAACAAGGAGACAAACAATTGTGGGCCATTTTATTGAGCAGTTTCATCGGTTACCTGCTTCCCAATCCCTCCCTGAAATTCACCTCGAACGGAAACCACGGGAACCTTGTGTCCAGTGCCAGTGCCAGTCACCACTCCAACAACAACCACAACCAGAACCCCATTTTAGGCGGAGACACGCCTCTAACGTCCAGTAACCCCTCGGACAGCCACAGAACTCTGGAATTATGAGTCACCAAAACCAATTTTACTTAACCTTACCCAGTGACAGTTCCATGGAGGTGTTTCCCAAGAACACTTTGTGTTGTTACACGGCCAAATTACCTCAAGCCATCCCCTTAGATCACGAAGCCCATTGGGAAGTGGCTTTAGTGGAAATCATTCACCCGACCCAAGTCCTCATGTCCTTCCCAATCAAAATAAATCTGATGTGGAAGTTCATGACGAACAAATACAACGCAACTTGGATGACAACGTCAAATATGACAAGAAAACCCGTTCACAAAATCAAAAGTATACCACCTATCACTTGTAAATTCCCCCAGGCTATTATTTTAGTGGTCAACATTTGGTCAGCACCATAGCCACCAGGTTTAATGGCGTGTTTCTTAGAGCTTTGGAAAGTGTCAAAAAAAGTGTCACCCTGGAATACCACAAAACAGCTCGTCGCTTCCTAATGAAATTTCCTGAGGGGGGTAAAATCACGTCTTTCTTATTTTGTCCTGAATTGTTTGACATGTTGGGCGGAGACATGAACATGAGAATGACCATGATGAAGAAAAACGAATTACCCATCGTTTACGACAACGAGTCTTTTAGCAAGTTATTTCGTACCCCGGTAGAACTGAATCAAGGACTGAATTTGATGTTCGTGTATTCCGATGTGGAGGAGTACAACGTGGTGGGACACACCTCCGTACCGTTACTGCGTGTCATTCCTTTCAAAGTGGATTCTGCCACGAACGCTGACGAGGAAGGTGGAAACACTTATCACGTCCACCGCGAATTTGTCTATCCTCACTATTTGCCTGTCAGCAAGTCGTATTTGGACACGGTCAACATTACAATAAAAGGAGATTTGGGACAAAATATTCCATTCACCAAAGGAAAAGTCACGGTGAAACTTCATTTTCGAAAACGGTTCTCTCACGATTCGTAAGTCATGTATCCAGTGTACCGAGGGGTTGCTCGACAGCGAGGACACGGTTTAGGAGACATGTTAAAATCGGCCTTTCGTTCGGTGGCTCCGGTGTTAAAACCGATGGTGACACGCGGATTGCACGCCTTGAAAGATGCGGCACTGACGCAAGGCAAAGAATTTCTCCAAAATGTCATCGTCGACAAGCAAAACCCTAAAGAAGCCTTCATGAGGGCAGGCAAAAATGTCTTGTTACAAACGGGCAAAGACCTTTTGGGCCGACGCGAAACACCTATAAATGCCCTGCACGCTACCGAGTCAGGCATTCAGCAAGGACAAGGCAGAAAGAGACGACGAAGAAAACACCCTTTCACCAGACTTCACACGTCTAAAGCGAGAAAGACCAAGAAAAGAAGAACCGTTCGAGACTTAGATGTTTTCGATTATTGAGACACAGAGAAAAAATGATGCACCGAGAATCTTGCGCTTGTTCCAAAACGGAACTGGATCTGTTTGCCATGCCCCCCACCATGATGACGATGCAAGAATCCCAGTGGGTGGAATTTCACCCCGTCTCCTCTTTGACAGCCTCAGCTCCCATCGAGTTTGAAATCAAAGGACAGCCCGAAGATTACATAGATCTGAATAGCAGTTACTTGTACTTGAAAGTCAAAGTTGTCAATGAGGACAATTCGCCCCTAGATGGCGATGAGGTAATAGCTCCCGTCAACAATTTCATGCATTCCTTGTTCAGTGGAGTGGACTTGTACTTGAATAACAAACTGGTCAGCAGCAGCATGGATACTTACCCTTGCCGTGCCTACCTGGAAAATCTTTTGACGTACGGAATAGATGCCAAGAATACTCATCTCAATGCTTGTGTGCTGTGGGAACCTGACGAAGCGGGAAGTTTGACGCAAGTGATAATGAGGGCTTTGAGGAAAGACGAAACAAAATCAAAAATGGAAAGAGTTTAGAACTGATGGATCGTTTGCATTTGGACATGTGGTTGCAAGAGAAATATTTGCTAAACGGGGTGGATGTCCGCTTGAGACTGAATCGTAGCAGTGCCGCTTTCCATTTGATAGGTACTACTGCTTGCAAAACTGTCATCGAGGAAGCCAGGCTCTACGTACGACGCGTGGAAGTGTTACCCAAAGTAGGTACCGACATCAGTCAGACGTTGAGCAGAACGACCGCTAAGTATCCGATCCGACGCGTGGAAGTGAAAACCTTCACCATTCCCAAAGGACAGCGATCCATGATCCAAGATCATCTGTTCCAAGGACAGCTACCCAAACGTTTGATCCCTGGTATGGTCGCGAATGATGCCTTCAACGGAGTTTTGGCTAAAAATCCTTTCCACTTTCGCAACTTCAACGTGTCCAAGATCGAAGTCAGTCGCGATGGCAAGACCTTGTGTACCCGACCTTTCGAACATGACTTTACCAACAAAAATTACTTGAGATCGTACTTGTCCTTGTACGAAGCCACCGGCCAGTTAGGAACCAACACCAGTCACGGCATTACGTACGAAGATTACGCAGGAGGCTACGCTTTGTGGGCTTTTGATTTCACTCCAGACCAAGGCAGCGACGAGGGACATTTCCACCCTATAAAATCCGGCCAGATTCGTGTGGAAATTCAGTTTGGAAACCGACTCGGTGAAGATGATGTAACGTTGAACGTTATCCTGTATGCCGAATTCGATAATACCATAGAAATCAACAGTTTGAGAGAAGTTATTCTAGATTACTAGAAACCATGGAAGACTGTTATCCCTCTTTACCTAGTGGAGAAACTTTGGACATGGAATGTGAGGAGACCGTGGAAAAAGAAGAATCCCAAGACAAAGACGAAGAAGTTATCATGATGAAGTCAAGATGGCCAGAACAAGAACCCCATTTAGTCTGCTGTTTTGCCAAACACTTGGTCGAAAAAATGACGGAATTGATCAAGAAAGATTGCTATGGATGTCAAAACGATCATCCCAGTCAAATTCAACACGATAAATGCCTAATGTTGAGTCAAGAAGAAAAATTGGACGAGTATCTGGACGAAGCTTGGAGTCTCATCTCGGACGAAGTCGTGTGGCACCAGTGGTATAAAGACTTGCGTGAACATTCTTGTCCACCATTAACTACTCAAGAGATCGATCCTATGGAAGCTCTCCTGAATCAGAGTGAGGAGACGAAACGAAGAAACGGTTATTTGTCAGACATTTTCAAGCAAAAAGTCAGGATCGAATTGACGACTTATTATTACCTGTGAAGAAGAAGAAAACACACAAAACAATGGATACCTGGGAACTTTATTACCTTTTGAACCACAGTTCGTACACAGCTTCTTGGAATCCTGTCGTCTGTGCTAAAGATGAACTCCCTCATCGCAAACCTCAAGACCATCTAGCTTATGTCATCAACACGGACGACAGTCATCTCCCAGGAACCCACTGGGTAGCCGTCTACTTTCCTCAAGAAGGATGTGTGGAATATTTCGATTCCTATGGATTGCCCCCTTTGGAAGACGATATCATTGACTTTATGAGAAGAAATGCTCAAACCACCCGATTCAATAATGTGAAATTACAAGGCACAGATTCCTTGGTGTGTGGACAGTACTGTGTGTATTTTCTGCATCATCGCAGCCTGGGCTATTCCTTAGAACATTTAGTGACTCATTTTGATCCTCGTTCTTCTTCTAGAAACGATGTTAAAGTAGATCGATGGTTTTGTGACCATTATGCTTATCTTTTGTCTCAAGCTAGGAAACGTAGTGTCCATCAATGGCCTAATGACTTCCAACAGTGGAAATCACAATTTCATTCACAACGTTGTCAGCCCTGTTTAAAGTAGACTATAAATTGAAAAAAATGTTTGTGATTTGAAGAAAAAAATGTTTGATGTTATAATGTTGGATTATTGTTAAAAAATGTTAGAGCTGTTCTTGGTTATTGTTAAGTGATTATTGAATAAAAAATGTTGTATTTTGAAAAAAATGCCTTTGTCGTTTGTTTGGCTATAAGAATGTTTGATTGATGCTCTTTGACTTCTCTCTATCCCTCTCATGACACTCATTGAACGTTGCAACTCGAAAACCGTGGAGGGATGTTTTCCTTCACGTCCGCGCTTTGACTTTAAGAACCGGGTTGTTTCCAGTCTAACCATCCATTGTCGACTCATCCTCCTACGAAGATGTGCTCCAAACTAGCTAAGCTAAACGAAGCCTACGTGAATTTGCATAGGGTCAGACACAGTCTGATACCGAAACCAGAAGAGATAGAGAATGTGAGAATGTTAAAAGTTACTGAAGACCTGATAGAAGAGCTCTTCAGAGAAGAAGTGAACAGGGAGAAAGAAGAATGGACAGAGAACTACAGACTTCAGAGACAGCAGCAACAGCAGCAACAACAACAACAACAGCAGCAGCAGCAGCAGCAACATGAACCTGACAGAGGCTTTGTCGATTGTCGTATCGACACCAAAGAGTTCTTCTTCTCTTTCCGAAGAAGCAGACCTATTGCCAGAAAATCTATCCTCAGAGGATATCGCATTCTTAGAAACTAAAAAAGATTGCCATAGCAAACAAAAAAACAAAAAACAGCCCTTTTCAGGGCTACCACAATACTCTAGAAAAGAAATAACCATCAATTTGCCAATGTGTGTAGCTAGAGTAGTGTGATAATAAACACTAACTCTTTTTTTAAAAATGTGAGGGTATGTGTTTGTGTATAGGATTGTGTGTTTGTAAGTGCTCACGTACGTTGGAGTGGATAGTAGATTAAGATGATGTTTTTTTGGTGTTTGAGGTGTGGGGAGAGTAGATTTGGGGTTTGATTGTATTGCTTTGCGTATGTGAATAGTATATTGAAGTAATTAATGAAAATTTTTTAGAATAGTGATGAGTAGTATAAAAAGTGAGTGAGTGTTTCTTTTAGGTCCGCGCGTTGTTTGGTCATGATCTAGGTAAGATCAATTCTATGTTTTTTAGGGGGATGTTTTCCTTCACGTCCGCGCTTTCACTATAAATTGAAACTCACTGGACAGTCCAGCTACCCTGTTCATTTGTTGACAAAACAATGAATACCAGAATTGTGAAACTGCTAGAACTCCAGATGCACCTGGAATATGCCAGGCGCATACTAAATGAACTGGCCGCGGAGGCCATTGTCGAAGAAGCAAGAATGAAAGAGGAGGAGGAAAGAAGAAGAAGAAAAGAAGAGGAGGAGAGAAGAAACAAAGAAGAGGAGAGAGGAAATTTCAGAATCTCAGAGACAGAAAATTGGGATTCTGAAGCCACATATCCCGCCTCTGCACTCCCAAGAAGAAAGGTGAAAGGAGACTGGGGAAGAAGATGCGTGTGTGGCGCCAGGCCAGGAAGGTGCCATCATTAGATAGGTGCATCTGGAGTTAAAAAAAACCCAACAGCCCTTTTCAGGGCTACCCAATACTCTAGAAAAGAAATAACAATCAATTTGCCAGTGTGTGAAGGTAGAGTAGTGTGAATATAAACACTGACTCTTTTTAGTGTGAGGGTATGTGTTTGTGTGTTAGTGTTTGTAAGAGCTCAGGTATGTTTGTGTGAATAGTAGATTATGGGTTTCTTAATTGTTTCTTAGCGTATGTGGAGAGTATAGTTTGGGTTTTATTATATGAAATGAGAAAGTGGGGGATGTTTTCCTTCACGTCCGCGTGTTGTTTGGTCATGATCTAGGTAAGATCAATTTTATGTTTTGGGGGATGTTTTCCTTCACGTCCGCGCTTCTCGTATAAGAACCCACAGTATTCGTCGCTCAAACCATTCTACAAAGAATAATCTAGAAAAGATGACGCAAGTGACTGATTTATTTAATCAATTGAGACATATCTATTTCTGGATAATAGATGCAGAATATGCTATAGAAAGGATACAAAAGGAATGGGAGTATGAAGATAAAGAACACTTGGTAACCAGTCAAATCGAACGTATAAAGACCGCCAGACATATAATAGAAGGAATGATAGAAGATGAAGTCAACAAATCAAGAGGATTTATTGACCCACCTTATGTCAGAGTGGGGAGTTTGAAGGAAGCACTGAATTATGTCATCCAAGTCCGGTGCTTCCTAGAACATATAGTGTATTGGACGGAGTTGTCATATATGAAGAGGGGACTGAACAGGTTGAAAAAAGGAGAAGAAATAATGAAACAAGTGATGACTGAAGAGGTGAAAAAGATAAAAGAAAAATGGAGTCAAGAAAAACAGGATAAGGAAACAATAAAGAAGAAACAGGCCTTTGACAAAGTCAATCAAAACTGGATCAAGATACAAGAGAAGTTCAGGGCTATGGGTCACCCAGACTGGTTACATGAAAAAGAAAAGAGGAAGAACAAAGGAATTTGGGGAAAGATTAGGGGCTGGATGAGGAAATGGAGGAAATAGAAGAAGAAGAAGCAGAAGAAAGCGAAAGGCCCTTTTCAGGGCCACCCATATTTCACGAAAAGAGAATGACTTTCAATTGCCTACCCCCTTTTTTTTTTAAAAAAAATTTATTTTATAAATTTTTTTTAAAAAAAAATCCCATATTCAATTTCCCTTGACGCTAGGCAGTCCCATGATTTTTCTCCATATTCAATTCCCCTTGATGCTAGAGTGACCCACGATTTATTCCCATGTTAATTTTCCCTTGTCGCTAGAGTGACCCACGATTTATTCCCATGTTAAATTCCCCTTGTCGCTAGAGTGACCCACGATTTTTCCCCATGTTAAATTTCCATTGTCGCTAGAGTGACCCAGGGGTCTCTGTAATGCTAATTCCCATTGTCGCTAGGGTGACCCCATTCACTACTTACTATCGAAAATGTTGTTCCAATTTTTATATAATTGCTGAACCCCTGACAACATTTTTTAGCAAGAAAAACACGTTCCTTTGGACTGAAAAACGTCAGGAGGCTTTTGACTTGTTAAAAGCCATACTTAAAAGTGTGCCAGTTCTTACAGCTCCAAATGTCAGCCAATCATGTAAACTGTCTGTTGATGCAAGTGATGTTGGAGTTGGAGCAGTCTTTATTCAAGAAGATCAAAATGGTATTGATCATCCAGTGTGCTATTGTTCTAAGAAATTAAATAAACACCAAATAAATTATTCAACAGTCTGGAAGGACTGCTTTGCTCCGATTTTGGCATCACAACATTTTAAAGTTTACCTTAGTTCAGCTCCTTCTTCAATTAATGTTTTTAGTGATCACAACTCCCTTCCTTTCATCGGCAAGATGAAAAATAGAAATCAAAGACTACTCAGATTGAGTTCGTTGTTATGATGTTGACATTGGGAAAAGATTATTTAATAGCAGATGCACATTGCCATGTATAACAATGTATTATTTCTTGCACACTGTGTGTAATGTATAAGAATTATTTTTAACCTCATGTATAATTAGTCTGTGGTAAAAAGAAAGCTTTATCATATAAATCCTTCTTTTTCTTTATGGGGGAATTGTTATGTGTACTTGACTTAATTTATATCTGATTTAACTATTTGCAAGTTTTAAAATCTTATTATTTTTAATTTCATTATATGTCAAAATAATTTAGTTTTGTTCACCAGGAACTCGATACTTTTGCAGAAAATAGTTTGACCTTGACTTTTCATTTGTAAACAAATAAAGCTGACCTAGTTTCCGACCTTAATTCAAAATTAGTAACAGTCACGCGAACAAGTCCTTTTTTAAAATGTATTTCTATTGTGCTCATAATAAAGATAGATCGAGGTTGTATTGGATACGTGACCCTAAACTTGTAAATAGTTTCAATGAAGTAAACAACATTTTTTTATTCTTAGAGTAAAATGATTGGTTTTTGTCATGGTCATGTTGAGAGTACGTGATGTAAACATGATCACGTTACCCTCATCAGGGCATCCGTTTTGTGCAGTATTCAGGTTTTATACCGATGTTTATAGGGAATTTAGTCAATCTGGGTTTAAAATACTTGATGTCCAGTCGTTTGCTTCTGTTGTTGCCAGTTTTCGAGTTATATGTTAATTTTTCTTCCGATTATTTCGATTCTAAAAGATTAATTCGTTTCTTTGGAAATATTTTGAGTGCTCATACAGAATTCTTGAATAAAGACATTTCTTAAAAATTTTATTCGGATTTCCAACATTGGAGAGTTATTTCTTGTGTTTCTACAAGGAACTGTAGGCAACAGTATTGTACAGGATACAGCATACGTCATCGCCTTCCATCTTGGATTCTTCGTCGGGACTCGAACTTGAATTCATTAGAACATTTCATTATTAGGACTTTTACAATTTTATTCGTGGAGTATTCTTGGATTATATTTGGATATGAGTCTTAAAATCGTAAGTTCTTATATTTTCTTCATTTTTACAGTATTTTTGCAAGAAAATAAATTCTTTGTTAAATGTTTCAAAGCTTCTTGTTTTCACTCTTTCTTGTGTTACTATTTATTCGAGCCTAAACACGTAACATAAAAAATGCAAGTGTATCGGCTTTTTGGCATCTCTCGGTAACGTTATTCCGTAGTCTCTAGCTTAAGCTTACTCGCGGTTGGCAGTATAAAACAGGAATCATCTTTTGTTTGGGCAATAGGTTTTTGCATTATAATTTTTCTTTACCAGGATTAGAGAGCTCAATCTTCTCGATCCTTTCTTAGCCTTTTTTTCCTTGGCTTATTTTCCTGAACAACATCGGCGGTATTTTCAACATTAGCGTTGGAAAGTATTAGTGCGCGATAATACTCAGCCAGGGATCCTTATGGTTTGCAAAGCTGATCTGAGGCATGGTCTAGCCCCGATACCAACATGTAAGTTGAGCAAGTGTGATTTACCGTATTCATTATGACATATTCATGGCCGCTTGCACGGTGGGTAAGTCATGGGGTATGGAAGGCGCGGAGCCACTCAGTTATTGAAAATCCAAAACTCCCATAATATAACTACTTTGTATGACGTTATCTAATTTTGTACACAAAAAAATGACATGATTTTGTTTTTCAATATCTAGCGTTTTTCTTTTAAATTAGTTAGATAATATTTTCTTTTCTTTAACAGTTGTTCATATCTACAATTTAAGGAAGAGAGGAATTATGATAATTCGCGCATGAGTTTCGTTTCCATTTTGCACAAGAAGTCATTAAAATCATTTATATAATGAATGATGACAGCATAGCATAGAACTTGCTCTGTTTGGCTCCATTTCGTAAAAGAACTTGATTATGTAACGGCAACCCTAAAAGGGTGACCTTGATCGTTAAATCGCTCGGCCATTTCCGTCAGAATGTGCGATAGCCTCGGATATGGTTGTAGTAATACATATAAATGTGAAAATATTTTGGTGATTCGTCTTTGCTGCGTGCAGCGCCACATATTACGACTGCAAAGGCCATAATTGCTTCGCTGTGACTGTACCTCTGGCAATAGTATATTGTTCCATATAATGAAGATATTTCAGAATATAGTTCTCGGCAGCGACGCATATATCCGAGGTTTCTTTCATGACTTGACGGAAAAGGCCGACATTACTACGATTCGATCTGAGTCTGTGGCATGTGTTTCAAACGCTTGCGTAACTTGGTTTCTTGCTGGCAGGAATATGTCCGTTCTATATCCTAAACCCTAGATAAAGTTTAAAAGGTTGTCAATTGTACATGTTGTGATTTATAGGGGCGGTTGATGACAGTCATTTATGCGGTTACCCTCACTGATGAGCGTAGACAGAAGTCTACGCCGTCTCCGAGTTTTGCGGGGAATCCTGCAAACTCGGGGAAACCCCATTCTCCGAATTGAACCTTGCAGGCTCTGCGCAACGTCAGGATCTAGAGCGACAGAGGGTGGGTAGACATTCACGTGATTTCAGTCTTTTTAAAGAGGAATATATTGTTGTGTGTATGCTCCATACGACGTATTGTGATATCTAAATTATGTCTTCCCCCACCGCGTACTTCTAGGCTATCGGTAGTTCTCCAAAGTAACACTGAAACGTCGACCTTGTATGATGTCTTACATTTTAATACTATTTAGAGTTGACCATCATAAACAGTGAAAAATTGCATTATCATCATAGACATGACAATGATTCATGACTATAATGCAGTTCTACACTGTTGTAGAAGTTTGTGGGTGGGGTGGGAGTAGAGACTAGACCAGCAAAGTAGTTATCCACCTTTTCTTTTCTGTGCCATGACTGGTTACACCACTAGTCATGCCAGATAACACATTTTTGGTATATGAGTAGACGAGATGGAAAGGGCAAACACGGTTCTAAATTGAATTTCAGGATGAGGAGTCCTGGACTCTTTACTCATGTAAGCATCTCTGATCTATATCAGAGGGTCACTAGCATACATTCGTGTGTACCTCACTTTCAGAAAGATAGAAAGTAAAATGAAAAGCAAATACTCATTATTTTAATAATATCAAAATTAAATTCTTAATAATTATGCACATAAATTTATGAAGGTTATTTTTACCTTGTTAGTAATGATAAAAACAAAATATAAACCACAACAATAAAATTGTCAGTAGTATATTTCACTGCAAAGGATGCTGACTGCAGTGTTGTTAATAGCATCTCGATTCCCACCAAAGAAACTTAAAGGAATAAACATGTTAATTACTAAACAGTGTTAAAAGCCTTCAAGTTAATCCTTAAAGTAAATAAGGTGGGATATAATGTGGGCTCAAAACATAAATTTGGTGGCCACATGTACAGTACCTAAATACATGTAATTTGAGAATGCAGATTGAACTGTTGTCAAGATGAATTTGTATACACTGTAGGTACTTATACTCAAATATCACCAGTCAAATGGAACTTTCACCTTTTTGTTGTTTTTGCTTATTCTTCCTTTTGTTGTTCATTTTTATCACATTTCTCAAAAATAAACAGAATTTCATTTTTCCTAGTCAGCTTTTTTGCACTCTTAAGTTTCTGGTACTATAAAGCCCTGTAGAAGTCACATATTTTGTACATTAGCAGACCTGCCACTTATCCTGATTTACTCAGGATAATCCTGAACTTTTGTTTAAAAATCGAAACTCCAGATTTCCCAGTTTTGTCAAAAATCCAGATTTGTAAAGATGCCAAAATAATTTTTTTATTTTCATGATGGCTGTGCAAAGAGCTCAAAAGAGATGCAGAAATTCCATGAGGAATACACTAGTCATACTCTGAAAATCTATAATTTTTTCCCTTTCAATTTTTTTATGCTGATATTTAATGTGCTAATTAATTAACACTAAATATCAGCATGAAAGATCAAAATGGAAAACGTATAGATTTTCGCTGTATGACTGTAACATACATTTTTCATGTTAAGTAAATAGCATAAGACAGCAGAGATGTCAATTCTTCTTTAATTTTATTTTAAATATATGGATGCAAACACTGATCTTGATTTTTTTCTTCTCTAAATCGAAGTTGTTTTCATTTGGCAGGTCTGCATAAGATGTGCCAGGTAGAATGTATTAAACTGGTTAATTGACATGAAAAGACTGCTGTCATGGTGGCAGCTCAGTCTTGTCAGTTATCAATCCAGGGGCTTGAGCCTAATAAGAGACAAATTCATGCAGGCGTTATTTCCAAAAGTTAGGCCATTTAAAACTGTCTCTTTAATCTTTGCAAACTTATTCGGAATTAACAGTAGGATTGTTAGAAGAACTTGTGAAGATTCAGCATGACTTTTAAATGCATAAATATTCTAAAAGGAAATTTATGTCAAATTCTAGATCCATTATTTGGCAATCATACAACATCTTTCCTGAATAATAAAAGCTATCAATTTGCATATAGTTACAGTTTGAAATGAGATATTTGTTTGATGAGTTGTTTCTTCTTTTCATACATAAATTTTGTTTTAATGGGAACACAGACATTGAAATGTCTACAGCAGATGATAGAATTATTTTGTACAATATGATATCCATATTAAAAATGATGTTTACTCATAGAACAAAATTCTGGAGTAGATGGTTTTTAAGGGTTTATGGGTTGCAAAAGAGGGAACCTATGAATTTTTCAGGAGGAATTTTAGCATATACAACACTCATGGTGGCATTTTACCATTTGATGGTGGCTATCAATGTCTAGAGGATGATCAATCTTGGTGTTATAGTCTGGATGTAGCGAATAATAACATATGAAGTTAATGGATGTGTTATGTATTTTTGATTTAATTTATATTTGATTTAATTGTTGATTGTTAGTGTTACATTTTTTTTTCCATTATATGTTATAGTAATATAATTTTATTTACTGGAATTTGACATTTTCCAGAAATTAGTTTGACCTGACTGTTTTTTCATAAAAAACTAATAATAGAACTTTGTATCTATAAGCTGACTTAGTTCCTGACCTTGATAGAGAATTAGTAAGAGTTGAAGTCAGCAACTTCTTTTTTTATAATTTTTTAACTCATTCTTAGTGTAGATTTATAGGGTGGAATTGAGGCTGTACTTTACACATGTGAATAGCCTCTATTTTGAAATTCTGGTTTTACCGAAATTGCACAGTAGTCAGATATAATAGTGATGTATTGAGAAAAAAATTTAAGTTGGGATTTTAAAATGTGGTGTTTTTTCTGTTGTGACCAGTTGGAGTTAAATTTGAATTTTATTTCAAATTATTTGGATTCTAAGAGATTAATTCTTTTCCTTGGGAATATTTAAATGCTCATACATAATTCTTGGACAAAGACATTTATTTAAATTTTATTCAGAATTCAAATACTGGAATATTATTTTCTGTGGATCAGCAAAGAACTGTAGATACATAAATATTATACTGGCTATAGCATATGTCATTGCATTCCATTTTGGATTTCATTTGGACTTGAACTCAAATTCATTATAACATTTTATTACAAGTTTGTTTGTTTTTTTAATTCTCGGATTAGTTTTGGATTTTAGTATTAAAACCTAAGTTCTTTTTTTTTTCATTTTTACCTTTTTTTTTCTAGGGAAATAAATTATATCTTAAATTTTACAAAACTTGTTGTCTTCACTTTTTCTTGTTACTGTTTATGAGAGCCTAAACACATAACAGATGAAATAAATAGAAATCTGAGCAAAGATATAGAATTTTTAAAAAAAACAACCCATATATAGAATGTAGCAGTTTAATTAATTAGATAGACAAAACAGAATTGTACAAGACCATTTGTAGGATGCATCTCTGTTGGAAAATAAATTAACACAAAGTTCTAAAATTGCAGTTTTGTTTATATAGATAAGGCAAATTCATAATGAAATCAACCAAGTGTTTCAAACTTTAATTGTCGGGCATGTCAGCATGACCTAGTAACTGATTATTGGTTACTATCCAGATTCAACTCAGCTGCCTTTAGTGGTCTCTCTGCATCCAGCCATTGCTGTTCTTTCACTGTTATTACTATGATGAAATCCTTAATATCAGATATGGAAGCTATTTTCCTCATAAAGGAAAATAATTGCAGCCTAACATTTTGTTCTGCATAACTTCCTGGAATGAACTAACATTCTGTCTCTCATTACTCTTCAGAATAAATCATAATGTATTTAAAAACAAACACTAACTGCTAAGTTGTTTTCAGGTAATAACTTTGTATTCCATACCATATTTGTTTACACTATCTCTTTCCATAGATATTAACATAGTACAAGAAAATTAACGTATTCCTCCACTAGTTCTAGCTACCATTACTGATTCATCCATATCATAGCTTGTTCTTTCCTAATGACAATTAGAGCCCTGCAGTGTGAACTATTAATTACCATCTTGACTAATCAGATCTCCATATGTGTATTTTCAGCCCCAAATAAAATCAGTATCGGGGATGTCTCCATCAAGATCAAGGAGCCAAAATGTCCAGAACTTGTACCAGTCAACTATGGTGAGATTTAGAGTTTTTACAAAGTTGATTAATATGTGTATTCATGACATTCAGATTACAGTCTTATGGTTACTGTATATACTCATTGAAAGGTCAAGTCCAACAGCAAACAGCATTGTCCTTAATCTGTCTTCACAGATCAAGCATCTGTTTATGTTGTTTGTTCTATTGATTACTCCAGATAAACTGCATAGACCCAGATCTGCTGGCACAGTATACGACAGCAGATTTGGATCTGTGAAGTTTGCAAGTTGTAATCGAGTTTACAAGGTATATCTCATTTTGTTGTTAAAGGTGCATAACATTACCTCGAGATTTTTGGGTCCCAGAGTGTCCAAGTGGTCTAAAGTGCTCACTGTTCTCGCTGTTATGGATCATTGCCATCTCACCTTTGTCTGCGTGGGTTTGATTCATGAGTTCAACCAATGTGGTTATGTGAGAAAGCATGCCAGTAGTTTCTCGTGGGTCGGTGGCTCTTTCCGGGCTTTCCTGGCTTCTTCTTCCACCATTTATACTGGCTGCCATGTATAACCTATCTTGTGCTGAAAATGTCGTTAAATCCTACAACAGAAACAACAACCTTGAGATTTTCTTGGCTTGACAGATACATTTGCTCACCTGGCCAAAGACCATATGAGATTGTATTTTCCTCCATCCATTGTCCATCTATCAATTAACATTTGCTTGTGAACACTCTAGAGATTTCATTTCTAGTTAGATTTTCATCAGACTTGAAATGCAAACTTTATATCATGAAAATCCCATTTAAGTTTGATTAAGAGTGACAGTCATGCATATTAATGAGATAATCTTGCATTAGATTAGTTTGACGTGTCAACACTTTAGAGACCATAATTGTGATCAGATATGGTATGGAAGTTTGTATCATTTCGTTGCCATCCAACCTGTTTGCATTCGTTTGAGTCTCGGATTCAACCCATGTGGGCATAGGTGAAAGCTTGCCAGTAGCTTCTCATGGGTTGGTGTTTTTTTCTGGGGTTTTCCCAGTTTTTTTCTCCTCCATTTATACTGGCTACCATGTATAGCCTATCTTGTGCTGAAAATGGCATTAAACCTAACAAAACAACATCATCAGTTGTCGAGGTGAGCAGTATGTGGTGCACTTGGGCCTCTTTTCATTTTGAAGATGCTGCTTGGTTAGCATGGAATGCTTTGATACCATGCATCGAGTGTTCATAGGGTCATAGTTGGCACGTTCGTTATAGATAATTTACTGTAAGATTTTGGTATAAATTAGGCAAAGGATGATAAACAATATTGCAAGAATAACATCAGAACAACATTTTGGCATATTTCATTACTATAATTATTAAGTAACTTTAAACAATTAGTAGAAAATACACATTTTTATATGTATGTTGAAAAAGCATCGTAAGTTTATTATATTTGAAGATCTTTTCCACTTTTTCTTTTCAGTATCTGAGTCACTTCCGCAGTCAGTATTGAGGCACCTCAGATGGATCATGCAAAAGGTAGAAATTGGTGATTTTGTGAGAGGCAACTTCATTATTTAATCCATTTTTTAAATGAGAATATTGGATCATGCAAAAGGTAGAAACTGGTTATTTTGCGAGAGACAACTTCTTGATTCAATCCATTTTTAAACGAAGATGCAAAAGGTAGAAATAGGGTATTTAATGGGGGACAACTTCTTTATTTAATCCATTTTTAAATGAGAAAATTGACAGATAAATTTAGACATTGACTCCATGAGGTTTAAATTATGCTCAACTTTTTTATGTAGTCTTCTAATGCATCTTGTCTGTAGTTTGTCTTGGAAGTAAAGTCACTGGTTGAATAATATGTGGAGGAGATTGACAGCCAAGCATTCTTATTAATATTAGCACACCCCAGATTAGAAAATCTTATTTGTTTCACTTGAAAATCACATCAATATCCTTAGTATATAGATGGAAAATTAGTTGAAAAATGATGATGTTATACAGTGTCAGTCAGTCAGTGGTGAACATTAGCACAGAATGTCCGTCAAGCTTACCATGAGTGCTAGTCAGCCAGGTGGCAAACATTAGCACAGAATGTCCATCAAGCTTACCATGAGTGCTAGTCAGCCAGGTGGCAAACATTAGGTCAGAATTTCTGTCAAGCTTACCATGAGTGCTAGTCAGCCAGGTGGCAAACATTAGGTCAGAATTTCTATTAAGCATATCATTTGTTTAAGTGATAATATAATATCTAATATTTCGTCTGTCTATTGTATTGGTCAGCATGTGGAGTATCATATTCCTAATCCAAGGGTAGTGGGTTTGATACCTGTCCATGCCAGCCCAGAGTGGCTGCATCATTGTGTCCATAGGAAAGGTGCTTAGCTCCAATTTCCTTGGCATGATATAGCCATTAAATGTGCTAAAAGTGGTGTTAAAATTGACCCAAAAAGGAAAGTATTGGTCAGCATCCCAAATGTATTGTCCAGCAGCCTTCAGGTATAGGAATGTGTTTGACATTAATTGACATTTGGCGATAAGTTAAGTCCTCATGACACTAGTCCAGATTTGGACTCTTCTACCAGTACCTTTGCAAGATTTGCTGTTTTGAATGTCAATTAAAATCACTGCAGCGTTTCATTTTCTTAATGTATATATACTGGCATCTTGGACAGTACAAATCACCTTAGATACAAACATGTCCTTCTTAGTCTTTAGAGTAATTCTCCTTAGGCCAGTGCTTGGAGTAATGCTACATTACTCCCTTATATAGATATAACCTTAATTTAGTGGAAAGTATTGCAGCAAGTATGACGAATGGCCTATTGTAACAGTTTACTATATCTTGAAATGTTTAGGGTCTGGAAGATTTTGGCTGTAAGATATGTTACACATTTTAGGTCAGTATGATACACGTACTGTCATTACATGCTTATAAGTCTAGTCCAGGGGTCTCAAACTCAAATCACCACAAGGGCCACATGAGGAATAGTACATTGGTCTGAAGGCTGAATCACTGAAACCTTTTCTTATTATATGCTCATTTTTTTCTCCATTAACTTTACATTATCAGATTCGTTCAATATTTTATGATACTGCACACCTTCATATTGCACCCAAGTGTACCCAATAGTGTATTTGGAACTACTTTGCAAACAAATCATGTACATTCGCATAGTAGATGCAATACATTTTGGTTGATTAAATTTGTTTCTCAATGAACAAAAGCAGATGTTTTGTGGAGTGCAACATACCAACTGTTTTGCTACATTCCATGTTAACTTTTTGATACATTGTTTTAGATCTTGCGATAGACACCAGATTTCATAAAATTGCTTGGTACCTACAAATAACATGCAGTCTATAAAGGCATGAACTGTCTCCTTTTGCTGTTAATAAGAATGGCAAAAAAATACACTTCCAGTTTTACATCTAGACTTTCCTCAAAATGTACTTTCTTAGTTCTGCAAATCCAAATTACATGAGCCATGTCATGAGTTCTCAAGCTTGATAATCAAGTCGATTACACATTTCAAAATTGTACTGTAATTTCGACTATATTCCAAGTGCAATTACATCTTCCTTATTGTACTCAGAATGAAATAAACATTAAATTCAATAGCATCTTTTTGATAATTGCAATTGAAACACTTCATATTTTCCCCACATAATGATTTCAAGTAGTCAATGACAGAACAAACACACTTGCATATGTAAACATGCTTCTCCCACACCGCTTCAATCCAATGTATTTCATGTACAATTTGCACAGATGAATCCAGTCCAAAATCACAAACTTTCGTCGAATCGAAACAAAATACTAAAATCTATTCATTCCAGATCAAATGGAATTAATGATTTCAAATAGTCAATGACAGAACAAACACACTTGCAGATGTAAACACGCTTCTCCCGCACCGCTTCAATCGGATGTATTTCATGTACAATTTGCACAGATGAAACCAGTCCAAAATCACAAACTTTTGTTGAATAGAAACAAAATACCAAACTCTATTCATTCCAGATCAAATAGAAAAGTTGTTGCAATGCGCATTCATTCACAATATGACTGCAAATTTCAATTTTAACTAGACACACCATTTTCTTTAGAAAGTTATGTCGAGTGCGCGACTAAGTTCAAATTTATCTGGGCGGAGTTATGTGCACATTAATTAATAATGATGTTGTGTAATGATATATCTGCGCTTGTGAATTTAGTTTGGAATGTGGCATACATTCCTTTACGTTGTTTCTTGTAGTGTATTGTTTTTATATAATTAAACCTTAGGTAGAATTAAAAAGAATGAGCATATAATAAAAAGGTTACTGCATTTGTATGGGAAAATATGAACTCGTTTTGTTGGAAGGATATACTGCACTCCCAAGTTCGTGCAGTATACCATCCCAAAACTCATTTATATTTTCCCATACAAATGCAGTAACCTATAAATACAACAAAAGTGGCTCATGTAAGAGGCAGCCAGATTAAATGTTGGAAACAAGAAGTAAAGAATGCAACAATCAAAACTGACTGACTGTGAAGAAAAGATTTGCTTTATTAATTATTTTACAAATTCCTGATGTAGTTGCAGGCTGCAGGAAAAATCTCCATGGGTAAAGCTGTCAAAATTTTATAAAGCTTCTATTGGGTACTTGTCAGTCCTGATGATCCGTTACCCAGGAACCCGATCAAAGGAAAATTGTATTAAATGTGTACAAACCTGTTGTTAAGTCCACCATTTTTTAGATTCACATTAGTATCACTACCTAATGTCATCTACTACAAAGTCCTAGAATTCATCCTCATTGTCTGATAAATGTCAGAAATCCTCGATCATAATTGTAAATATTGTCTTGACTCCATTTCGTTGGCCTCACTGTCATATGTTGATGCTTATTATAGACTGAGCTTTGTAAGTAACACTTTGATCTTACAATTTGTAAAATATGTTAAAGGTTGCAACTGAACACTGTCAATTGTGCAGCAAGATCAAATAGTCAAATAACCATCCTTTATTGCTTGCCACTTACCACATTCATGGCTCAATCACGTGGGAAAACAAGCAATGGGCTTAAGGTCAGTTATTTACTGAAAGAGGCAGACCTCTGCTTGTATTTGGGGCTCAGTCAAAAAGATTGTCAACTTGAAAACAAAGTGAGAGCTGCCTTTACAAGCACTGGCAGAAACTTGCATAAGGTGAATGGGTACCCTATGGCTCATTTAGTTACCTGGGTTATTATTGACTGGTGGGTATCCATACATACCAACCATTACGCTTTTGGTGTAATCATTACACCTTTTTTCACTAAATTACGCCTGCGCGTAAACATATTCAGATTGCGATTTTTCAGTATGTCCTCCTCCCAGAGAAATTAATAATTTGTTTTCCTATTTTTACTAACATTCCAGTAGTCTTTCAGACCTTATTCTAGAAAAGACGGCTGCCACATAACTACAACATAAGAGTACACTTGTCCGTAGCCTTGCATGCACTTTCCTAACAGTATTATGTTATATTTATAGCAGCTGCACTATTTCCAAGAAACATGCTGGTTTCTACTTTCAGACTTTTGACCTCAGTTTCTATTTATAGCAGCTGCATAGTCAGGAGAGAACAGACAGGTTTTCTAATTTTTAATCTTTGCTAGTAGATTCTTTGTTCTAATTCATATCTGATACAGGACCAGTCTGTAGGTATTTGGTGCTAAAAGTGAAGTCAGATTTATTCTAGTAGATGCATATGCTACAGCAAAAATGTTTTTCAAATAATTTCAAAGATGGATTAGAAAAAGATGAAAAACTGATTCAAAGACGAATACATAAATTACACAATACAGCATTCCATTCAAGGGCAGCTTCATGCCCACTGCAGGCTGTGTGGAAAGGATTTTAATGTTGGTCATGACGGTAAAACATAGAAACCTTGAATTAGCTTGTTTTACTAACTCCAATACTGAGGTAAATTGTAACTTCTTTTTTTAAGCAGAAATAAAAAATGCAGAGGCTTTATTTACTGAGTTCTTAATAGAACACGGACTACCCCTAGCAGTAGAAGACTATGTTGGTCCTTTGTTCAAATGGATGTTTCCTGATTCCAAAATTGCAGAAAATATGCATGTGCATGAACAAAATCATCTAATATTGTTAGGTGTTTAGTAGAAGATAATTCGTCGAAGCCATGAAAATTGGGCCATTTAGTATTGCAACAGACAGGAGTAATGATTATGACAAAGACTTGTACCCAGTCTGTGTAAGAGACTTTGACAACAAAAAGTGCAAAGTCGGACTGGTCTTCTTTCATTGCCAGAATTAACAGTAGATTCCATGAGAGAAAACATTTTTGATTTGCTTGATAATGCTTTGAATAAAGATAAATTGGCAGAACTGTGTGGGGTTTTCAGCTGATACTGCATCAGTGATGACTGTAATTCATAAAGGAGTTGCATTATATATTTTGAAAAATGTCTCCATCAGTCTACAAATCAGGTTGTCCCTGTCATTTGATGCACTTTGATGCAAGAAAGGCTGCTGATAAATTAGAAGGAGAACCCCTGAAGTATCTAGTTGGCAGTCCACTCTACCTGACAATATACTTCATGCAGACAGAGTTGATGTGCAATGGCACCCTATTTACCAGCCAAAAGATACAATAACTGGAAGATATATATTTCCTCTTCTTTGTCAGGTTATGAAAGAAATAATGGTTCTTTACCATTCTAATGCTGACTGAGAGATTGTTCAGCATTGTTAACAAAAATAAAACTGAATTCAGATCCAGGCTCTGTAACCCAGCACTTGGTTCTCTACTGGTGTGCAAAACATTCATAATCTCAGCTGGTACAAAGTGTATTGAGAGTCTGTTGCTTTTTAAAGCTCAAAGTGCTACTATTTATGAAAATTTGAAGCAGTAATTAATGTTAAAAGAACAGAACCAATGTGGATATGTGAGAAAGCATGCCAGTAGTTTCTCATGGGTCAGTGGTTCTTTCTGGGGTTTTCCCAGGTTCTTCCTCCACCATTAATTCTGGCCACCAAGTATAGCCTATTATATGCTGAAAAATGGCATTAAACCCTACAACAACAACAACAACAACAACAACTGGAAGGGATAAATAAATCATTTGTACATACGCTCATTGAATTTTTATCATGTTATATGTGGATTACTCATTTTCTGCTCGGATTACTCTTTTTGGCCACTTGGATTACACTTTTTTCTTCCCCAGGGGTTGGCATGTATGGGTACCCAAGTACCCAGAAACCTGTTGGCATCTTTATCTATCATCACTGTGTGTGAAACACCTTATCTAGTCCAATAGCACACAACGTTGACCCTGATTTGTTATCAGATAATGCATGGGAAGATCAAGGTCTTTTTTCTATGCACTGATTATCTCTTACAGGCTTTGTAACCCATTCCTGCCGACACATTATACAGCTACAGATATGGGTCTGTGCCGTGTACAGTTGGATGCAACTTATAAGTGAGCACTAGTATATGTAGTAACAAGAATTTTTCTAATTGTTCAAATCCATGAAATTTTGGGGATTTTTTATATCCTTTTCTAGGACCTATTAGGGCAGGATGTATTTATCATTGGGGCACCAGGACCTCTTCGGCGGCAAATAGCTATGATGTATTTGGTGAGTTCATTTTACTTTATGGTTTTTGAAAAAAGAAAAGAATTGAGACAAATTTATTAGCAACTTTCTTACCCAGCTATTTTTCGAAGATGTTTATGTGAACCTGTTGTGATTCATCTATATTGATAGTATACTTTATTCAGAACCATTTATACCAGTGGTTCCCAACCATTTTTGGCCATGACTCTAAAAGATAGTTTTCTCTGAGCTTCATGGCCCCATTACCCCATTTTGATAAGTTTTGTCACCCTGACAAACAAAATCTTGGTGACCCACCAGAATGTCCTTGTGACCCTAATTTGGGTTGCAACCTGGGGGTTGGGAGCCACTGATTTATATGATACCATTTTTTCATATTACATTTAGGTTCTTTTATTGTTTTTAATTCCCATCATACTTTGCAAATTTATCTTCCTTAATTTTTCAGAAAGGGGATTAAATTTTAGTATATTTTTGTATCTTTCTTACTGCTGTTTACAGTTCTTCAGAAAATATAACAATTGCTTATTGTTTATAATAAGTTTGTTCATACTAGAATAATACAACATGAAAACTTAAGAACATTAAATTTCACGTGTCCTATATTAATGGCATAATGTTATTTTAAATTAATGGCAGTGATAAGAATTACTCCAAAAAAGGATAGTATATTAGCAGTTTTTATATTTACCTTATTGATTTCATCAGATTTAAAAAAAATCTTTTTCATAAAAATAAAGCTTGCACTTAGATTACTACATCAGTATGAATGATAGGTGTTTGTGACTGAGAAAATGTACTTTAAATGTTATGACAACAAAATATGTGAATTATAATAGTTCTCTTGATCTATTTTAGAAATGTTATTGCAAATTTTTCATTTGTTTTGTCTTTTTTACAACATGTTTGCAATGGCATTTTGTCTTTTTTAGTGCAGCTGAGTTATTGTGGTATTTATTTTTAATACAATAGTTGTCATGATATTTGTCTCAAATACGACTGAGTTTTTATTGTATTGTATTGTTTTAATATAATTACATTATAATGGCATTTATTTTAATATAATTGAGTTATAATTGCATTTATTTTAATATAATTGAGTTATAATTGCATTTATTTTAATATAATTGAGTTATAATTGCATTTATTTTAATATAATTGAGTCATAATGACATTTATTTTAATATAATTTAAATATAATGGCATTTATTTTAATATAATTTAGTTATAAGGACATTTATTTAAATATAATTGAGTTATAAGGACATTTATTTAAATATAATTGAGTTATAATGGCATTTATTTTAATATAATTCAATATTAATGGCATTTATTTTAATATAATTTAGTTATAAGGACATTTATTTAAATATATGTGAGTTATACTGGCATTTATTGTAATATAAGTCAATATTAATGGCATTTATTTTAATATAATTCAATATTAATGGCATTTGTTTGTCTTAAACAAGTATGAGTTTTCCATGTATTTATATGCAATTATCTCATCTAACCTACCCTGCTATTTTTTTCCCTCATAAATACAGCTGAGTTGTCTTGGTACATATGCTGTTTTAAATACAAATGAATTATCATATTTGTTTGTCATAAATACAGCCACATTGTCTTGGTATTTCTGCTGTTTTAAATACAAAAGAATTATCATATTTGTTTGTCATAAATACAGCCACATTGTCTTGGTATTTCTGCTGTTTTAAATACAAATGAATTATCATATTTGTTTGTCATAAATACAGCCACATTGTCTTGGTATTTCTGCTGTTTTAAATACAAATGAATTATATTTATTTGTCATAAATACAGCCGCATTGTCTTGGTACATATGCTCTTTTAAATACAAATGAATTATCATATTTGTTTGTCATAAATACAGCTGCATTGTCTTGGTATTTCTGCTGTTTTAAATATAAATGAATTATTGTGTTTGTAATAAATACAGCTGCATTGTCTTGGTATTTCTGCTGTTTCAAATACAAATTAATTATTGTGTTTGTAATAAATACAGCCAAGTTGTCACGATAGTGAGTAAAGATAAAATCAAGGTCTAAGATGCAGTAGACCAGTTTACCAGCTGTTGTATGAAGTAGCGTCAGATCAGATCAGATCACGGTCAAAGCTGTAGTAGATCAGCTTATCCAGATCAGAGCAATGTCTACATTATAGTGTACAAATTTATCAGCTGTTGTCTAAGATACATTTTTATTAGACCAGATTAGAGTCTTCATTGTGCTATACCAGCTTGTCTGTTGTTGTATCATGTACAGTCAGATTAGTTGTAGTAGACCAGCTTGTCTGTTGTATCATGTACAGTCAGGTTAGTTGTAGTAGACCAGCTTGTCTGTTTTTGTATCATGTACAGTCAGACTAGTTGTAGTAGACCAGCTTGTTGTTGTATCATGTACAGTCAGACTAGTTGTAGTAGACCAGCTTTTCTGTTGTTGTATCATGTACAGTCAGACGAGTTGTAGTAGACCAGCTTGTCTGTTATTGTATCATGTACAGTCAGATTAGTTGTAGTAGACCAGCTTATCTGTTGTTGTACCATGTACAGTCAGATTAGTTGTAGTAGACCAGCTTTTCCGTTGTTGTTTCATGTACAGTCAGACTAGTTGTAGTAGACCAGCTTGTCTGTTGTCGTATCATGTACAGTCAGATTAGTTGTAGTAGATCAGCTTGTCTGTTGTTGTATCATGTACAGTCAGATTAGTTGTAGTAGACCAGCTTGTCTGTTGTATCATGTACACTCAGCTTAGTTGTAGTAGATCAGCTTGTCTGTTGTTGTATCATGTACAGTCAGATTAGTTGTAGTAGACCAGCTTGTCTGTTGTATCATGGACAGTCAGACTAGTTGTAGTAGACCAGTTACATACCAGCTTTTGTCAATTACTCATGGGTCGTGTACCAGTTTTATGGATTATGCATGGGCTGTGTACCAGCTTTATGGATTACTAATGGGCTATGTACCATTTTTATGGATTACTAATGGGTTATGTACCAGTTTTGAAGATTACTCATGGTATATTTATCATTCTTGTGGATCAGTCATTGTTATCAATATGAGAAGACAACAATTTCTCTTTCATAATCATATATACTAATGAAAATGAAAATTTTAAACAAATGGACACCCAGAAACAAAAATGAATTAACAGTACTTCACTTTTCGCAGGAACTAACGAAGAGAGAGGGGGAGTACATATCACTGTCCAGAGACATAACAGAAGCAGATCTTAAGCAGAGAAGGGAAATTAAATCAGGGAATGCATTTTACCTTGATCAGGTGGGTTCTGAATCATATGAAATACATTAGACTTCAACAATATGGCTTGTCAACCCTATAGTACCCAGTATGTTGAATTTCATTATTGTTGTATACAGAGTCATGAGGTCATGTGGTTTACAATTGCTGACTTGATTATGGGGCCAGATATTTCTCCAAACTTATTGAATAACCTCTTTGTTGAAGAAGCTTATCAGTTACTGTGCAGTTACCATGGTCATAAACTATTACAGAATTCTAATATTTTGTGGTTTATTTTAGCAGGATCTGAATTAGAAACAAAGTATGTTCCTCAGTATGATCATGAAAATAAATCCAGTCAAACTTTGTTTGAAAAACACATGGCCAGAATTCATATAATCTCTTGGAACTTGGGAGTACCATCTGTACTTGCTCATAAGTCATGTCAAACAGCAAACAACATAGACCCTGATTTGCTGTTGCATATTGTGCCACAGATCAGGGTCTGTGTTGCTTGTTCCACTGATTACTCCAAAAGAACTGTAGAAACCCAGATCTGTTAGCACATGTGGCAGCAGGTATTGGTCTGTGCAGTTTTTGCTTGGACTTAAAAGCAAGTACATATGGTAAAATGAAGTGAAACAGCTCTTAGTTCAAAGAGAAGCTTCAAAAGCCTTCACTGTCAACATGTTGAAAAATACGTCAATGGTGACAGTGTCAGAAATATATTTTTCTTCCTTTCTGTGAGCATCATATTTTGTGCCTAACAATAAGATTGAGTATGCAACTTAATTATCATTGAGCAGAGTTCATTAATCTATGCCACATTCTATCCATTACTGTAGATAATTTTAAGGGCTGCTTAAGACATGCAACTTGACTGGCAATTGCGAATATTCAGAAGCCAATCAGGCTTGCAGTTGAAAGGTATGGAACTATTCTTGATGCTAAATTTAACTTATGGCTTGATTAGCACCACTGTACCAAGTGTGCAAATGAAATGACCGAGTCCAATTGCACGATTTCCTCTTCATAATTATTTGTCTTTGAATAGTAGATAAATCCATTTTGAGTTAAAAACTATAGAGCTTGGTGTAGTCAGAGAATTAAACATATACCCCCCCCCCAATATTTGATCCATGTTTGAAAGTACTTTATATTGTCAGTGTTAATGTATAAACTACTGTCAGTGGTCTGTCATATATATTTTTCCAAAATCCCCCCCCCCCTACACATTACATGAATGGATAACCATAATGTCCTCTAAACAATTTATTATGGGGTACCAGTTGTCTTGGATTTTCGGATTGTTCATTGTTGGGGGAATTACATGGTCCCCCTCTTATACAGCTAACCCTTCTCCAATCTGAAAGTAGACATGTGACCTTTCCAGAGCTGGACTATATTTCTAAGAGGTATATGCAAGTATAGGTATGTGTATGTAGTAACAAATCTGTGTATAACTTCAAAAAGCATTTAAAAGGGTAATTTACTTTAACCAACACTTTTTTCAGTAATGAAAACTTGACATTAGGGAACAGACATAGGTAAGAATAATCAGATTACTCCCCTTACCATATAAATTAAATATCGGTTCAGGATAAAATGTGGCCACTTGTAAGAGGTAAAATTCTGACACTTTTGGCTTAAAATGCTGGCTGCATGCTGTATCAGTCAGGTGGCCACCTCGGAGAGGTACTTTTGTACAAAACTTGTTGGTACCAAGAAAACTGGCCATGTTGAAGTCGTGGCCACTGGTGGGGGGAACCACTGTAACATGTTTGATATGGCTTATGAATGTATCCTGTCCTGATGGCCTCATTATATCCCTAAATCGCATGGGGCTCATTGTTTCCACGATCTCAAAACTTTGTTATTATCACATTTGATATTTTTCTTGGTGTAAGAATATTTGCAGAAAATGTTGTTAAATATTTTGGGATAGAGATGCAGGTACTCATAAGATCCATATATAAATTTGAAATTAAATTTTAAAATTTGTTTTAATTTGTCTTTTTTAATTTCCTTATTTACTATGTAGATTCTGTTTAAATGTAGCAAAACATAGTGTAGTAAAAAAAGGTAAGCCAGGAGTTATTCAGAACTCGTAATAGAAATGGTGGAAATGGTGAATAAATGTGGTCCAGTCATTTTTATTTTATTTGTATATGTATCAATCTTTATATTCACTAATCCTTCGTTCTTGCATTCATTAATACAGTTAGTCCTACAGTTTGTCGTAAAACTTGAATAAATAGTATATCTCCAGAAGATGCACATATCAACAAATCATTTTGCTTCTGAAACTTTTGTTAGAGTTATTGCTCTTTTTCTTGGAGAAATGTATAATAGAATCTATTTGGTACAGCTAGTTCCATTTTGTGAAGGATTGCCATGGATTTTGTTAATCATCAGAAGTTGCACATGTTGACAAATTTGTGTGCTCCTAATATTTATAAGAGCTATTGCTTTATTTTTCTCACTTAAAGCTGGATACAATATATGACTGAATTTTGTTAATACTCTTGAAATTTAGTGCACAGTCCGGTCATGGTCAGACGATACACATGCTGTATAAATCATTATACTCATAATATTTTCATGAAGAGTTATAATTCATCTCCTTTATGCTGTAGAAATGGGATGTGGGCATGGTGGTGGTGGTGGTTGTGGGGTATATTTCTGTGAGCAAAATGATTGGTCCAGTAATTCATTTGTAACCAGGGGTGGTGCAGAAATGTGATATTAAATAAACGGAATCAGGCAGGGGTAGTACAGAAATACACTAAGGAAGAAAGTAATCCAGGGGTGGTGCAGAAATATGATATTAAATAAAGGGAATCAGGTAGGGGTAGTACAGAAATACACTAAGGAAGAAAGTGAACTAGGGGTGGTGCAAAAATATGATATTAAATAAAGGGAATCAGGCAGGGGTAGTACAGAAATACACTAAGGAAGAAAGTGAACTAGGGGTGGTGCAGAAATATGATATTAAATAAAGGGAATCAGGCAGGGGTAGTACAGAAATACACTAAGGAAGAAAGTGAACTAGGGGTGGTGCAGAAATACGATATTAAATAAAGGGAATCAGGCAGGGGTAGTACAGAAATACACTAAGGAAGAAAGTAAACTAGGAGTGGTGCAGAATTTACAGTACTAACAAATATGGACCAGAGGTGGTGCAGAAATACAGTATTGAAAAATTTGAACCATGGATGTTGCATTTATTTCAGCGTGTAGCATAGTATTAAAACTTGATTGGCTGTTGCTGTGTGTTGTGTAACATGGTATTAAAACTCGATTAGGTGTTGCTATGTATTGTGTAACATAGTATTAAAACTCGATTGGCTGTTGCTATGTATTGTGAGCTATCTCCTACATAATTGCTTCACGCTGTTTCACCAAACCATTCCGATTGTGTTATGAACTAGGACACATCTCCAGACAGATGGAAAGGAACAAGAAAACAGGTTTAAATAAAACATCTGTCTTCTGAACAAGAACTGGCTAATTTTGTCTGGATATGCCAGAATCATCTTGCATGGATATGCCAGACTGTATTTGATAGATATACCAGCAGAATTGGATTTTCATATTTACAGTGATTTAATACAAAATGCTTTAAAAGCATGTGAGCAAAATTTACCATGTGCATGCAGGGTATTTTTATTTATAAACTTGCTAATATGTATTGAAACATTTGTTGTATCCATTTGACTTACTTTTTGAGAGCAGCTTGATATCTGATTTTGATATTTTTATAAATTGTGCTACAACTATACAGCTTGTCATTTTTATCATCTCACTGTATTATCTAACTGTATTCACATACAGTCATAATTCAGGCCATATTTACAGTGTGCAGTTCGAGCAGCAGTTCATGGTCGTATTCTAATCCTAGAAGGTATTGAGAAAGCCGAGAGAAATGTCCTACCGATTCTGAACAACCTGCTAGAGAATCGAGAAATGCAGCTGGAAGATGGCACGTTTCTAATGGCTGCTGAGCGTTATGACAAGCTTCTACAGGTTAGAAAATTACTGGAAAGAGTAGAGACTTGAAAGAATGGAGACTTATTAACTTTTTAGTACTGTGACTTTCCTGCTGTATATATATGCTTATCAGTCAGGTCCAGCTGCAAACTGCATAGACCCATGTCTGCCATAGCATAATGTGCCTGCTTATTTGGGTCTATGCAGTTAGGAATAATCAGAAGAGCAAACAACATAGACCCAACTCTTCCTGTGCATTATGCGATGACAGGGTAGAGCTGTGTTGTTTGCACTGTCCACTTGACTTATAAATGAGTATGTATGGTACTTTTTGTGGTGACTCAATTATCAGGAATGTTGTGATGGTTACGGCCCATGAATTCAGAGTCCTAATGAACAATAGCACCCCTTCTGTATCGCTTGTGGTATTCTTAGACAGCTAAAAATGAAACATTAAGCTGAAACAATTTGAGTGTCTTAAAACATCTTTGAAATTGATTGTTCATGCTGAATGTTTCTGCAATAGACAGCATGCTCCAGTTCACATACAAAGCATTGGGAGAGGATATAAACTCTCTGTGCAGTTTCACTTGATTGATTATCCATCCTCCCATAATCAAAAATGGGGTTGGGGCAAACAAGGGCCCAAATGACGCACAATTTTATGTACTTGCACACTTGAAAAGTAGTAATGCATGAGAACTTCTGCAAATTAACTCCAAGCCATGCTTATCAGAATGTACTTATTTTATTTAACTGTTGAGATAAACTGAATAAATGGGAACCTAAAGGAAGATTAAAAGTAAAGATACTTATTTGACCAAAATACCTCTAGGCAGATATTGGGTAATGCTGTTATGTATATTTAATTTGTATTGTGTGTTAGATTTTCTCCATGAGTATATGGTCTGTATATCTATATTGTGTGACTGACCTTGGTCATTGACTGAGTTAATGGCCCACCTGACTAGTGACTTTTATTTTGTAAACAACATTAATACATAGTAATATTTAAATATGATTATAGATTAAATATTCAGATCATTTTTATTGGAAGTAAACATATATACTTCATTTCATGACAGTTAGTGTGCCCCTAGGGGATTCCTGGTATACCTGTTGTATTGCATCTTTTTTAGTATGAGACCTGACCTGGTTTACAATATTGAATATTCAGGAAATTAATTTGATGTAAAGATGCACTTCATGCTTGTTCTTAAATTGTGTCTGAGGTTTTTATATTAAGATTGATTCTATTAGAATTGCTTATTCCTACCCTTGTTGTGTTCAGTTTTTAATTTGGGAAGATTTATTTATTTTAATTATTCAGTGAAATGAAAAAGTGCTCAATAATACATTTTGAACCAAATTATTTTGGAATTATTGTGAATTTATTCAAGGACATTTTGGATTATATCATTGTGATACATCAAGACTGTTTTGACATGAGCACATTTGAGTCTATTAACATATTGTCATGTTCAGTATTGGAATTTATTCAGAACACTGAAATTACTTTGGAACTGCGTACTTTTAGACTTGTGATAGAACTTTTAGGATTATTTGGGATTTAATTCACAATACTGTAAGTTTTTTCAAAACTTTTCCCTTTATATTCTAGGGAAGTAAATTATTGTTTGAATTTGACACAGCTTGTTGGTTTTTGCACATTGCAGTTATTTTGTTAAGGCCATGGAGTCATCACAATAAAACAAGTCTGCTTTTAATTGACTATTACAATGCAAGTTCTTCCACAAATTGGAGATCAAAACATGGTTAGCATCCTATTTCTCACAGAAATGCTTGCAGACATAGCTGTAACTATAGATTGCCAATTTTCACAAGAGGGAGTAATGCATGTATAATAATTACACTGAAAATGAATTAAAACATTGAACTAAAATACAAATTTCACTGGACAAAACTTTAATTGGACTTTATTTAGTAAAGTTTTGCCACCTGTAGGAATTAGTGACAATTTAACTAAATAAAAATTTTATCATGGACAAAACTTTAATTGGACTTTATTTAGTAAAGTTTTGCCACCTGTAGGAATCAGTGACAATTTAACTAAATAAAAATTTTATCATGGACAAAACTTTAATTGGACTTTATTTAGTAAAGTTTTGCCACCTGTAGGAATCAGTGACAATTTAACTAAATAAAAATTTTATCAAATATTGATACATTGTATTTACATTGTACTGGAAATGTTGTTCAGAAAGACAATTTTACAAAATTTATGACTGCTTATTAAAAGATCAGAATTTCATGATGTTTATTCAAATTTCCAGGTGCTAACCACCATCTTTTATGATAAATTGAGCGATATATCAAGGTTTCATTTACCAGTTTTCATCACAAATTTCCTTAACATTAAATAAATGGGCTAATTTTGGTTGAATTTTGCAAATGTGGGATTCATGTGATGTCTGACCTTGCATTATTAGCAGGTTCACTCGTTATCTATGTGTGAGTTATCGATAGAATGGTGTATTATGCAAAAAATTAACCTTAATAAGGTCTTGATGCAAGTCCATTTGGAATTATGGCAAATTTTTGACAGGGTTTCCTTGGTGTATATGTAGAATTTTAAGTTTGATCAAGAAGTACTGTTTGTTGTTGTTTGGCTGACTTACCATAATAACTTCACCCAAACAGGTTACTTGCAAACCATGATTTATTTATTTTGACCAAATGATTTTCATGCTGAAATGTGCTTATAGAAGCACTTTTTCTGTCCCCAGATTGTTAATGCCCATTATATTTTTAATATAGTAGCTAAACAGTATAACCAGTCTGATTAAATCAGATTTCTACTGTCCTATGTGAAAATCTGACAGTGTCTGCTTCAGGGTCATATTTGGGTTGACGTTGGAATTAGCTAATTTAAATGCACCTTTCAGAAATTTGAAAGTGAATCAAATCATTTGGCAAACATTGATAGTCTTCAGCCATACTGCTCAGTCTCACAAATGAGAAAATATAGGATTTCATCTGATTGGCTGATAAAATTAGCAATTATGGTAATAGCAAAATTCACCAGAACATGACCCATAAGTCATTTTCAGATCTTCATGTAGGATTGTGGAGATCTGATTTGAATGAGATTGACAGTACAACATGAAGAGTAATTGATCAGTTATGGCTGAAAAACAGGATTCTGTCAAAGCAAATTGTTTTTAGAATATTTCCAGACAACATGAATGAATGTAATGAAATTCAGGGAATAGTGAATTTTCTGTAGTATTTTGCACTTTTCAGGTTGATTTAAATGGGGGGTGGGGAATATACATATAATTATAGGCAAAAAAAAGTACAAATATTTCACCACCTGAGAGAGTGTACAGAGGCAAATGATATCAGCCAAAAGTGTATGGGTGTTAAATAAGGTGAGACAACTTGAATTTTTTTTATTTTCTGCCTTAATTTCATATTCTTCATGGTTTCAATACATTCAATACATTCTTATGTGGCAAAAGACACATTATCAGTTGTGTAGCTTAACATATAATTTCCAAGTAAGAAATTTCATTGAAATTGGTAAGATTTTAAGTTGCATTTTTCTGACTTGAAAAACACAAGGTGAGTTTCAAATCTTTTTGCACTTCTATTCTCTTCTAAATTTAATTTCTTAGGTTACAAGACACACACTATCATATTGTACATTCTTAGGTGGGTTGAACATTTATCATGGAGTATCAGCCAGAGAATAAATGAATGCATTCAAGCTTTTGTGTGATTTTGCTCTTAAAATGAATGTACCATATATACTTGCTTATAAGTCAAGTCTAACTACAAACAACATAGACCCTGATATGTCATATAATGTGCCTACAGATCAGGGTCTGTGTTTTTTTGTTTTATTGATTACTTCTAACAAACTACATAGACCGTGATGTGTCATATAATGTGCCTACAGATCAGGGTCTGTGTTTTTTTGTTTTATTGATTACTCCTAACAAACTACATAGACCGTGATGTGTCATATTATGTGCCTACAGATCAGGGTCTGTGTTGTTTTGTTTTATTGATTACTCCTAACAAACTACATAGACCCTGATATGTCATATAATTTGCCCACATATCAGGGTCTGTGTTGTTTGTTTTATTGATTACTCCTAGCAGACTACATAGACCCAGACCTTATGATGGTGCATGATAATCTGACAGCAGATCTGGGTCTGTGCAGTTTGTGTTGGACTGTATAAGCAAGTATAATGTAGCATATGTGGTTTTGGAGCCTAGCTCAGGTTTATACTTTTATAGTTCAGTTTGGATTTCTAAAATGTATGGATGCTGGCTAAATAAGTGTACAGAATGTAGCATAGATTTTTAAAATGTGTGGATGCTGGCTAAATAAGTGTACAGAATGGAGCTTAGATTTTTAAAGTTTACGGATGCTGGCTAAATCATTGTACATAATATAGCTTACAGTTTCAGAGTGTGTGGATGTTTGGCTAATTGAGTGTACAGAATGTAGCTTAGATTTCTAAAATGTCTTGATGGTGGCTAGATTAGTGTACAGTATCTATCCTTGTATTGTCTCTCTCGGACTCCAAATGTTTGCACATTATTCTTTAGTCCTGTTCATCAATAAATTATTGGTCAACTCATTAGGATGATTAAATTAAAAAAATAAGACTTGTATAGGTAAATAATTTTTTTTGTAGATGAACTGATTAGTTTCTCACGCAGTTTAAGTGCTTTTTTTCTTCTTTCTTTTTTTCTCCAATTTTTGGAGTTATATTTTTTCAGGAAAATTCTTTTATGATGATTATGCAGAAAACGTTGAATTTGGCAAATTGAAAAGTAGAGATGTATACACAGATATATAGAAGTTTTGATTAGACTTTCTTGCAACTAAGCCAGTTTTTTTTAATCATTTATTTGTAGGTGTTGAATACTGACAGTTTATTTAGAAAGTGGAAAAACTTGATGTGGGAAATTTTTAAAGTTGTTTTATATATGTATATACCTTATTAGCTTTTATTGGAATTTGGTGTGTGAATTTTTATTTGCCATTTTATTATTTGTACATTTTGTTTTAGTACAAACCCTGTTACCACAATTTCTTGGAAACTACTTGTCACAAGATATATCCCTCTGGACTCATCCTTAACTCAGTAGATTGCTCTTTGTAGTTCCCTCTGGACCCATCCATAACCCTTTAGTAGTTAGCACTATCAAGTATCTATTTTTTTTAAAACTTCAGTAAACATTTGTACCTGAAATTTAATATCAAGATCCACAGCTGACAATGAGTTTTGCCCTCTACTGTTGCCATGACACTAGGAATTATGGGTAGAAAATGAAAGTTTTCAAAGATGTCTTAACTTGTCTGCCATTACACTTGCATATGTATGACCTCCCAGTCTGTGATATTTATAGGATTTTAATAATAATGCAGACTTTTCTGAATGAATGTTGACCGAATAAAAACATGTCTTTGGATCACTGATGTTCAAAAATATTAATTGAGCATTTACATAAATATTCATGCATACATGTATCTTTTTGGGGGAGATTTAGGATGACTGGATTGTTTTTTCATCCATTGTTTATAAACAAATTTCAGGATCACACAAAAGAAGAACTTGATCAGTTGAATCTTATTCGAGTTGATGAAAAATTTAGAGTTATTGCCCTTGGGCTGCCAGTGCCACGCTACCAAGGCAATCCTCTTGACCCACCGTTAAGGTCTCGATTTCAGGCAAGAGACTTAAATCCACTTCCATTTAAGGTAGGTCACTATAGTTAACAATGCACTTGCATTTATTTATATTACCATATGTACTTGTGTATAGATCGAATCCAACTGCAAAAGAGTATAGACCTAGATCTGCCATTGCAGTATGTACCAGTGGTTCAGGGTCTATGTTGTCTGTCCTGCTGTTTATTCATAACAAACTGCATAGAGCCAGATCTGCTGGTGCATAATATGATAGTAGATCTGGGCCTGTGCTGTTTGCAATTGGAATTTAAAGCAGGTATATATGTTAGAACCCATTTACTTTAATTGGGCATGTTTAAGCATCCATCTGTCCCAGCTATAATAGCAGAGTGTGGCAATTTGTTTTGCTGTGGTCCATCCAGACATTTGTTCTGAATGGGTTTTTGCACAATAGCTCAAAAAGTACAAAACTTAAAGTGTTTACACACTTTATCATGGTTGAAGGTAGATGACCTGATTAGATCTTTAAGCTATTACAGTTATTTATTGAAGTTACACTCTTGAGACAAAATCCCGGTAAGCACAATACTTGAAGTTTGAAAAATGAAGTTGAATAGACATATACTCTTCTCTCCTTTGTGCAATGGGGGATACATATCCATCTGTCTGTCTATACACATTTTTCCTCTTTGTATTATAGCTCTCAAAGTATTGAAGATTTTTCAAGCAGGCTTGGAACACATGTGAAGCGAATTGTGCAGAAGTTTTGTTACTTGTACATTTTTTCATTCAATTTTTTGTTGTTGTTACTATGAAAACAAAGTGTGAGATTATAGGACCATATCATACTAGCATAAGTTCTACAAAAACTGAGATTACTGGACCATCGGTTACTAAGTTATATAGAGCTTGAGAGTATTGGGCCATAGGGTACTAGTATAATCTGTATAAAAAAATGAGAGTACTGGTCCATAGGGAGAACAAGGAGGGGTATGTCATCTCTAGATGACCAACAACACATTGGCTGCTGTTATTTAGATTACCTCATTAAACCTTCAAGCCATTCCAGCAATTAATTTTGTTGTTGTTTGTAATATGACTTTGTGACAAAATTCTTAATTAGCATCATGAAGCAAAATCCATTTGCTGTGTATGTCATCTGCTTGTATATTTAAACGCCTGCGGTAGACAAAAAATAAAATTTGTTGTGTATGTCCGCTTGTGTATTTAGATGATCTGGTTAGATTTTCATGTCAAGGTCCCCGAGTGGTCTAAAGCACTCTCTGTTATGGATCACTGCCATCTCACCTCTGTCTGCGTGAGTTAGAGTCTCGGATTCAGCCAATGTGGATATGTGAGAAAGCTTGCCAGTAGCTTCTCCTGGGTGGGTGGTTCTTTCCCGGGTTCTTCCTCCACCATTAATACTGGCCACCATGTATAGCCTATCGTGTGCTGAAAAATGGTGTTAAACCCTACAACAATGTAGATTTTCATGCCTAATTTTCTATTTCAATTTTTTTTAAAAATATGGTTGACTTAGACTTTTTGGTTTTTGTTGTGAGGACTACATGTTGTACAAACAAATCTTGTCATGTATAATCTTCATTTAACTAAGTATGTTAAAGTTTTTCAGTAGAGTAAACATCAGTAAGATTTGTGCTGTTGGGGATATCAGGAAAGAAATGTTTTGATTTTCATTTTATATATTGATTTGATTTTAATTCAGATATATAAGTCAAGGAAGATTGATGCTGTAATCATCAGAGACCAATTTCTCCTAGATTTTTATCCACTAGAAACTGGATGTTGGTCAAAAGATGTGACATTCTTGATGATTTGGATTGACTTACCCAGCAACAAAGAGAACATGTACACATTATTCCTTTAATAAATGAAATTAGAATTAAACGTTTAAGATGCTGTGATTCTTGAATGTAAATCAAGAGAGAACTAATGAGAGACAGCATCTTAGGTCTCAGATATAAAACTGAGAAAAAGATTAGATTACATAGATCATTATAATTTTAATATTAATCAAGTGAGTGCAACACATTTTAATTACAGGAACACTTGGAACTGCTACAGGAAAGAGCAAAAAATGTCACTCCTGAGAGGTAAGTAAGGGTTGTCCAGGCATTCCTCATCAAATACAATCTTCTACAATATCTCCTTTTAACTGTATATACTTTGAAACAGACTATTCTGGAGACAATAAAGATGACTGAAAAATAGTCCAGTCTGGATTTTTTGTCATCACATTGATATCAGAAAGTACTTATGAAGAAAACAAAAAGTGAATCAAGAATTTATTTATATTCCCCATAATTGTGTCTCAAATAAGACTAGCCTTCAGTTTCACATTTCTGCTGAGATTGATTTATTTTATATTTTAATCTCATAAACTGTAATGACATGTCAAATTTCCATAACTATAACTGCTGAATCCAGGCTGTTTACAAATTGTGCCACTTAACTATCAAAATATTGTTTACTGAAGGGTCAGTGTGGATTGACTCTTGTTGCTTTGATTTTATGTTTTGTACTAAAGGATTGTGAACTTCCAATATGATCTACAGGTCAGAGGTCAGAGTCAGGACATGCAATGGCCAGTGTGTAAATCTTGGTCCTCAACATGTACATGCCTTGAGAGATCCTTGAATTTCTATAAAGTTGATTTATCCTTGACAAGTCCTCACATTCATTTGAAAAATTGCTTGAATTTTACACCAATGCCTTGAATTCATTTTAGAGATTTCATTGCACTAAAGGCAGCTTAGGTATGTTACTTTTTAAAGTCATGATTTCTGTTATTGATGCAATTTACAACAATATAATGTGATAAATGTGGATTGATAAAACCACAGAATATACCAGTAGTTACCACATCCTGTTTTTTTCCTTCAAAAATCATTGAAGTCCTTAAAAACTCTTTGTATAGCCATTTACAGTTTTTCTTTAAATCATGGCTGAAGAAAATGTGGTACAGTATCTGGTTTAAATAAACATTAAGGCACTCAAAATTAAAGTCTGCTCTAAATTCTAAAATTTGATTGGTCAGGAAGTCATTGTTAGGCAGTCAGATGTTAGCCAATCACATGGCAACTTGTTGATTAATTTGAAAAAGCTTTCATGATGTTGGGGCAACAAGATAAGAAAAACATTCATGATGTTGGGACAACAAGATAAGAAAAACATTTATGATGTTGGGACAACCTGGATAACAATATCATAAAAACATTCTTACACTTTAACTTGAATTTAATCTTAGAGTGTACATTTTTTTTGTTGTAATCTTGGGTCCCAGTCATTTGTGTCCAAACACAATCATTGCCAATTAACTGAGATAACTGTATATGTATTGTACTGTTATGTGCATTGTGAAATAATCAATTTACAAGTCCAGTTATCCATTATAATCCATTACCTTTGTAATATTGATAATATACATTTGTCATTTTGTGTTGATTGTCGATTTCAGGTTATCCCAGCTGCTGTCCTTTGCCTCCACGATGGTCACTAAAGAATCTACCTCCCTGGGTCTGCCAGACTTCCCCATCAGCAATCTGCAATTTGTTGTGCAAATTATGGTATGTTGTCAAGAATGAATTCAAGATCACAAATTTGCTTTTGAAAAGTGCTGTCCAGTTAATGAATTCATTTTTTCTATAGAGAATAATTGGTTTAAAAATATTTAAACATAACAATTGTTGGGAAACATTCTGACATGATTTCTGAGTTTTTTAAATAACTTTTTTAAGGAACAATACAAAAGTTAACTTGGTAGATTGATATATTAATGGACATAGAGATAGGTAGAATGAGGTGTAATGATTAATTGATACATACTGGCATCATGATATTGTCTGCAATGATATACTGCATTGATATCTGTACTATGTCTGAAGTATTCCAATAAATATGACATCTCAAGTGTGAAAGTACATAGTTTTAGTTGCATTTGAAATTGCTGTATCAAAATATACAAGATTAAGTCTGAGAAATGAAGAAAATAAAATTGAAGAGCTTTTTATCGCTTAGGTAAAAATATTTATGAGTTTGATGCAGTTTTTTGTGTGTATTATTACGCCATTCTGGGCACACATGACTTAAATCCAAGTAATCAATCAGTCTGCTATACATTATTTAATAGACTGGTTCCCTGCTCTACAAGAGAAACCACTATTGGATATTGTTATACAATATTATTTAATAGACTGGTTCCTTGCTCTACAAGAGAAACTACTATTGGATATTGTTATACAATATTATTTAATAGACTGGTTCCTTGCTCTACAAGAGAAACCACTATTGGATATTGTTATACAATATTATTTAATAGACTGGTTCCTTGCTCTTCAAGAGAAACCACTATTGGATATTGTTATACAATATTATTTAACATGAAAGATTAATTCTATGTCAAATTGTTCCATTTTATTTTTCTACAAATTCAGACATGAAATGAAAGACAGTTTGTAGATTGAATGTCAGTATGAACATTTTCCAATTCCATAATTCTTTGGGGAGACCAAATTGGCTGACAGAATCTTAAAACACAATCTATTAGCTGTATATAAGCCATTGATCTTTGAATATTTTCAGTTTTGGGATTTAAATAATTGCAAATGCATTATAAGTTAAATAAGAAAACCATATGCAGAATGTGAAAAGAGTTATGATGTATACAGGTAATAATAGTAACCTCACAGCATGTTCACTGCACCAACACAGCAACATTGATATTACATGCAAAGATAAATAGACATGATAGGAATCTTTACTGTGTATATTGTACTATTACTTTTGTACTGCAGTATGTACTGCATCACTTGGCAAGCTGTGTGATTCTTATCTGATATGTATTGTATTGCCACCCTAGTATGGTGATTTGTATTGTATTACAATCAAGCAGGCATGGACAGCAGTAATAGATAGATAATTTCATACTACTGACACGTGGTTGAAAAGAAGGATTCATAATCTGTTGCTGTAGTTGTTGTAGGGTTTCAATGCCATTTTTCAGCACACGATAGGATATATATGGCGGCCAGTATTAATGGTGGAGGAGGAACACAGGAAAACCCTGGAAAGAACCACCAACCCACGAGAAGCTACTGGCAAGCTTTCTCACATACCCACATTGGCTGAATCTGAGACTTGAACTCACACAGAGGTAAGATGGCAATGATCCGTAACAGATAGCGCTTTAGACCACTTGGCCAGTCTGGGCCCGCTCATAATCTGTATGGATGGCTTTGAATGTAATTGATTAAAAAGAAACTGTGGTCTAAAGTACAATGAGTTCGTTTTATTTATTTTTTTAAATTAGAACAATTTTGGTAGCCAGTTGATGTGAAATCAATTCTTGATTCCTCAATTTTTCCAGCACAGGAGGTTTGCCATTTTCTAGTAGAGGATGTTTATATGGCATGTAACAGAAGCTTCTACCTAGGTGTTAGCATTGACATTTTTATTGAACTTGACCCAATAGTTATGAGTGTATATATATACACATATAAGAGAGAGAGAGAGAGAGAGAGAGCATGTGTGTATGCCTTTTGAGTCATACAAGTTACTTTTTGACAAACATTATAAAGTTTTAATAAGAGTCAAAAAGCTTATTTTGACTACATTAATGTACGTATTTAGTTTCCTAATTTTTTTAAAACCAATTTCATCAAACTCATAATCCCATTAATCCTTAGAAAAAAAATGGTTACTGTGCTGTTATGACAATACAAAATACCATATACTTGCTTATAAGTCGAGTTGAAAACAGTATCGACCCTGATCTGATATTGCTGGCTGATCTGATTCTGTGCCATTTGTAACTGGACTTGAATTATAAGTGTGTATATATGGTAGTTAACCATGTCAAACGATACATTCTGCCTTTCATCATCTGTCTGTTGTGATTCAGTATTATAATACATCGACTTAATTAAGTAAATAAAATATGTATAGAGCATTTATAAAAGTTGTATGTTTAATTTGTTTCCAATATTTATAGAATCTCAGTTATTATTCTCTGCCAGCTTTGTAATTAAATTTTGTGTAAGAACATATTTACTACTTATAAAAAGTATAAAAAGTTTTATTTATAAATATTTTAAAAAATAATATCTAACTTAATAATAAACATTAGGTGGAAACAGAATTTCAGGATTTAAAATGAGGGCTGTTCCAGTAAAACATACATCCCCCCGGGGACGGCACTTTATAAAAACTTATGTAGGAGGTTGTGTTTCAAACTATTTTGATTCTGACAGTGGAAGTGGTTAGAAAAATCGCTTCTGTTGTGGGTTGTGTTAACAAAATGAGAAATGAGAAATCACTGGTGGGGTTGTCAGAAGAAGAAAAAAAACGAATATATATTTAAAATCATATCTAACCCCCTCATTGCGGTCTAATGTGAATAAAACACTGGGTCAGAAAATGATGCCAGTACATGTAATTTGTACGAATTCGTGTACTTTTAAAGCGGTGATACCCGTTCAACAAATTACGTCAACTTCGCGGATATAAAAAGTGTGCAGTATGCAATTTTTATTAAACTTTTAACTTTAAAAGGGCATTTTATGATGTAATTCGTGCTGCCGCACCTGTCTCATGGCTCTTGATGCAACATCCAGATATCTGGATACTTTGGTTCAATATGAATGGCTGTTAAACTAAATTTGATTGGTTCATTAGGCCCTGGAACAAGCATTTTATGGTAGTTTTAGCCTTATTTTCATCATGGAAGTTTTACAACTGCATGTTTCGAATAAGGGTTACACAGGAAACCAAAATGGCTGAATCACAACATGGTTTGTCTTCAGACGACATTTTCAGGTGGCAAATACGGGATGGTGATAGCTATGATGACAATGAATTTCATTTATATTGGTCTGTTGGACAATGGACATTGGGAAAATGTCACTGGAAATACCAGTCTGTGATTTTGAGCCCAAAATTGATGTTGAGTGCGAGTCCAATGTATGTGTTTGTTGGACAATATGCCGGTTATATTTATTCAAGATAACCATGTCTGAACAAGCAGACTATGGGAATGTTGGAATTAAAACCCTAATACAGCATTATAGAAGAGACAAATCTGGCATAAGAGGCAGCAAAGCACTGATTCAAGGAAGTGAATCTTTGGCAGAGTTCATGTTAGTGAAAACTGATAGAAGTCTCCGAAACACTTATAATCACGCGTATTTGGATGCCAATTTTTTTTATTTATTTAGGTGGGTGGTAAAATTCAAAGACTTGCCAGTCCAGCTTCAGTCACCTGCATAGTGGGAAAATGTGTTCATCAGTTAGCTGTGCAGATATTTACAATGACAGAATTTAGTGGTTGAAAGCCTCCCCCCAAGTTGTCACCATTATAAGAGTACATCAAAAGAACATGCTGCAATAGCTGTGCGGCAAGATCAAAGGCTTTGACTGGCAGCTGGGTGGGAAAATCTAATGATATTTACAGTGCTTGAATTCAGAGGCAGAAATACCCAGAGATGTACATGTGGTCATTTATAACAGTAAATCAAATAAACAACTTTAGCTTTCATTATTGTGTTCATTTCCGAGTGTAACGGAATAAGCATTGCGTGTGACCTCGGAATCATGACATGTTGAGGCTTAGACTTGAATGAGTATTTTGGGGTTCAAAGGCAAACTGATGAAGATTGTAATGAGATTCAGGAGAGTGCTAAAGTTGCTAGAACTGATAGTTTGGAAGGGAGTGTGTGATGCCTAGCTTAATGCTTTGAATAAGACTTTCCTTGGGTCGAAAAAGTTCAGACTCACTCTGATTGACAAACAAGAGCTATGTCAGTGTTATAAAGAATGTAGAAATTAAACTATGGCAACCAGTAGTTCTTATAATTTGCATTGTTTTCTGGAAGGGGACTCCAACTTTTGCTGGTGGGACTCATATTTTTACCAAATAGGGAGCCAACGACTCTTAACGAGACCTCTGGTTCAAAAATTTTCTTTTTGGAACAGAGATATCCAAGAGAGAATTCTCATGGAGGCATACCTGTGAGACGTTGAGAATTGCCCAACCATAAAGAACAGTAACTTGTTCAAGCTAGTTATGCATATGCATTTCAGACGGCAGGCAATGAAAGAAGTTGACAGCACAGAATAATATTCATACACAGAGGAGGATCATATTAAATTCAGAAACAGTTAACAGATTAATGCTCATAGGGACCATCAGAGAATCCCCATACAACATAATTAAGTGTGTGTAGATCTCTAGTTGGCAGAACCACTATGGCAACAAAAGAATAAAGAGACAAACTTTTATATCATGCAGATGTATGACCCAGTCAAGTACATGCTCTCTATGTGCAAACATTAAATGACATTAAGCATAAGAGACTAACTGATCTGTGTAAACTCAAAGCAAGATGGATAAAATTTGACCTGTTTGTGTTCAGTTCTTCCTATGTATATTTTGATCATGGTGGTATTTTCTGTAGACCTTTTGGCACTAAGTTCCAAGCCATCATTTGGTATTTGTATTGCAAAATGGATAACTAAAAAAGTCTATTATCTAGTACAATAGATTTGTATGCATTGTCATTAACTAATTATGAAATTGTTATAAAAAAACATACTTGATGTCATTCTGATATATGGATTTTATACCTCACTACTAATCTGTTCATCCTGATTATTTTTTTTTTTTGCCATCTCCTTTAGTCTTACTGGTATCAGTGCTTTTAATAAAATTGTAACTTCTATTTTCTTGCAAACTAAATATTTGTAATGATGTGTTATTGTCAAAAGGTAAAATGTGCTTAGTGTTGTAAAATCTAAAACTATTAATTAGCAAGGGACTAAAGTAAAAAGTGGGCAGAAATTATTGCCATATTACAGTGTTGTTAGAAACAACAGAATAGTTGTACAAGATGTATTTTTCCAATTTATTGAACTAGCGCTCCTATTGTCACCATATATTCTACTTAAATAATATCATTATTTCTGTATATTCCTATCAGTATTTTCCCAGTGGTAGTAATTTTCTGATTGATGTTGTCATTTCTTGCGCAAATTTTACACATAAAATTTTTTCACAGTATCATTAAAAAGTAGTGTAATCTGCACAAGTTTTTTGAGAAGAAATTAATTTTTAATTTTTTTTTACCCCAAAATCACTGAAGCTACGAGTTCTTGCATTAAAGTTTCACAATGAATAACGTTTGAAGTAGCCACGATAGTAGTTTAGGATGCAACTGTACTCATTTCACCTTTGGTATATCCAAATCTTGAACATGATGGAGGAACATAGCACCAAAATAAACACATCAATTTTAGAAGCTGTTCATTGACTGTGAATCAAGTATCCAAGTCCAACTGAATTGTTAGAAATTTTTAAATTCTTTTGACAATATCTTAATTAGCTGTCAGATATGGAGTAAGCCTATGGTCTTTCTGCCATCCCAACTAAGACCCCACCACAACCATGTGACCATGCCCAATGACATCACAGCAATAATCGCTATACAACTAGAGATGACATCTCCTCAAGAATTTTGATTTCAGTAGAGCCTTAACAGAGTGGAACAGTAAGAAAGAGTGACAGATATTTAAGCGTTAGGGAGATATTTAACAATGGCTATTCCTCCAGCCACCACTTCCTCATTGGAGATCACACACACACAAAATTTTAGAGTAAATCCTGAAATCCTGGCAGCATCCCTGCAGGGGAGATAACTTGACTGGTTATCCCACAGTATTTCTGTTACTTGAACATTGTCTTACAGTGTGTCCAGTCAGCATGGTTGAAAAAGGCTTACAACCATTGAGAGTTGTTAAAGGACTCACATTACTACAGATGTGAAAGAACGAGAACCAAACTATAAATCAGTGAAGATAAAATAGTGTATATATGGGTTTGACTGTCCCTGATTGGTTGATAATGAAAGTAAGAGTTTAGTAAAAACAATCTTTTGAGAGCTTGCCCTACTTGTTACTGAAAAAAGTGAGGGACATTGTTTTATTAACATAATTTCCATCCCTTTAGAGACCTGAGTTTGGAGGGACCCCAAGTGGCCGAGTGGTCTAAAGCGCTTTCCGTTACAGATCACTGCTATCTCATTTCTGTCTGCATGGGTTCGAGTCTCGGATTCGGCCATTGTTGGTATGTGAGAAAGCTTGCCAGTAGCTTCTCAAGGGTTGGTGGTTCTTTCCAGGGATTTCCCGGGTTCTTCCGCCACTATTAATACTGGCCGCCATGTATAGCCTATCGTGTGCTAAGAAATGGCATTAAACCTTACTACAACAACAACAACCAACCTGAGTTTGGACGACTCATTACTGAAATCAGCAGCTGACTCTTTGGTGCAGTATTGAACGCACACATTTCAAATGTGTATAGATCCAGAAAATGGTGCGGCTGTTATGGTTTTCTTTTCACAAAATCTGTCATCATAGATGTGTCTATACTGATACAAATTTGATCATGAGCACTCAAAATTTTAAGTTACTGAATTTTAATATCATGGTGTTTGCACAGGTTTACAGCGAGAACTGAATTAGTACAGAGAGTCCTGAACTCTTGAATTTTGTACAGAAATATGGAATCCAAGCAGAATACATCCTGAAATGTAGAGGTTTTCCATCTTGGATTTAGTCTCCCCTTCGCGTTTCACACTGATATGCATATTCACAGAACATTTGTATAGTAGTTCGAAAAGTGAAAAATTTTGATACATATCATAAACAAGACAAACAGTACGTGGGGGGACAAGATCATAAGAACAGGCTTGAATGTAGAAGTATAATAAAAACAACAATGAATAGAAGTGTGCCTCTTTTTTGTGTGTGCAACATTATTTTCTCAGCTTCAGTAAGAAATTTCATCAAAAGGAAGACAATAAAGGGTGTACAGTTAACTAAACCAATATGAATTTAGCTACTTAAAAGATGTATCAAATCGATTTTAACCTTCTGGTCTGTTTCTGTCCATTGTGGTGATATGACCACTGAATCAGTATGGTTGGAAAAATATTTGGCAAATTTAAAAATTTAAAAATCTTTTGGCAGATTATGATTATACACTACTTCTGCCTGAGAGATGTGAATAATTTTATTTCTTGGTTTGTTGATTCTGGTTGTTGCTCAGATCAAATGCTTCATTGAAAAACATTGATGCATTCTCATACTTTCCTACAAATATTTGTTACAGATGCATATCATCAGATGTTGGTGAATATAGCTTGAATAAGTTATAACAGTTCTAGTTGGAACAATGGAAATTGTTAAAGAAAATTTAAGTGAGCTAAGTGTAAACTTTCTGGCTACAAATACATATCACATTTTGTTTTAAAGCTTATTGGTATATTTTTTTAAACAGGACCAGCTACCAGATGTCAATGCCAATGCCCTCTTACAGAGACTGTACCCATATGATGTGATGCTAGGAAAGGAGGGACAGACTGCAGTCAAGGATATGTTCAGTGTAATGCTGTAGAACTTTCTTATTATTAATGAGGGACTTGTATTTATAGTTATTTTTGTGGCTATTTGTAAAATGCAACAAATCAAATGAAAAAAATATTTTATCAGTATGGTTTATTGGAGATATTATGATACCATTCCTCAAAATTGCAACAAAACAAATGACAGCATTTTTTTGCATGCTTTAGTGAAGATGCTATGATACCATCCATGATGTGGTCTAAGGTTGACATTGCCCGGGGTGGGAGTGGGAGACAAGCGCCCCAATCCTCCAAAATGCCCCATACGGCCTGCGTCTCTTACTGCCTCTGTCAACTAAAATCCAGCTCCTGGCCTTCGCGAGTGGCTTAGATTTGAAGCCCGGCAGACCATGTTTTCTACTAACAGGAGAAGGGGTGAAGGCGGCCCACTGGCGCCTTAAAACCAGTTGCTTCGGGTAGATGGGACTCGTAAACCTTGGATGGTAGCTCATCTAGGAGAAGGAAAACTCCGATTCCAAACCTCTGCTGCCTTGTGACTATACCCACTCATGGGAAAGGCTAAGGGAGTAAACCCCAACAGAAAATCTGGAGATGGAGTCCCTAAGGCGGTATGACATTGACTTCAACGTCATTCCGGCAACTCCTGCGACGCCGTTGGTGCCAAGCTGTATCGGCATTCGTCGTTCCCTTGGGCACACCAGCTGCATGGAGAGGGGGGATCTGCTGCATGGGCAACAGCTGATTCTTCATACCACCCTGCCCAGGCTTCATAGCTCCACTGGAGAGGACACTCCAGCATCGTCGTACGGCATCGGCACAACACGAGAAGTAGCAGTTTACCGGTTCTAAGTCAAAGCTCAATTGGCGTAGAGCTTGGCGCCAGGGGTTACTTCTGACGGTGGGAGAGATCATCAGGTCTCACTTGACAGCTACCGCCCGCCTCAAGCTGGGCAGCCCCCAGTCAGTAAGGTGCTGCCCGCCATGGCCTGCCTGCTTCACTGGGTGCGTGGAGCTTAGAGAACCATCTCGACAAGTGGGCCACAAAACTCTGCACCAGGAAAGACTAAAAGAAGAAATAAAAAGACTCCAACTCTTCGTTTTGCAACCTGGAACATCAGGACCATGTGTCCTGGATTGACCACTGACCTACAGCAGATCGATGATGCACGGAAGACTGCCATCATTGACAGAGAACTCTCCTGACTGAACATCGACATTGCCTGCCTCCAGGAGACCCGACTGGCTGACAGCGGCACCATCAGGGAAGCCAATTACACATTCTTTTGGCAGGGGAAGCCCTTGGATGAACCTAGGCAGCATGGTGTAGGCTTTGCCGTTAAGAACACGCTAATCGCCTTCATTGAACCTCCATCATCAGGTACTGAGAGAATCCTTGCCCTCCGGCTGTCAACATCCTTAGACCCGGTCAACATCTTCAGTGTGTACGCTCCAACCCTCTACTCCACCTACGAGGAGAAAGACAAGTTTTATGAGGCTCTGGATCAGGCAATATCCAGTATCCCCAACAATGAAAGCCTTTACTTACTAGGAGACTTCAATGCTAGAGTGGGAGCTGACCATGAGGCCTGGTCCACCTGTCTCGGCTTTTACGGAAGGGGCAAGATCAACGAGAATGGTCAGCGACTGCTGGAGATGTGCTGCTCCCACAGCCTATGTGTGACAAACACTTTCTTCAAATGCAAGGAGATCCACCAGGTGTCGTGGAGACACCCATGTTCACGCCACTGGCACCAGCTTGACCTCGTCATCACCAGGCATGCAGAACTGGCCAGTGTCCTTCTTACCCGCAGCTACCACAGTGCCGATTGTGACACGGACCATTCCCTCGTGGCCAGCAAGGTGCGAATATTACCCAAGAAGCTGCACCACGCCAAGAAGAAGGGTCACCCACGTATCAACACCTGCTGTGCAAGCAACCCAGAGAAAACACAGCAGTTCATCAGCAAACTGAAGGAAGCCCTCACCAAAGTGACACCTGATGACACCATTGATTCCAAGTGGTCCCATATCCGTGACTCTGTGTACAATTCAGCCATCACAGCTTACGGGAAGAGGGAGCGAAAGAATGTCGACTGGTATGAGGCAAACTGGGAGGAGATGGAGCCCGTGACTGAGGCAAAGAGGAAAGCCCTCCTGGCATACAAGGCTGCACCTAGCCCCAGAACACTACAAGCCCTCAGGATTGCAAGGAATAACGCCCAGAAGACCGCCCGCCGCTGTGCCAACACCTACTGGCTGAACCTTTGCAACAGTATACAGACAGCTGCTGACACCGGGGATACAAGAGGAATGTATGAGGGTATCAAACAAGCGACAGGCCCCCCCAGCTACAAGACCGCCCCCCTCAAGTCCAAGACGGGCGAAGTCATCACAGACCAGGGGAAACAACTGCAGCGATGGGTTGAGCACTATCTCGAGCTATATGCAACCCAAAACAATGTCACTGGAACTGCCCTGGACGCCATTCCAGACCTGCCTGTCATGGAGGAGCTGGACACACAGCCCACCCTGGAAGAGCTCGGAAAAGCCATCGATTGCCTTGCCTGTGGGAAGGCTCCCGGAAGCGACGGCATTCCGCCTGAAGTCATCAAGAGCGGAAAACCAGCACTGCTCCAGCCCCTACACACACTCCTCTGCCTTTGCTGGGAACAGGGATACATCCCACAGGACATGCGTGATGCCAACATCGTCACTTTTGTACAAAAACAAAGGAGACCGTAGCGACTGCAACAACTATCGGGGCATCTCCCTCCTCAGCATCGTCGGAAAGGCCTTCGCCTGTGTTGCCTTGGCACGCTTGCAGATCCTAGCCTCCCGCGTCTACCCAGAATCCCAGTGTGGATTTCGAGCCGGCAGGTCAACTGTAGACATGATCTTCTCACTACGTCAGCTGCAGGAGAAGTGTCGCGAGCAGCGGATGCCCCTCTACGTTGCCTTCATAGACCTGACGAAGGCGTTTGACATGGTTAGTCGGAGTGGACTCTTCAGACTTCTGCAGAAGATCGGCTGCCCCCCATGTCTGCTTGCTGTCATTATGTCGTTCCACGAGAACATGCACAGCACAGTGTGCTTCAATGGCGCAACATCTGAAGCATTCCCAGTCGTTAGCGGAGTCAAACAAGGCTGTGTCCTTGCACCGACGCTCTTTGCCATCTTCTTCTCCATGCTTCTCCAGTACGCATTCAAGGACTGCAGCGAGGGAGTGTACATCCATACCAGGGCTGACGGCAAGCTGTTCAACATCACCCATCTCCGTGCTAAGACTAAAGTCACAGAGGTACTCATCCGTGAATTGCTCTTTGCCGACGATGCAGCCTTGACATCACACACGGAAGATGGACTTCAGCAGCTGGTATGCTGCCTCTCCCATGCATGTAAGGAATTTGGACTGACCATCAGTTTGAAGAAAACAAATGTCATGGCACAGGACACAGACTCCCCTCCCTCTGTCTCCATCGATGGGTACAATTTGGAAGTTGTCGAGAACTTCACATACCTCGGGTCTAACATCTCCAGCTCACTCTCCATTGATTCTGAGGTGGGCGGCAGGATTGCCAAGGCAGCAGCAGTGATGGCCAGACTTAACCAGAGGGTCTGGAACAACCCCAACCTCACAGAGAAGACCAAACTGCGTGTCTACCAAGCGTGCGTGCTCAGCTCACTTCTCTACAGCAGCGAAACATGGACCACCTATGCAAGACACGAGAGGAAACTCAACAGCTTCCACCTGAGATGTCTGCGGCGCATTCTGCACATCCAGTGGCAGGACAAAGTACCCAACACAGAGGTTCTAGAACGCGCCAACATGAACAGCATGTTCTCCATACTCAGCGAGAGGCGCCTTCGCTGGCTCGGCCATGTCAAGAGAATGGACCCAGGTCGCATTCCCAAGGACCTGTTATATGGGGAGTTAGCAGAAGGTGCACGACCAACTGGACGACCACATCTGCGCTACAAAGATGTTTGCAAGAAGGATATGAAGACAGCAAACATCAATGTCAACGACTGGGAGAGCTGTGCAAACAACCGTTCCAGCTGGCGTCTAGCTGTCAGGCAGGGAGTTCAAAACGCAGAGGAAAAGAGAAGAATAAAGCAAGCTGAAAAGAGAGCTAAAAAGAAGGATAAGCAAAAGCGTACTTTGGAGCTATGCCATCGTCTCTCGTAGACGGACGGATGCCAAGATAGGCAAGAGATGATACCATTCATCCAGATAGCAACAAGTAAGATGACATACAAATTTAATTCCATGCTTTAGTGAAAATATTTTGATGCCATTTGTCCAAGAAGCAACAAGTATAATGACATACAAATTTAATTCCATGTTTTAGTGAAAATATTTTGATGCCATTTGTCCAAAAAGCAACAAGTATAATGACATACAAATTTAATTCCATGCTTTAGTGAAAATATTGTGAAACCATTTATCCACAAAGCAACAAGTCAGATGATGTATAAATTTAATTCCATGCTTTAGTGAAAATATTTTGATGACATTTGTCCAAAAACCAACAAGTAAAATGCTTTGGTAGAGATATTTTGATACCTTTCATCCAGCCCTTTTTAAGTTTTTTACCACATCTTCTAAACCACTGGGTACAAATTCACAAGACTTTTTTGTTATGTTCCTTATTGGTTACCATCTACAAAGGAATGAGGGTCATCTTTGGATTCTGCCTTGCGGGTTTCTGGTAGTGGGTAAAAGGCATATGTAACAAATTCAACTGTATGACATTTTCTGATATGTCCAGTTCAGCCTTTATATTGGCAGTCATAAGGAATAAGAAGCATTGTACAATATGTCAGACTTACATGATGGCACCTGGTTACCTGTCCAAGTATCTTTTTGGAGGGGGGGTGGTATTGTGATGTAGTAGGTTGAAATATGCAGTAACAAGCATAAGGAGTTTATGAATATGAGCTGTTACAGTTGCTCTAGTTTCATTTGAAGATTTAAAACATAATTACAGTTTGGTGTGTATCAGGTATGACATGGATTATGTCACTGGGATTTGCTGAACTAACTAAGAATGTACATTTTGAGGAAATTCAGGATGCATACATGTAAGAATATTAACTACCGTTGCTATTACTAGCTAAAGAAAATACATGTTTATGCCCTGTCACTTGCATGCTCACTGTAGGAGGGACCCCAGCTATGACCTGTACCATATGTCTTCTATTGCTAGACTAACATTGCATCAAAATTGTTAAACAGGAAAATTGCGAACGAACTTTTGTGTAACAGTCCAGTTACCCAGTAGAAATAATATTTTTTTGTCATCTTGGCTTGTTGGGTCTAAGGCTCTTAGTTTCCTGCCAAAACCTTAAGCCCGATTTTTTTTATGAATTCAGTATTCTGACTAGCTAGTAAAATGGTTCATCTCAGATAGATATGCATTAGCCCTTAGCCTCAGTATTCTTTGCAATTTTTGTAGATCATAGTGAGCACTGGTCTAAGTCTAAATCATTCTATTTATGAAAAGTTATGAATATTTCTCCTCAGTAACTGTTTAAATGATCAGAATGGTATTTTCAGTTAATGTGTCTCTCATTTTTTTTGTTGACATTGCAAATATCACATTCATTCAGTTGCTCATTAGAATGTTTAATTTCTGACTTGGTTAACTCGTCCATATTGTTAACTTTATCATCTCTACTTTCAAATGGATTAAACAACTTGTTTAATAAACTGAGAGTAAAAGTGTGTGCTAAATGAACATACATAGTTAAAGCATGTACTAAATCAGCATACATAGTTAAAGCGTGTACTAAATGAACAAGGGGCCCCGAGTGGCCGAGTGGTCTAAAGCGCTCACCATTACGGATCACTGCCATCTCACCTCTGTCTGCGTGAGTTCGAGTCTCAGGCTCGGCTAGTGTGGGTGCGTGAGAAAGACTGCCAGTAGCTTCTCGTGGGTTGGTGGTTCTTCCCGGGGTTTTCCAGGGTTCTTCCTCCACCAGTTATACTGGCTGCCATGAATAGCCTATCATGTGCTGAAAAATGGCATTAAACCTTACAACAGCAACAACAACTAAATGAACATAGATAGCTAAGCGTGTACTAAATGACCTACATATTTTGTTTACAAAGTATTCCTAATACACTATACTGTTTTTATACTAAAAAAATAACAAAAATTTATATGCATTAAAGAAATTAAAGCATTTTCGGTGTCCCAGAAATTATATAGATGTAAAAATAAAAGTCGAGACAAAATTGGCAAGATTGACATACTGCAGTGACCAGCTCTTGTTCATTTACTACATCAGTAAACTGTTATAAACTACCATGATGGTTATTATGTTATAATTTTGCATGTGCACATTTTCTGATTTTTCCAACATGAAATAAAGGTCAATAAAAACTTCATTAATTCACAGGTGCTCAGCTTACCAGGTGACTGGTCTGTATGTACAGAACAGTACTTACATGCTGCAAAATGTATATCCTTGTTTATTCCCAAGAATACTAGATACAGTTTTGCTTTATTCATTGTTATTACCAAATCTCATTCTCTCAAACCACATTTATAAAAGACATTGACAGCTATTTCATTTATTTTGAACCACGTGCCACTCAAGAATTACTGTTTTTCCAAGATATAAGCTATCCAATGAAGTGATGTAAATTATATGAAATGACACACAACTTTAATTACACAAGTCGCATAGCCAGCATACAGTATATTCACATAACTGATCATCATTGATACATTTTAGTTTGTGTTTATCATAATACAAATTCGTAACTTTCAACACATTGTTCATTCCACCTTTGAATTTAGACAGCTGGTTGTTTTGGCATTTCCTTTTCTTTATAATTGGCAGATTTGTCCTTTGTTTTCTCACAGAAGACCAGGTAATTGTTTGAACCATGAAACTGGTCTGTGAAAAGGGGGATTTTTGTCTAGCGCCAATGCCAATAAACCATTTGTTCTATGACATTAATCCACACAAATGCAATAATGCTTAAACAAACAATAATAAACTGAAGACAAAAGGGATAGGTTACTGTTGTAAATGCTCACAGCAACCTGCTAATTCTCAACTCTGGTGATCGATCAAATTATACACATTTTAATTGGGTAGAAATAATAAGGAAACAGAAGAAAATTTAATATATTTCTTTTACTTTTCAAAATAATGTTGAAGGTGTCTCAAGATTTATAATACATGAAAAAAATTGCTATAATTTTGTGTCCCAACATTTATAGGTCATAAAAAAATTACTTTTTGAAAATAATTTGCGGCATCCCTTGACTTATAGTGTCCAAAGACATACAGTCATTACAGGTAGTTATTGATTATAATAATAGTCTTCATTTTTATTAAACTTCCCAGATGGAACATGGCCTCTATGTTTGTAAAGTATAATAAGTTTTATTGAAGCTATGAGTAAGTATGTATTTTCATTGATGACAGTATCATTGTTACAATTGCTGGACACATTCTGTAGTTGTTGATGTGTCTGTATATTTTGTACATGAGATACCTATTATCTTTTATGTTTAAATTTAGATGTATGGACTGCCCAGTCCATAGAAGTAGAGAATTCTTATCCTAAAATGTACTAGCCTAAGTATAAAAAATGAGCATGTTGGACCATAGGGTACTATCATAAGCAGTGTAAAAGATGAGATTAATAGGGTACTATTATAAACAGTGTAAAAGATGAGATTAATAGGGTACTATCCTAAGCATTGTAAAAGATGAGATTACATTGGAGACTACTATAAGCAGAATAAAAATTGAAAGTATGGGACAATCGGGTACTAGTATAAGGAGTATAAAAGATTTACTTGATGAGTTTTGCCCTAGCAAAAACAGTACCAAAACATGAGAGTACAGGACAGTAGGGTACTAGCAAAAACAGTACCAACACATGAGAGTACAGGACAGTAGGGTACTAGCAAAAACAGTACAAAACATGAGAGTACAGGACAGTAGGGTACTAGCAAAAACAGTACAAAACATGGGAGTACAGGACAGTAGGGTACTAGCAAAAACAGTACCAAACATGGGAGTACAGGACAGTAGGGTACTAGCAAAAACAGTACCAAAACATGAGAGTACAGGACAGTAGGGTACTAGCAAAAACAGTACCAAAACATGAGAGTACAGGACAGTAGGGTACTAGCAAAAACAGTACCAACACATGAGAGTACAGGACAGTAGGGTACTAGCAAAAACAGTACAAAACATGAGAGTACAGGACAGTAGGGTACTAGCAAAAACAGTACAAAACATGGGAGTACAGGACAGTAGGGTACTAGCAAAAACAGTACCAAACATGGGAGTACAGGACAGTAGGGTACTAGCAAAAACAGTACCAAAACATGAGAGTACAGGACAGTAGGGTACTAGCAAAAACAGTACCAACACATGAGAGTACAGGACAGTAGGGTACTAGCAAAAACAGTACCAACACATGAGAGTACAGGACAGTAGGGTACTAGCAAAAACAGTACAAAACATGGGAGTACAGGACTGTAGGGTACTAGCAAAAACAGTACCAAACATGGGAGTACAGGACAGTAGGGTACTAGCAAAAACAGTACCAAACATGGGAGTACAGGACAGTAGGGTACTAGCAAAAACAGTACAAAACATGGGAGTACAGGACAGTAGGGTACTAGCAAAAACAGTACAAAACATGGGAGCACAGGACTGTAGGGTACTAGCAAAAACAGTACCAAACATGGGAGCACAGGACAGTAGGGTACTAGCAAAAACAGTACAAAACATGGGAGCACAGGACAGTAGGGTACTAGCAAAAACAGTACAAAACATGAGAGCACAGGACAGTAGGGTACTAGCAAAAACAATACAAAACATGAGAGCACAGGACAGTAGGGTACTAGCAAAAAACAGTACAAAACATGAGAGTACAGGACAGTAAGGTACTAGCAAAAACAGTACAAAACATGAGAGTACAGGACAGTAGGGTACTAGCAAAAACAGTACAAAACATGAGAGTACAGGACAGTAGGGTACTAGCAAAAACAGTATAAAACATGAGAGCACAGGACAGTAGGGTACTAGCAAAAACAGTACAAAACATGAGAGCACAGGACAGTAGGATACTAGCAAAAACAGTACAAAACATGAGAGCACAGGACAGCAGGGTACTAGCAAAAAACAGTACAAAACATGAGAGTACAGGACAGTAGGGTACTAGCAAAAACAGTACAAAACATGGGAGCACAGGAAAATAGGGTACTAGCATAAGCTGTACAAAATGTGAGAGTACATGAGTGTAGGGTACTAGCATAAGAATGTGAGAGTACTGAACAATAAGTTACTAGCATAAATAGTACTAAACATAAGAGTACAGGACAGTAGGGTACTAGCATAAGCAGTACAAAATGAGAGTAATGGACAATAGGGTACTAGCATAAGCAGTACAAAATGAGAGAGTAATGGACAATATGGTACTAGCATAAGCAGTACAAAATGAGAGTAATGGACAATAGGGTACTAGCATAAGCAGTACAAAATGAGAGAGTAATGGACAATAGGGTACTAGCATAAGCAGTACAAAATGAGAGAGTAATGGACAATAGGGTACTAGCATAAGCAGTACAAAATGAGAGTAATGGACAATAGGGTACTAGCATAAGCAGTACAAAATGAGAGAGTAATGGACAATAGGGTACTAGCATAAGCAGTACAAACATTTAGAATTTTGGACTACTGGGTGCTTTCAGTAGGAGTATTTACATATGCAGGGAACCAAGGGCATACGTCATCTCTGAATGACTTGTGTTAAAAACAGTACATTTAATAAGCAGTTAGAAACAGAATTGCAAATTATTGAGCAGGTGTTATATTAACATATCTTTCAAGGTTTTAGTTATGATCATTTTTTTTAATTGATTTTTTTCTGTTTACTAGAAATTTGAGTTGCCAACAGAACAAAGTCAGACCTTCAGTCTTGGGCCAGTGGAGAGGCTGTCTGATGGTGTGGCACAGGTTACTCTAGCTCAGGGAAGGAAAAATTACCAGCTTAAGGTAATGCAGCTTCTCCATTATAAAAATACATTGACTTGCACAAATTGTAACAAGATAACCAGGTAGGATTTCGGATTTATAACAACTTTTGATGGTGATACAGATACAATGTTTAATGATGAATGACTTGAAGAAGAAAAGAATTATGATTAATATGTGCCTGTATAAAATCCAAATATTGGAAAAATTAACATAATCTGCATGAACCTAATAAAGGGACAGATATACAAAATATCTTTACAATCCCAAAACACTGGGTATTGCAAACCCCAAAATTAGCTACGGCTAAAAGATTACATGTATGGAATTACACACTCCATCACCAGCACACTTGGCAAACAGTCACACTGGTCACTCAAGCAGTCAGTATTCCAGATAGTCACTGACCACCGTTCATTTCCTTGGTTAACTAGGCAATTAGTGCCCACCAATCGGTCAGCAAAGCCAGATCACCTGCTACTCGACCAGCAACACTGTTCACTCAGCTCTACCTGCTATGGTTCAGCTTTACAGCTGGTATTACGTCAACTCCAATCAGCTTTACAGATGCAACTCTGATCAGCTGAAAATACATCTAACACCCTGTACTATGCATGACATGGGCATATACCATGACATGTAATGATGTTATATATGGTAAGCTCTACAAAGTACATGATAACCATAAACAGGTTTAGAAGTAAACCTACCTGTGCCAGATAAGAATCCTACAGTACTAAATATTTCTTAAAAATGTAACTTTATATTGCTCATATAAATCTCTTGCTAAGTCGCAAACAAGAATAGAAAATATTTGCATTATACTATGTAAGCTGAAGCAATATAGAAAATATACAAAAATAAACATGATAGTACAATAGTTACAACTTGTACACAAGAAATTAATAAATAACTCACATAGCTCTACAGCTGAAGATGTGCAAGTCCTTAAGTAGACCACTCACTGACAAGACATTTTATAATGAGAAAATTTAGTCTTACAGTGAGGCATTTATACACAGATGATGCAGTCATAAATCATCTGTGCGCTGGAAGTATTTGGTTTTTCCCAATGAATGCACTTTGCATGTGCGGCATAGGGTGAACCGAACTCACTGTTTCAAAATATTGTACAGTATACTTAAGTCGCCCTTGGGTATCATTGTACATATAAAAAAAACAAAGCAGAGTACATGTATTTAATAAATAAAGGGATTTATACAATGTGGAGCACTTGGCTATGGTGTTTCACTAACCAGATGGCTTGGTGTTTTTTCCTACATCAGATCTGATGTGGAGCACTTGGATATGATGATTCGGTAAGTGTTTGTGCTCATACTGGTGGTAGTATTGTTTTAAACATTCAAGCAACCATGCTTTGTTATCTGGATGATTTCATTGTTTTGTGTCTTTACTTGGGGTATTTGTTCGAGGTTGATCCATGAAATTAAATATCTATCAATTTTGAAATTTTGCAGAGGCAAATCCACAAATTTAATTACCATGAAAATGTCTTACTTTTTTTATAAACCCACAAAAGCTGAATACAACAACAAAATAAGGAAACAACAGTGTTCATTTGTGTTTGATGATTTGCTGTCTCATCTCATGTTATTAAAGCAAACACTACTCTTGACAGGGTTATCATCTGTAAGTTATAGATTTCAGCCAGTCTTGTGTTCAAAATGTTGGAAAATATTTTGTCTTGGTCTTGTTCCCCAGAGTTACTTATGGTCAGTTTGTTACTTGTACCATAGTTCTCATGGCTAGCTTTCATTTTATAATTAGCGCTTGCAAATTTGAAACATTTGTATTTTTCTTGATGGCATTTTCAATGATTTTATATGATTATTTCTTATGGTGACAAACAACCTCTTGGATAACAAAAAGACACTTAACTCTGGGACCCTTGGATAACAAGAAGGCACATAAAGAGTAACTCATACTCCCTTGGATAAGATAAAGGAACATACAAGTGATTTTCCTCAGATGGGTGTATTTTAGAATGTAATCTAATGTATTTTTCAGTTTTGGTTGACACTCAGTAAAATTTTAAACATTCTAAGAAATTTGCATTAATTAACCTATTATATAAAATTTTGTTTGGTCAGTTTTGACCAGGAGTTTGTGCTATTATAAAGAAATTAAATCTTTCTTGACGGGAGACAACCCCTTCTGTCAAGCAAAATTTGTCTCTCACATCAGGTCTGTGCTGGATAACCATTTTCTTGGTGAAAAGAAAATAATGCTCACAATTACTGTATATGTATTTTATTCTTAATTCATGTGGTTAGATCAAAGGGTTGTCACATTGGAAAACAAGCTAAGGGATTAAGGTCAAACATTTGACTGGAAGAGTTAGAACTCTACTTGGCACTAAACATTGTGTATGTGCTAAATTTGCAGCTCGAACGAAAAGAATGTTGACTTGAAGACAAAGGAGTGCTGCCTTTACAAGCCAAGGCCTTATCAAGCTGCATGTGCTGACAGAAAACATGGGAAATAACACTCTAGGGAATTAAATCTAATATGGGAAAGGAAAATGCAACTTAAAAAAACAACCTTTATTGCATTAAATAAAGCGGTTATACATCAAAACAGAAATATTAATACAAACACAGTTTGTTAGGACTTTGGGAGCAATACACTTGGTAAACAACAATGATAGACACTTCACTTTTGCTATCAACTAAATTAATACTCAGTTTTACCACTCCAATGTTTTTGTGGTTAGAGTGTCCGCCTCAGAAGCAGGAAGTCGTTGGTTTGAACCCCAGCTGAGTCATACCAAAGACTTACAAAAATGGTACTAACAGCTGCTTCGCTTGGCGCTCATCATTAAGAAGTTAGTGTTAGGACTAGTCGGCCTGGTGTCAGTATAATGTGACTGGGTGGGACATCAAGCTATATGTTGGCATCATGATGCCCCAGTGCTAGACATCACTATAAACTGCCACACTGCAGACATCGTAGCAGTATGACTGAAAAATTGTTAAAGCTACGTTAAAAATTCCTAATCACACACACACACACAGACACTTCACATTGCATTGGGTAGTAATTAATTATTCATAATATTTTCAATTGATAAAAATCCAAATAACTAGATACAATTATTGTGTAATGAGTACTTGACATAAATTGGATAAACACAATGTATAACATTTCTGAAAGGGAATAGTGGCATGAAAATATAAAAACATGGACAGTAGTTTAGTGTACTGCAGCCATCTAGAGTTTCCAATATTACTCATAGATTTATCAGTTTTTTCAAGGGAATAGTGGCATGAAAACATAAAGACATCAAGAGTTTCCAACATTGCTCATAGATTTATATAATTTTTTTTGCATGTTTAGGTTATGAGACGACCCCTACTCTGCATGAATAAAAATGTTCAGTAAAAAGATATATGGTAATTCTAGATAAGAGATTTACTTGTTCCCATAGTTGTAAAATTAAAATAAACACTGTTCATTGTATTAAAAAATCTTTGAATTTTAGAATTACATGTACACATTTAAGTAATTTATCAAATCTCATTCATTCCAAATCCAATCCCTTTTTTGTACTTTTCATTCATAAAATTGTATTGGGCACTTTGTCAGCCAGTTGTCTGCTTTTTATATGTTACGTGATGCAGATTTGGCTTCATGACTTAAGCTGTTGTCGATAAAAAATTTTATCTAACCTGTGAGACCCATTAAGGGTGTATTGTTAGTTTCTGTGTGAATTCTTTGATAGTGGTATTAAGGCAAGTTAATGAACATGGTCATTTTTTTCAAATTATGTGAGGTGCTTTCTGTACCAGAGACATATCAATTAAGTTTACAGGGATTGGAATTAATTAGAAATATGAGAACATCATTCTTATTTCATGAATGCAACTCAGGTATAATGTGATATAAATTAAATTTATGAATCTTGAAACTTTTTTTAAAAATATGCGCCTTTACATAACATTTTTGAATTAATTTTGTTCTCTCACTTTGATATCATGCTTACCAATGGGGTCACTATTTCTAGAATGCTGCTGTAGTAGGAAATTCTTGGTAGAGCACCTTCCATCAGAGGTCACCTCATAATACTCAGCACTTTGGTTCACCAGGATTAATACCTCACACACTAATACAGCAGGATACAAATATGCAAATAAAAAAGCTTGTATACTTTGGCGGGGGGTATATTTTCTGAGTAATAGCACAGTTTTAGGACATACCTGCCTAAATTATTTTTTGTTGACATTCCTTAGTAATTGTGGTTAAAAGGTCGGTGGTGTGTTTTGGTTCAGCAGTATTTAGGTCATAGCAGCATTGAAACATATTTTTTTTTAAATCATGGCCACTGGTCATGTTCAGCTTGTCATTATTGAAAATAGCGTGTTTACATAATAAAATTGATAAATATATTGGCAGTGTTGGTCATAAGTTACATTTGGTTACTCATAGAAGAGGTTGCTCAAAGCCAGATTTACTCTGCTACAAGAGATTGTATTAAATAAAAATGTAAATTGTTTCCCTTTTACAGCATTTATGATATCAGTATACATGTGTATCTTACTTCATGTTTTAGCACAAGAATTTTATTAAATGATTACACTTTGTCTTGTCACTCTCCACTACAGGTTCAGACTGGTTCTATATCATCACCAGCTGGAGTTAAGGGTTCCACATTTGTTCAGACTGGTTACCATAGTCAGTTCCTGGCAGAAATGATGCAATCTCACCTTGTTAAAGATTTCTGTATCATTGGACCTCGGGTAAGAATTAATTGTGGACAGTTGCAATCGTTCATTATTTAGTACATCATGGTTATCTGCAACATTTATGTTCTGGCCTGTAAACATAGATGTATTTCAAGATTATCCTAATCACACCAGAATAAGCTTAATGTTGCAGTGTATGCCTAGACATTGTTTTTGCAGATGAGTTGTCTTTTGTTGAGCACTTGTTTCAGAGAATATTTATATATGAGTCTGTGACACTACCTCATAAGCTTGCAGTAGGTTTTTCATTGCACAAAGGTATTGTAGCCTGTAAAAAGACATTATTCAATATTTATTGAACTTGCCAATTTTACCAGATGTCAGCCATAAATAAAACCCAAAATAAACAGGTAATAATTTCATTAAAGAATGTTAGATCTCTCTGCAGTATCTGTGATCATGTGAATTTATCACATGACTACCACAGTATTTGAATTTAACGTACCAATATCAGATATGTAATGTGTAAATAACACCTCACAACATTGCAAATGATGTTGTAACATTATTCAAAAGAATCGCATGTCATTTTACTACTAGAGTCTGCAGTTTACTCGTTTAAAAAAAAATCAGTTCAGAACAAATTTATGAAAATCATTGAATAATTAAAACCTTTTGTTCATCAAGGCTTGCAAAAGATAGAAATTGTTCAACTAATTTTATAAATTTCAATTGAAATTATTACTCATGTAAGATCCCCTCTACATGCTGAATGTTAATAAAATGGAGTTTTAAAAAAAAACTGAGGTAAAACTTGCAGAAATAAAAAAACATTTATGGCTAGAAGAAAATGTTACAAAGAAAAATGTTTAAAGCAGTAAACAACATACATAACACAGGCATCCTACACTACTTAGACAATGTTCTTTACATATATACATGAATGGAGAGATGTAAGAGAACTTCTAACAGGAGTTACATGTTAAGAATTATGTCACTAAAAATGGCGTTTTAAATTAATCATGACTAAAAATAAAATATTTTATCAAGAAGTATGAATTTGTAATGTACATGTAGACTAGACCTGCAAAATTCACATGAAATATAAATTTTGATACAAGAAATAATGTCTGCATTAATTAATTTAACTGTGGTCTTTGTTACAGTTGACAAATATTACCTGAAACACTATACCATGTGTAAGATATTCATTAGGAAATAGGTCAATAAATGTATATACTCATATTAGATTTGTTTGATGAGGACTTTCTCTGCATCATTTTAACCATAAAACCAAATATAAATGCTATTTTTTGTATAATTTTATTACATATAGCTTTGGAAAATAAACTGAGACATATAAAACCATGTACATGGTTAAAAATATGTACATAGAGTATAGGCTGTGTAATCAAATCATACAAAGGAATAACAGTTTAGTCTTCAATAGGGGTCCCTGAGTGGCTGAGTGGTCTAAAGCGCTCTCCGTTACGGATCACTGCCATCTAACCTCTGTCTGTGTGGGTTTGAATCTAGGATTCGGCTAATGTGCGTATGTGAGAAAGCTTGCCAGTAGCTTCTCGTGTGTCGGTGGTTCTTCCTGGGGTTTTCCCGGATTCTTCCTCCACCATTAATACTGGCCGCCATGCATATCCCATCGTGTGCTGAAAAATGGCGCTAAACCCCACAACAATAACAACAACAACAAAAAGTCTGCAGTAGGTTGGAATAGTGTTTGTGCATGGAGGGACTAAAATTTAGGCCTGCAATGAGCAGGGGTTTAAAAAAATTTGACCCTGGATTTTAAGCAGATCCTGCTGCTTTAGAAGACAACCATCTTTAAAAATATAAATCAATCAACCAATCAATCAGTCAATCAATAACTAATAAACATTAAATATTTTAGCATGTAGTATTCATATTATTCTGTTTCCAGGGGTGTGGGAAGACAGCGTTGGTGCAGCAGTTTGCCAAACTCCTGGGGTATCATATTGAACCTATCATGTTGTATCAGGTAATTTGTCTTGATTGAAAATCAACGAGTTTAATTTTTAGTGAATCTAATGGCCATTATTTTGTTCCTTTCTAAGTATTTATTGTATCACCAGTACATGATAAGATATAGGTGTCACTTTTTAAGAAGTGATTTCATTATCATAAGCAGTGTTAAGGTGTTAGTTAAACATTTTGAAAGTTGTATATATCTTCCATTTCTATATTCAACTAAAATGTTTGTTAAATAATACACTATGTCTAAAGTTTTTACCAAGGCATACATTTTGTGAAGATAGCTTCACAGTCATGCAAGCAGCCTGTTTAGAAATTATATATTGTCTCAGTGAAAACTTTTAAGACTTGGCTACTGGGACACTTTCAACAGCAGAACCAGTCAACCAGTGCAGACATCTGTTTGACCTCATCAGCATTTTTATGAAAGTTTCTTTACAATTCAAATCGTATGAAAGTATGAGCATACAGCAAATACTGTAGTGTGTGTGTGTGTGTTTGAGATTTTGATTTTGCAATAATCTAAATAATCTGCACTTAATAATCAAGTGCTATGAAAACTTGGACTTTCAGAGTCATAAGTTTCGCTTTATTTATTTATTATTTATTATTTATTTATTTATTTAGCTATTTAAATCACCTGTCAGCTTTTATGTTCCTGACCAATAGTGACTGTCTTAATCTGCTCTTAAAAAATATGTGATGTGAAAACGGGTACCTTCAAAGCCATTGAGTTTTGATCATGTAAATTTATGGAAATAAACTCTGCTACCTATCTCCCAGAAAGATGAAAATGTCATCATTCCCATCTATATGGTTTATATATCAGATAGATAGAGGGAAGAAACTGTACCAGATTACAACCCCATGGCCAATTGTTGGTTATTTATGTGCACACTGCTGGTATTTCTGTACTTATTATGTAACACGCATTGATTGTTTGCACACTTAAACACTTTCAATTTGTTATTTATTGAAATATTTGTCATCATTCCCTTTCAGAAAATTGATTTACCATGTTGATGAAGTGTACAAAATGCAATATATTTAAGGCAATTGAGGCCACACCTGGTGTTTGTCTTGAATGTGTCATGTGTTTATCAAACTAAATGCATTATGTGTGCATCATGGTTGGAAACATATGCTTAGGACTTAAGACCAATGATGCAAGTCCAGAGAGATGTACTGTATCATACTACATTTGCATCCAAAGACACTGTCACTGTGGTGCACCTTACAACAAAAGTAATGCATTCAGTGTCTGCCATAACCTTTACGTCAGAAAAGCTGCACAGGGGATAATACTCTTCAGAAGCATTGTCAGAGTCACAGTGGTAGTGACTAGTCCAAGAGGTGACAGTATCTGGCCTTGTGTGACTTTATTCCTTCTTATTTCTCCATTGAGTGCCTGGAGCTTAAGGGACACTGTACTCCCTATTCTAGGTTGCTCAGTGTCTTTAAGGCATCTTCCGCATATTTGATCTTGGTCTTAGGGTCTGTGGTTCTGGGCACGTGGGTTTGTGGATGATGCATTTTGCCTTCATTCTAGGCTATATAACATTGTTTGGGATGCTGACCAGTCCAGTCATCCAGCTGGATATGCACCATAATCACTGATCAGGAATCCACCATTTTGTTGGAAGGGGATGGGAAAAGGTTGGGAAGAGTTCTTCCCTTAATCTGTATTGTATATAGGTAGTGAGGATGATCATTTTCGGCATTCTATGATGGCTGGATTCAAAAGGTAGTGGAATTTATTCCTAATGGTAATGTCACGAGTAAGTATTTTGAGAGAAAATAGCCTTCTAAACAATTTGCTTTTTAACTAGAAGATGTCATATGATCTCAAGTTTGTCCTAAATGATGGTGCTGATCTGACATCCAACATGGCCACCATGTTATCCAGTTTGAAAATCTTGTTATTGCTATTCCTTCTGAATGGATGGTCATACTGACAGAGATGAATTATGCCTACTTGCTACTAAATGAAAATAGTGCTGATCTGACTTCCATCATGGACAACAGATCTTGTTATCAACACTTTTTCTGTTAAAAGCAGGAGCTGATCTGACAAATTCTTTGTGTGTTGGTTTTCTCAGAAATATCAGAGTACTCAGCATTTTTAAATACTGAATGAACTGATCTGGGATTCCATAAATTCATTTTGGCCAAAGACTGATATGAAACAAGAAATAATAATTTGTTTACCAAACCTCTATTTATACATCCCCATTTGACATATAATTCAAACAAGGATAGGTGTTAAACTCAGATTCTAATAAACATTTTGTTTACCACTTACAATCATGACAAAAGTCACTCCATCCACGAAAGTGAAACATAAATGAAATAAACATAAGTCTACCAACTATTTTTGGTTTGTAAGTATATTAAATGCTTAGATAAAAATAAGTTATTTTTTAGATCATATTTGAATTTCCAGTAATTTTAAATAGGCTTATAAGAAAAGACACCTTACTCTCAGTGGGCAACACGACCTTTTTAGGTCATGTACACAGACACCCTCACACACCAGTCTTCAAAACAGACTTTTTGAGTTCCTAAAAGCAACACTGTCTGGGAATGTGGCAGGTATGATGAAGTTGATCAACAGCCATCAGATACAGTAGGTGATGATTAAAGATATTTCCAATCATCTGTATGACAAAATTCAAGGGACTCAAACGCCTTCTCAGAGGGCTGGCTGACATCCTTCTCTCAATGGTATTTAACCCACTTGGATACCTATCATGCAGAAGACCAAAGCTTTGATAAGATTACATGGTGATGGAATGACCACTGACTTTTCTTAAATTCCTTCCTTTTGCATATGAAGTGACTGTGTGCCAAAGATCAGCTCATAAGGTTTCATGATGGTCAGTGCTTATGTGACCCACTTCAGGTAGACCTCATCAAGATGCAGTGGAGAGTATCTGGACAACATTTTGGTCAGTTCAGGTTCTGCTTTAGGACATGGCTGGGTTTTCTTGTGAATAGGAAGAGATCAGCTCTTTCCATCATTTGTTTATCTTGATTTTACTTTGTTCACCTCATTCACTTTCCTCCTGTTGGTATTGAATCGATTGTCAAACACTCCGAGTTGACTTCCCTCCTGTTGGTATTGAATCGATTGTCAAACACTCTGAGTTGACTTCCCTCCTGTTGGCATTGAATGACTTCCATCCTGTTGGTATTGAATCGATTGTCAAACACTAAGAGTTGACTTCCCTCCTGTTGGTATTGAATCGATTATCAAACACTAAGAGTTGACTTCCCTCCTGTTGGTATTGAATCGATTGTCAAACACTCCGAGTTGATTTCCCTCCTGTTGGTATTGAATCGATTGTCAAACACTCCAAGTTGACTTCCCTCCTGTTGGTATTGAATCGATTGTCAAACACTCCGAGTTGACTTCCTTCCTGTTGGTATTGAATCGATTGTCAAACACTCCGAGTTGACTTCCCTCCTGTTGGTATTGAATAGATTGTCAAACACTCCGAGTTGACTTCCCTCCTGTTGGTATTGAATCGATTGTCAAACACTCCGAGTTGACTTCCCTCCTGTTGGTATTGAATCGATTGTCAAACACTCCAAGTTGACTTCCCTCCTGTTGGTATTGAATCGATTGTCAAACACTCCAAGTTGACTTCCCTACTGTTGGTATTGAATCGATTATCAAACACTAAGAGTTGACTTCCCTCCTGTTGGTATTGAATCGATTGTCAAACACTCCGAGTTGACTTCCCTCCTGTTGGTATTGAATTGATTGTCAAACACTAAAAGTTGATTTCCCTCCTGTTGGTATTGAATCGATTGTCAAACACTCCATGTTGACTTCCGTCCTGTTGGTATTGAATCGATTGTCAAACACTCCAAGTTGACTTCCCTCCTGTTGGTATTGAATCGATTGTCAAACACTCTGAGTTGCCTTCCCTCCTGTTGGTATTGAATCGATTGTCAAACACTCCGAGTTGACTTCCCTCCTGTTGGTATTGAATCGATTGTCAAACACTCCGAGTTGACTTCCCTCCTGTTGGTATTGAATCGATTGTCAAACACTCTGAGTTGACTTCCCTCCTGTTGGTATTGAATCGATTGTCAAACACTCCAAGTTGACTTCCCTCCTGTTGGTATTGAATCGATTGTCAAACACTCTGAGTTGACTTCCAGCAAGGTGTGGATTTCCATGAAGGAGCTTTCACAGTTACTTGGTTGATGCAGATCTGCTCCAATTTGGCTGCCTCTTTATGCAGCCGTTGCAGATATTCCTGTTAGCATTTTTGGGCAACTAAATTGTTGAGTTGTGGTCTAAAATAAAAGAGGTTCTGTGTCATTGGTGAAAGAGACAATGGCTTATGGCAGGATTTCCTCTGCAGAAACCTCAACCTGATATTACCATCTTTATGGACACCAGTTTGTATGGTTTGGGAGCCCACATGTTGTCCCACTACACCATGGTACATTAGCATCTGGGATCTGAGGAAAAGAGTCCTTCACATCAGACTTCTAGAAATGAAGATCATAATAAGAACAATACAAGATAACTACCAGTGTATAACTTTAAAATTTAATTACAATTTTTAAAGCCTGGATATTAATCTCTTATTAGAAACACCCATGTCTAGGCATTTTATTTTTGGTAAAGGGTCAGTCCCATTAGGTTAGTATAATATATATGAAAATTTTGGTAGCATGTAGTGTTTCATAAGTTTTGGTGAGGTTTTTGGCAAGAAATGAAGTGTGCAGTTAACAGAAAATTCTAGTTTGATATTTATGCAACACTAATTGGAGACCTTGAAACTCAAAAATGTGCATACTGTGCTATATCTTTCCTTACATTATTCTTAGAAAATACATTAAATGTATACATCATTGATCATTGTTGGGACAATTAAAAGTTATGCTTCTTGGGAAATTATTATTGATTCACTGTTTTGAATTTGACTGAGTACACATATTTGAAATATTCATGCTATTCTTTTGCCAATATTTTTGTACATGTGCAGATGACATTGTTTTGTTTTTTATGTCACATAAATGATAGTAACTGTGCAGCTTAGATGCTTAAATTGTTCTTGCAGGACATGACCTCTCGTGACCTCCTACAACAAAGAACATTATTACCCAATGGAGACACAGCCTGGAGGCCATCACCATTGGTTACTGCTGCACTGGAGGGAAGCCTGGCAGTGTTAGATGGAATCCATAGAATTAACTTAGGATCTTTTGCTGTATTACACAGGTGGGTTAGGATTCTTTATAAAAACTATTTTTGAATTGATGAACTGTTTCGCTTATGTTGACAACTGTCTCCACTCCTTTCATGTCTGCATTGGGAACTCTGATCCTGCCTAGTCATTCAAATGGGAACTCTCTGATCCTGCCTTCTCATACAAAATAGGAACTATCAGATCCTCTTCATTCAAATGGGAACTATCTGATCTGCTTTTTCATTCAAATGGGAACTATCTTATCCTGCTTTTTCATTCCGATGGGAACTATCTTATCCTGCCTTTTCATTCAAATGGGGAACTATCCAATCATGCCTTTTCATTCAAATGGGAACTATCTTAACCTGCTTTTTCATTCCAATGGGAACTATCTTATCCTGCCTTTTCATTCAGATGGGAACTATCTTATCCTGCTTTTTCATTCAAATGGGAACTATCTGATCTGCTTTTTCATTCAAATGGGAACTATCTGATCTGCTTTTTCATTCAAATGGGAACTATCTGATCTGCTTTTTCATTCAAATGGGAACTATCTGATCTGCTTTTTCATTCAAATGGGAATGATCTTATCCTGCCTTTTCATTCATATGGGTACTATCCAATCATGCCTTTTCATTCAAATGGGAACTATCTGATCTACTTTTTCATACAGATAGGTACTCTTTGGTCTTGCCTATTCATACAAAAAGGAACATCTGATCCTGTCTATTAAAACAAGCAGGAACTCTATGATCCTGCCATTCATAGAACTATGTGAACTCTCTGTTCCTTGCCTTTTCATTCACATGGTAACTCTCTGATCATGCCTTTTCATTCACATGGTAACTCTATGATCCTGCCATTCATACAAATATGAACTCTGTTCCTTGCCTTTTCATTCACATGGTAACTCTCTGATCATGCCTTTTCATACAAATGGGAACTATCCAATCATGCCTTTTCATACAAATGAAAACTATCCAATAATGCCTTTTCATTCACATGGGAACTATCCAATCTTGCCTTTTCATACAAATGAAAACTATCCAATCATGCCTTTTCATACAAATGAAAACTATCCAATCATGCCTTTTCATTCACATGGGAACTATCCAATCATGCCTTTTCATACAAATGAAAACTATCCAATCATGCCTTTTCATACAAATGAAAACTATCCAATCATGCCTTTTCATACAAATGAAAACTATCCAATCATGCCTTTTCATACAAATGAAAACTATCCAATCATGCCTTTTCATACACATGGGAACTATCCAATCATGCCTTTTCATACAAATGAAAACTGTCTTATCCTGCCTACTCATAAAAATGTGCTTATGAAAATATGGCGCAATTATCAGACATATCAGCATTTAAGTGGAAATTTCAGACTGGCTTTTAAAAGACATGTGAATGCCCTTTAGAGGTCAGTACTGGAGGATTAAGTATGATGTAGTAGATGTTTTAGATTTACCTAAATCAATACCAAGTACTAGCTAGAATGACTGTGAAACAGCTACTACATTTAAGTTCAGCTGAGTTCACTATCCTGTTAGCAAATGCCTGTGATTTTGTATTGTATATAAAGTACCTTCATATTTTGGGATACTTTATTTAATTTTGCCAACAATTTGGATTGGTTTGAAGGTTTATTTATTAGGTAGTAGATTTTAAACATGTCTCATTTGGTGTTAGCATTTAGGACTAGTAGTAATAATTAGTACCTTTTGTTTTTGCACATTTGCTATCAAAAGATAACATATTCTCTAGTTATTTAGCGTGTATGAATTATTTTCCTATATAATGTAAGCAACTATTCTTAAATTTCATATTTGGTTGAATGGTTAATTAGAAGAACATTTACAAGGTTTTCCAACCAAAATGGTTAAAATTTATTAATGAAGAATCTGCATTTTGTCCATGATGTTCAAAGAACATACAATTCCCTGAATCTGATTCAAGGATGCTGGTCCTATTTTACATGCTACATAGTACTGGTAAGGTAAAGTTACATACAAGTGATAAAGGTCCCTGATTGGCCGAGTGGTCTAAAGCGCTCTCCATTATGGATCACTGCCATCTCACGTCTGTCTGTGTGGGTTTGAGTCTCGGATTCAACCAGTGTGGGTATGTGAGAAAGCTTTCCAGTAGCTTCTCGTGGGTCAGCGGTTCTCTCCTGGGCTTTTCCTGGGTTCTTCCTCCACCATTAATACTGGCCACCGAGTATAGCCTATCATGTGCTGAAAAATGGCGTTAAACCCTATAACAACAACAGCAACATACAGTGATAAGTTTGTCTAAAAAGAGTTTATGTTTTTTACCTCTATTGGTCAAAGATCAGAAGAGGTCTTGCATCTGGGTCCAGTTTCAGTTTTTTTGCTATTGCTACTCCTTCAAAAAAACTTGAACGAGAGTCATTAAACTTGACTCTAGTCTAATTGGTCCTAAAAAATAATAATAATAATAATAATGAGGACTTTGTATAGGAACTAACCTTTAGAAGCTGTAAGCGCTTTACAAATTTAGACAACACCTATAAGATAAAAAACATATAATGATATGACTACAAAAACAAACACCATGAAATTAGAAAACATTAAAAAACATGCTGAGAATATTTAAGGTAGGAAACATTATTAGGTCTTTAAGTTTGTTCTTGCAATTGAAATAAGTGAGTTTTGAGAGCACTCTTGAGTGGGATCACTGTGTCTTTGTGTCTAAGTTCAGTGGGCAATTCATTCCATGTTGCTGGGCCCTGGTATGCAAAAGAACGCTGTCCATATGACTTTGTTTTCATACTTGGAATAATGAGTATACGATTGTCAGAAGAGGAGCGTAAGTATCTTGCTGGTGTTTACACATGGGTGAGGTCAGATAGGTATGTTGGACTAGAGTCCAACAGTGAAACGTAGCACAGAGAACAAATTTTGTGTTTGATTCTGGATCGAATGGATAGCCATTATTGGGTACAGAGCAGTGGGGAGGTGTGCTCTGATCATGGTATTCTAAGTATGATCCGAGCAGCTGTGTTTTGAACTTTTTGAATTTTCTTGAGTAGATATTGAGATGAACCAGACAGAATTGAGTTACAATAGGCCAGTCTTGAAAATACTAATGAACACAAGTGTTTTAGTGGCATCAACTGAAAGATAGTTACGAATTGAGCTGATGCATCTCAGCTCAAGATATGCAGCCTTGCATATGTTCATGACATGTTTGTGCAATGTGAGAGTACTGTCCAGAGTAACACCTAGGTTTCATACTGATTGTGTGAATTTAATGTTGGTGTTGCTGATATTTATTGTTTGAGGTAAAGGATGTGAATGAGAAAGTCTTTGTGTTGTGATCAGAATGGCCTCAGTTTTATCATCATTCATCTGCAGCTTGTTACATGTCATCCATGATTTCACATCAGAAATGCACCTCTCTACACCTTAGATGGTAGCATCAACTTTAGTTGGATGGCTAGATTTGTATATTTGGGTGTAATCTGCATACAATTGGTGAGACACTGGATGATGATCTATGACACTTGAGAGCGACTGAGTGTACAGAATGAAGAGACCAGGTCCAAGAACAGACCCCAGCTGAAGACCACAACATAGATCAACTGTGCTTGAGTCTATTCCATTTGCAGATACAATTTGTGTCCTGTTGACCAAGTAGTACTTGAACCACAGTAAGGCTGTATCATGAATGCCAAATACATGCTGGAGACGGTGAAGTAATATATCAATATAAATAAAAATAAATGCAAACATCCAGGATAGCCACTATTATGTCTAATTTGGTCATCTTTGCTATCTTGCTATTGGTTACTGAGGAAATAATTATAACAGTATCTCAGAAGAGTTATTTCCCATAGATGCTACTTTTAGAGTGCATTGAACAGGGCTAGAATTTGGGAGGTAGCAAAAGTAAATTTCTAGTGTTAGTTTAATCAAGCAATGTATTCAGTGGAGAAAGTTAGAATTGTTAAATTTAAGACATATGTATTTATCATACATTTGACAATCCTTCATTGGGCTAATATTTGAGTGTGTTGTTTTGACAGAATAATACATGAGAGAGAACTGCAGCTGTTTGATGGCAGTAGGTTGTTAAGCCAAGATAAGTATGACACAATCAAAGAAAAATACAACCTGACTTCAGAGGATCTTGAACAAAGGTAAGATTATGATTCAAAATTTCATGTTGTCAAAACAGCATGAGATTTACATTTCATATCAGTATGGTCAGCCTCTTATTAATTCTGTGATTTCTATTGAATGCACAATAGAACATGTCTAAACCTTGTCTATAAGTGAAAGGTCATGTATTGCAGTTGAATATACTATTTTCTGAAAATTTGTTTGGTTATGAAGTAATATAATTCAGAGGTAAAAAAATCACCATGAGCTATAGGTAAATGTTTCCCTTCATATTTTTATAAAAATATAAATGGTATAATTTTGAATTGCAGAGCAATTTGACTTTGACAGTATCTGATATCCATAAGTAGTCCAACGTGCCTTACAGATTGAATGCAGGAGATTACCCATAATTCCAAACAGAATGTTCAGTTTAGTCTTACACGGCAGTATATGTAGTGCTTCAATAATTAATTGTAATTATATCTGTCACTCTGCTATCATGTTCACTGTCATCAAAACGGAGTAGGAAATTCAACTGGAATATTGAGAAAATGTTGAAAATTGTTGTAGAAAAATAATACATTGAAGTTATGAAGTACAACATTTATAAACTCAGGTATTGACACATAGTTTATAATACAGTATTCATTATTGCAGTATCTATATATTGTCTTCTGAATCTGAAACTAATAGTTGTTTTGAATAAAGAAAAATTATACATTTTTATAGAACATACATACAAAAAATGTTATCTTGATATAATGTGGTAGTTGTTGGTCCATAACTTCCTTGTTATTATGTGGTAGTTGAAGTTAATAACTCAATCATTATAATGTAGTAGTTGGGGTCCATAACTCAATCATTATAATGTTGTAGTTGGGGTCCTTAACTCCCTCATTATAAAGTGGTAGTTGGGGTCCATAACTCCCTTGTTATAAGTTGGTACTTGGGGGTTCATACTCCTTCATTATAATGTTGTAGGTGGGGCACATAACTCTCTTGTTATAAGGTGGTAGTTGAAGTTAATAACTCAATCATTATAATGTGGTAGTTGGGGTCCATAACTCCCTCATTATAAAGTAGTAGTTGGGGTCCATAACCTCCATGTTATAAGGTGGTAGTTGGGGTCCATAACTCCCTCATTATAATGTGGTAGTTGGGTCCATAACTCAGTCATTATAATGTGGCAGTTAAGGTCATAACCCCTCACTATAATGTAGTTGGGGCCCATAACTCCCTTGTTATAAGGTGGTAGTTGGGGTTAAAACTTCTTCATTATAATATTGTAGATGGAGTCCATAACTTCCTCAAAATAACATGGTATTTTGGGGCCCATAACTCCCTCATTATAAAGTTGTAGTTGGGGTCCATAACTCCCTTGTTATTATGTGGTAGTTGGGGTCCATATCCATTGACCATGTTATGTACCAAACCATATTATAGTAAGAGCCACAGTATGTACTGAATTGGGTTATGTTGAGAATAGTATTATATGCTGAACAGTCGTATGGGGTGATCTATCAAAATATTTTAAGTAATCATGTTTTGAAAAGGAAATAAAAGAGATAACACTTGGCTTTGTTTTCTTTTCTTTCAAACAATGTTGCTATACATTGGTATGATTTTGGTCATTGGGTCCTTAGTGCTACCATATTATATCAAGTATCACATTATAACAAGGGGGTGATGAGTGTTTTATTGAGATAGGCTTCTAAACCAAATATAATAAGACAAGTATTTCCTCCGAACACTGTAAGCTACAAGGGTCTTTTCATAATTATACTTAAAGCTGCGTTTTGGATGTTTTGTCGAAGACTTCTTAGTTTCTAAGAACTTAGGATATTTTATTTGATTAGACATTGTATAAAATACAGTGTATAACTTAATCATATATTAGAGATATTTTCTTGATTAGACATTGTATAAAATACAGTGTATAACTTAATCATATATTAGGGATATTTTCTTGATTAGACAGTCTATAAAATACAGTGTATAACTTAATCATATATTAGGGATATTTTCTTGATAGACAGTCTATAAAATACAGTGTATAACTTAATCATATATTAGGGATATTTTCTTGATTAGACAGTCTATAAAATACAGTGTATAACTTATTCATATATTAGGGATATTTTCTTGATTAGACATTGAATAAAATACAGTGTATAACTTAATCATATATTAGGGATATTTAATTGATTAGACAGTCTATAAAATACAGTGTATAACTTAATCATATATTAGGGATATTTTCTTGATTAGACAGTCTATAAAATACAGTGTATAACTTAATCATATATTAGGGATATTTTCTTGATTAGACAGTCTATAAAATACAGTGTATAACTTAATCATATATTAGGGATATTTTCTTGATTAGACATTGTATAAAATACAGTGTATAACTTAATCATATATTAGCGATATTTTCTTGATTAGACAGTGTATAAAATACATCTGTGAAGCTCCCAGCCAAGGAAGACAATGACTTCCTGTCAATACATCTGTTATCTGTTTCTCCCTCTATCACGCTTTTTGTAATTTTGGTCACTTGAAACAACTGAGCAAAATCAGGCCAAATTTGACAAGTAGGTACCTTGGGTGGGTTCCAAGACATAATAATATTTCTTGTGAAATGTAAGCTTAGTTTTATTTGGGGTGGGGGTGTGGAATCTTGATGAAAACCTTAAAAGCACTTTTAAGCAAAAATTACACGAGGTGGACAAATCAAATTTTGTTTGTTTATTTGTATTCATATGTATGGGACCTAAATAGATTTTCATGCCATCATAGCAATTACTTAAACTTTGTACAGATTTCTAACTTTTTAGACTCATAATAAAAATATTGTAAGCTGTAGTCAGTAAATCACTTGATGCAGAAAAATGAAACTTGGTAGGTTTGTTTCAATTATAATGTAGATGCACAAATTATAATTTTAGACCATTTTAGAAATTTCCATAGTTTTTTACAGTTTCTAAACTTTTTACACCTGGATTTTAAAAGAAATTAAGCATGTTTAAGCAAAAATCACTTGTCATAGACAAATTATTTTGGATCATTTGTATTATTAGTAAATATATTTTCAGGCCATTGCAGCAGTTTTTCAAATTTTTTAACATTTCAAACTTTTTTATCAAAACAACATTTTAACAAGATTAGGCAAAAACTGCGGGAGATAAATGAAGTTTGAGAACATTGTTTGTATTCACTTGTTTATATCCTAGTTTGATTTTCAGGCCATTACTGCAGATATTTCATATTTCAAATTTGTAAAAACTTTTTAGGAAAATCTTGTTAGCAAAATTAGCAAGAAACATTTAAAGAAGACAATTAAAATTTGGCATACATCTTTTGAGGCACACATAGATGACCTGATTAGATTTAAAGCCATTGTAGCATTTTATTGCATTTTAGATTTTATCAGCAAGCACTTTACAAATGCAGATCAATTTCTTGTTAGGTCTAAGATATCAAACTTATCCTGATTTTCACAAAGTTGAATCTGTGTGTTACATAAACTGACTGAACTGTTTTGATCCGATGAGAGGAAAACCAAAACCCAGATCTTACAAATTAGGAATATTCTATCTAATACTCAAAACAAAATTATATTTCATTCACCTTTTTCACCTTGCTTGGTATTTACCTTATTTTTAGTGGCAGTTTCACATATGGCATTAAATTATCATGATAGCAAGAGGGAGACATGTTTTTTGTTTAAAATACAATTTCTTCTGGCTTATAAAGAACAGCTTTCTCATCTTTGATAGATATCACTGAATATTACATTTATTTAGAAATATCTTGTTATAACAAAATTAAGAAATTATTAATTTCATTGCTAGTAATTTGTAAAAGAATTTATTTGTTGTATGTCAGTCATTTTGAATGCCCATGAGAATGATGGGGCTGGTTGAATTCAAATATTTTAAATAAAACCATTTCACAAAATATCCAATCTTCGTTGCCCCTTCCAAAACATTTGACAATGCTAGATTGATTTTTCAGGAAAATTTACCCAATACATCCTGGATTCCGGATTATTTCCCTTGGGGAGCCACCAGTAGTGGGGAGCAGCACACAGCAATGGTTGAATCCGGAGATGTTGACAATGTTCCTGTACCACAACATGAGACCCCTGGCCCAGGCAGAGGAGACCACAGTCATCAAGTCTCTGGTACATTTATGGTTACTGTTGTCACAAAAGTTGCTGCGTATACTCATTTATAATAGCAAACAATATACGACCTGATCTTCCATTGTATAATGTGCCAGCAGATCAGGGTCTTTGTCGTTTATTCTACTGATTACTTCTATCAAACCTCATGGACCCTGATAAGCTAGAGTATTATGCAGTGGCAGATCTGGGTCTGTGCAGTTTGCAGGTGGACCTAAATTACAGATAGGTATATATGGTATTGTATTTTGACTAGAAAAGGTAAGTTATTGCAAGACCACATTTACATTTTTGTTCATTATTATGTCAGTAATCCTGGCAATAGGTGTCAGTAATCCCTGGCAATAGGTGTCAGATGTTGCTTTCTTCTTTTTGAAGTTGACTTCTGTCTGTGGTAGATTTCTTTTATTGTAAGAAAGCTCCTAACAAATGGTGCAATTCAGTGTCAGTCAATAGATAGGGATATAAACAAGACATCACAATGGGAAATGGGATGGTGATATAAACAAGACATCACAATGGGAAATGGGATGGTGATATAAACAAGACATCACAGTGGGAAATGGGATGGTGATATAAACAAGTTTTCAGAATGGGATATTAATAAGTCATCAGAATTACTACACACACGTTTTCAGACCATTATCAGTTCCATATTTTGTCAACTTTATTTAGAACAAGTTGGATTCAACAAAATTTTGGATATTACAAAGCAATTACAAAGTCTGTTCAAGGGTTATGAATAATTTTTGTTGGTTATGAGAAATTTTGAATGTTCTGAGAATGATTTTTTTTTCAAGCTTTGTTTTCTTATGAGTTACCAATATCTTGAGTTGATCATAATCTGTTTATGTTAGGAATATTTCTTTTCTTGTTGATGCACATATCTATTTGTTGTTTGCCAATAATTAGGCCAACTGTTTTATTTATAGCAGACTCAGATTAGCAGTTGGTTATTCTCCAGAATTAACATGTCTCTGTGTTTTCATTTACCTAAGAATATGAATGATAGAGAAGGAATAAGGAAGGTATAAGGAATAAGGAAGGTATCTTTTTTATGGTCATGAAACTAATCCTAAATCTTTAATTTGATTTTAGTGTGACTTGCCGTTAAGTTCTGTTACCTCTCTCATTTAACCATAAACTTGTAAGAAATATGTATTGTAAAACTAAAATGTTTTTTGTCTTTATTGAAGTAATTAGTTTAGTATGCATTTTTGTATAATTCTACTCACTCGTCATTATAGGATGCTGATGTTCATGGACAGATGTGTACAGCTACTGAATCAAGTTTAATGTTTCTTTGGATCTTGTTTATTTCTAGGTACCAAACAGTCCAGACCTCAGCAAACTTTTCTCCATCGTTCATCAGCTCAGACAGTCGGCAGATCCAATGGTAGGTTTTGTCATGTCAGTTCAATTTTGCAAAGTTATTGTCTGCCATGTGCAGCAAAAAAGCTATGCATTAGTGTGTGTGTGTGTGTGTATATATATATATATATATATATATATATATATATATATATATATATATATATATATAAGATAACTGGCTACTGTCAATATTTAGAGTATATGAAAGTTGATTGAGCAAGTATTGTGGTCTTTTGTTTCCCTTAAAGTGGTAGGTAAATTCTTTCATTTAAATTCAGTCAAAATATATTTTTAGATAACTGTATTGTTCAGTGCTTGGTTGTGTATGCCAGATGACTGAGGAAACAACTGTTTGATGTTTTTCCCTGAATTAAGCACCTGATTGCATTGAAGACAAAAACATGGAAAACTTAATGGCTTTATTGTTCAATGTTCAGTAGTAATAATATAAATGCTAAATATTTTTTTTAAAATGCAAACAGTTTTCACAAATAAGCAATTAGTATTGACAAGACATATGTAAAATTCAAGAATACATGACATCTTGCCAAATTATTAAATCTAACTTTTGTTTGTTTAGACACAACAGCAGTTAATGAATATTTTAAGTCCATTAAAGTATTTCATTCTTTCTTTTTTGTAGCTAGGTTCAATTTCCACTTCTTTGTCTACAAGACAGTTGATCAGGATAGCCAGAAGGCTTGCTAACTTTCCATCAGACAACTTGTACAGTGTTATACAGAAAGCATGTCTTGCAAGGTAAAGTCATCTTTTGAATTTCAGTATTCTTTCTAGTACTCTTGGGAAATATTAGTAGAAGAAATTATCCTCTCTTGCTTTGTTTTATATGAAAATTGTCAGTACACAAACATTAAACCTGTTTCCAAAAACTGTACTTGATGGCTTATACCGTATATAGTAACATGGTGACAAGATGGCTATGAAGAGAATGATATGCTTGTACAAATGAAAATGAAGGCCAGAAAGTAATTATACAAGATAATGAAAACAAGGCTACAAAGTGCTTGTACAAATGAAAATGAAGGCCAGAAAGTAATTGTACAAGATAATGAAAACAAGGCTACAAAGTGCTTGTACAAATGAAAATGATAGCCAGAAAGTAATTATACAAGATAATGAAAACAAGGCTACAAAGTGCTTGTACAAATGAAAATGAAGGCCAGAAAGTAATTGTACAAGATAATGAAAACAAGGCTACAAAGTGCTTGTACAAATGAAAATAAAGGCCAGAAAGTAATTGTACAAGATAATGAAAACAAGGCTACAAAGTGCTTGTACAAATGAAAATGAAGGCCAGAAAGTAATTGTACAAAATAATGAAAACAAGGCTACAAAGTGCTTGTACAAATGAAAATGAAGGCCAGAAAGTAATTGTACAAGATAATGAAAACAAGGCTGCAAAATGCTTGTACAAATGAAAATAAAGGCCATAAAGTAATTGTACAAAATAATGAAAACAAGGCTACAAAGTGCTTGTACAAATGAAAGTGAAGGCCAGAAAGTAATAGTACAAGATAATGAAAACAAGGCTACAAAGTGCTTGTACAAATGAAAATGAAGGCCAGAAAGTAATTATACAAGATAATGAAAACAAGGCTACAAAGTGCTTGTACAAATGAAAATGAAGGCCAGAAAGTAATTATACAAGATAATGAAAACAAGGCTACAAAGTGCTTGTACAAATGAAAGTGAAGGCCAGAAAGTAATTGTACAAGATAATGAAAACAAGGCTACAAAGTGCTTGTACAAATGAAAATGAAGGCCAGAAAGTAATAGTACAAGATAATGAAAACAAGGCTACAAAGTGCTTGTACAAATGAAAATGAAGGCCAGAAAGTAATTATACAAGATAATGAAAACAAGGCTACAAAGTGCTTGTACAAATGAAAATGAAGGCCAGAAAGTAATTATACAAGATAATGAAAACAAGGCTACAAAGTGCTTGTACAAATGAAAGTGAAGGCCAGAAAGTAATAGTACAAGATAATGAAAACAAGGCTACAAAGTACTTGTACAAAGGAAAATGAAGGCCAGAAAGTAATTGTACAAGATAATGAAAACAAGGCTACAAAGTGCTTGTACAAATGAAAATGATAGCCAGAAAGTAATTGTACAAGATAATGAAAACAAGGCTACAAAGTGCTTGTACAAATGAAAATGAAGGCCAGAAAGTAATTGTACAAGATAATGAAAACAAGGCTACAAAGTGCTTGTACAAATGAAAATGAAGGCCAGAAAGTAATTGTACAAGATAATGAAAACAAGGCTACAAAGTGCTTGTACAAATGAAAATGATAGCCAGAAAGTAATTGTACAAGATAATGAAAACAAGGCTACAAAGTGCTTGTACAAATGAAAATGAAGGCCAGAAAGTAATAGTACAAGATAATGAAAACAAGGCTACAAAGTACTTGTACAAATGAAAATGAAGGCCAGAAAGTAATAGTACAAGATAATGAAAACAAGGCTACAAAGTGCTTGTACAAATGAAAATGAAGGCCAGAAAGTAATAGTACAAGATAATGAAAACAAGGCTACAAAGTGCTTGTACAAAGGAAAATGACAGCCAGAAAGTAATTGTACAAGATAATGAAAACAAGGCTACAAAGTGTTTGTACAAATGAAAAGATAATGAAAACAAGGCTACAAAGTGCTTGTACAAAAGAAAATGAAGGCCAGAAAGTAATTGTACAAGATAATGAAAACAAGGCTACAGAGTGCTTGTACAAATGAAAAGATAATGAAAACAAGGCTACAAAGTGCTTGTACAAATGAAAAGATAATGAAAACAAGGCTACAAAGTGCTTGTACAAATGAAAAGATAATGAAAACAAGGCCACAAAGTGCTTGTACAAATGAAAAGATAATGAAAACAAGGCTACAAAGTGCTTGTACAAAAGAAAATGAAGGCCAGAAAGTAATTGTACAAAATAATGAAAACGAGGCTACAAAGTGCTTGTTCAAATGAAACTGATTGTTGTTGTTGTTGTAGGGTTTAACGCCATTTTTCAGCACACGATAGGCTATACATGGCGGCCAGTATTAATGGTGGAGGAAGAACCCGAGAAAACCCCCAGAAAGAACCACCGACCCACGAGAAGCTACTGGCAAGCTTTCTCACATGCCCACATTGGCTGAATCTGAGACTCGAACCCATGCAGACAGAGGTGAGATGGCAGTGATCCGTAGCAGAGAGCGCGTTAGACCACTCGGCCACTCGGGGCCCCCAAATGAAAATGAAGGCCAGAATTTAATTGTACAAGATAATGAAAACGAGGCTACAAAGTGCTTGTACAAATGAAAAGATAATGAAAACAAGGCTATAAAGTGCTTGTACAAATGAAAATGAAGGCCAGAAAGTAATTGTACAAAATAATGAAAACGAGGCTGCAAAATGCTTGTTTAAATGAAAATTAAGGCCAGAAAGTAATTGTACAAGATCATGAAAACAAGGCTACAAAGTGCTTGTTCCAATGAAAATAAAGGCCAGGAAGTAGCAAAAGTAATACCATATGATTGGAAAAAATTGAAAATAAATGAAGATGACTGTCACCATATAAGAATGTGTTTTGAAAAATAACTTCCACATGATATTTCTTTAGTAAAATTGTAAACTTCACTCCTAATGAACAATGGGTATATGCAGTTCTAATCGGCTGAGGAATATTGACTCATTCTAAGATCATCAGCGTAATTTTGAGCATTGATTTTCAGGTTCTTGCCACGTCTTGCCAAATCAGCACTGGACCAGGCATTGGATGAACTACAGATACAACCCATCCAGAAACCACCACCTTCTGAAGAAGGCCTAGAAAAAGCTTTGTCATGTCAGTATACTAAACTCAAATTTATTTTGCATTAATGTTTCTGAGGCTTTTCTTTTTCTTTGATAAACATTGGCAGTTTACACCCAAAAAAAATCTGCTCCAAAAACAACCCCAAACAAAAACAAACACATTGAAAAAAATGTAACAAAAGAAGTAGCAAGCCTTAAGTTGATGTATTCGTGTTTCATTTTTTTAAATTATAATAGTAACATCCTTCTACTTGGTAGTAATTTTGTTATCGGTTTCTGTACACATTCTTAATGATGCTGCTTTAAATATTCCAGTAGAATATTGAAAACTTAAAATATATAGAATCTGTATTATCATCACTTTAATATAGGTTGGTCTCATCTTAAAGTGATGAAGATATAAATTTAAAAAAAGTTTTTGTTTTAGTTCTATTCAAATAATGTAGTTGAGCATAAATGTTGTATAGTTAGTTACAGAGTTTTAATATTGAATTGTAGTTTGAAAGTCAATTACTTAAAAACTGAGTTTATGCAACTAATTATTTTATTTTTCAATGTTATTTTGTTTGTTTAATTTAAGGTGAGATTAAAAATGGCAGACTTAGGATAGGCCATACAGAAGTACCTATATACAGCCCAGAGAATAGAACCAAAGTCCCAGATGTGCTCTTCTATGAAAATGCACAGGTAGGCATATCATACCATTGAACTGTTAATCTTTCCTGCTTTAAATTTTCTCTTCATTCAGTTAAGAAACAGTAATTCCTAAATGTAAATGGTGTTGATCTAACTTTTATTATTGCTCCCCTGACAGCTACCTTAAAAACCTTATCTTTGCCGCTCTGCGTGAATGAATGAATGGTTATATTATTTTGGATTTTTCATTCAAAGTCTTCTTATACTATCTATTTGGCCTTAAATAAAATATTTGCTAACCAGATCTCCAAAATGACAGCCACCTGAAAATCTCTTTTTTTGGATACTTTTCTTGAATGGATGGTTGTATTGATGTGGGTTTATCACTTGGATATTTGCTAACCAGATCTCCAAAATGACAGCCACCTGAAAATCTCTTTTTTGGATACTTTTCTTGAATGGATGGTTGTATTGATGTGGGTTTATCGCTTGGATATTTCTCATGGTATCTGCTTGGTCCTAAATTCAAATTGTGCTGATCAGACAGCCAATATGGCCACTATAGTGTCCATCTTTAAAATCTCACTATAATGGATAGCCATTTTGATATGTGGTTTCACTTAAAGACTTATGTTGATGTCTAGTTGGTCCTCACTGATAATGTGACAACCATCTTAAAAATGTTGTTATTTGTACTTCTCTTGAACATGTATCCATATTGACAGGAGGCTTTCACTTAAAGACATTTTGGTTGGTCCAAAATCAAAATGGTGCCATTTTACCTCAAACATCGTGAAATGCTTATCACTGATGGATTTTAAATGGATGTTGGTACTGACAAATGGTTTTCACTAAAACACTTATTACTTTATGTAGTTGAGCTTAAAAAAGGTGCAGATCTGATATCATAATATGGCTGCCACGGTTGTATTGAAAATTTTGTTATTGCAAATAGATTGTTATATTGACATGTATTCCACAGAAACAATTATTATGATATATAATTTATTCAAAATTTAAGTGATGCTGATCCACTCAATAAAAAAAGACAACAGTTGCCACGTCTTGTTATTGCTTTTCCTGAGCATATAGTCTTACTGACTTAGAATTTTTACTCAAACACTTGCTGTATATAGTTTGACCTTATTGAAATTGGTGCTGATGTGATCTTCCAATATTGCTGCCAAAGTAGCCATCCTGAAAATCTTATTATTACATCTCCTTCTCTTAAATGGATGATCATGCCAAGATTTTTATTTTTGTTTTAAAAGCACTTACTGCAGCATATAGTTGCTTCTTTGTTACAGCAATGCTGATCTAACCTTCAGAGTGGCTGCCTTGATGACTGTCATTATGATATCTTTTTGTATGCTTACTTCTCTTAACATTAATATTATATTTACATTTTCTCTAAAATATTATTATTAGCAATATGTAGACATTCTGAATGAAAATGGTGGTGATCTGACCTCCAAAATGGCAATTGATGACCATTGCACATAGCAGATAACTTGTTCCCATTATTTCTTATTCTTATATATTGAGGTTTTCAGATAGACACCCCTTGTGCTATATAATTGGTTTTGAATGAAAATGGTGCATATTTTACTACTAACATGTTGGCCCGGTGGCATAGAGGTCAGAGCATCCACCACGGATGCGGGAGGTTGTGGGTTTGATCCCTGGCTGAGTCATACCAAAGACTTGCAAAAATGGTATGAACAGCTGCTTCGCTCGATGCTCAGCATTAAGAGGCTGGTGTTAGGACTGGTCGACCTGGTTTCAGGATAATGTGACTGGGTGGGACATCATGCCACATGTCTACAGCATGATGCCCCAGTGCTAGACATCACTATAAACTGTTATGCTGCAGACATCATTGTGATATAACTGAAAAACTGTTAAAGTTACATTAAAAATCCAAATCACAGACACACACACACACACACACACACACACACACACACACACACACACACACACACACTGACACATATTGACAATTTTGGGAAAGTGTTTGAAATTTAAACCTACCCAACCTTGGGTCAAAGCTCACTGCCTGCATTTTTATTATTATTGAGCTAATGAACACAGTGACATGTTCATATGCATGTGAACATGGAACGTACCAGATTTTGGGGCTTTTTTATTGCATTCTTTGAATTTGAAAAGCTCTTAATCTTAGTATTTGAAGGACAGTTTTCTGACAGTTCTGTATGAACTCTATATGGTAGACTTGTGATGCCTACGTTGTAATTATTTTGTGACCAAAACTTCATGTCATATTGCAAGTTTAGATTACGTATTATAACCTGACATTGTTCAGTATTATACAATAATCATTTTTTACTTCAAAAATTAGTTTCAACTAGTTTTGATGAGTGAACATTTTGTACACAGTATGAATTGTCTTGAACCGTGGACTGTATGCAAGAGAAACTCAGTCATCCAAAATTTGCCATTCCATATGTGGATGCCATATTTATTTTGTCTTCTGCATTCCTTTTCCACTTGATATTTGGAAGAGTCATTCAATGTCAAGGTGACAGTGGAATAGATTTCATAGCAGGCTTAGTTACCTTATCTACTCAATCATAAGTCTTGCTTATAAGTTGGTATCCCGGGTTAGCCAAGTGGTCTAATGCACTGTTACCATTACCAATAACTGCCATCTCATCTCTGCCTGTGTGGGTTCATGTCTCAATCTCAGCCAGTATGGGTAGCTTTCTGTGGGTCAGAGCTTTCTTACCTTCCCATGTTCTTCCTCCACCAGTTTTATTGGCTGCATCCTATAATTTGCTGAAAAATGGTGTCCAGCTCAAGATAACAACTTGCTTTTAAGTCAAGTCCAGCTACAAACAACATAGACCCTGATTTATCATCACACAGTGTGCAGGCAGATTATGATCTGTGCTTGTTCTGCTGATTACTCATGACAAATTTCACCCAGATCTTCCAGCACATTATGCAGTTAGCACTTACATTTGACTTAAAAGTGAGTATATATGGTTTATTTTATTTTGTGAATGGAAACCTTAATTTTAATTTTAAATGAATGGTCTCTAAATAAGAAAAATTTCAGTTTCAGCATTTCTTTTATAACTGTGACTTTCAGCACCTCTCAGTAATGGAGGACATGTTGAAAGATTTCTTGCTTGATGAGCACCTGCTGCTAATTGGAAATCAGGGAGTTGGGAAGAACAAGATTGTTGACAGATTTCTCCATTTGCTGAATCGCCCCAGGGAATACATCCAATTACACAGGTAGTGTCATTGTTGCAAGCCTAACTTAAAAAATCTGCTTTGCTCTCATTTCTCTTTGTGACAAGATCTCCTCAGTTCTCATGAAGATGCATCAACCTGCTTCATTGCTCATTGTAAACCAGAGTAACATTTTCTTGGAAGGTTGACCCAGCATGACTTTGCATGTTGACTAATTGACCAGTCAGGTGTTCTCATTCAAACACAATCACCAATCAGTCAGTTAGTTGTCCCTCTCATTGTAACAGCTTATTTCATTAGTTCATAGATTACATATTTTCTGTTGATGCATATTTGTAAGAAATGAGGAAATCTTGTAACAGGCATCTATGGTTTGAAAAGAGAGTGTATCAAATATTCAGCAGTAGCTTGCAGTGATGAGGTAGTGTATAATGAGATGCTTGATGAGGTGCATAATGAGGTATTGTATAATGAGATGCATGATGTGGTAGTGTATAATGAGATGCATGATGTGGTAGTGTATAATGAGATGCTTGATGAAGTGCATAATGAGGTAGTGTATAATGAGATGCATGAGGTAGTGTATAATGAGATGCCTTGTGAGGTGCATGATGAGTTGCATAATGAGGTGCATGATGAGTTAGTGTATAATGAGATGCTTGATGTGGTAGTGTATAATGAGGTGCATGAGGCAGTGTATAATGAGATGCATGATGAGGCAGTGTATAATGAGATGCATGATGAGGCAGTGTATAATGAGATGCATGATGAGGCAGTGTATAATGAGATGCTTGATGTGGTAGTGTATAATGAGATGCTTGATGAGGTGCATAATGAAATGCATGATGAAGTGCGTAATGAGGTAGTATATAATAAGATTGATAATAAGGTAGTGTATAAGGAAATGCATGATGAGGCAGTGTATAATGAGATTGATGATGAGTTAGTGTAAAAGGAGATGCATGATGAGGCAGTGTATAAGGAGATGCATGATGAAGTAGTGTATAACAAGATGCATGATGAGGTAGTGTATAATGAGATGCATGATGAGGCAGTGTATAATGTGATTGATGATGAGGTAGTGTATAAGGAGATGCATGATGATGCAGTGTATAATGAGATTGATGATGAGGTAGTGTGTAAGGAGATGCATGATGAGGCAGTGTATAAGGAGATGCATGTTGAGGCAGTGTATAATGAGATGCATGATGAAGTAGTGTATAACGAGATGCATGATGATGTAGTTTATAATGAGATGCATGATGAGGTAGTATATAATGAGATTGATGATGAGGTAGTGTATAAGGAGATGCATGATGAGGCAATGTATAATGAGATGCATGATGAGGCAATGCATGATGAGATGCATAATGAAATGCATGATGAAGTGCATAATGAGGTAGTGTATAAGGAGGAGATGCATGATGAGTTAGTGTATAAGGAGATGCATGATGAGGCAGTGTATAAGGAGATGCATGTTGAGGCAGTGTATAATGAGATGCATGATGAGGCAGTGTATAATGAGATGCATGATGAGGTAGTGTATTATAAGGAGATGCATGATGAGGGAGTGTATAAGGAGATGCATGATGAGTTAGTGTATAATGAGATGCATGATGAGGCAGTGTATAATGAGATGCATGATGAGGCAGTGTATAATGAGATGCTTGATGAGGTAGTGTATAATGAGATTGATGATGAGGTAGTGTATAAGGAGATGCATGATGAGGCAGTGTATAAGGAGATGCATGATGAGGCAGTGTATAATGAGATCATGATGACTCTATGTATAATGAGATGCATGATGAGGTAGTGTATAATGAGGTGCATGAGGTAGTGTATAATGAGGTGCATCATGAGTTAGTGTATAAGGAGGTGCATGATGAGTTGCATAATGAGGTGCATGATGAGGTAGTGTATAATATCATGATGAGGAAGTCACCAGTCTTTAAGTCACCAATTACAAACCTCTGCTTAATTCACACAGTATATATTTTAAGTGTTTATATCCAATGATAAAACCACCTGTTGGGAGGGGGGATACTATACTATGAGAAACCCACTATTTTGACTATGTCTACTAATGACTGCAGGAGTCATCTCAACCCATGTATAGTACATAGGTAAACATGAACTCCCAGTTTGTGATACTTAATACATCAATATGGGCTCCCAGTTTGCTATGCTTAATACCTGAACATGGACACCCAGGTTGCTATGCTTAATACCTGAACATGGACTCCTAGTTTGCTTAGCTTATTACATAAACATGGACTTCCAGTTTGCTATGCTTAATACCTGAACATGGACTCCCAGGTTGCTATGCTTAATACCTGAACATGGACTCTCAGGTTGCTATGCTTAATACCTGAACATGGACTCCCAGTTTGCTATGCTTAATACCTGAACATGGACTCTCAGGTTGCTATGCTTATTACATAAACATGGACTTCCAGTTTGCTATACTTAATTCATCGACATAGACTCCCAGTTTGCTATACTTAATTCATCGACATAGACTCCCAGTTTGCTGTGCTAAATACACCCCTCATATCTCTATATATTGTTGATTTTTTAAATAAAAAAAGCATATATTTTTGTGACACATTATGACAACAAAATAATATATGTACCTGCTTATATTAAGTTGAGCTGCAAGCATAAACCTTGATCCACCATCATATAATGAACCAGTAGAGCAGGGTCTATGTTGTTTGTTCTACTAATTACTTGTAAAAGCATTGTACAGACCCAGATCTTCTGTCACATTACTCAATGGTAGATCTGGATTTGTGCAGTTGCACTTGAATTGTGAGTATATATAATGAATGGTACATGGATGGGAGTAAATGCAGATAATTGATATATCACCATATGTTCATTTACAGGGATACCACAGTTCAGACTCTTACCCTACAACCTACTGTAATTGATGGCGTCATTATATATGAAGATTCTCCATTGGTAAAGTCTCTCTCTCTTTCTCTCTCTCTCCCCCTCTCTCCCCCCCTTGTGACCTTATGAATGCTCATAATCCTATAATATTGGAGTCTTAAGAGTTAGTCAGTGTCTGTCCATGTATCTTTAATTATTCACTCCACAAAATCTGATAATTATACAAGAACACAGAATGAATATAATCAAAGGTAAATGGCTACAAAAATAATGAAATGTGAGTGAAATTAATTATAAATACAAATGAAAATAATGCAGAACAAAAGAAATAAAGTGATGAAAGTTTAAAGAAAATGGAGGGTGCAGAATGTTGAATGAAAATGACAAACAAAAATGGAGCAAAATAATGCATTTTAGGAATGGATTTAGAAATTGATTAATTTCCTTCCATCTTTTGCATTTTATGCATCTGCTATTTTATTATATCACAGTTTTAATAATTCTAGGTTATAGCATTTTGTATGGGAAAATATGAATGACATTTTTATCAATGATGTTAGAAGTGCACTATGTAGCAACGTTTTTATTATATACTACAGCTGAATAATAAAAAGAAAACACTACAAGAAACAAAGTAATTGAATTTATGCTGTATTCCAGAGTAAATACACAACTGTAGATTCAACATTATACAGTAACAGTATTAATCCACACATGGTACCGCCCAGCGACCTTTGAATTTGGTTGTGTGCTCAGTCATTTGTTTCAGAAGTAAATCTTTTTTGGTCTAATTAAAATTGAACTTTAGAGTCATATTCGGAATGAATGCACATTTAAACAACTTTATCAGTCTAGAAAGGGGGAATTTTGTTTTTCTGTCCTTCCTACTAAATTCTTCATTCTACTTTTCTAGTTGTGATGGACTGTTTATTAGCTGGATGAATACCTAAGATGTACATGGAGGGACTGGCATTTATTCAGCTTCACATGTGTTTCTGTTCAGTTATATACTGTTTGGAATCATAATGCAGAGGGAAATATGAATTTTTTCTGTTGAAATTCTCATGCTTTGTTGGGACCCCAGCTATTTTCATGACTTATATGGCTGCTGTTGCTATTATAAATTGAAACATTGTCTCAGAAATGTAAAATGGGGAAAATTGCAAAACAGCTGTTGTGTAACAGGCCATTATTTGACCAGCAGAAATAAGACTTCTTTGTTGTCTTGGCTTATTGGCTTTAAAACTCTTAGTTTTCTACCAAAACTTTTGTCCGTTTCATTTTTGTTTTTGAACATAGAATTCAAATGGAATGCACATAGAATTCAAACAGAATACACATGGAATGCAAACATAATGCACATGGAATGCACACAGAATACACATGAAATGCAAACAATGCACATGGAATTCAAACAGAATGCACATAGAGTTCAAATAGAATATATGGAATGCAAACAGAATACAAATGGAATGCAAACAGAATACACGTGAAATGCAAACACAATGCACATAGAATTCAAACAGAATGCACATAGAATTCAAATAGAATATATGGAATGCAAACAGAATACACATGGAATGCAAACAGAATACACGTGAAATGCAAACACAATGCACATAGAATTCAAACAGAATGCACATAGAATTCAAACAGAATGCACATAGAATTCAAACACAATGCACATAGAATTCAAACAGAATACACGTGAAATGCAAACAGAATACACATGGAATGCAAACAGAATACGTGAAATGCAAACAGAATACACGTGAAATGCAAACACAATGCACATAGAATTCAAACAGAATGCACATAGAGATCAAATAGAATATATGGAATGCAAACAGAATAAACATGGAATGCAAACAGAATACAAGTGAAATGCAAACACAATGCACATAGAATTCAAACAGAATGCACATAGAATTCCAACAGAATGCACATAGAATTCCAACAGAATACACGTGAAATGCAAACAGAATACACATTGAATTCAAACAGAATACACATGGAATGCAAACAATACACATGGAATGCAAACACAATGCACATAGAATTCAAATAGAATACACATGGAATGCAAACATAATGTGCATGGAATGCACATGAAATGCAAACAGAATACAAATGGAATACAAACAGAATGCACATGGAATGCAAAGAAAATGCACATGAAATGCAAATGAAATACAAACAAAATGCATATGAAATACAAAATGTGCATGGAATGCAAACAAAATGCATATTTAGTAAAATTGCCTCTTTCAGAGTCTATAACTTGCAGCAAGATGGTCAAAGAATGTCCTGACATTGACATAGTTGACACTTGGTTTTACACATGAATTTCCAATAAAAATATACAGGAATTGGACTCTCCATTTAGTCTGGTGCTGCTTATGGTTACACACTCTCTCTCTCTCTCTCTCTCTCTCTCTCTTATGTGTGCATTATAACAATGGTAAATTTCCATTGGATTTATTGATTACTTTTACAATACATATACCTATCATAAGCTGATTGCAAGTTGAATAGGAGTGTGTTCCTTTCTTGACTGACTGCATTATTGTTTATGTTGTGTGTGTTGATTGTGTGTGTCAAATAGGAGTGTGTTTTTTTCTTGACTACATTATGTTTATGTTGTGTGTGTTGATTGTGTGTCAAATAGGAGTGTGTTCCTTCCTTGACTACATTATGTTTATGTTGTGTGTGTTGATTATGTGTGTCAAATAGGAGTGTGTTCCTTTCTTGACTACATTATGTTTTTGTTGTGTGTGTTGATTATGTGTGTCAAATAGGAGTGTGTTCCTTTCTTGACTACATTATGTTTATGTTGTGTGTGTTGATTGTGTGTGTCAAATAGGAGTGTGTTCCTTTCCTGACTGCATTATTGTTTATGTTGTATCTGTTGATTGTGTGAGTTGAATAGGAGTGTGTTCCTTTCCTGACTGCATTATTGTTTATGTTGTGTGTGTTGATTTTGTGTGTTGAATAGGAGTGTGTTCCTTCCTTGACTGACTACATTATTGTTTATGTTGTGTGTGTTGATTGTGTGAGTTGAATAGGAGTGTGTTCCTTCCTTGACTGACTACATTATGTTTATATTGTGTGTCTTGAATAGGAGTGTGTCTGTTCCTTGACTGACTACATTATGTTTATGTTGTGTGTGTTGAATAGGAGTGTGTTCCTTTTTTGACTGACTTCATTATGTTTATGTTGTGTGTATTGAATAGGAGTGTGTTCCTTCCTTGACTGCCTACATTATGTTTATGTTGTGTGTGTTGAATAGGAGTGTTCCTTTCTTGACTGACTACATTATGTTTATGTTGTGTGTATTGAATAGGAGTGTGTTCCTTCCTTGACTGCCTACATTATGTTATTTTGTGTGTGTTGAATAGGAGTGTGTTCCTTTCTTGACTGCCTAGATTATGTTTATATTGTGTGTGTTGAATAGGAGTGTGTTCCTTTCTTGACTGCCTACGTTATGTTATGTTGTGTGTGTTGAAAAGGAGTGTGTTCCTTTGTTGACTGCCTAGATTATGTTTATGTTGTGTGTGTTGAATAGGAATCTGTTCCTTTCTTGGCTGACTACGTTATGTTGATGGCTCTAGGCTGTTTTATAAAGAAAGGAATGTGGATTACTTGGATAACACTAATGACCTTGAATGGGCAGCCTTGCAGGAACTTGATCTGAGAATCAGACGTGGAACAGCGGAGTTACAAAGCAAATGTCTTAACCTCTGTCCTTTATCTATATTAAGATCAGTTCCAGCACAAGATATATGTGAGCAGTGTACTTGCACAGGGAACCATTTTCAGAGTGGCACCAACTCTGAGTATAAAAGGGGCACAAAAATCAGATAAGAGAGACAAAATGAAACAAAATGTTGTTTTCCATTGTATGAAAATCTTTTTATTTGGTTATAACTTAAATCAATTTCTTATGAACTTCCTTGTCAGCTAATCTTTTCCTGATGGGTGCATCAAATGTCTCTTTCACACAGGGCACTGCATTGCTTCATGCTGGCTGTTATCAAGGTAAGTTTGTTTTCTCAGGTGCGAGAAGTGAAGCTAGGCCATGTATTGAACTGGGAATGAAACCTGGAACATTAGAGTCACAAAGCAAATGTCCTAACCACTTTGCTTTATGTAGAACATAGCAATAAAAAGATAAGTTTATTTTCACAGGTGCGAGCTGTGAAGCTAGGCCATGTATTGGTTGTAGATGAAGCAGACAAAGCCCCAACAAATGTGACATGTATTCTAAAGACTCTGGTGGAGTCAGGAGAAATGCATCTTGCAGATGGCAGAAGAATTGTTACCAGTAAGATCGTCTTTCCATACAGTGTGGCAATATTCTTCATGCCTAAGAAATGAAAACTTTTTGATGATGTTTATAGACTAGAGTACTATAGGAAGCATTATTATTGTGATTAAAGTAGCTAATGACTGACATCATTCAATATCATGTCTGTAACAAAATGAAATTTAGAAATCATTTACTGCATATACTTGCTTATAAGTCATCAGACTGCAAAAAACAAAGGTCCTGTACCTCTGTAGCATATTGCACCTGCAGATCAAGGTCTGTGCTGTTTGTTTTACTGACTACTTCTAACAAACTGCATAGGCCCATATATGCCAGTGCATTATGCAATGGAAGGTCTGGGTCTGTGCAGTTTGCAGTTGGACTTGTATTATAATGAAGTATATATGGTACAAATTTGGCATTTACATACAAATCTTGCCACCCAACTGAAGTTGATGCTACCATCCAAGGTATAGAGAGTTCCATTCACAAATATCTTTCAGTTGATGCCAATTAAACACTTATGTGTTAATTAATACGTTCAAGACTGGACTATTGTAACTCAGTTGTGTCTGGTTCATCTCAAAATCTACTCCAAAATCTTCAAAAAATTCAAAACACAGCTGCTTATATCATACTTAGAGTACCAAGATCAGAGCACACCTCCCCGCTGCTCTGTACCCTACACTGGCTATCCATTCGATCCAGAATCAAACACAAAATTTGTTCTCTGTGCTACATTTCAATGTCGGACTCTAGTCCAACATACCTATCCGACCTCACCCATGTGTACACACCAGCAAGATACTTATGCTCCTTTTCTGACAATCATATACTCATTATTCCCACTATGAAAACAAAGACATATGGACAGTGTTCTTCTGTATAACAGGGCCCAGCAATGTCAAATGAATTGCCCACTGAACTTCGACACAAAGACACTGTGATCTTATTCAAGAGTGTTCTCAAAACTCACTTTTTTTGACTGCAAGAACAACCTTAAAGACCTAATAATGTTTCCTACCTTAAATATTCTCTGGATGTTTTTTTTTTTATGTTTTCTAATTTCATGGTGTTTTTGTTTGTAATCATATCATTATATATGTTTTTATCTTATAGGTGTTGTCTAATGTTGTAAAGCGCTTAGAGCTTCTAAAGATTAGGTGTTATACAAAGTCCTCATTATTATTATTATTATTAATTTTATCATTATTATTACTATTATTATCATTATTATTACTATTATTATTATTATTATTATTATTATTATTATATAGTTTAAGATCAAGCATTATTTTAATGGGATTTTACATATAATTCCTAATTTTGTTTACTTTTATATTGAAAAAACTACTTCCTATTTCTTAATTTGTCAGCAGGGCAAAGCTAAATAACTAATAAAAACAGGAGTGTCCGTTTTGTGTTGTAGTGTCATTTGGATCTTAAAGCTGAATGAAGATTAAGCATTGAGTAGATTGTGTATGGTAATTTTTAGCTCAACTGGTCATAGACCACAGCAGCTTATGGGATGGCATGTTCATCAGCAGTCGTCCAATCATCTCTCCATTAAGACAAGTTTGTTATCATTACTCCAAAACTACATGGAGGATTGCCAAGAAACTTGACACACCTTCATCCCTAGGTCGATTTGGTCCTGATAGACAGTAGTGTATCTTGGTTACACAGTAGCCATTGTGAGAATTGCCAATCCTCATGAACAGAAAGTCATATTAACATGGGGATTTTACAAGATGGCTTCTTATGCTGTCTAGTTTGTATTAATTCCAAAATGGTATAAAGCAGACTTCCCATGGTGGCCATCTTGAAAACGCTACTCCTGCTGCATGTATTGTAATATTGACATGGTGTTTTTACTGAAAGACATCATATGTTTTAATTGGTCTTTAATGAAAATGGTGCTGTGCAGCAATCAAATGTGGCTGCAATGGCAACCATCCTGAAAATCTTGTTATCACTACTCCACCAGAACGGAAAATCATACTGGCATGGTTGTTTCACCAAAAGACTTCTTATGGAGTCTGGTTTTTCCAAATAAAAAAAATGATGCTGATCTGTTATCAAATATGGCCACCCAAAATAGCCATCTTGAGAATATTATTATTATTGCTCCTGAATGGATGGTCATACTGAAATGGGTTTTCACCACAACTCTTATGATACCTGGTTTGCCCTAAATGAAAATACTGCTGATTGTTCACTTTGATGATCATCTTGAAAATCATGCTATCGTTACTCCTTCTAAATTGATATTGAGATGGGCTTTTCATCAAAGACTTCTTATGATGCCTACTCATCTTACATCCATCTTAAAAATCTCATTATTGTTTCAGAATATTAGAGATGGTTTCAGTGATTAGAAGTTAAAAGGAAGAAATTGTCTTATGGATTCTTGGAATTCTTTTCAGCCGGTAGAGTGACGATCCCTTCTAGGGTCTCTTGTTACTAATTGTTTTGATTTTCTGTTAGATAGCTCAGGAATAAAGCCGTCAGACAGGATTATTGTGGCTCATCCTGATTTCCGAATGATAGTGTTGGCTAACAGACCTGGTTTTCCTTTCCTCGGCAATGATTTCTTTGGTGCTATGGGTAAGATTCCTTGTAGAAATACTTGCAGATATCTTCTTCTGTGAAAGAATGTTTAAAAGTGTAATCTAAAAAGTGACATTAAAATTTTTATGTTCAGATTCTCTGATATAGTTATAAATTCAAAAAGTTGACATTGAATACATTAGCTGTCAGTCATAGTTAACTGTGACAAGTTCAGAATGAAACTCAGACAGTTTTTGACACTTGTTCTTAAATTAACTTTGATGCATATAATTAACTTTTTACCTCTTTTATCATCATTCCATAACACTAGTGTGCACTAAAATATATTGTAAAATACTTATGCAAATTACTGTTTGGCTTTCCTTTACAATGTAATCGAGAGCTTATGCTATCAACTAAGCATTTTGGCATTGCAATATATACATAGCTGGCTAAAGTTTGTGTTTAAGGTTTGCTTTATGTTGTGAGCAGGTTGAAGTTGTCTTTAAGGTTTGCTTTATACAGATAGCTGGTGAAAGTTGGTTTTTAAGGTTTGCTCTATGTATTGAGCAAGTAAAGTTTGTGTTTATGGTTTGTACTTGTAGAGAGTAGCTTAAGTTTGTATTTTAGGTTTGTTCTATGTATTGAGCAGCTAAAGTTTGTGTTTACAGTTGTTCTGTGTAGAGAGCATGGTAAAGTTTGTACTTAAGGATGTTCTGTGTAGAGAGCATGGTAAAGTTTGTGTTTAAGGTTGTTCTGTGTAGAGAGCATAATAAAGTTTGTGTTTAAGATTGTTCTGTGTAGAGAGCATAGTAAAGTTTGTGTTTAATGGTGTTCTGTGTAGAGAGCATGGTAAAGTTTGTACTTAAGGTTGCTCTTTGTAGAGAGCATGATAAAGTTTGTGTTTAAGGTTGTTCTGTGTAGGGGGGTGCTCACCAGTTATTATGTACTTTTGAGAGAGTGGCGTATGTAAGGTGAAGTTGTTTGCATTTAAAATATGCAAATGGAGAGAATGTTGGCATACCTCTATGCTATATTAATGTTATGTGGTTGATATTTCTTTGGATATTGTACTTTTGGAAATTTTACATCATTTGAACACACTGCTAACTAAAACTAATGCTCCCTTGTGCAAAAAAATGAGTCTGAATTAGTCTAAAGTACACTATCCACAGCAGCTATTAAAATAGGGAAAATGAATTTTGCCAGACTAGACAATACCAGCTTCAGAAAGTGCAATGAATGAATTACCAAGTATATAAGATGTAAAAAAAAGTTATTTGCTCTTTTTTTATACAATTTACTTTGAAGTTCAGGAAGTGAAAATGACCAAGTAGAGCTAGCACTTTTTTGAAAGGTGCACATCTGGAGTAAGGCCTAGCTGTAACTCTATAACCCATATTACACCCATCAATCATACACCAAAATAAATGGAATTAAAGGTTCTTTGAATTATACCTAAGATATACAAGGTCTTTTTTAAATAGCCAGTATAACCAGTGAGGACAGCCGGGGAAATTAATTTTCTTTAAAATCCTAACCCTATGCAAAATATGAAACTGTAGAGTGCCACGTAGAGAGCATAGTAAAGTTTGTACTTAAGGTTGTTTTTTGTAGAGAGCATGGTAAAGTTTGTGTTTAAGGTTGTTCTGTGTAGAGAGCATGGTAAAGTTTGTGTTTACGGTAGTTCTGTGTAGAGAGCATGGTAAAGTTTGTGTTTAAGGTACTGAGCAGCTAATGTTTCTGTTTAACACATTAACCCCTGGTGACGAGTTTAAGTGGCAGGAGGGAGTAGCCTACTGCTGAGCTCTGTAGTGTCAAGGTCATGTATGATACACTAAAGTGGGTGGTATTATAGAAAGGTAGACAGATGTAGCTCTACCGTGATACAAAAAAAATCTGGAATTTCTAGTTGCACTACAAAATACAGAAAAAAACTTCATTTTTTGGACCTGATTTTTCTCTACCCAAAATTTGCCCATGGTCGGAATCCGATTATGTGTCTGGATTTTAGACTTTTTGGTCTCAGGTGTAAGGCAGACCAGTATGAACTGTAAACAGACAGATGAATCTTTGTGTAAAAAGTATGAATATCAGACAAAAACAACATGAACCTCCAGGGGTTATTGTGTTACGGTTTGCTGCTACAATTTGTTCTTAATGTTTGTCCTAAATACAGGGCATGTTAACATTTGTATTTAAGTTTGTTCCATGTAGAGGGCATGGTAAAGTCTGTTTTTATGGTTGTTCTGTGTTGAGAGGATGGTAAAGTTTGTGTGTATGGTTTGCTGTGTGTAAAAAAGCATGAGTCTGACTTAATTCAATACTGTTACAATTCTAGTTGATTTTAATTTTCTTTGAAAACTAACATAAGTAGAATTCTTCTGCAAAAGTCACTAGCTGTCCAGTATCATTTTGACATAGATGTTACTAAGTGCACAAAATTATTTCCTGTATTCACCAGGGGATATTTTTAGCTGTCACGCAATAGAAAACCCCAATATGGAGTCTGAGATGTCCATGTTACGACAGTATGGTCCAAATGTACCAGAAGCTACACTGAGGAAGCTGGTCATGGCATTCGGAGAGTTACGGGACTTGGCAGACCAGGGATTGATATCCTACCCATACTCTACTAGGGAGGTCGTCAACATCATCAAACATCTAGAGGTACACAAGTGGGAAAAAGTTCAAAGCTATATACATGTGTTGTAATGAATTTCTAAGTGGTTTTTTTTTTTAAAGTATCAAACATGCAAACATGTAGTTGGCAGAATCAATTCTTCCTAGTCGTGATTATAATAAATTGCTTAATGATAATCTTAATTTTGATATTATGAACAAAATGCTTGTTCGATATTATAACCATGACAAAATATTTATATTTACAACATAGTTTTAATAGTCATCCAAATATTGTGAAATATTACATTTAAGATTAAAACTTTCGTTGCTTACATAAATCCTTCTCCCAGAATCCATCATGTCTTTTTCACTTTTATATTCATGACACTCTGCAACTTGGCAAAATTTTAATCTCAAAAGTTTAAAACAGTTGCTTTTCTATCACGTTTTGTAAAATTCTGCTTAGTGGTCTGGGATATAAAGCAGTACGTTATCTCCATTTACTGTACATGCCTTTTGTTTCAGAAATACCCAAATGAAGGTTTGACAAGTGTGGTGCGGAATGTGTTTGACTTTGACTCCTACAACAACGAGTTGAAAGAGACTCTCTTACAGACTATGCAGAAGCACGGGATCCCACTGGGAGCCGACACAGCACGTGTTAACTTAGCCAAAGAGTAAGGCTGATGTTCTTCTGTCCTCAAAAACATATAGATTTGTAAGGGACAATAACACAGTGACATTTTTAATCTCTGAAATTTATTTTAATAAATTTTGAAAGTATGTAAGTGATACACAGCCAAAACTTTAATATACAAAGTGGCATTAAAGTCTGTGATATGCATAGAGTCTGTTTTGCTTTTTATTTCACCCATGAAAATTATTTGATGATTTTCAAATTAATTTGCAGAGATATTTTAGAGTGTTTTCTGTGTTGATTTTATCTGCATCCAATATCACTACCATACAATTTGATCTGTTCAGTAATTAGCTTATGCTAGCATCATAGTTGTCATATATAGGGATGTCAGGTAGCATTAACTCTGTGCTTAGGTTGTCATATATAGGGATGTCAGCTAGCATTAGCTCTGTGCTTAGGTTGTCATATATAGGGATGTCAGCTAGCATTAGCTCTGTGCTTAGGTTGTCATATATAGGGATGTCAGCTAGCATTAGCTCTGTGCTTAGGTTGTCATATATAGGGACGTCAGCTAGCATTAGCTCTGTGCTTAGGTTGTCATATATAGGGATGTCAGCTAGCATTAGCTCTGTGCTTAGGTTGTCATATATAGGGATGTCAGCTAGCATTAGCTCTGTGCTTAGGTTGTCATATATAGGGATGTCAGCTAGCATTAGCTCTGTGCTTAGGTTCTTTAGCAAGACAAAGCTGCCTTTATATTTTCAACTTTTGGATGTATGTGCACTCTAACAACACCATATCACATAATGTATATATTTTTGTACAAGTGATGTCCAGTTGCAGACAATATATGCCCAGATCTGCATAATGTGCCCATAGATTAGGATCTGAGTTGTGTGTTCAAATTACTCCTAGATTAGGACCTGTGTTGTGTGTTCTACTAATTATTCCTAGATTAGGATCTGTGTTGTGTGTTCAAATTACTCCTAGATTAGGACCTGTGTTGTGTGTTCTACTAATTATTCCTAGATTAGGATCTGTGTTATGTGTTCTTCTTATTACTCCTAGATTAGGATCTGTGTTATGTGTTCTTCAAATTACTCCTAGATTAGGACTTGTGGTGTGTGTTCAACTAATTACTCCTAGATTTGGATCTGTGTTCTACTGATTACTCCTTGCAAGCTGCATAGACCCAGATCTGCAGGCGAATAATGTAGCAGCAGATCTGGATCAGTGCAGTTTGTAGTTTTACTTGCATTATAAATGAATACATATAGAACTTTTTATTTCTGAAAACTGTGTGCGTATTAATTCTTTATTACATACACCAAATCTACCATAGATATGAAATTTCCAGTCCTTATACATCTCTCCCCCTGTCAAGAGGGTTCCAGAATATAGACAGATGGCATTGACATGTATGTGAATTAGAGAAATTATAAAACTTAATTCTTGGTTGTAAAGAAAAACAAGAGGCCTAAATGGGACTGGAGCCATGATTGCTCACCTGCCTGACTTCTGCCAAATGCAAAGGAATCTGGACACAAAATCTGTGGAGAAATTTATTCCAGTACTATTGATTACATATATTATAAAAACAACTGTTTCAAGGTTTTTATTTGTGGCATCCTTGACTGGAGTTTTTTTTATCAGTTTGCACAGGTGGATCAAGGGAGGTTTACCACTGCCACTGATATAAGATAAGTATATAGGATATGGCTTGGCGGGCTGAGAAATAGTTGTCAAAATAAAGGAACATAAACTTCTAAATAGTTGACAAAATAAAGGAGCATAAACATCTAAATAGTAAATTTGTTTAAAATCGTAGCTTTTGTTTCATACTTTAAGTCCCACAGTGGACTTGATGACTTACACATCTGAATAAGCTGTCTTGTGACATTATAAATATTAATATACTAATACTTTAATATATTTAATATATTTCTCTTTTATTTCTCAATTATAGTTAGCTATAATCAGACATTGAAAAAAAAACTCAGACATTTATGTGATTCTATACATATCAGATGATCAATATCATTTTCATCCAAGAGATTAACTTGGTTATGTCTTCATTTTTGTTGCTAAATTTTGAAATAAATAAATGGGATCCATAGATGTTATTGCATTATAAGCTACTTTTAGAGTTTCTGAGGGGCCCCTGAGTGGCCGAGTGGTCTAAAGCGCTCTCTGTTACGGATCACTGCCATCTCACCTCTGTCTGCGTGGGTTTGAGTCGAGCCAATGTGGGTATGTGAGAAAGCTTGCCAGTAGCTTCTCGTGGGTCGGTGGTTCTTTCCCGGGTTCTTCCTCCACCATTAATACTGGCTGCCATGTATAGCCTATCGTGAGTGTGGATTAATGCATATATTGGTACATGCATCAAGTTAAGTTCACATTAACTGGATCTTGTAACATGTAACTAGGGATGAATATGGATCATGGTGAGATTAATGAGGAAGTGGTATATAGTGGTAATAGGACAACCTATCTCCATTTGGATCCTGTATACTGTTGCAAAATATACCCAATAATTCAGGTTTTTAGAATACTCAGGGGTTTTATTCTCTCACTGCTTTCAGTGGGAACATCTTGATTCAGTCTTGTCTTTTCACTTGTCTGTATGTAGATGACATGATTAAATTTTCATGTAGTGGACATTATTAGAAAAGATGGCATGTCATCACACATCTGGGCACTATTCATGGACATGACAAAGTCAGCCATTTGGACAGTAATGCAATTTAGGGATATTAAATGTAAAGGTGGCAAAATGTGTTTTTGATGAAGAAAAAAACCCAAATCAAAATCTGAGGGATTGCAAAAAGTGTTAGTTGAATCTGAGTTATATACTGTGCTGAAATAAGCAGTTAGTAAGGTCTGGAAATGTAGTAAAAATAAGGGTCAATGACATCCATATTGGGACTGTAATTCATATATTTTTCAACCATTTGCTAGTCTGAAGATAGTCTGTTAATAATTTTATAGTGACTTGAGAATATACAAATCTTTCTCTTTGAAGTTGTTAATGCAGAAATTATACATATAATTCACTGATTTTAATTTAAAATCAAAGCCAGTTATCTCAACATTAATGAACACAAAGACAGTTAATATTCTGGTTTTATTTTACTTGTGGAATTAAAGCATTTTGTCTATCCCAAATTTTCAGATGAAGTATCCATTTGTCTTCAATTGTCTCATATTCAAGCTGTATCTTTAACTTTGTTTTCTTTCTTTGTTTTACATGCAGGGTTATGATAAGCATTATTTGCAAATAACTGAAACAAAACCCTTTCTTCATACTGTTCCTGTGTTTTCATCAATTTTAGCTAATACTCAGTTACCACCCTCATTGTGCTTTTGATCTATCATAACCTTGGGTAGTCCTTTACTACAAAAAGAATGTCATTCCCATATTTTCTGATTACCCACCCTCATTATAGCAATAGATAACATTTTTTAGCAGTTTCTAATGTTTGGAAAAACGTCTGCAGTTCTTCTGCATTTATGTATATTGACCTCCATTACTAAATAATGAGACACTTTTAATAACAGACATATGTCTGTAGTTGGTCTATGTGTCTGCAATGGGGGCAAACATGTTTTATGAACCCAAATCTGTTTTTATCTCCTGGCTCTTTCATTGTCATGTATTGTCTATCATGCATTCTTCAACAACTGCTATTCAACCTCTAAACCAATTTCAGCCACACACAGCAGCCAGCAGCCTGGTGGGAGGACCGTTAAAATCTTTACAAATCTTTAATGCTAATCTGCCTTCAAATATAGCAACCTATTCAGGACAGTAAGAAACCCTTGAAACAACTACTTCTCAAAAACTGCACATTTTGCGATATTTTGCCAACATCCTGGCATCAATTACTTTCAAACTTGTACCAATGATTCCAATCAGTAATCAAATATGGCCACAATTATGAAAAATGGAAAAACCTTTAATTGGCTTCTTCTCATAAACTGTACTACAGGTCTTGGAAGGCTTTCAATGTTCTGATCCACCATCAAATATGGGCAATGTTTTTATATACAAACCCCTCTTAAATACAAACCCCTCTTAAATACATACCCTCTTAAATACAAACCCCTCTTAAATAACTTCATGTCCAAATCCATTAAATAGAATTTTGACAAAATTTAGCAGAAAACATTCTGGAATGGAGTTCTTTCACATTTTCAGAGATTATGCTGATCTGACATCAATATAGCAATTTTTTCTAAAAACAGAAAAACCTTTAAACAACTCAAAATTGCTTGGCAGAATTTTTGTCAATTTTTTTGTATCCTGGCATTAAGGCCATTTACAGTTTGTACAAATGCTGCTAAGGTGCTGTCAAAATATGGCTGCTGTTACTTGAAACTAAAAACTCATTGAATAACTTTTTCTCATATTCTGCTATGCAGAATTTGACCAGATGTGACAAAACATTCTAGCTTGAAGGTCTTTCGAAAGTGACATAATATATTCTAGCTTGAAAGTCTTTCAAATGTAACATAACATCTTTTAGCTTGAAGGTCTTTCAAATGTAACATAACATATTCTAGATTGAAGGTCTTTTGAATGTGACATAACATATTCTAGCTTGAAGGTCTATCGAATGTGACATAACATATTCTAGCTTGAAGGTCTGTCAAATGTGACATAACATATTCTAGCTTGAAGGTCTGTCAAATGTGACATAACATATTCTAGCTTGAAGGTCTTTCGAATGTGACATAACATATTCTAGCTTGAAGGTCTGTCAAATGTGACATAACATATTCTAGCTTGAAGGTCTTTCGAATGTGACATAACATATTCTAGCTTGAAGGTCTATCGAATGTGACATAACATATTCTAGCTTGAAGGTCTATCGAATGTGACATAACATATTCTAGCTTGAAGGTCTTTCGAATGTGACATAACATATTCTAGCTTGAAGGTCTGTCAAATGTGACATAACATATTCTAGCTTGAAGGTCTTTCGAATGTGACATAACATATTCTAGCTTGAAGGTCTATCGAATGTGACATAACATATTCTAGCTTGAAGGTCTGTCAAATGTGACATAACATATTCTAGCTTGAAGGTCTTTCGAATGTGACATAACATATTCTAGCTTGAAGGTCTGTCAAATGTGACATAACATATTCTAGCTTGAAGGTCTGTCAAATGTGACATAACATATTCTAGCTTGAAGGTCTGTCAAATGTGACATAACATATTCTAGCTTGAAGGTCTGTCAAATGTGACATAACATATTCTAGCTTGAAGGTCTGTCAAATGTGACATAACATATTCTAGCTTGAAGGTCTGTCAAATGTGACATAACATATTCTAGCTTGAAGGTCTATCGAATGTGACATAACATATTCTAGCTTCAAATTGATGTGTGATTCCTATCTACCATAAGATATGTCCACCATTAAGAAACACATAAACATCTGTATCTCACAGAAATGGAATCTGACCAATATTGACAAAAACATCCAGGCACTGAGGTTTTCCAACATTGGACAAATTATGCTAATTTACCATCAAATATGGATGAGGGTTGCCACAGACAGAAACCTTGAAACAATTGTATTTATAATATATGTAATCAACAGCATTGGAAGAAATTTCTCCACAAATTTTGTGGCCAGAATCTCTTGCATTTTGCCGATGTCAGTAAAGTGAGTGATCTCAGTCTCCATGGCCTCTTGTTTTTCTTTGTGACCAGGAATTAAATGTCATAATTTCTCTAATTTCACTTTTATTTCTTCTCTGAAACAATACTGATGCAATGCTGTTCAGTTGTTTATAGCAAGTTGTCATAAAAAATAGCAAATTTATTAATGTTTTATTTTATTCTACTTTTTTATTATGTTAACTGAGATTTGGGCATTTAATATTTTGAGGGTTAGTTGATTGATTATTATATCAAATTAGCCTTTGAAAGATGTTAACTGTTGTTGAGAATTTACCCAGACATGTAAAGTGGAAAAGAGCAACTCTAATTTTGTACTAAGTTAATTGTAAGTTGAACATAGATGAATATATGTAGAACGAGATGAGATCTTGTTGGTTTAATCAAAACACTGCTCAGTAGATGAAATAAAAAAGGATTTTACCTGCACAATGGAATTTGGCAAAATAATTTAAGATGAGAAACAACAAAACATAATGGTTTTTCTATACCTTCAAGAAGGGTAAATCTGTAGTTCAAAATTATACATGGTATGTCTGTTTCTATTGATGCTCATGCTCAGTGAGTTATACATGGTTTGTCTGTTTCTATTGATGCTCATGCTCAGTGAGTTATACATGGTTTGTCTGTTTCTATTGAAGCTCATGCTTAGTGAGTTGTACATGGTATGTCTGTTTCTAATGATGCTCATGCTCAGTGAGTTATACATGGTTTGTCTGTTTCTACTGAAGCTCATGCTTAGTGAGTTGTATGTGGTATGTCTGTTTCTATTGATGCTCATGCTCAGTGAGTTATACATGGTATGTCTGTTTCTATTGATGCTCATGCTCATTGAGTTGTACATGGTATGTCTGTTTCTATCGAAGCTCATGGTCATTGAGTTATACATGGTATGTCTGTTTCTATTGAAGCTCATGCTCAGTGAGTTATACATGGTTTGTCTGTTTCTAATGATGCTCATGCTCAGTGAGTTGTACATGGTTTGTCTGTTTCTGTTGAAGCTCATGCTCAGTGAGTTGTACATGGTATGTTTGTTTCTATTGATGCTCATGCTCAGTGAGGTATTCATGGTATGTCTGTTTCTGTTGAAGCTCATGCTCAGTGAGTTATTCATGGTGTGTCTGTTTCTGTTGAAGCTTATGCTCAGTGAGTTATTCATTTGAAATCCATCCATACCAGTATACACCAGCTGTCACATGATCAATATCCGGTGACTGCATAGTCTTTCAAATGCTGATGGATTTCTTATGAATTACCATATATACTTCTTAGATGAGTCCAACTTAAAACTGCACGTACCCAGATGTGCCGTTTACAGATCTGAGTCTGTGCTGTTTGTTAGGAGTAATCAGTAGAACAAACAACATAAACCTTGATCTGAAGGTGCATTATGCTACAGCAGATCAGGATCTTTGTTGTTTTTGTTTGGATTACACTAATAATTGAGTATATATGGTAATGGATCAATTAGTCAATTCATCACAGTTCACTTGCTCCTTGACCAGTTTATTTGTCAAAGAACACTGTTACATCACTTTCCTTTCTTTGTCTCTATCTCTATCAAGCTAACCTCAGTGTTATCCTCCTGGGTCAGGCAGATGAATGGTGCTATAAGGTGAAGAACTAGGACTTTGAATAGGGCCATAGGTTGAAGAACTGGATTTTGAATAGGGCCATAGGGTGAAGACTAAGGATTTTGAATAGTGCCATAGGGTGAAGAATTAGGACTTTAAATGGGGACATAAGGTGAAGAATTAAGACTTTGAATAACTTGCTTTGTGGTTTTTAGGATCACCTGATTTGGATCACATTTGGAATACAACCATACTACACACTTTATTCCATTTTAAAGTGATGTTTCCCCCTGGATCTTGTGACTGGCCCATATTTTAGAGGGCAGGGCGTAGTGCCTAAGGCAACATTAAGACTTACCATTTCTTTTAACCGATGTTGTTGTCACTGGTGCATTTGATAAAATAATGTTACCAGAGTTGTTGGCATTGTTTCATTTGATAAAATAATGCTACCAAAATTGTTGTCACTGTTGCATTTGAAAAGATAATGTTAGCAGTGTTGTTGTCAATGTTGCATTTGCTAAGATAATGGTCAGAATTATGTGAAAATTGTTGGCATCAATTTCTAATTGATTAATTATATAAAAAATATTTTATTCTTTAACAACATTATTAAATAATTGGACACTTACAATTTTGGATATTTTAATTTATTTTTTACATGTGCAATGCATTTTGTAAGTCAGTTAAATGTTTTCAGAATCTTCAGTTCTTTTTTACTTTATAGAAATCATTTCAGCATCACTGATTGTACAATTATCATGAATTATCAGATAGACAGTTGTGAAGCCAAAACATGAACAAAGGTCTAAAGTTGAAACTGATTTTCATATTTGGCAAAATGTAATCAGATATGTTATGTTTGTTATTATTATGATGCTTAATTACTATAATTTAATATTTGGGGAAAAATAAAGTTTAAAATTACTATTGTATGAAAGGTAAACAATTGTATTTTAGATGTTAAAAGAATAGATTTCCAGCATTGAACAACACATGAGTTCAAAACAAAATGTTGTCAAACAGAAATGTACAAATATATGCATGGCTTTACCATGATGATGATTCTTCCAGTTATTAGATTATATTCAGTTGTTAAAACAATCAAGTTATTCATTCTAAATATCAGGGGCCCCGAGTGGCCAAGTGGTTTAAAGCACTCACCATTGCGGATCACTGCCATCTCATCTCTGTCTGCATAGGTTTGAGTCTTGGGCTTGGCCAATGTTGGTATGTGAGAAAGCTTGCCAGTATCTTTTAAATTGGTGGTTCTTTCCTGGGTTTTCCTGGGTTCTCCTCCACCATTTATGATTGCTGCCGTGTATAGCCTATCTTGTGCTGAAAAATGGCATTAAACTTTATAACAACAACAACAATATTCTAAATATCAAATAAATGGAAGGGTCATATGGTAGTTTTATTATTATCCATAAATCTTCAAAAATTATGTTTAGCTAATATCAGATTTGTATAATTTGCAATATATGTACAGTGTTCCTCACTAGAAAGCTCCTCAGAATACTTCCTCCCCTCATATAATACAGATGTGGTATGAATCCGGTTAGGCTGGTTCAGTTTTGTTTTATTGTTAAATAATTTTGTTTCACTTGATTTTAGTTTTTGGCTGATATGAACCATATATAATGTGGTTTCACATTGAATTCATTAAATAACCTGATTTTCATACATTTATACCTTGTAATGACTCAGCCTTTTTAGAACTTGTAGAAATCATGTATTTATACTTTGTTATGCCACAGACTTGTTAGAACACATCAAAATTACATATTTATACCTTGTTATGACACAGCCTTGTTAGAAAACACCTCATAATATAGTTGCTTCACATGTAATATGGGTAACTTATATGGCTGTTATGAATTATGTTATAGACAGGAATGTAATCTCTTGCCAGGTTCCCACTACCCAAGTTTGAGCTGCAGGGTCAATGGAAAGTGGTAAACCAGGGACGCAAGAGGAATATAGCCCTTATGAGTCTGCCTGTAGAAACCAGACCATTGCAGATTAAGGTAAACTATTTCTCATTGATAGTTCAATAGAATCTGCTCAGGTAAAATATACAAAGGCTTGGCTATTGAACAGATGTTAAATATTAGATAAGAAAATGAAAATGTTGGAAATTGAAGTCTTCATATTTTTTTTATATTAACATAGAATTATTATATAGTTCAGAGTATTATCATATGGAACAGAGTATTATTGTATGGTTCAGAGTATTATTGTATGACACAGTATTATTGTATGGAACATAGCATTATTGTATGTTTCAGAGTATTATTGTATGGAACAGAGTATTATTGTATGGAACAGAGTATTACTATATTGTACATAGTATTATTATATGCTAAATTTTTTCCCCGTTAACTTTACTTTGTCAGAATTGTTCAGTATTCACTGATACTGAACACGTGCGACAATACACATATAGCATTCATGTGAATAAAGGAACTACTTTCTATTGTAACTGGTCCTATGCAACTGCAGTGTTATGCTCATATACATTGTTAACACAAGCTTCAGACCAATATCAACATGGTATTATGACCCATGTGGACCAGTCTTGGAGAATCCCATGCTGCATGTACACTTCAGTATTGGCTGTTGTGATCTTTCCCTTAAAAGTTTGGTACTGGTCCGTGGGACCTGATGTCACCCAGCCATGTACCTGACCCATTCTAGTCTCAGCATAAAAGTCTCAACTTAGTTGGGTGTGATGATTGGCCCCCCTGTTATGTCCAGTCCCAGACCAGAGATGCAGACATCTGATAATTGATATGCCAGTAGCTGGTAAAGGAAAGTAACATTTCCATTGGTCAGAATGTTACCATGTGATCAAAATGAATTGCGTTTATTTCTCTATGAACTGTAAGGAGAACTACTTTTCTAAGAATACCCACTTCTATAAATAGAGTCACGTGTACAGCATAAGATAAACACTGCCAGTGAAGGCAGACATGAAGTAAGCATTAAAGGAAAAGAACATTCTAACAATTTTTAAAAAAATAATAATTGAATAAATTTGCCTTCTGTTGGTTGAAGGACTGGTATTATGATGACCTTATTGCAATAAATAGCAACGCAACAGAAAACCCCAAACATGTATTACTATGCTCAATTAAATTTCTGTTTTTTAATGATGCAAAAAAAATAACGCAACGAATAAATGAAATTTCAATTATAAGAGTTTAACATTTTTTCTGAGTTTATCATGGTATAAACTGTCAGTTGCCGACTCAGACAGCTTACATAACACCCTTCGGGCTGTGTGAGTCAGCAGCTGACAGTTTATACCACGATAAACTCAGAAAAAAATAATGTTAAACACTTAAATATCTAACCTTGCTATGTCCATCACCATCTTTGTCATGAACACGGTGTGACTGACATCAGATTTGATGATCAATTGTCTTAAAATATTCAGTGCAGATCACTGGACTTTGCCATGAACTGTCCTGGCCTAATCAGGATTATGAACAGTCTGGTGATTTCCTTTTCCAGAGACATTACACCCATCTCAGACTTTAGACAATGCTCAAAGCAAACTATTGCATTTACCATTTCCCAGTGTGGATGGACTCCAAGCCTCATGGACTATCAGGGGAAGTCTTTGGGAGTTAGTCTCATGTGTAATTCGTATAATGAAAAGGGCAGCTGAATATTCACTTCCCAGTTTGTTTCCAGCTGCTTCGTGACTGCTCCGGTGGCCTAGTGGTTAGAGCGTCCGCCTTGGAAGCGGTAGGTTGTGGGTTTGAACCCCAGCTGAGTCATACCAAAGACTTACAAAAATGGTACTAACAGCTGCCTCACTTGGTGCTCAGCATTAAAAGCTTAGTGTTAGGACTAGTCGGCCTGGTGTCAGGATAATGTGACTTGGTGGGACATCATGCTACATGTCTGCAGCATGATGTCCCAGTGCTACACATCACTATAAACTGCCACACTGCAGACATTGTAGCGATATGACAGAAAATTTTTTAAAAGCTTTTCAAATCCTAATCCTAATCCAGCCCCTTCGTTTCGCATTCATTTTGTGCAGAGACATTCCTTTCTACCCATGTTCACACAGCTCAGAGACCACCACCAATCATCCCTTTGTCTTTCAGTCATCTATTCCTTGGTTGCATAGGGAGATATGGAAACAGGTCATCAGGGAAGAAAGGCTGACATGGCCACAGCAGCACAGAACCCCACCATAATTTTCCAAGATGACCAGAGAAATAGGAGAAATGAAGGACCCTCCAAGACATGCCTGATGAGGAACCGTATCTATTTCCTTTGCTACTAATCAGTTTTTCAGAGTGAATCACAACAGGGCACAGAGAGAGAAGGATTGATTTTCACTCTAGACCTCAGCCTCCTTCTCACAGAAAACATCCACCACTCAGGCTGAGACCCTGAAGTCAGTACTTGGTACAATTCAGGAAGGAGATTTCGCAGTCTACTTAGGTGTATACCATTATATCATAATTACTGGTCTACCTGAAATTCCTACCATTCAGTTTCAGGAACGTTATATACAAGTTTAGAGTTCTCTCTTTCAAGTTTAATCTTTAACTCTTAAACAAAGAGATGTCATGCACTAAGATTAAATTCTGAATCAAGTTTACCACCATCATAAACAGATCTTCAAAATCATTGAAATGGCATCTTCCATCTGCTTAGGGAGTCAAATATCAGCCATGTAATTTCTTCTGTCTTGGATCTTTTAAATTTAGCTGATGATCTTATTTACAGCCATAAGGCAGATGATCCCAGTGAAAACCAGATTTTGCCAAAAATGATCAAAGTTTTGGGTTAAGTTAGGTTTCATTTCAGCAAATGAGAGGTATCTTACGGCTTTTACTGAAGATTCTATTACTGAAAATCATGATTTGAAGGACATCTTCATGACTGGCTGGGGTACCCAGCACCTTTTCAGAATATTTCATGCACATTAACCTCCAGGAGGTAAAACTCTTTGCAAATGCTTTTCAATCTTTGCATGAGATGCTATCTGGAAATGGTGTTCTTACTCTTTCCAATAATTTTGCTGATCTCAGTTATCTCTAAAGGCAAGAAAAGAAAAAAATCCCCAGATCTCTTCTTTTTTCTCTTTTCTCCAGTGATGTTGTTATCAATACATCCACAAATTAAAGTCTGCATCATTTTGAAAATGATCACTGTACTTATGGGCAGAATCAAATGATTTGCAAAGAATGGTCTTCAGTAAAATCTGTGTCCATTGGGGATGTCTTTCCAATAAGGTAGAATGCCAAATTCCCAACCTTTGTCCCTATAGTCCCAAAAAACCTTGGCAATCACTAAAATGAAACAGTCTCAATGCATATACCTTTCCCCCCACCACTTAAATTGCTCCCCTCAGGTGCAATAAATCATGGATGAAAGATCTCCCGAATCATGCAGTAGAGATTTCCATGAAAATTAAGTCATCTCTATGTCTGCTGAAATCACCACACATGTATGTTTTTCATCATAACCAGGAAATGATAAATCTACATGCCTGGTTCATATCAATCATGCATGTACAAATACATTTTCTGCAAACAGATAGACAGAAATTCTACTTTGAAAGCTGATGAAGGGAAGTGGAAATTTATCACCCAGTAGTGTGAGCAGAGAAACTTCACTCCTTTGGAAGCCATGGCATATTGTTAACTTCTTTCTTTGCCTTTTGGACAAAAAAAGTTAGCCTCAATTACAGCTTAATCAATGGCTACCATTCCATAATTTCCAATACATTTTACCATCACAGAAGGAATGACATAGGCCAGAACTAAGACCTATTTACACTTCTTGCCAATTTCGGTTTGTTTTGATGCAAGCCTTATTTCTTTGTCAGAAGTGATACCTTACTTAGGTATTAGTGTGGCTGAACAAGTAATCCTTTGAACTGTTGTCTAAAGCCTTGTTTACTGACCTCTGATTCAAGACCTGGTCCCTAATCACTCACATAATAAATGAAATGCATGCCTTACAAATTGACATAAAGAACTTGCAGTTTCATAATGATGGATCCTGATTTAATTGCCAAAAGAACAGCTGAAATAATTTAATTTGAAACTGTAGTCTTTTTTTCGGACTCTTCTTCCCAAGAATCTATTCAGGACCCCATCAGAGTGGTACCTTAAATGTACTGAGCCAGTGCTTATTTGTATGACTCAGTAAAGGGATGATATACTCAGACTTTTTTTATTTTGGATTTATTGGGTTATCTTCCGAGACTATAAGGAATTAACCCATGACCATATGAATTTATACACATATCAGCTCATGACGTCAGGGCAGATGATACTAGCCTGGCATTTAATAAACAAAACTGTTCACTGGCTGACATTATTCAAACTCTGGCAGAGATCTAATACAATATTTTCCAGCATCTTTCTGAGAACCCTTGCATTTCAGAGCTGAAATTGAATTAGTTAGGGTTATACAAGCATACCAACAGGTTGCCTTTTCAGGTCCCTTAGCAACTTCATAATGATGATATGCTTTACTCTGCTTCTACTGAATTTCTTGGATTTAATTTTCTGATCACATCCCTTCATCAGTCCATGCTGTCCATTGTTCATATCTCATATAAGACTCATAGATGCTTTCTATACTTTAGGAGACTGGAATCAAGGATTGTAAGTTCCTTCATGTTGTAAAGGTTGTTCTATTGTACAAGTATTATGCATTAATTGGATATTGTATTTGAAGAAATTATTTTTTTGATCATGCTTATTTGATCATCATAAGGCAAGCCTTCCTCAGAGTTAACTGAGGAAGAACTTGCATTTCATTCCCAGTTGTACTCAATGACACTAATTCACCAGTTGACACTGGCAAGCAGACACCAATCCCCCAGTCATCACTGATAAGGGGGCCCGAGTGGTCTGCATGGGTTTGAGTCTTGGGCTCGGCCAGTGTGGATATGTGAGAAAGCTTGCCGGTTCTTTCTGGGGTTTTACTGGGTTCTTCCTCCATCATTAATACTGGCCACCATGTATAGCCTGTTTTGTGCTTTAAAATGGCGTTAAACACTATAGCAACAACAACAACAATCTCTGATAAGCAGACAAGGTTTTAGGACTTATATTGCCAAAACAAGCCTGAAGATGTGGTTAATGTTGATTTTTGCCTGAGAGGGTTGAATTTGCCAAAGGATGTGGTTAATGTTGATTTTTCCTGGAAGGGATGGATTTGCCAAAGGATGTGGTTAATGTTGATTTTTGCCTGAGAGGGTTGAATTTACCAAAGGATATGGTTAATGTTGATTTTTGCCTGGGAGGGATGGATTTGCCAAAGGATGTGGTTAATGTTGATTTTTGCCTGAGAGAGTTGAATTTGCCAAAGGATGTGGTTAATGTTGATTTTTGCCTGAGAGGGTTGAATTTGCCAAAGGATGTGGTTAATGTTGATTTTTGCCTAAGAGGGTTGAATTTGCCAAAGGATGTGGTTTAATGTTGATTTTTGCCTGGGAGGGATGGATTTGCCAAAGGATGTGGTTAGTGTTGATTTTTGCCTGAGAGGGTTGAATTTGCCAAAGGATGTTGTTAATGTCGATTTTTGCCTGAGAGGGTTGAATTTGCCAAAGGATGTCGTTAATGTTGATTTTTGCCTGAGAGAGTTGAATTTGCCAAAGGATGTGGTTAATGTTGATTTTTGCCTGAGAGAGTTGAATTTGCCAGAGGATGTCGTTAATGTTGATTTTTGCCTGAGAGAGTTGAATTTGCCAAAGGATGTGGTTAATGTTGATTTTTGCCTGAGAGAGTTGAATTTGCCAAAGGATGTGGTTAATGTTGATTTTTGCCTGAGAGGGATGGATTTGCCAAAGGATGTGGTTAATGTTGATTTTTGCCTGAGAGGGATGGATTTGCCAAAGGATGTGGTTAGTGTTGATTTTTGCCTGAGAGGGTTGAATTTGCCAAAGGATGTCGTTAATGTTGATTTTTGCCTGAGAGGGTTGAATTTGCCAAAGGATGTCGTTAATGTTGATTTTTGCCTGAGAGGGTTGAATTTGCCAAAGGATGTAGTTAATGTTGATTTTTGCCTGAGAGAGTTGAATTTGCCAAAGGATGTAGTTAATGTTGATTTTTGCCTGAGAGGGTTGAATTTGACAAAGGATGTGGTTAATGTTGATTTTTGCCTGAGAGAGTTGAATTTGCCAAAGGATGGGTTGAATTTGCCAAAGGATGTGGTTAATGTTGATTTTTCCTGGAAGGGATGTATTTGCCAAAGGATGTGGTTAATGTTGATTTTTGCCTGAGAGAGTTGAATTTGCCAAAGGATGTGGTTAATGTTGATTTTTGCCTGAGAGGGTTGAATTTGCCAAAGGATGTGGTTAATGTTGATTTTTGCCTGAGAGAGTTGAATTTGCCAAAGGATGTGGTTAATGTTGATTTTTGCCTGAGAGGGTTGAATTTGCCAAAGGATGTGGTTAATGTTGATTTTTGCCTGAGAGGGTTGAATTTGCCAAAGGATGTGGTTTAATGTTGATTTTTGCCTGGGAGGGATGTATTTGCCAAAGGATGTGGTTAGTGTTGATTTTTACCTGAGAGGGTTGAATTTGCCAAAGGATGTTGTTAATGTCGATTTTTGCCTGAGAGGGTTGAATTTGCCAAAGGATGTCGTTAATGTTGATTTTTGCCTGAGAGAGTTGAATTTGCCAAAGGATGTGGTTAATGTTGATTTTTGCCTGAGAGAGTTGAATTTGCCAAAGGATGTCGTTAATGTTGATTTTTGCCTGAGAGAGTTGAATTTGCCAAAGGATGTCGTTAATGTTGATTTTTGCCTGAGAGAGTTGAATTTGCCAAAGGATGTGGTTAATGTTGATTTTTGCCTGGGAGGGATGGATTTGCCAAAGGATGTGGTTAATGTTGATTTTTGCCTGAGAGGGATGGATTTGCCAAAGGATGTGGTTAGTGTTGATTTTTGCCTGAGAGGGTTGAATTTGCCAAAGGATGTAGTTAATGTTGATTTTTGCCTGAGAGGGTTGAATTTGCCAAAGGATGTGGTTAATGTTGATTTTTGCCTGAGAGGGATGGATTTGCCAAAGGATGTGGTTAATGTTGATTTTTGCATGAGAGGGTTGAATTTGCCAAAGGATGTGGTTAATGTTCATTTTTGCCTGAGAGGGTTGAATTTGCCAAAGGATGTAGTTAATGTTGATTTTTGCCTGAGAGAGTTGAATTTGCCAAAGGATGTGGTTAATGTCGATTTTTGCCTGAGAGGGTTGAATTTGCCAAAGGATGTCGTTAATGTTGATTTTTGCCTGACAGGGTTGAAGTTGCCAAAGGATGTGGTTTAATGTTGATTTTTGCCTGGGAGGGATGGATTTGCCAAAGGATGTGGTTAATGTTGATTTTTGCCTGAGAGAGTTGAATTTGCCAAAGGATGTGGTTAATGTTGATTTTTGCCTGAGAGGGTTGAATTTGCCCAAGGATGTGGTTAATGTTGATTTTTGCCTGAGAGGGTTGAATTTGCCAAAGGATGTGGTTAATGTTGATTTTTGCCTGAGAGGGTTGAATTTGCCAAAGGATGTGGTTAATGTTGATGTTTGCCTGAGAGAGTTGAATTTGCCAAAGGATGTGGTTAATGTCGATTTTTGCCTGGGAGGGATGGATTTGCCAAAGGATGTGGTTAATGTTGATTTTTGCCTGAGAGAGTTGAATTTGCCAAAGGATGTAGTTAATGTTGATTTTTGCCTGAGAGGGTTGAATTTGCCAAAGGATGTGGTTAATGTTGATTTTTGCCTGAGAGAGTTGAATTTCCCAAAGGATGTAGTTAATGTTGATTTTTGCCTGAGAGGGTTGAATTTGCCAAAGAATGTGGTTAATGTTGATTTTTCCCTGAGAGGGTTGAATTTGCCAAAGGATGGGTTGAATTTGCCAAAGGATGTGGTTAATGTTGATTTTTGCCTGGGAGGGATGGATTTGCCAAAGGATGTAGTTATTGTTGATTTTTGCCTGAGAGGGTTGAATATGTCAAAGGATGTAGTTAATGTTGATTTTTGCCTGAGAGGGTTGAATTTGCCAAAGGATGTGGTTAATGTTGATTTTTGCCTGAGAGGGTTGAATTTGCCAAAGGATGTCGTTAATGTTGATCTTTGACTGGGAGGGATGGATTTGCCAAAGGATGTGGTTAATGTTGATTTTTGCCTGAGAGGGTTGAATTTGCCAAAGGATGTGGTTAAGGTTGATTTTTCCCTGAGAGGGTTGAATTTGCCCAAGGATGTGGTTAATGTTGATTTTTGCCTGAGAGGGTTGAATTTGCCAAAGGATGTGGTTAATGTTGATTTTTGCCTGAGAGGGATGGATTTGCCAAAGGATGTGGTTAGTGTTGATTTTTGCCTGAGAGAGTTGAATTTGCCAAAGGATGTGGTTAATGTTGATTTTTGCCTGAGAGGGTTGAATTTGCCAAAGGATGTGGTTAATGTTGATTTTTGCCTGAGAGGGTTGAATTTGCCAAAGGATGTAGTTAATGTTGATTTTTGCCTGAGAGAGTTGAATTTGCCAAAGGATGTCGTTAATGTTGATTTTTGCCTGAGAGGGTTGAATTTGCCAAAGGATGTGGTTAATGTTGATTTTTGCCTGAGAGGGTTGAAGTTGCCAAAGGATGTGGTTTAATGTTGATTTTTGCCTGGGAGGGATCGATTTGCCAAAGGATGTGGTTAGTGTTGATTTTTGCCTGAGAGAGTTGAATTTGCCAAAGGATGTGGTTAATGTTGATTTTTGCCTGAGAGGGTTGAATTTGCCCAAGGCTGTGGTTAATGTTGATTTTTGCCTGAGAGGGTTGAATTTGCCAAAGGATGTGGTTAATGTTGATTTTTGCCTGAGAGGGTTGAATTTGCCAAAGGATGTGGTTGATGTAGATTTTTGCCTGAGAGGGATGGATTTGCCAAAGGATGTGGTTAGTGTTGATGTTTGCCTGAGAGAGTTGAATTTGCCAAAGGATGTGGTTAATGTTGATTTTTGCCTGGGAGGGTTGAATTTGCCAAAGGATGTGGTTAATGTTGATTTTTGCCTGAGAGGCTTGAATTTGCCAAAGGATGTGGTTAATGTTGATTTTTGCCTGAGAGGGTTGAATTTGCCAAAGGATGTGGTTAATGTTGATTTTTGCCTGAGAGAGTTGAATTTGCCAAAGGATGTAGTTAATGTTGATTTTTGCCTGAGAGAGTTGAATTTGCCAAAGGATGTGGTTAATGTTGATTTTTGCCAGAGAGGGTTGAATTTGCCAAAGGATGTGGTTTAATGTTGATTTTTGCCTGGGAGGGATGTATTTGCCAAAGGATGTGGTTAGTGTTGATTTTTGCCTGAGAGGGTTGAATTTGCCAAAGGATGTTGTTAATGTCGATTTTTGCCTGAGAGGGTTGAATTTGCCAAAGGATGTCGTTAATGTTGATTTTTGCCTGAGAGAGTTGAATTTGCCAAAGGATGTGGTTAATGTTGATTTTTGCCTGAGAGAGTTGAATTTGCCAAAGGATGTCGTTAATGTTGATTTTTGCCTGAGAGAGTTGAATTTGCCAAAGGATGTGGTTAATGTTGATTTTTGCCTGAGAGAGTTGAATTTGCCAAAGGATCTGGTTAATGTTGATTTTTGCCTGGGAGGGATGGATTTGCCAAAGGATGTGGTTAATGTTGATTTTTGCCTGAGAGGGATGGATTTGCCAAAGGATGTGGTTACTGTTGATTTTTGCCTGAGAGGGTTGAATTTGCCAAAGGATGTAGTTAATGTTGATTTTTGCCTGAGAGAGTTGAATTTGCCAAAGGATGTGGTTAATGTTGATTTTTGCCTGAGAGGGATGGATTTGCCAAAGGATGTGGTTAATGTTGATTTTTGCATGAGAGGGTTGAATTTGCCAAAGGATGTGGTTAATGTTGATTTTTGCCTGAGAGAGTTGAATTTGCCAAAGGATGTGGTTAATGTTGATTTTTGCCTGACAGGGTTGAATTTGCCAAAGGATGTGGTTAATGTTGATTTTTGCCTGAGAGGGTTGAAGTTGCCAAAGGATGTGGTTTAATGTTGATTTTTGCCTGGGAGGGATGGATTTGCCAAAGGATGTGGTTAATGTTGATTTTTGCCTGAGAGGGTTGAATTTGCCCAAGGATGTGGTTAATGTTGATTTTTGCCTGAGAGGGTTGAATTTGCCAAAGGATGTAGTTAATGTTGATTTTTGCCTGAGAGGGTTGAATTTGCCAAAGGATGTGGTTAATGTTGATTTTTGCCTGAGAGAGTTGAATTTGCCAAAGGATGTGGTTAATGTCGATTTTTGCCTGGGAGGGATGGATTTGCCAAAGGATGTGGTTAATGTTGATTTTTGCCTGAGAGAGTTGAATTTGCCAAAGGATGTAGTTAATGTTGATTTTTGCCTGAGAGGGTTGAATTTGCCAAAGAATATGGTTAATGTTGATTTTTCCCTGAGAGGGTTGAATTTGCCAAAGGATGGGTTGAATTTGCCAAAGGATGTGGTTAATGTTGATTTTTGCCTGGGAGGGATGGATTTGCCAAAGGATGTAGTGAATGTTGATTTTTGCCTGAGAGGGTTGAATTTGTCAAAGGATGTAGTTAATGTTGATTTTTGCCTGAGAGGGTTGAATTTGCCAAAGGATGTGGTTAATGTTGATTTTTGCCTGAGAGGGTTGAATTTGCCAAAGGATGTGGTTAATGTTGACTTTTGCCTGAGAGGGATGGATTTGCCAAAGGATGTGGTTAATGTTGATTTTTGCCTGAGAGGGTTGAATTTGCCAAAGGATGTGGTTAATGTTGATTTTTGCCTGAGAGGGTTGAATTTGCCAAAGGATGTCGTTAATGTTTTTTTTTGCCTGGGAGGGATGGATTTGCCAAAGGATGTGGTTAATGTTGATTTTTGCCTGAGAGGGTTGAATTTGCCAAGGGATGTAGCTAATGTTGATTTTTGCCTGAGAGAGTTGAATTTGCCAAAGGATGTGGTTAATGTTGATTTTTGCCTGAGAGGGTTGAATTTGCCCAAGGATGTGGTTAATGTTGATTTTTGCCTGAGAGGGTTGAATTTGCCAAAGGATGTAGTTAATGTTGATTTTTGCCTGAGAGGGTTGAATTTGCCAAAGGATGTGGTTAATGTTGATTTTTGCCTGAGAGAGTTGAATTTGCCAAAGGATGTGGTTAATGTCGATTTTTGCCTGGGAGGGATGGATTTGCCAAGGGATGTGGTTAATGTTGATTTTTGCCTGAGAGAGTTGAATTTGCCAAAGGATGTAGTTAATGTTGATTTTTGCCTGAGAGAGTTGAATTTGCCAAAGGATGTGGTTAATGTTGATTTTTGCCTGAGAGAGTTGAATTTGCCAAAGGATGTGGTTAATGTTGATTTTTGCCTGAGAGGGTTGAATTTGCCAAAGAATGTGGTTAATGTTGATTTTTCCCTGAGAGGGTTGAATTTGCCAAAGGATGGGCTGAATTTGCCAAAGGATGTGGTTAATGTTGATTTTTGCCTGGGAGGGATGGGTTTGCCAAAGGATGTAGTTAATGTTGATTTTTGCCTGAGAGGGTTGAATTTGCCAAAGGATGTGGGTAATGTTGATTTTTGCCTGAGAGGGTTGAATTTGCCAAAGGATGTGGGTAATGTTGATTTTTGCCTGAGAGGGTTGAATTTGCCAAAGGATGTGGTTAATGTTGATTTTTGCCTGAGAGGGTTGAATTTGCCAAAGGATGTGGTTAATGTTGACTTTTGCCTGAGAGGGATGGATTTGCCAAAGGATGTGGTTAATGTTGATTTTTGCCTGAGAGGGTTGAATTTGCCAAAGGATGTGGTTAATGTTGATTTTTGCCTGAGAGGGTTGAATTTGCCAAAGGATGTCGTTAATGTTGATTTTTGCCTGGGAGGGATGGATTTGCCAAAGAATGTGGTTAATGTTGATTTTTGCCTGAGAGGGTTGAATTTGCCAAAGGATGTAGCGAATGTTGATTTTTGCCTGAGAGAGTTGAATTTGCCAAAGGATGTGGTTAATGTTGATTTTTGCCTGAGAGGGTTGAATTTGCCCAAGGATGTGGTTAATGTTGATTTTTGCCTGAGAGGGTTGAATTTGCCAAAGGATGTAGTTAATGTTGATTTTTGCCTGAGAGGGTTGAATTTGCCAAAGGATGTGGTTAATGTTGATTTTTGCCTGAGAGAGTTGAATTTGCCAAAGGATGTGGTTAATGTCGATTTTTGCCTGGGAGGGATGGATTTGCCAAAGGATGTGGTTAATGTTGATTTTTGCCTGAGAGAGTTGAATTTGCCAAAGGATGTAGTTAATGTTGATTTTTGCCTGAGAGGGTGGATTTTGCCAAAGGATGTGGTTAATGTTGATTTTTGCCTGAGAGAGTTGAATTTGCCAAAGGATGTAGTTAATGTTGATTTTTGCCTGAGAGGGTTGAATTTGCCAAAGAATGTGGTTAATGTTGATTTTTCCCTGAGAGGGTTGAATTTGCCAAAGGATGGGCTGAATTTGCCAAAGGATGTGGTTAATGTTGATTTTTACCTGGGAGGGATGGATTTGCCAAAGGATGTAGTTAATGTTGATTTTTGCCTGAGAGGGTTGAATTTGTCAAAGGATGTAGTTAATGTTGATTTTTGCCTGAGAAGGTTGAATTTGCCAAAGGATGTGGTTAATGTTGATTTTTGCCTGAGAGGGTTGAATTTGCCAAAGGATGTGGTTAATGTTGACTTTTGCCTGAGAGGGATGGATTTGCCAAAGGATGTGGTTAATGTTGATTTTCGCCTGAGAGAGTTGAATTTGCCAAAGGATGTGGTTAATGTTGATTTTTGCCTGAGAGGGTTGAATTTGCCAAAGGATGTCGTTAATGTTGATTTTTGCCTGGTAGGGATGGATTTGCCAAAGGATGTGGTTAATGTTGATTTTTGCCTGAGAGGGTTGAATTTGCTAAAGAATGTAGCTAATGTTGATTTTTGCCTGAGAGAGTTGAATTTGCCAAAGGATGTGGTGAAGGTTGATTTTTGCCTGAGAGGGTTGAATTTTCCCAAGGATGTGGTTAATGTTGATTTTTGCCTGAGAGGGTTGAATTTGCCAAAGGATGTCGTTAATGTTGATTTTTGCCTGAGAGAGTTGAATTTGCCAAAGGATGTGGTTAATGTTGATTTTTGCCTGGGAGGGATGGATTTGCCAAAGGATGTGGTTAATGTTGATTTTTGCCTGAGAGAGTTGAATTTGCCAAAGGATGTAGTTAATGTTGATTTTTGCCTGAGAGGGTTGAATTTGCCAAAGGATGTGGTTAATGTTGATTTTTGCCTGAGAGAGTTGAATTTGCCAAAGGATGTAGTTAATGTTGCTTTTTGCCTGAGAGGGTTGAATTTGCCAAAGGATGTGGTTGATGTTGATTTTTGCCTGAGAGGTTTGAATTTGCCAAAGGATGTGGTTAGTGTTGATTTTTGCCTGAGAGAGTTGAATTTGCCAAAAGATGTGGTTAATGTTGATTTTTGCCTGAGAGGGTTGAATTTGCCAAAGGATGTGGTTAATGTCGATTTTTGCCTGAGAGGGTTGAATTTGCCAAAGGATGTGGTTAATGTTGATTTTTGCCTGAGACGGTTGAATTTGCCAAAGGATGTGGTTAATGTTGATTTTTGCCTGAGAGAGTTGAATTTGCCAAAGGATGTGGTTAATGTTTATTTTTGACTGAGAGAGTTGAATTTGCCAAAGGATGTGGTTAATGTTGATTTTTGCCTGGGAGGGATGGATTTGCGAAAGGATGTGGTTAATGTTGATTTTTGCTTGAGAGGTATGGATTTGCCAAAGGATGTGGTTAATGTTGATTTTTGCCTGAGAGGGTTGAATTTGCCAAAGGATGTGGTTAATGTTGATTTTTGCCTGAGAGTGTTGAATTTGCCAAAGGATGGGTTGAATTTGCCAAAGGATGTGGTTAATGTTGATTTTTCCTGGAAGGGATGTATTTGCCAAAGGATGTGGTTAATGTTGATTTTTGCCTGAGAGGGATGAATTTGCCAAAGGATGTGGTTAATGTTGATTTTTGCCTGAGAGAGTTGAATTTGCCAAAGGATGTCGTTAATGTTGATTTTTGCCTGAGAGGGTTGAAGTTGCCAAAGGATGTGGTTAATGTTGATTTTTGCCTGAGAGGGTTGAATGTGCCAAAGGATGTGGTTAATGTTGATTTTTGCCTGAGAGGGTTGAAGTTGCCAAAGGATGTGGTTTAATGTTGATTTTTGCCTGGGAGGGATGGATTTGCCAAAGGATGTGGTTAGTGTTGATTTTTGCCTGAGAGAGTTGAATTTGCCAAAGGATGTTGTTAATGTTGATTTTTGCCTGAGAGGGTTGAATTTGCGCAAGGATGTGGTTAATGTTGATTTTTGCCTGAGAGGTTTGAATTTGCCAAAGGATGTGGTTAATGTTGATTTTTGCCTGAGAGGGTTGAAGTTGCCAAAGGACGTGGTTAATGTTGATTTTTGCCTGAGAGGGTTGAATTTGCCAAAGGATGTGGTTAATGTTGATTTTTGCCTGAGAGGGTTGAATTTGCCAAAGGATGTGGTTAATGTTGATTTATGCCTGAGAGAGTTGAATTTGCCAAAGGATGTGGTTAATGTTGATTTTTGCCTGAGAGAGTTGAATTTGCCAAAGGATGTAGTTAATGTTGATTTTTGCCTGAGAGGGTTGAATTTGCCCAAGGATGTGGTTAATGTTGATTTTTGCCTGAGAGAGTTGAATTTGCCAAAGGATGTGGTTAATGTTGATTTTTGCCTGAGAGAGTTGAATTTGCCAAAGGATGTAGTTAATGTTGATTTTTGCCTGAGAGGGTTGAATTTGCCAAAGGATGTAGTTAATGTTGATTTTTGCCTGAGAGGGTTGAATTTGCCAAAGGATGTGGTTAATGTTGATTTTTGCCTGAGAGTGTTGAATTTGCCAAAGGATGGGTTGAATTTGCCAAAGGATGTGGTTAATGTTGATTTTTCCTGGATGGAATGTATTTGCCAAAGGATGTGGTTAATGTTGATTTTTGCCTGAGAGGGTTGAATTTGCCAAAGGATGTGGTTAATGTTGATTTTTGCCTGAGAGAGTTGAATTTGCCAAAGGATGTCGTTAATGTTGATTTTTGCCTGAGAGGGTTGAAGTTGCCAAAGGATGTGGTTAATGTTGATTTTTGCCTGAGAGGGTTGAATGTGCCAAAGGATGTGGTTAATGTTGATTTTTGCCTGAGAGGGTTGAAGTTGCCAAAGGATGTGGTTTAATGTTGATTTTTGCCTGGGAGGGATGGATTTGCCAAAGGATGTGGTTAGTGTTGATTTTTGCCTGAGAGAGTTGAATTTGCCAAACTATGTTGTTAATGTTGATTTTGGCCTGAGAGGGTTGAATTTGCGCAAGGATGTGGTTAATGTTGATTTTTGCCTGAGAGGTTTGAATTTGCCAAAGGATGTGGTTAATGTTGATTTTTGCCTGAGAGGGTTGCAGTTGCCAAAGGACGTGGTTAATGTTGATTTTTGCCTGAGAGGGTTGAATTTGCCGAAGGATGTGGTTAATGTTGATTTTTGCCTGAGAGGGTTGAATTTGCCAAAGGATGTGGTTAATGTTGATTTTTGCCTTAGAGAGTTGAATTTGCCAAAGGATGTGGTTAATGTTGATTTTTGCCTGAGAGAGTTGAAATTGCCAAAGGATGTAGTTAATGTTGATTTTTGCCTGAGAGGGTTGAATTTGCCAAAGGATGTGGTTAATGTCGATTTTTGCCTGAGAGGGTTGAAGTTGCCAAAGGATGTGGTTAATGTTGACTTTTGCCTGGGAGGGATGGATTTGCCAAAGGATGTGGTTAATGTTGATTTTTGCCTGAGAGAGTTGAATTTGCCAAAGGATGTAGTTAATGTTGATTTTTGCCTGAGAGGGTTGAATTTGCCAAAGGATGTGGTTAATGTTGATTTTTGCCTGAGAGAGTTGAATTTGCCAAAGGATGTAGTTAATGTTGATTTTTGCCTGAGAGGGTTGAATTTGCCAAAGAATATGGTTAATGTTGATTTTTCCCTGAGAGGGTTGAATTTGCCAAAGGATGGGTTGAATTTGCCAAAGGATGTGGTTAATGTTGATTTTTGCCTGGGAGGGATGGATTTGCCAAAGGATGTAGTTAATGTTGATTTTTGCCTGAGAGGGTTGAATTTGTCAAAGGATGTAGTTAATGTTGATTTTTGCCTGAGAGGGTTGAATTTGCCAAAGGATGTGGTTAATGTTGATTTTTGCCTGAGAGGGTTGAATTTGCCAAAGGATGTGGTTAATGTTGACTTTTGCCTGAGAGGGATGGATTTGCCAAAGGATATGGTTAATGTTGATTTTTGCCTGAGAGGGTTGAATTTGCCAAAGGATGTGGTTAATGTTGATTTTTGCCTGAGAGGGTTGAATTTGCCAAAGGATGTCGTTAATGTTGATTTTTGCCTGGGAGGGATGGATTTGCCAAAGGATGTGGTTAATGTTGATTTTTGCCTGAGAGGGTTGAATTTGCCAAGGGATGTAGCTAATGTTGATTTTTGCCTGAGAGAGTTGAATTTGCCAAAGGATGTGGTTAATGTTGATTTTTGCCTGAGAGGGTTGAATTTGCCCAAGGATGTGGTTAATGTTGATTTTTGCCTGAGAGGGTTGAATTTGCCAAAGGATGTAGTTAATGTTGATTTTTGCCTGAGAGGGTTGAATTTGCCAAAGGATGTGGTTAATGTTGATTTTTGCCTGAGAGAGTTGAATTTGCCAAAGGATGTGGTTAATGTCGATTTTTGCCTGGGAGGGATGGATTTGCCAAAGGATGTGGTTAATGTTGATTTTTGCCTGAGAGAGTTGAATTTGCCAAAGGATGTAGTTAATGTTGATTTTTGCCTGAGAGAGTTGAATTTGCCAAAAGATGTGGTTAATGTTGATTTTTGCCTGAGAGAGTTGAATTTGCCAAAGGATGTGGTTAATGTTGATTTTTGCCTGAGAGGGTTGAATTTGCCAAAGAATGTGGTTAATGTTGATTTTTCCCTGAGAGGGTTGAATTTGCCAAAGGATGGGCTGAATTTGCCAAAGGATGTGGTTAATGTTGATTTTTGCCTGGGAGGGATGGATTTGCCAAAGGATGTAGTTAATGTTGATTTTTGCCTGAGAGGGTTGAATTTGTCAAAGGATGTAGTTAATGTTGATTTTTGCCTGAGAGGGTTGAATTTGCCAAAGGATGTGGTTAATGTTGATTTTTGCCTGAGAGGGTTGAATTTGCCAAAGGATGTGGTTAATGTTGACTTTTGCCTGAGAGGGATGGATTTGCCAAAGGATGTGGTTAATGTTGATTTTTGCCTGAGAGGGTTGAATTTGCCAAAGGATGTGGTTAATGTTGATTTTTGCCTGAGAGGGTTGAATTTGCCAAAGGATGTCGTTAATGTTGATTTTTGCCTGGGAGGGATGGATTTGCCAAAGAATGTGGTTAATGTTGATTTTTGCCTGAGAGGGTTGAATTTGCCAAAGGATGTAGCTAATGTTGATTTTTGCCTGAGAGGGTTGAATTTGCCAAAGGATGTGGTTAAGGTTGATTTTTGCCTGAGAGGGTTGAATTTTCCCAAGGATGTGGTTAATGTTGATTTTTGCCTGAGAGGGTTGAATTTGCCAAAGGATGTGGTTAATGTTGATTTTTCCTGGAAGGGATGTATTTGCCAAAGGATGTGGTTAATGTTGATTTTTGCCTGAGAGGGTTGAATTTGCCAAAGGATGTGGTTGATGTTGATTTTTGCCTGAGAGGTTTGAATTTGCCAAAGGATGTGGTTAGTGTTGATTTTTGCCTGAGAGAGTTGAATTTGCCAAAAGATGTGGTTAATGTTGATTTTTGCCTGAGAGGGTTGAATTTGCCAAAGGATGTGGTTAATGTCGATTTTTGCCTGAGAGGGTTGAATTTGCCAAAGGATGTGGTTAATGTTGATTTTTGCCTGAGAGGGTTGAAGTTGCCAAAGGACGTGGTTAATGTTGATTTTTGCCTGAGAGGGTTGAATTTGCCAAAGGATGTGGTTAATGTTGATTTTTGCCTGAGAGGGTTGAATTTGCCAATGGATGTGGTTAATGTTGATTTATGCCTGAGAGAGTTGAATTTGCCAAAGGATGTGGTTAATGTTGATTTTTGCCTGAGAGAGTTGAATTTGCCAAAGGATGTAGTTAATGTTGATTTTTGCCTGAGAGGGTTGAATTTGCCCAAGGATGTGGTTAATGTTGATTTTTGCCTGAGAGAGTTGAATTTGCCAAAGGATGTGGTTAATGTTGATTTTTGCCTGGGAGGGATGGATTTGCCAAATGATGTGGTTAATGTTGATTTTTGCCTGAGATGGATGGATTTGCCAAAGGATGTGGTTAGTGTTGATTTTTGCCTGAGAGGGTTGAATTTGCCAAAGGATGTAGTTAATGTTGATTTTTGCCTGAGAGGGTTGAATTTGCCCAAGGATGTGGTTAATGTTGATTTTTGCCTGAGAGGGTTGAATTTGCCAAAGGATGTGGTTAATGTTGATTTTTGCCTGAGAGGGTTGAATTTGCCAAAGGATGTGGTTAATGTTGATTTTTGCCTGAGAGTGTTGAATTTGCCAAAGGATGGGTTGAATTTGCCAAAGGATGTGGTTAATGTTGATTTTTCCTGGATGGGATGTATTTGCCAAAGGATGTGGTTAATGTTGATTTTTGCCTGAGAGGGTTGAATTTGCCAAAGGATGTGGTTAATGTTGATTTTTGCCTGAGAGAGTTGAATTTGCCAAAGGATGTCGTTAATGTTGATTTTTGCCTGAGAGGGTTGAAGTTGCCAAAGGATGTGGTTAATGTTGATTTTTGCCTGAGAGGGTTGAATGTGCCAAAGGATGTGGTTAATGTTGATTTTTGCCTGAGAGGGTTGAAGTTGCCAAAGGATGTGGTTTAATGTTGATTTTTGCCTGGGAGGGATGGATTTGCCAAAGGATGTGGTTAGTGTTGATTTTTGCCTGAGAGAGTTGAATTTGCCAAACTATGTTGTTAATGTTGATTTTGGCCTGAGAGGGTTTAATTTGCGCAACGATGTGGTTAATGTTGATTTTTGCCTGAGAGGTTTGAATTTGCCAAAGGATGTGGTTAATGTTGATTTTTGCCTGAGAGGGTTGCAGTTGCCAAAGGACGTGGTTAATGTTGATTTTTGCCTGAGAGGGTTGAATTTGCCAAAGGATGTGGTTAATGTTGATTTTTGTCTGAGAGGGTTGAATTTGCCAAAGGATGTGGTTAATGTTGATTTTTGCCTTAGAGAGTTGAATTTGCCAAAGGATGTGGTTAATGTTGATTTTTGCCTGAGAGAGTTGAAATTGCCAAAGGATGTAGTTAATGTTGATTTTTGCCTGAGAGGGTTGAATTTGCCAAAGGATGTGGTTAATGTCGATTTTTGCCTGAGAGGGTTGAAGTTGCCAAAGGATGTGGTTAATGTTGATTTTTGCCTGGGAGGGATGGATTTGCCAAAGGATGTGGTTAATGTTGATTTTTGCCTGAGAGAGTTGAATTTGCCAAAGGATGTAGTTAATGTTGATTTTTGCCTGAGAGGGTTGAATTTGCCAAAGGATGTGGTTAATGTTGATTTTTGCCTGAGAGAGTTGAATTTGCCAAAGGATGTGGTTAATGTTGATTTTTGCCTGAGAGGGTTGAATTTGCCAAAGGATGTGGTTAATGTTGATTTTTGCCTGAGAGAGTTGAATTTGCCAAAGGATATGGTTAATGTTGATTTTTGCCTGAGAGGGGTATATTTGCCAAAGGATGTGGTTAATGTTGATTTTTGCCTGAGAGGGTTGAATTTGCCAATGGATGTGGTTAATGTTGAATTTTGTCTGGGAGGGATGGATTTGCCAAAGGATGTGGTTAATGTTGATTTTTGCCTGAGAGGGTTGAATTTGCCAAAGGATGTAGTTAATATTGATTTTTGCCTGAGGGAGTTGAATTTGCCAAAGGATGTGGTTAATGTTGATTTTTGCCTGGGAGGGATGGATTTGCCAAAGGATGTAGTTAATGTTGATTTTTGCCTGAGAGGGTTGAATTTGCCAAAGGATGTAGTTAATGTTGATTTTTGCCTGAGAGAGTTGAATTTGCCAAAGGATGTGGTTAATGTTGATTTTTGCCTGAGAGGGTTGAATTTGCCAAAGGATGTGGTTAGTGTTGATTTTTGCCTGAGAGGGTTGAATTTGCCCAAGGATGTGGTTAATGTTGATTTTTGCCTGAGAGGGTTGAATTTGCCAAAGGAAGTGGTTTAATGTTGATTTTTGCCTGGGAGAGTTGAATTTGCCAAAGGATGTCGTTAATGTTGATTTTTGCCTGAGAGAGTTGAATTTGCCAAAGGATGTGGTTAATGTTGATTTTTGCCTGAGAGGGTTGAATTTGCCAAAGGATGTGGTTAATGTTGATTTTTGCCTGAGAGGGTTGAATTTGCCAAAGGATGTGGTTAATGTTGATTTTTGCCTGAGAGGGTTGAATTTGCCAAAGGATGTGGTTAATGTTGATTTTTCCTGGAAGGGATGTATTTGCCAAAGGATGTGGTTAATGTTGATTTTTGCCTGAGAGGGATGAATTTGCCAAAGGATGTGGTTAATGTTGATTTTTGCCTGAGAGAGTTGAATTTGCCAAAGGATGTCGTTAATGTTGATTTTTGCCTGAGAGGGTTGAAGTTGCCAAAGGATGTGGTTAATGTTGATTTTTGCCTGAGAGGGTTGAATGTGCCAAAGGATGTGGTTAATGTTGATTTTTGCCTGAGAGGGTTGAATTTGCCAAAGGATGTAGTTAATGTTGATTTTTGCCTGAGGGAGTTGAATTTGCCAAAGGATGTGGTTAATGTTGATTTTTGCCTGGGAGGGATGGATTTGCCAAAGGATGTAGTTAATGTTGATTTTTGCCTGAGAGGGTTGAATTTGCCAAAGGATGTAGTTAATGTTGATTTTTGCCTGAGAGAGTTGAATTTGCCAAAGGATGTGGTTAATGTTGATTTTTGCCTGAGAGGGTTGAATTTGCCAAAGGATGTGGTTAGTGTTGATTTTTGCCTGAGAGGGTTGAATTTGCCCAAGGATGTGGTTAATGTTGATTTTTGCCTGAGAGGGTTGAATTTGCCAAAGGAAGTGGTTTAATGTTGATTTTTGCCTGGGAGAGTTGAATTTGCCAAAGGATGTCGTTAATGTTGATTTTTGCCTGAGAGAGTTGAATTTGCCAAAGGATGTGGTTAATGTTGATTTTTGCCTGAGAGGGTTGAATTTGCCAAAGGATGTGGTTAATGTTGATTTTTGCCTGAGAGGGTTGAATTTGCCAAAGGATGTGGTTAATGTTGATTTTTGCCTGAGAGGGTTGAATTTGCCAAAGGATGTGGTTAATGTTGATTTTTCCTGGAAGGGATGTATTTGCCAAAGGATGTGGTTAATGTTGATTTTTGCCTGAGAGGGATGAATTTGCCAAAGGATGTGGTTAATGTTGATTTTTGCCTGAGAGAGTTGAATTTGCCAAAGGATGTCGTTAATGTTGATTTTTGCCTGAGAGGGTTGAAGTTGCCAAAGGATGTGGTTAATGTTGATTTTTGCCTGAGAGGGTTGAATGTGCCAAAGGATGTGGTTAATGTTGATTTTTGCCTGAGAGGGTTGAAGTTGCCAAAGGATGTGGTTTAATGTTGATTTTTGCCTGGGAGGGATGGATTTGCCAAAGGATGTGGTTAGTGTTGATTTTTGCCTGAGAGAGTTGAATTTGCCAAAGGATGTTGTTAATGTTGATTTTTGCCTGAGAGGGTTGAATTTGCGCAAGGATGTGGTTAATGTTGATTTTTGCCTGAGAGGTTTGAATTTGCCAAAGGATGTGGTTAATGTTGATTTTTGCCTGAGAGGGTTGAAGTTGCCAAAGGACGTGGTTAATGTTGATTTTTGCCTGAGAGGGTTGAATTTGCCAAAAGATGTGGTTAATGTTGATTTTTGCCTGAGAGGGTTGAATTTGCCAAAGGATGTGGTTAATGTTGATTTATGCCTGAGAGAGTTGAATTTGCCAAAGGATGTGGTTAATGTTGATTTTTGCCTGAGAGTTGAATTTGCCAAAGGATGTAGTTAATGTTGATTTTTGCCTGAGAGGGTTGAATTTGCCCAAGGATGTGGTTAATGTTGATTTTTGCCTGAGAGAGTTGAATTTGCCAAAGGATGTGGTTAATGTTGATTTTTGCCTGGGAGGGATGGATTTGCCAAATGATGTGGTTAATGTTGATTTTTGCCTGAGATGGATGGATTTGCCAAAGGATGTGGTTAGTGTTGATTTTTGCCTGAGAGGGTTGAATTTGCCAAAGGATGTAGTTAATGTTGATTTTTGCCTGAGAGGGTTGAATTTGCCCAAGGATGTGGTTAATGTTGATTTTTGCCTGAGAGGGTTGAATTTGCCAAAGGATGTGGTTAATGTTGATTTTTGCCTGAGAGGGTTGAATTTGCCAAAGGATGTGGTTAATGTTGATTTTTGCCTGAGAGTGTTGAATTTGCCAAAGGATGGGTTGAATTTGCCAAAGGATGTGGTTAATGTTGATTTTTCCTGGATGGGATGTATTTGCCAAAGGATGTGGTTAATGTTGATTTTTGCCTGAGAGGGTTGAATTTGCCAAAGGATGTGGTTAATGTTGATTTTTGCCTGAGAGAGTTGAATTTGCCAAAGGATGTCGTTAATGTTGATTTTTGCCTGAGAGGGTTGAAGTTGCCAAAGGATGTGGTTAATGTTGATTTTTGCCTGAGAGGGTTGAATGTGCCAAAGGATGTGGTTAATGTTGATTTTTGCCTGAGAGGGTTGAAGTTGCCAAAGGATGTGGTTTAATGTTGATTTTTGCCTGGGAGGGATGGATTTCCCAAAGGATGTGGTTAGTGTTGATTTTTGCCTGAGAGAGTTGAATTTGCCAAACTATGTTGTTAATGTTGATTTTTGCCTGAGAGGGTTGAATTTGCGCAAGGATGTGGTTAATGTTGATTTTTGCCTGAGAGGTTTGAATTTGCCAAAGGATGTGGTTAATGTTGATTTTTGCCTGAGAGGGTTGCAGTTGCCAAAGGACGTGGTTAATGTTGATTTTTGCCTGAGAGGGTTGAATTTGCCAAGGATGTGGTTAATGTTGATTTTTGCCTGAGAGGGTTGAATTTGCCAAAGGATGTGGTTAATGTTGATTTTTGCCTGAGAGAGTTGAATTTGCCAAAGGATGTGGTTAATGTTGATTTTTGCCTGAGAGAGTTGAATTTGCCAAAGGATGTGGTTAATGTTGATTTTTGCCTGAGAGGGTTGAATTTGCCAAAGGATGTGGTTAATGTCGATTTTTGCCTGAGAGGGTTGAAGTTGCCAAAGGATGTGGTTAATGTTGATTTTTGCCTGGGAGGGATGGATTTGCCAAAGGATGTGGTTAATGTTGATTTTTGCCTGAGAGAGTTGAATTTGCCAAAGGATGTAGTTAATGTTGATTTTTGCCTGAGAGGGTTGAATTTGCCAAAGGATGTGGTTAATGTTGATTTTTGCCTGAGAGAGTTGAATTTGCCAAAGGATGTGGTTAATGTTGATTTTTGCCTGAGAGGGTTGAATTTGCCAAAGGATGTGGTTAATGTTGATTTTTGCCTGAGAGAGTTGAATTTGCCAAAGGATGTGGTTAATGTTGATTTTTGCCTGAGAGGGGTGTATTTGCCAAAGGATGTGGTTAATGTTGATTTTTGCCTGAGAGGGTTGAATTTGCCAATGGATGTGGTTAATGTTGAATTTTGTCTGGGAGGGATGGATTTGCCAAAGGATGTGGTTAATGTTGATTTTTGCCTGAGAGGGTTGAATTTGCCAAAGGATGTAGTTAATGTTGATTTTTGCCTGAGGGAGTTGAATTTGCCAAAGGATGTGGTTAATGTTGATTTTTGCCTGGGAGGGATGGATTTGCCAAAGGATGTAGTTAATGTTGATTTTTGCCTGAGAGGGTTGAATTTGCCAAAGGATGTAGTTAATGTTGATTTTTGCCTGAGAGAGTTGAATTTGCCAAAGGATGTGGTTAATGTTGATTTTTGCCTGAGAGGGTTGAATTTGCCAAAGGATGTGGTTAGTGTTGATTTTTGCCTGAGAGGGTTGAATTTGCCCAAGGATGTGGTTAATGTTGATTTTTGCCTGAGAGGGTTGAATTTGCCAAAGGAAGTGGTTTAATGTTGATTTTTGCCTGGGAGAGTTGAATTTGCCAAAGGATGTCGTTAATGTTGATTTTTGCCTGAGAGAGTTGAATTTGCCAAAGGATGTGGTTAATGTTGATTTTTGCCTGAGAGGGTTGAATTTGCCAAAGGATGTGGTTAATGTTGATTTTTGCCTGAGAGGGTTGAATTTGCCAAAGGATGTGGTTAATGTTGATTTTTGCCTGAGAGAGTTGAATTTGCCAAAGGATGTGGTTAATGTTGATTTTTGCCTGAGAGAGTTGAATTTGCCAAAGGATGTGGTTAATGTTGATTTTTGCCTGAGAGAGTTGAATTTGCCAAAGGATGTGGTTAATGTTGATTTTTGCCTGAGAGGGTTGAATTTGCCAAAGGATGTGTTTAATGTTGATTTTTGCATTGGTGGGATGTATTTGCCAAAGGATCAATTATACTGTAAGTATTAGTGAAGAAACATATTTTACTCCAGTAGAGTCTGATTGGTGTCTTAGCAAAGTACCATCATATCATGTATTGTTAAACATGAGATAAATAAACATATTTTCAGGGACCTGTGACAGTTAGAATGGAAGCCCTTAAATTAGACAGGACAGAGGCCCGTTCAGACTCCTTCACAGAACAAACAGCATACTGGACCCTGCCCATGCAAGAAACCAACATCCTCAGTGATATTGCTGTAACTAAAGGCCAGTAACATACAAATTACCATTTGTAACCTGAACATTGGGATATATATATAATCCCTGAACATTGGGATATATATATATAATCCCTGAACATTGGGATATATAATCCCTGAACATTGGGATATATATATAATCCCTGAACATTGGGATATATAATCCCTGAACATTGGGATACATATAATCTCTGAACATTGGGATGTATATAATCCCTGAACATTGGGATATATATATAATCTCTGAACATTGGGATATATATAATCCCTGAACATTGGGATATATATATATAATCCCTGAACATTGGGATATATAATCCCTGAACATTGGGATATATATATAATCTCTGAACATTGGGATATATAATCCCTGAACATTGGGATACATATAATCTCTGAACATTGGGATGTATGTAATCCCTGAACATTGGGATATATATATAATCCCTGAACATTGGGATATACATATAATCCCTGAACATTGGGATATATATATAATCCCTGAACATTGGGATATATATATAATCCCTGAACATTGGGATATATCTAATTCCTGAACATTGGGATATATATATAATCCCTGAACATTGGGATGTATATATAATCCCTGAACATTGGGATGTATATATAATCCCTGAACATTGGGATATATATATAATCCCTGAACATTGGGATATACATATAATCCCTGAACATTGGGATATATATATATAATCCTTGAACATTGGGATATATATATAATCCTTGAACATTTGGATATATATATAATCCATGAACATTGGGATATATATATATATATATATATATATATATATATATATATATATATATATATATATATATATATATATATATATAATCCTTGAACATTGGGATATATATAATCCCTGAACATTGGGATGTAGCTTCAATGTTGATGGTTCAGTGAAAATAGGATTAACAAGTGTCAGTTATTTTAAAAGAGCTGGCATCTTTAAATTATGACAAGCTATCAACAAGGTTTATTGTTCTGTTGGCAGGATAACAGCAGGATCCATTGCTATCCTGTTGATAAACTAACAAGAAGGTACAGTGGTGTCCTGTCAATAGTTTAATGACAAGGTCTGTTGTTGTCCTGTTGACAAACTAACAACAGGGTCCATTGTTGTCCTGTTGACAAGCTAACAAGAGGGTCCATTGTTGTCTTATTGACAAGATAACAACAGGGTATATTGTTGTCCTATTGACAAGCTAACAAGAGGATCCATTGTTGTCTTATTGACAAGCTAACAACAGGGTATATTGTTGTCCTATTGACAAGCTAACAAGAGGATCCATTGTTGTCCTATTGACAAGCTAACAAGAGGATCCATTGTCCTGTTGACAAACTAACAACAGGGTTCATTGTTGTCCTGTTGATAAGCAAACAACAGGGTCCATTGTTGTCTTATTGACAAGCTAACAACAGAGTATATTGTTGTCTTATTGGCAAGCTAATAGTGTCCATTGTTGTCCTGTTGACAAACTAACAAGAGGATCCATTGTTGTCCTGTTGACAAGCTAACAACAATGTACGGTTGTATCCTATTGACAAGTTAACAAGGACCATTGTTGTCTTATTGACAAGCTAACAAGAACCATTGTTGTCATATTGATAAGCTAACAAGGTCCATTGTTGTTCTGTTGACAGATTTGTAGTGAACATTCAGAAATATTACCTTTTAATATATTTATTATTTAAAGAAAGACAAACCTATTTTGTAATTTAAAAATCATTTGGGAGAAATTATTAAAAAGAGTTTTGTAAATTCAGGACCACACCACAACATTAATAACGAAATCATGACATAAAGCTTATTATAGATGGGTTCCCTATTTGTTTCTTTTCCAGCTTCACACCGCAGACCAGGACAAACAAACACTGACATCATTCACATTAGCTCTGTTAACCCTGTTGGTCTGTTCTCCATCAACCCTAAAACAATGACAGGCAACTATATTGACCTGTATGATGTTTTCCCCTCTACCAGTGGTTCCTATAAACCAATTGTCAAGTTATCTCCCTTGTCTTCTCCGCTGGATGACACTATTATGCTGCATGAAGAGGTGGTGAGTAACACATAGGATGGAGTACCAGAATAATTACAATGTTTGTTGAGGTTCTCATTTCTCCACATGCAAACCGTTACTTTCTTTTACCTTGACAATCTATTAAATCCAAAATATGTGTGCCAGTCTGCTTATTTATTCCTGGAATTGTTAATTGGCAGACAAATTTGCTATATATTTTAAAACTAATTTTGTATCCACCAAAAGAGACAGATTATTCACTACTGTTATCATTATCATTCTTGTATCTTTTATTCCCCTTTTTTTTTCTCTGTCTGCTAAACAAATTTCCATTTCTGGTTTTAAAATATTCCAGCAAAGTCCTGTTTTATATAGAGGTAAAAGAAATATATATTTTTCCATTTCTCCTTAATTATTTGATAGTCTTTCCATAAATCTGGCAAATTCTATTCTGCTAATTCTACCTTGTATCATGCTATAACAATATCAAATGGATTTATAACACTGTTGCCTAATCTTTTATTAACCATCTTTCTTGGATAGCATTCATTCCTATGTAAAGGTTTGGTTTGGTATTTTTATTATTATAGCTTTGTAACCTAAATTGGGTAAAAATATTCTTAGATTATAGAGTTTATTATACAACAGTGCTCTGTTTAAATTAAACCGTATATTTATTGTTTTATTCCATTATGCATTCATTTCTTGTAAACAGTTCAAATAGAAAAATGTCTCCAACTGAGTGTAATGACTGAATGATTCATGACCTTTGTCTAGTGCTTGTATGTGTGCTAATTTTCCAGACGAATGTTGTCCTGAGTTTAAACTTTGAGAGTGGACAAGTATCCCGCATTGTCAGTCCAGCTCTCCCAGAGGTACCTGTTGCTAAACGCAGGTTTCCAACAACCAGCATTAAATCTGTAAGTGTTCTAAGACTGTATCATTTGTTTTCTATGACTGCTAGTTCTAATTTTTAGTTTGATGTCAAAATTACTCAATTCCATATGCACATAGAATCATGTCTTCAATAAGTCTTGTGATATTTTGCCTTTCATCATCAGTGTTGTTCTACTGATTACTTCCAACAAACTGCTTAGACCCACATCTGCCAGCTGATTATGTGAAATAAGATCTGGGTCTGTGCAGCTTGCATTTTGACTCAACTTAGAGGTAAATAATATGGTAATGTGCAGAATGTTGGAATATTTGACCTCCTGCATGTACTGTATATACTCACTTATAAGTTGAGTTCAATGCAAACTGTACAGACCTAGATCTGCCATTGCATAATACACTGGCAGATCTGGGCCTAATGCTTTTTGATGGGAGTAATCAGTAGAACAAACAACATATACCCTGGTCTGCAGGTGCATTATGCTATGGCAGATCAATACTACTAGTGGTTTGAGTGTCTGCCTTAGATGCAAGAGGTTGTGGGTTCGAACCCTGGCCAAGTCATACCAATATATAAAAATGGTACTCACAGTTGCCTTGCTAGTCACTCAGCATTAAGAGGTTAGTGTTAGGACTGTCAGCCTGGTGTCAGGATAATCTGACTGGGTGGGACATCATGCTACATGTCTGCAGCATGATGCCCCAGTACTAGAGATCACTATAAATTGCCACACTGCAGACATTGTAACAATATGACTGAATTTTTTTTAAAGCTACATTAAAATTCCAAATCACACACACACACTATGACAGATCAGGATATTTGCTTGCAATATCTCTTGTCTTATAAGTATATATGGTACATTTAATTTTTCCTTTTTCTTTCCTTACAGTTCTTACCTCCTTAAAACCAAACTGAAGGATATATCCGTATAACAGTCGTTTTACAACATATTTATTATTTTGTCTCTTTTCTTTCTTTAATTCTGCAGAGCCAGTACAAGCTGTGCCAATCAGCCTTGCCTAACATGTATGGAACTGCAGTCTTTTACAAACAAGAAGGGTAACACTATCTTTCTTATCTGTAATATCCTACATTTGCTTGTCTTTGTGTACATGTAAACAAAAACCATAGTAACAACAATGGACTCAAAATGGATTTTGATGTAAATGGCTATTTGGGGAGTCATGTTGATAGATACAAACTTGTCATTTTTGTATCCATACTCAAATATCTTTGCTGTAGATGCCATATTTATTAAATAAATTTGTGGACAAATAAAAATGAATATAAAGATGATATAAACACCACACAGTTGTTTGCTCACAAGTTTTCATTCTTTTCACACTGCTTCTTTAATCCTTTGTATCATGGTTCATACACATTTCATGCACTGGTGGCATTTTATTATTTTTCAAATGTCAACATGTTAACCTATCACTTTCTGTGAATTCGATTGGTCCAAATATGCCCTGGAAATCTTTGACTAGTATTCTTATATATTGATTGGCTATTGGTGGAATGTTCCTTGTCCCACCTTCTGGAGTCAATATTTTTTACTATTGTTATAAAAACTGGTGGTTGTCTTCCCAATTTGTTGAAAATAGATATTAGCAGAAATGCAGGTGACTATATAAAAAAAATAGTAGTAGTTACATATGTTCAAATATGACCCATTTATCAGAATTCGCAAAATGCTAACAAAATTTAAAGAATATCTAAACTCATGAACTTAATGTATTCATCTTGGGAGAAAAAGTAGGTCAGAGTAAACTACATTTCAAGGAAAACTAGGTCACAGTAAACTACTTTTCTTGCACTAGCAGTTTTGCAAGGTTTTGGATTATCTCACAGCAGAGCAGGCAAGATATAGCATTCTGAAAAATTCTTGTAATTTCTATGCACCATCTCCCACAAAGTTCCAAGTTAGAAAAAGTGAAATTGAAGAATTTTAAGCATGATTGAATCTTTTCCATTTGTAGAGACTTTCTAGATGTGATGAGTGTCTTAGAAGGAATCTCCCACACTGTGTTCCTACCAATCATGACTGATGCTGTGCTTCAGGTCGGAGAAAACAGATGGATTATAACAGAAGCAAAATCAAATAAGTAAGTCTCTGTTGGAAATGAAGGAATACCAATGACAAGCAAGTTCTTAGAATATGATCTATTGTATATTAAGGTAGGATCTTTTGTATAAAAAAAATAAAATAGCAATTCTTGTAAAATCAGGCAAACAATGATCATTATAAAAGAAATTAAGGTAGACAGTAACTGTAAAAAGTCACTCAAGACAATGTTAATACCAACCCATAGGAAGCTACTTGCACGCTTTCTCACATAAACCCACATTGGCTGAACCCGAGACTTGAACCCACTTGGACTGAGGTGAGATGGCATTGACCATTAAAAGTGAGCACTTTTGACCACTCACCCACCTGGAGTCCCCAGAAATTAAGGTAGAATAAAACAGTAATAACTGGCTTGGGACAACTGCTGTCAGTCATTTACAGTACTGTAGAAATGGGGCCCCGAGTGGCCGAGTGGTCTAAAGGGCTTTTCGTTACGGATCGCTGCCATCTCACCTCTGTCTGCGGCGGTTCGAGTCTAAGATTCAGCCAATGTGGGCATGTGAGAAAGCCTGCCATTAGCTTCTCGTGGGTCGGTGGTTCTTTCCGGGGTTTTCCGGGTTCTTCCTCCACCATTAATACTGGCCGCCATGTATAGCCTATCGTGCTGAAAAATGGCGTTAAACCCCACAACAACAACATACTGTAGAAACAGATACATGCTGTGAAGAACCTAATTCTCAACCAGGAAGAAGAGGATTAGAATAATTTGTTGGTGTCAGATAAACAGATTAATAAGGGATGCTGAATTTTGAAATTTTAATGAATACAATCCAAGCTGTCACTAGTGACCACTCATGAGAAAAAGCAAAACTGGCCGTTGCACACAGTTGACCACTGCACACGGGTTCACATATGGAAATTAACTTTTGAACAAATACCATGCACCAATTATTATTATTATTATTAATCTCATTATTATTACATTACCAGATTGTAATTTGCTATACAACAAAATCATAATTAATGGTTATATGTTGTCGAGTCCCAAATTTTTGTTCCACACAAGATTGCTGTATCCTGCTGACTTTAATTGATCTAAAAATGAAATTATCACTGACTTAAAAATGTACGCCAATCTTAGTTCACTCAGTAAAAACAATATCTGCATTTGTCATTTGCTCAATTTGCCAAGATCAAAACACATCTTATGTTAAGAATACTGTGATTAACACAAAATCAAAAGGAGTTGTATATGGCTATTTGTTATGACCTATGAACTAAAATTTAACAAACATATTTTGAATATTGAATGACCTCTGACCCAAATGAACTCGTATCTCTTCTCAAAGGCTAACTTTTTCTCACTCAGAGATAGCTTTCATTCATAGACAAATAGATGAAGATATCTAACCTTACCTGTCATACAGGCAAATAGATGAAGCTATCTAACTGTACCTGTCATATTGGCAAATAGATGAAGGTATCTAACTATAACTATCACACTGGCACAAAAAGGGGCTTAAATTTCTGCTGCTATGACACAACTACATTTCCCACCGTTCAGAAAACATTACTTCCGCCAAGCTAGTTAACAACAAAAACTGCCTTGCTTTCAAATTTGACATATTGACACCTTTGAGTTGCACTGTCACTGGAGTTACAAGTACAGGTGAAATAAGCATGGTATGCACATTGATTTATATGATAATCTATTATCTAAATTATGCCTTCCTCAGTAAACAAAAATTGAGTTTGCACAATCTGAAGGGCAAATGTAGATGTGCTTTAATGATTGCTTAAGGCAGGCTGAAACCATTGTTTGTCCACTGACTGCCAAATGCAGGTAACAATTACATATGGGACATTTATATATATATATGAAATTTGCTGGAATTTGAGTGGATGTTGTGAACAGGTATTTGCTGAGTAAAGAAAACCATTAGTTTGACAGAACATTACATGCCTAAACTTTGATAAAAATACAGAGAAGTGAGAGAATCTCTGTGTTTGTAACATTTATTAAAGTGTTCATTAAAATGTTACTTTAAAATTAAAAAAAAGTTTTCCTACATCAGTGGTAGAAACATAATTTGCATATTATTCCAGCTTAATTACTTAAGCATTCTGTTGTTCCTTCTTTCTCTTTTAAAGATCATTTGTTTATATCTATATTCTTGTATTTCCTCAGAGAAATTTATTACATTTTGCCTATCTTTCTCTCTTGAATTTGGATCCAGGAATATGAATATTTATTTGAAGGTTAAATTCTGCATATTTAACTGACAGCATATTGTGATGCTGTCTGTCTGTCTGTTCTCCCATGTGTTAATAACAACTTCTCCTAAACCACTGGGTGGAAATTTACCAGACATGATACCATGGTTGCCCTTATTCTGACCATTTGCAAGAGGGGGTATGATATGTTGACCTCTTCCCTTGGGTTCTTGTGAGGAGTTGTCAGGACAAATAATACAAAAATTACAATTACAGTAACATTTTTATCTTTTTTTAACCAAATGATGAGTACATTTGCCAAAAGTAATGAATTTGGGGGTAAATTTCCCTGGGTCATGGTCCAGGGGGGTGGTTCAAGGGTGAGGATGGGGGATATTATTAAAAAGGATGGGAACATGCATACCATTGATGTCCTGCCATCAGCTATGATTGTGGAAATCACAATATGTGCTAATATTTCAGACGGCTGCAATACTGTCCATCCAACATTCCTTCAGACGTAAATTCATGAGAAATTTTGTCAATATTTTAACATTTTCTGTGGTCCTAATAAAATGTACAGATTGTACATTTCTCTGCTTTCAGAAAATTTGTAATAGAGAAACAAGGTGCAGATGAGTTTATTCTTCAGTCCATTGAAGAAGATGGTAAACATTTAGTATTTATATTTTTACTCTTTCACAGATGTTATTATTATGTGTTTGCTTTCAGTTAAGACCAGCCTGATTTTTATGTATAATAGTACAAGAAATGCTTTAATTTATAGAAACTTTTATCTTAGAGTCAGAAGCATGTTCCTAAAATACTTAAAACGATGGAAACGGTGGGTGCCTTTTTGGTAATAATGGAAAAAATATACTTAAAATATAATGGTAAAGTGTGTTTACCATCTTAATATTTTTTTTACATGTATAACAAGATGGAGTCTGGCATGTTAACATATTCTCTGCATGATTTATCTAAATTTAATGGCTTTATTAGCTTAAGGTCAAGTGATCTCATGGTATGGCCTTGCATCAATCATCTGTCTTACATACATCAACAATTGCTATTTTCGAATTCTCATAGAATACTAAACTAACTTCAGTGAAGCAATGGCACACGGCATGACTGAATGAAGACCTTTAAATATGGCACATAGCATGCTAGCATAAAGGCCTTGAACATGACACAGAACTAGCTAGCATGAAGGCCTTTAAATATGGCACACAGCATGCACGCCTAAAGGCCCCTAAACATGGTACACAGATTGCTAGCATGAAGGAATTTAAATATGGTACACAACTTGCTAGCACAAAGGCCATTAATAGCCCATTTCATGCAGACTTCGGTGAACTTCGTAATTTGCTCTGAATTTTGATCACATGGCAGGTGGTCAGCTGACGTAATAGCCACTTGATAGGTGGTGGGCAAAATATTGCTAACGCTTCAGCATCAGCATCAACTTCTGTAACTACTTCAACATCGTTTATTGAGTTAAAAAATGCATATTCAACAGCGATGCTACCACAATTATTGACGAAATTTAATATTGGAGCCATCCTGTCTTATTTTCTGGAAACTAGGGTGGCTTTCAAACCCATACGAGAGAGTAGCTTTGAGCTGTTTACATCTGGACATGTACATGTAAGTAAGGAAACGGTGTCGAAGTAAATTTAATTCTGACAATCAAAGAGCAAGTTGTTCAAACTATTTCTGTGCATTCCAAACGTCACTTTAATAAAATCTGTTTCATATGAGTTTATCAGATTTGTTTCTGAAAGTCTGTGGATAATTTACATTTAAAAATTTCAATCATTTAATTAATTTTATTTCTGAAATATTTTTAAACAGCAGTGAATGCCATTTTGTTATGTACATGTACCCACCAGCGTTTGATTAGCTGGAGTATAAAGTAACTCGGGAGGTTATTCGGATAATTACAGAGCAACTCTGTTAAATTCGATATGAAATGGGCTATAAGGCACACATCATGCTAGCATAAAGACCATTAGCAAGGCACACAGAATGCTAGCATGAAGGAATTTAAATATGGCACATGGCATGCTAGCATAAAGGCCATTTACAAGGTACACAGATTGCTAGCATAAAGGCCATTTACAAGGCACACAGAATGCTAGCATGAAGGAATTTAAATATGGCACACAGCATGCTAGCATAAAGGCCATTAACAAGGCATGGTAGACAGCATGCTGGCATAAAGACCTTTAAACATGGCACGCAGCATACTAGCTTCAAGTTCTTTAAACATGACACACATCATACTAGTATGAAGGCCTTTAAACATGGTGCACAGCATGCTTGCACAAAGGCCTTTAACAAGGCATACAGCATGCTAGCATGAAGATGTTTAAACATGGCAAAGCATGCTTGCACAAAGGCCTTTAACAAGGCATACAGCATGCTAGCATGAAGATGTTTAAGCATGGTGCACAGCATGCTTGCACAAAGGCCTTTAACAAGGCATACAGCATGCTAGCATGAAGTTGTTTAAACATGGCAAAGCATGCTTGCATAAAGGCATTTAACAAGACATACAACATGCTAGCATTAAGGCCTTTACACATGGCAAAGCTTGCTTGCACAAAGGCCTTTAACAAGGCATACAGCATGCTAGCATGAAGATGTTTAAACATGGTGCACAGCATGCTTGCACAAAGGCCTTTAACAAGGCATACAGCATGCTAGCATGAAGATGTTTAAACATGGCAAAGCATGCTTGCACAAAGGCCTTTAACAAGGCATACAGCATGCTAGCATGAAGATGTTTAAGCATGGTGCACAGCATGCTTGCACAAAGGCCTTTAACAAGGCATACAGCATGCTAGCATGAAGATGTTTAAACATGGTGCACAGCATGCTTGCACAAAGGCCTTTAACAAGGCATACAGCATGCTAGCATGAAGATGTTTAAACATGGCAAAACATGTTTGCACAAAGGCCTTTAACAAGACATACAGCATACTTGCATGAAGGCCTTTAAAATTTGTACAACAACGTCAATCTCCTATCGACATTGATTGACATAATGATTATTTTAAATAATTGACTTTAAACAGAACTGATCAGATTTGACAGTATTCTTACATGAAGGTGTTTCAAATTTATACAAATAATACTGTTCCAGGCTCAAATATGATCACCATTTCTAAACACATTTTTAACCAACTTGAAAAAATACGAAAAGAATGTGGCCATCTTAAACAGAAAGCATTCTGGCAAAAGGCATTTCAGTATTGGACAAATGATGTTGATGTTCTGTCTGATATGGCAGAAGATACAGAAATATATAAAAACCATAAAAGAACTGTTTTCATGATATAATCAGTCATTGGTTTCTACAGGAAAAATTTCACTGATCCAGATTTCTTTGAGAACAGATATTGTACCTGTCTGTGAAGCTGATATCAGTCTGTTGAGCAGTCATATGCATCTTGTTAATTAGTTATATCTCTGACAAAGATTTTCTCACCCTTGTTTTATTTTCACATTAAAATTTTGTTGCAGTAGACCTTTCCAGTCTACATATATTTGTGAAAATGTTATAATTTATGTTGGATGTGTCAGATAATACTGAAATTCAGTCGTAGTGAAAGTGATAGTATTTTTTTATTTGTTATTATTTTCCTTCTACAGTAAAACAGATGTTCTGATATTTCAAAAATATTTTAAATAATCTCAAGTTTTTGTCAGGTGCAGTGATTTATAACCATTTCATAAAACATTGGACATTAATCTGTTTACCTAATTGAAATTTATTTATTGACTGCTTTATTAATGTAGTTATTTGTTTAATTATTTATTTATTTATTGAATCTTTTTATTTGTACATTTATTTATATATTCATTCATATATGTACTTAATGTGGGGGTTTTTGGACACAATAACTTAAAATAATTAGTAATAAAAACATATGTGAAAAAAATGAAGATGTGAAAAATATGACCCAGTTCGGCATGTAATAATAATAGTTTTCTTTTGAAAAAAGTTGGATGAAATCATTAAAGTAATTAGGGATATCAGTAACTTTGGAAAGAAAAACCGACCAATGAATTACTGTAAAAAATCAAGTGAAATTATGAGACAAGGAGAGTTCTTCTTGAAACAAAACACTGGACCAATCTCAGACAAACATGGCTGAGAACATTCTGGGTTGAAAGCATTTCAAAATTTGTTAATTGATACTGATCCATTTTCTAATATGGCTGCCATTACTAAAAATAGAGAAAACAATTTAATGACTCATAAAATCATGATGATCCATCATTAAAAATCACTTTGCTTATGAAAAATGGAAACAAATATTTGAATGACTTGTCCTTTAAACCACTTATTAGAAATTGATCATATTTGATAAACGGCACCCTAATATAAATTGCTTTTGGGAGTATCCTTACATGAATGATTTTAAATTTTATTTAAACGATGCCATTTCACCATAAAATGTGGCTTCTTTTACAACAACAAAAAATGTATGCAAATGAAAACCATTGAAATGACTTGTAAGATACTTCTGAACATCACTGCATTAAAGGTTTTGAAGTTTGTACATGTGGTGCTGAAACACCATCAAATATGACTGCCATTGCAAAAATATAGAAAAACTTATAACAACTTTTCATAAACCATTGAACAGACATTTACCAAATTACAGATTTGTACCTAATTTTGGCCAGGAAGCATCCTGGCAACACAACCTTTCAAATGTGAACAAATTCTTCCGATCAAAAGACCAATTCGGCTGCATATACAGAAATAGTGTAATCTTGAAAGAATTACTTTCATAACATATGCAATCAAAAAATTTAATGAAATTTCTTCCAAAGTCATCTTGCTCACCCAGATTTCTTTGCCATTAGGCAGTTGTCAGCCATGTGAGTAATCTCAGACCCATTTGGCATCTTTTATTTTTGTTGACTGTTTTATTTTACAATGATAATTGGGATATATAATTGGAATTCAATTTTTGTTAGTACAAATTTGGCATTTCTGCTTGTGTTATCTTTTCAGTGCAAGCTGATGATATCATTATTACTGAAGTAGAAAAACTGGAATATTGTCATAAATACATGAAATTAGAATGTTAGACAGTTTAATATAGTTCACATGATGACAGCTAATGTGTCATATATACTTGCTTATAAGTCAAGTCCAATTGTAAACAACATAAATCCTGGACTACCATTAATGAGGTGCCAGCAGATCAGAGTCTTATGTTTATTCTACTGATTATTCCTACGAAACTGCATTCACCCAGATCTTTTGGTGGATTATGCTATGGCAGATCTGGGTCTGTGCAGTTTGCAGTTGGACAAGCGAGTGTACATGGTATTTGCATACTGAGACATTAAGACAGGATAGTCCTGAAACTGTCTGCTGCATCAGAGATTTTCCTCACTGTGATTGATTTCAGTTTTTGTCTAAAGGTACACCACTGAAGCTGCTGAATTCAGGGACAAATCCTCTTAGTGACTACCTGCTGTCCAAGTCTATGCAGCAGAAGATTAGTACACCCAACAGGGTTGTGGTTACTCCAGAGACATATGCCACCTTACTTATTGGGTTTCCAGAACTGGTGAGGGTTTTATTTTACATGAAGTGATAAAAGCAAACCCAGTCACAGATTGTGTATCTTGATGTTTTTATTTTAATAATTTTTATTTTGAAACTCAAATACAATTTATTTTATGTAAAGACATAATGTGATTTGTTAATTAGCCCCCCTCCCCCCCCAGATTTTACAATATTCCCATAAAAAGTACTTTGCAACCTAGGGGCAAAACTTCACTTAACTCCCATTTCCTAAGCAAGATATAGTCATTGATGTGCTGATGTACAGTAAAAGCCAACAAATAGATCTACAGCACAAAATATAACAACCCAGTTTGTTTGAAGTTAGGTTAATATTCATTATTGCCTTGACTGAGAATGGGTTAATATTCATTATTGCCTTGACTGAGGATGGGTTAATATTCATTATTGCCTTGACTGAGAATGGGTTAATATTCATTATTGCCTTGACTGAGAATGGGTTAATATTCATTATTGCCTTGACTGAGAATGGGTTAATATTCATTATTGCCTTGACTGAGAATGGGTTAATATTCATTATTGCCTTGACTGAGAATGGGTTAATATTCATTATTGCCTTGAGTGAGAATGGGTTAATATTCATTATTGCCTTGACTGAGAATGGGTTAATATTCATTATTGCCTTGACTGAGAATGACTATTGCATCTTTATTAAAGATCATTGGCAAGTTTGTGATTAGCAGTAGTATTTCTTCAAATTCTGATTTATACAGTGTTTCTTTGAAGTCTGATTTATACAGTGTTTCTTTGAAGTCCAGTTAATACAGTGTTTCTTTGAAGTCCGATTTATACAGTACAAAACATGATTATTTCAGTATTTGGTATCAAGTGGAAGTGTGAACTATGTTTAAGGTAATATGTTGAAATACAGCTATGAATGAGGGAAGGACGGACTGTCTGTGAAGCAAGCAAAGCCCAGCAAAACTAAATTTCAGACCTCCCACTTGATGGAGTTTGACTTTATGATGCACATCAGCAACAAGGAGCATAGTGCAAACTCCATTTGAATATTAGTCATTCTGTAGTGTATGATGTCAGTACCATAATAACACCACCCAGCATAGGAACAATGCATGAATGCAGAGCTCAATCCCAAAAGTAACTGTCTTGTTTAACAATCATCGACAGACCAGGTCACTAGAGATGAAGTAATATTGCAAATACTTTTTAAAATCTGCATAAAAAATTTAAAGTGTGCTTGGATAGTGATATCATCAATATCATTTTTAGGTCTAGCTGTTACATTTATGATTGCTTGGATAGTGATATCATCAATATCATTTGTAGGTCTAGCTGTTACATTTATGATTGCTTGGATAGTGATATCATCAATATCATTTGTAGGTCTAGCTGTTACATTTATGATTGCTTGGATAGTGATATCATCAATATCATTTGTAGGTCTAGCTGTTACATTTATGATTGCTTGGATAGTGATATCATCAATATCATTTGTAGGTCTAGCTGTTACATTTATGATTGCTTGGATAGTGATATCATCAATATCATTTGTAGGTCTAGCTGTTACATTTATGATTGCTTGGATAGTGATATCATCAATATCATTTGTAGGTCTAGCTGTTACATTTATGATTGCTTGGATAGTGATATCATCAATATCATTTGTAGGTCTAGCTGTTACATTTATGATTGCTTGGATAGTGATATCATCAATATCATTTGTAGGTCTAGCTGTTACATTTATGATTGCTTGGATAGTGATATCATCAATATCATTTGTAGGTCTAGCTGTTACATTTATGATTGCTTGGATAGTGATATCATCAATATCATTTGTAGGTCTAGCTGTTACATTTATGATTGCTTGGATAGTGATATCATCAATATCATTTGTAGGTCTAGCTGTTACATTTATGATTGCTTGGATAGTGATATCATCAATATCATTTGTAGGTCTAGCTGTTACATTTATGATTGCTTGGATAGTGATATCATCAATATCATTTGTAGGTCTAGCTGTTACATTTATGATTGCTTGGATAGTGATATCATCAATATCATTTGTAGGTCTAGCTGTTACATTTATGATTGCTTGGATAGTGATATCATCAATATCATTTGTAGGTCTAGCTGTTACATTTATGATTGCTTGGATAGTGATATCATCAATATCATTTGTAGGTCTAGCTGTTACATTTATGATTGCTTGGATAGTGATATCATCAATATCATTTGTAGGTCTAGCTGTTACATTTATGATTGCTTGGATAGTGATATCATCAACATCATTTGTAGATCTAGCTGTTACATTTATGATTGCTTGGATAGTGATATCATCAACATCATTTGTAGATCTAGCTGTTACATTTATGATTGCTTGGATAGTGATATCATCAACATCATTTGTAGATCTAGCTGTTACATTTGTGATACTTTTAGATGACAAGGAAGCTTCTCTTTTGGAGCTGACTACATGCTCATCCCACTTGGACACTTCTTCACATCAATGCAGATGCAAAAAGATAATTTTTGTTGATGAGAAAAGTTTGACAAGATGTTCAGGGAAGTTATTTACACCATCCAGTCTGTAATGAAAGATGAAAACTAATGACACTTGTATCACTATCAGTCCTTCCACTGAGCTATTCACATCAGCAAAGTCTTCATGTATTCCACTGTCCAAAGTCTGCATCTGGTTAAGACTATTCCACTGTCTAAAGCCTGCATCTAATTAAGACTATATTCCACTGTCCAAAACCTGCATCTAATTAGGACTGTATTCCAATGTCTAAAGCCTGCATCTAATTAAGACTATATTCCACTGTCCAAGACCTGCATCTGATTAGGACTGTATTCCACTGTCCAAATCCTGAATCTAATTAAGACTATATTCCACTGTCCAAAACCTGCATTTGTATTCCAATGTCTGAAGCCTGCATCTGATTAAGACTATATACCACTGTCCAAAACCTGCATCTAATTAGGACTGTATTCCAATGTCTAAAGCCTGCATCTAATTAAGACTATATTCCACTGTCCAAAACCTGCATCTAATTAGGACTGTATTCCACTGTCCAAATCCTGAATCTAATTAAGACTATATTCCACTGTCCAAAACCTGCATTTGTATTCCAATGTCTGAAGCCTGCATCTGATTAAGACTATATACCACTGTCCAAAACCTGCATCTAATTAGGACTGTATTCCAATATCTAAATCCTGTATCTAATTAAGACTGTATTCCACTGTCTAAAGCCTGCATCTAATTAAGATTGTATACCACTGTCTAAATCCTGTATCTAATTAAGACTGTATTCCACTGTCCAAATCCCGTATCTAATTAAGACTATTTTCCACTGTCCAAAACCTGCATCTAATTAGGATTGTATTCCAATGTCTAAAACCTGCATCTAATTAGGACTGTATTCCACTGTCCAAATCCTGAATCTAATTAAGACTATATTCCACTGTCCAAAACCTGCATTTGTATTCCAATGTCTGAAGCCTGCATCTGATTAAGACTATATACCACTGTCCAAAACCTGCATCTAATTAGGACTGTATTCCAATATCTAAATCCTGTATCTAATTAAGACTGTATTCCACTGTCTAAAGCCTGCATCTAATTAAGATTGTATACCACTGTCTAAATCCTGTATCTAATTAAGACTGTATTCCACTGTCCAAATCCCGTATCTAATTAAGACTATTTTCCACTGTCCAAAACCTGCATCAAATTAGGATTGTATTCCAATGTCTAAAACCTGCATCTAATTAAGACTGTATTCCACTGTCTAAAGCCTGCATCTAATTAAGATCGTATACCACTGTCTAAATCCTGTATCTAATAAAGACTGTATTCCAGTGTCTAAATCCTGTATCTAATAAAGACTGTATTCCAATGTCTAAAGCCTGCATCTAATTAAGATGGTATCCCACTGTCTAAAGCCTGCATCTAGTTTAGACTGTATACCACTGTCCAAATTCTGCATCTAGTTAAGAATGTATACCACTGTTCAAAGTTTGCATCTAGTTTTGATTGTATTCCACTGTCCAAAGTCTGCATCTAGTTTAGATTGTATTCCAGTGTCCAAAGTCTGCATCTAGTTTTGATTGTATACCACTGTCCAAAGTCTGCATCTATACCAGTTTCCAAATCCTGCATCTAGTTTAGATTGTATTCCACTGTCCAAAGCCTGCATAAAGTTTAGATTGTATTCCACTGTCCAAAGTGTTCATCTAGTTAAGACTGTATTCCAGTGTCCAAAGCCTGCATGTATATTAGATTGTATACCAGTGTCCAGAGCCTGCATCTAGTTTAGATTGTATACCACTGTCCAAAGCCTGCATCTAGTTTAGATTGTATACCACTGTCCTAATTCTGCATCTAGTTTAGATTGTATTCCACTGTCCAAAGTCTGCATCTAGTTTAGATTGTATTCCAGTGTCCAAAGTCTGCATCTAGTTTTGATTGTATTCCACTGTCTAAAGTCTGCATCTAGTTTAGATTGTATTCCAGTGTCCAAATCCTGCATCTAGTTTTGATTGTATTCCACTGTCCAAAGTCTGCATCTAGTTAAGACTGTATTCCAGTGTCCAAAGCCTGCATCTAGTTTAAATTGTATTCCACTGTCCAAAGTCTGCATCTAGTTTAGACTGTATACCAGTTTCCAAATCCTGCATCTAGTTTAGATTGTATTCCACTGTCCAAAGTGTTCATCTAGTTAAGACTGTATTCCAGTGTCCAAAGCCTGCATGTATATTAGATTGTATACCAGTATCCAAAGCCTGCATCTAGTTTAGATTGTATACCACCGTCCAAAGCCTGCATCTAGTTTAGATTGTATACAACTGTCCTAATTCTGCATCTAGTTTAGATTGTATTCCACTGTCCAAATCCTGCATCTAGTTTAGATTGTATTCCACTGTCCAAATTCTAAATCTAGTTTAGATTGTATACTACTGTCCGAAGCCTGCATTTAGTTTAGATTGTATTCCACTGTCCAAAGTCTGCATCTAGTTAAGACTGTATTCCAGTGTCCAAATCCTGCATCTAGTTTAAATTGTATTCACTGTCCAAAGTCTGCATCTAGTTTAGACTGTATACCAGTTTCCAAATCCTGCATCTAGTTTAGATTGTATTCCACTGTCCAAAGCCTGCATAAAGTTTAGATTGTATTCCACTGTTCAAAGTGTTCATCTAGTTAAGACTGTATTCCAGTGTCCAAAGCCTGCATGTATATTAGATTGTATACCAGTGTCCAAAGCCTGCATCTAGTTTAGATTGTATACCACTGTCCAAATCCTGCATCTAGTTTAGATTGTATACCAGTGTCCAAAGCCTGCATCTAGTTTAGATTGTATACCACTGTCCTAATTCTGCATCTAGTTTAGATTGTATTCCACTGTCCAATGTCTGCATCTAGTTTAGATTGTATTCCACTGTCTAAAGTCTGCATCTAGTTTAGACTGTATTCCACTGTACAAAGTCTGCATCTAGTTTAAATTGTATTCCACTGTCCAAAGTGTTCATCTAGTTAAGACTATTCCAGTGTCCAAAGCCTGCATGTATATTAGATTGTATACCAGTATCCAAAGCCTGCATCTAGTTTAGATTGTATACCACCATCCAAAGCCTGCATCTAGTTTAGATTGTATACCACTGTCCTAATTCTGCATCTAGTTTAGATTGTATTCCACTGTCCAAAGCCTGCATCTAGTTTAGATTGTATTCCACTGTCCAAATTCTAAATCTAGTTTAGATTGTATACTACTGTCCGAAGCCTGCATTTAGTTTAGATTGTATTCCACTGTCCAAAGTCTGCATCTAGTTAAGACTGTATTCCAGTGTCCAAAGCCTGCATCTAGTTTAAATTGTATTCCAGTGTCCAAAGTCTGCATCTAGCTTTGATTGTATACCACTGGCCAAAGTCTGCATCTAGTTTTGATTGTATTCCAATGTCCAATGTCTGCATCTAGTTTAAATTGTATTCCTATGTCCAATGTCTGCATCTAGTTTTGATTTTATTCCATTGTCTAATGTCTACATCTAGGTTTGATTTTATTTCACTGTTCAAAGCCTGCATCTAGTTTAGACTGTATACAACTGTCCAAATTCAGCATCTAGTTTAGATTGTATTCCACTGTCCAAATCCTGCATCTAGTTTAGACTGTATACCAGTTTCCAAATCCTGCATAAAGTTTAGACTATATTCCACTGTCCAAAGCCTGCATCTAGAATAGATTGTATTCCAGTGTCCAAAGCCTGCATCTAGTTTAGATTTTATTCCACTGCCCAAAGTGTTCATCTAGTAAGACTGTATTCCAGTGTCCAAAGCCTTCATCTAGTTAAGACTGTATTCCACTGTCCAAAGTGTTCATCTAGTTAGGACTGTATTTCAGTTTCCAAAGCCTGCATCTAATTTTGATTGTATTCCACTGTCCAAAGTGTTCATCTAGTTAAGACTGTATTCCATTGTCCAAAGCCTGCATCTAGTTTAAACTGTATACCACTATCCAAATTATGCATCTAGTTTAGATTGTATCCCACTGTCCAAAGCCTGCATCTAGTTTAGACTGTATACCAGTTTCCAAATCCTGCATAAAGTTTAGACTGTATTCCACTGTCCAAAGCCTGCATCTAGATTAGATTGTATTCCAGTGTCCAAAGCCTGCATCTAGTTTAGATTGTATTCCACTGTCCAAAGCCTGCATCTAGTTTAGACTGTATACCAGTTTCCAAAGCCTGCATAAAGTTTAGACATGGGGTGGGCAAACTACGGCCCGTCAAGGGTTTTCATGCGGCCTAGGAACAAGTCATCATTTACACTGACTCTGTTTATGTTACTCGTTTATCAAATAAATGTGCTTCTTTTGAAGATTAAGTTTTCAAATATTAACATCATATTATCAACTGAAAATTAATTAGATGTTATTTAGAAAAACCTTTTGTTTTTGCAATTTCAAATATTAATTATTTTACTTAATGAACTATGCGGTCCGTGACAAGGTGTAAATTTGTGTATGCGGCACTTGCACTGGAAAGTTTGCCCACCTCTGGTTTAGACTGTATTCCACTGTCCAAAGCCTGCATCAAGTTAAGACTGTATTCCAGTGTCCAAAGCCTGCATCTAGTTTAGATTTTATACCACTGTCCCAAGCCTTCATCTAGTTTTGATTGTATTCCAGTATCCCAAGTCTGCATCTAGTTTAGATTGTATTTCAGTGTCCAAATCCTGCATCTAGTTTTGATTGTATTCCACAGTCCAAAGCCTGCATAAAGTTTAGACTGTATTCCAGTGCCCAAAGTGTTCATCTAGTTAAGACTGTTTTCCAGTGTCCAAAGCCTGCATTTAGTTTAAATTGTATACCATTGACCAAAGCCTGCATCTAGTTTAGATTGTATACCAGTCTCCAAAGCCTGCATAAAATTTTGATTGTATTCCATTGTCCAAAGTGTTCATCTAGTTAAGACTGTATTCCAGTGTCCAAAGCCTGCATCTAGTTTAGACTGTATTCCACTGTCCAAAGCCTGCTTAAAGTTTAGACTGTATTCCAGTGTCCAAAGTCTGCATCTAGTTTAGACTGTATTCTGCTGTCCAAAGTGTTCATCTAGTTAAGACTGTATTCCACTGTCCAAAGTCTGCATCTAGTTAAGACTGTATTCCAGTGTCCAAAGCCTGCATCTAGATTAGACTGTATTCCACTGTCCAAAGTGTTCATCTAGTTAAGACTGTATTCCAGTGTCCAAAGCCTCCATCTAGATTAGATTGTATACCACTGTCCAAAGTCTGCATCTAGTTTAGTTTGGATTCTACTGTCCAAAGCCTGCATTTAGTTTAGACTGTATTCCACTGTCCAAAGTCTGCATCTAGTTAAGACTATATTCCAGTGTCCAAAGCCTGCATCTAGTTTAGACTGTATACCACTGTCCAAAGTATTCATCTAGTTAAGACTGTATTCCAGTGTCCAAAGCCTGCATCTAGATTAGACTGTATTCCACTGTCCAAAGTGTTCATCTAGTTAAGACTGTATTCCAGTGTCCAAAGCCTCCATCTAGATTAGATTGTATACCACTGTTCAAAGTCTGCATCTAGTTTAGATTGGATTCTACTGTCCAAAGCCTGCATTTAGTTTAGACTGTATTCCACTGTCCAAAGTCTGCATCTAGTTAAGACTATATTCCAGTGTCCAAAGCCTGCATCTAGTTTAGACTGTATACCACTGTCCAAAGTGTTCATCTAGTTAAGACTGTATTCCAGTGTCCAAAGCCTGCATCTAGATTAGACTATTCCACTGTCCAAAGTGTTCATCTAGTTAAGACTGTGTTCCAGTGTCCAAAGCCTCCATCTAGATTAGATTGTATACCACTGTCCAAAGTCTGCATCTAGTTTAGATTGGATTCTACTGTCCAAAGCCTGCATTTAGTTTAGATTGGATTCTACTGTCCAAAGTCTGCATCTAGTTTAGATTGGATTCTACTGTCCAAAGTCTGCATTTAGTTTAGACTGTATTCCAGTGTCCAAAAAGATATAAATTGTGTATGTGGTTGTGACTGTGTGTGTGTGTTATATGACTATACAAGTCTGCCAACTGTTTTTTGCCTGAAAGTTTATTAAATGCATCAAAAGAAAAGATTTTTTTTGGTATAAAAATGTGAATTTTTAAACCTAATCAATTGGCTTAAATGAGTAGGTAACTTATTCTCAATTGCACACTCCCTCCCTTGAAGGTTGGCAGGTATGCTTATACCCCCAAAACACACTAAAATCCCACCCAAATTTGTCTTGAAGGTTGGCAGGTATGCTTATAAGCCCTTCATAATTGAGAATATAAATGACCTGCAAACCGCATGTAAGTCACTTTCATAAGGGTGTTGATGAACATTTTGTGCTGGTATGTAGGATCTCTGCCATGCCGGTAGGCTATTCAGAGACTTGAGACACATTTTAACATTTACAACTGCAGGTATCTTAATCACAAATCCATTCAAGGCCTTCATATCCAAGATACTAGTTGCATATCTATTACATTGCCATGTGATTTTGACTTCAGTCTTCAGCAGATGTGTACAGCATACCAAGACAGCCACTAAAAAATGACAATCCAATTATCCGTAGTGATCCATTCCTCGGACTACCTAGTAAGCCAAGCTCTCTGAGTGCTGCATCCTCCATAGTACTCCTTCCGGAGTCAGGGCAGGTTGTCAAGACCATACCCACTTGGAAGGCCCCAGAAGAAGTCACTCCTAAAGGTAAGATACAGGTGCTATGTGGATGACGGGAAAATATCAGGTGTAACAAGTGAATCTTTAGATGGAAAAATCTTGTATTTTTTTTACAGAACTTGGTTCAAGACAGAATAGAGCTTTAATGTTTAGAATCCACTTTTGTTAGATTAGGTGCAGAACAAAATGTGTTAAAAATATATATTTAACTGACATCAAATTTTGTATGAGTTAAATTACCAGAATGTTTGGAAGTTGTGGAACTCTTTAGTCAATTCCTATGCAAAACTTGATGTAATTGGCGCTTTGTCAAGTCAACTAAATCACTTATTATTTTAGAAACTGCACACATGACCTATGAGCACATGCTCATATGATTCTCTCCTATCAATGAGCTACCATTAAAGCAAATACACAGGTAATGGTAGTCAAGTAAAAAAGTGTAAAACATAAACAAGAGATTTCTTGCTAGGGTACTATGAGCAATAGATAAGGACAGTTTGAAACCTTCAGTTCAAATAAAGATCTTCATTAAATAAAAGGAGGTGTACCTTGTCTGATCATGACTGTTAGTGTTTATATTTCAGTGTTATAAATCAGTATACCAGTGATTAAATGAGATTGATTTGTGTAATTTCAGTCTTGTAAATATTTAAGTATTTGTAAATATAAGAAGCCTAGTTATTGGTTTTGTGCTGTCATTCCATCCATCACACTTTTAAACAAAGATAGCTGAAAAGCTAAACCATACCAGTTTGATGTTTAGATGCTTTAGGTAGGTTCCAGGACAGATTAAATTCTGGTGATTGCGACTTTATGAGGTCTACTGGTCTACTAGCATTTCATTGGACCTCAGAACTCAAAATGGCTGCCATTGATGGTTGCTGCTTAATACAATATTCCAGCATGTCATGGCTACTGTTCCATCTCAATATAACATTCCAGTATGTCATGGCTACTTTGCCATCTCAATATAACATTCCAGTATGTCATGGCTGCTGTTCAATCTCAATATAACATTCCAGTATGTCATGGCTACTGTTCCATCTCAAAATAACATTCCAGTATGTCATGGCTACTTTTCCATCTCAAAATAACATTCCAGTATGTCATGGCTGCTGTTCCATCTCAATATAACATTCCAGTATGTCATGGCTACTGATCTATCTCAATATAACATTCCAGTATGTCATGGCTACCTTTCCATCTCAATATAACATTCCAGCATGTCATGGCTATTGTTCCATCTCAATATAACTTTCCAGCATGTCATGGCTACTGTTTCATCTCAATATAACATTCAGGATGTGATGGCTACTTTTCCAGCTGAAAATAACATTCCAGTATGGCAAGGCCACTGTTCCATCTCAAAATAACATTTCAGTATGGCATGGCTACTGTTCCATCTCAATATAACATTCCAGTATGTCATGGCTACCTTTCCATCTCAATATAACATTCCAGCATGACATGGCTGCTGTTCCATCTCAATATAACATTCCAGTATGTCATGGTTACTTTTCCATCTCAAAATAACTTTCCAGCATGTCGTGGCTACTGTTCCATCTCAATATGACATTCCAGTATGGCAAGGCCACTGGTCCATCTCAAAATAACATTCCAGTATGTCATGGCTGCTGTTCCATCTCAATATAACATTCCAGTATGGCATGGCTGCTGTTCTATCTCAATATAACATTCCAGTATGTTATGGCTACCTTTCCATCTCAAAATAACATTCCAGCATGTCATGGCTACTGTTCTATCTCAATTTAACTTCCCAGCATGTCATGGCTACTGTTCCATCTCAGTATAACATTCCAGGATGTCATGGCTACTTTTCCATCTCAAAATAACATTCCAGCATGTCATGGCTACTGTTCCATCTCAATATAACATTTCAGCATGTCATGGCTGCTGTTCTATCTCAATATAACATTCCAGTATGTCATGGTTACTGTTCCATCTCAATATAACATTCCAGGATGTCATGGCTACTTTTGCATCTCAAAATAACATTCCAGTATATCATGGCTACTGTTCCATCTCAATATAACATTCCAGCATGTCATGGCTGCTGTTCCATCTCAAAATAACATTCCAGTATGTCATGACTGCTGTTCCATCTCAATATAACATTCCAGTATGTCATGGCTACTGTTCCATCTCAATATAACATTCCAGTAAGTCATGGCTACTTTTCCATCTCAAAATAACTTTCCAGCATGTCATGGCTACTGTTCCATCTCAATATAACATTCCAGTATGTCATGGCTACTTTTCCATCTCAAAATAACATTCTAGTATATCATGGCTGCTGTTCAATCTCAAAATAACATTCCAGTATGTCATGGCTACTGTTCTATCTCAATATAACTTTCCAGTATGTCATGGCTACTGTTCTATCTCAATATAACATTCCAGTAAGTCATGGCTACTTTTCCATCTCAAAATAACTTTCCAGCATGTCATGGCTACTGTTCCATCTCAATATAACATTCCAGTATGTCATGGCTGCTGTTCCATCTCAATATAACATTCCAGCATGTCATGGCTATTGTTCCATCTCAATATAACATTCCAGCATATCATGGCTATTGTTCCATCTCAATATAACATTCCAGCATGTCATGGCTACTGTTCCATCTCAATATAACATTCCAGCATGTCATGGCTATTGTTCCATCTCAATATAACATTCCAGCATGTCATGGCTATTGTTCTGTCTCAATATAACATTCCAGCATGTCATGGCTATTGTTCCGTCTCAATATAACATTCCAGCATGTCGTGGCTACTGTTCCATCTCAATATAACATTCCAGCATGTCATGGCTATTGTTCCATCTCAATATAACATTCCAGTATGTCATGGCTACTGTTCCATCTCAATATAACATTCCAGCATGTCATGACTGCTGTTCCATCTCAATATAACATTCCAGCATGTCATGGCTGCTGTTCCATCTCAATATAACATTCCAGTATGGCAAGGCCACTGTTTCATCTCAGTATAACATTCCAGCATGTCTTAGCTGCTGTTCCATCTATATTACATGTCCACGATCAATTTACATTTAAGAACTTATAATAAAGTTTGCTTTTATTTTTGAAGAAACGGGATTCAGCGTGGTTTTAAACGCATTAAGCAAATCAAATTGGCTTGAAGATGAACTGAATCTGGCTTTCCTTTTCTCTCTTGATTGAGCAGTTTCATACTTCTGTTTATCTATCTCCTACATTTTATTGGAATGCGTTCTGTGAATATGTTTTACCCTGTTTTTTCATGTTACCACTGTACTTTACCATGGAAAAACAAACTTGACAAACCATTAAATCCTTCTTGACAATATGTCTCCACTCTTTGTAGGTTGTGGGTAAACCCAAATCTCACTACAGGGAAGATGTAATTGAGGATGAGCACTTTGTTGCTTGTTAGATTCACTTGCTTCTTTGTCTTTGGCCATTAATTCAATGATCTGTAATGTATGTAATATAACACTGAGCCTTCTTATGCATGTATTAAGTATGACGCTACTAACATTCTAAGACCATGCTCCAGACACTGAGGTCTGAAATTTTTCTTCAGTATTAGTTACATTATTTTAGCCAAACAGTAAAATATATTTAATGAAAATTCAGATTAAGTGAAAGTTAATATAATTTTACTCTCTTTAACAAATTGGCAGTGGAAAAAAATAGGTAACATACAACGAATAATAGCACTTATTACTTCTCACATAATGATATTTACAACCAATGTTGCACTGCGGTGGTGTTCATTGTTTAAGAAGGGTTGTACTGAAATGAGTATTTTGCAAATATTCACAATTTTTTTAATATTGTATATCAACCTAATGGTCAGCTGTCAAATTCGACCCCGGACACTGAGATGCGATGTCAGATTCTTTATTGATTCCTTCATTAGCCAGCCAAAACAGTTTTTTTCTGATGAATTCCATTTCATTGCAAGCAAGCATGCTGGCTGCAGACCAATAATGTTAGCAGTATTGACATGGTAGTGATAAAGTTGGTTGATTAGTGACATTAGAAAATGTAGTTTTTTAATAGTTTGATTTTTAGAAGCATTGTGATATCAAACAAATTTGTTGCATGTCTTATTATGTCGATAGTGTTATGATTATCATGATTGAATCATTATACCCCTCCTTAAAAATATGTTACCTGTGACATAATACATGTCAATGCTTCTGTTTAGCTGGGGCCATAAGTTAATCTTAAAATGTCAATTGACCCAGGAAAAATCTGGAAAAGACATGGTGTTGTTTTCGTTCAAAAAGTGGGGGAACTTTAACGTTACCTTAACCCGTACCTGGTTGGGTATGTGCCTATGTATTTGGTAGCTGACTTTTAATGGGTTCTTTTGAAGGTTAGTCTATCTTTAACATTGTTAAATAGTTGTTTAACAAGATTAATTTCCATGAAGACCCTTTGACTGATGTTCATGATTAAGATCCCACATACTTGTAGATAACAGATAGGTTGCTGACTGGCTAAATTGAAAGACTAATGAATAATTTGAATCATTTGTTAATTTACTTTATCAGAAATATATAATATAGACATGAACATCAATAATCGTGACCCAGAGTAGTATGAATTAAAGTGACAATACAAATCTCAAGATTTGTATATTTATACAGGTACACAGTTGATTGATATACTAATCGACACTGTTTCATTCAAATCGTGTTAAATTTAGAAAAATTGTTTTTGCACTTACATATTGTATTTTCAATAGTTACTAAATGGACTGGTGTGGGGTTGACTGAATCAATCCCTTGCCAAAAGGGAGGTAACTTCTGCATTTGCAAAAATGGCAAATTTCCTAAATACTTGACATCAAATGTTAGATGAATGTAAAATGTACTATTCATCATACTCCTGTTCTACTATGTTATTGCCCTTATATTAGGACAGATTGTAGTCCATGTAGTACAAAGCACAACAACGTATAAAAAACTGTAATACTTGCTTATTAATTGAATCCAAGTGCAAAGCGCACAGACCCAAATCTTCATTCTCATTATGGGCTGGAAAATTTTGGTCTGTACAGTTTGTTTTAGGAGTAATCAGTACAACAACAAAAAATCAACCCTAATCTACTGATGCATTATGTAGCAGCAAATCAGGGTCTATGTAGTTTGCAGTGGGACTCAACTTATAAGCATGTAGAGATGGTAATCTATGAATTTGTTGGTGTTATGGAATTGCTTTAACCCTCAGTTATGTATAATCATCCACTTTTTAGAAGTTAAATTTGTTGTTGTATCAACTGTGATCATCCTGAAGAAAATGACCAAAGTTTAGCTAAAAGATTGAAATCTGGGAAACCCTGTACGTCAAATACTTATGACAACACGGCAGCATTTTTATGGTATATGCACCGTGAGCCTTTGAAGTGCAAATGTCATCTGCATGAATGGAGGAAAGAATGGTATAAAATTTTCAAGCCAAAATGGAAGAAGTTCATTTTAGCCATTTTAAAGGCAGGTTGCATAAATACATGTTGAGATGCAGCACGAGTCAAATGCAGATGAAATAATATGGTGAAACTGCTGTTGCACACTTTGATATTATCATTTATTTTTTTTAATGATAAAATTAAATTTTCATTAAATTTACCCACCTCATCACATTTTCATAAATTTTTGTTACAGGGACAGCTTCAGAAACTTGTTTATCAAGCATTTACTACTTGTGTCTTTCAGATCAAAAGCCTCATGTAAGTGGCTATATGGAGGTATCAGATCTGGCCAATCACAAGCTTCGATACATCCCTATCCCAGGGTAACCATTCTGAAACATTATATATGAATTTGAATGATTGGACACAGTATATCTCAATAAATACTTTAATGCTTACATGTTCATTTTTAAATGCTGACCACCAGATGTCTTTTGCAATTATATAGACAGTTATCTAAATGAGATTTTTGCTACCATAAATACTCTAAATATTTGTTTAAAAGCTACTTTGTCATCAGAAATTATTTTTCCAAAAAAGGCTAGCATAGCATTGTCAGATATCAGCACACACACTCCTATAATCATAACCACACAGACATTAAATAATATTTTTAAAAAGGACCAGGTTTCTGACTTTAGAATCCCTTGAAGAGTTGAATGCCATCTTAACCAGATGTAATGTTTACTGTTTTCAGTAGTTAAGGTGGGCGGAGGGGGTTGAAAGTGATAGGAGTGTCATTAGAGATCAATATTGCATTGACAAGACACTTGATGGTACTGTTCAAATTTGCGTGAAGATCTTGTTAAATTTGTCTCAACATAGGAAGTTTCTTTCTGCATCTGCATTGCAGTGAGGGAGTGTCAGACATGCAGGAGCCACTAAACTTAGAGTGTTTAAACACATTTGTTGATTTTGGGATTTAGCTTTGCATTTGTGCATTCATTTTCTTGATGCTGTTTGGCATTACTGTATAAACATGTTATATGCTACAGAGTGACTAATGTGATATGGTGTTGACAGTATGTGCAAAGAATAAAATGCTCCCTTTTTGCTGCTGTGCTTCACAAAGTCAAACGCTGTCAACCAGGAGTTCTAAAATATAGTTTTGCTTACATTACTGATGGTTTATCACAGCTGCATTTTGTCTTCAGAAATGAAAGGCACCTCCACACTGGTCCAACTAACGTAAAATCTGACTTTAACAAACATTGATTGTTTATCTCTGATTGACTGACATTTTAATCACTTCTATGACAATTAAATTTGTGTGTGTGTGTGATTTGGATTTTAATGTAGCTGTAACAATTTTTCAGTCATGTCTGCAGCGTGGCAGTTAATAGTGATGTCTAGCACTGGGGCATCATGCCACAGACATGTTGCATGATGTCCCACCTATTCACATTATCCTGACACCAGACCAACCATTCCTAACACTAACCTCTTAATGCGGGGCCTGGAGTGGCCAAGTGGTCTAAAGCGCTCTCCGTTATGGATCAGTGTCATCTCACCTCTGTCTGCATAGGTTCGAGTCTCGGATTCGGCCAATGTGGGTATGTGAGAAAGCTTGCCAGTAGCTTCTTGAGGGTCGGTGGTTCTTTCCGGGGATTTACCAGGTTCTTCCTCCACCATTAATACTGGCCACCATGTATAGCCTATCGAGTGCTGAAAAATGGCATTAAACCCTACAACAACAACAACAACAACAACCTCTTAATGCTGAGCTCCTAGTGAGGCAGTTGTTAATACCATTTTTATAAGTCTTTGGTATGACCCAGCTGGGGTTCGAACCCGTGACCTTCTGCATCCAAGATGGACACTCTAACCACTTAGACTAGTGGAACAGTCAAAACAATTAAATGTGAAAAAAATTTGCCCCAATTTTCCATGAGCATTAAGTAAGACTGTTTACTGTGTATAAATGGTACAGGCGTATGTCATGGGCACAAGAAAGGTATCTCTCCCCCTTGTTTCTTTGGGTCTTCTTTTGCTTTAAAAGACTGAAAATTTTAAACATGACCATGTCAGGGGGTTTGGGAGCAAAAATTATACTTTCATGTCACACATGGAGTTATGGCAGGTATGTCATTTTGACTTGGGCTTTAATAAGCTGACTTTGTTCAAACAGATTAAGATTCCTGATATCTTTCGTGAATTTGTCATAAGTTTACAGAAATCTATGCACAACAAAATCAGATCCAGTTAACTTTTCATTCGAAATTGTTCAGTTTGTAATGAAATGTTAAGACAGATATTTGTCTTAACAGTCATGTGTCCAAAATATGACCCTCTATCTTGAGGTGTACATTTATTTTGGTTCCCCCTAAATGCTGACGTTTACAATTTAAACAGTACACCACATGAATTATATGTGTATAACATGAATATGTTGTTTAATTTTAAAATTTCTACCTTTTTCAAGATTTGTACTGTACTTAAATTAATTAAAAAATCACTCACCTTACAGCCATTAAATTCCAGGGTTCCCACGCTACCAGGAAATCGGGAAAAAGTCAGGAGAAATGATAATTTTTTTCCCAACTGTGAAAAGTTCTTGAATTTTGCAAATATTGACAAAAGTCTGGAAAAAACCGGGAATTTTCCTCCACAACTTGATGCCCAAAACAATTACGTAATTGAGTCATAACTGAACTGATTGTGAGTTACATTTATCGAGTTCTAACCAGAATATTAGGAGGTTGCAGTATGGATCATTTGGATGCTTGCCATAAATATATTTGTTGAGACAATCCAAACTCTCAGTGGATTAGATTCATCTAGTAGACTTTTTGTTTCACAGGCAGCTTGATAGCTGTATTTTTTTTATATCAAAGGCATGAAAACCAGTCTAGCATCACAAGAGGCTAACATGGTGACATTAAAGCATAGCCGTTTAGCGGATGGGCTAGCAAACTTAAACATTGTTAAACTGAGTTATACCTGCATGAAATCGATATGAAAATTATTTATTTTCTCAGAAATTGCGAGTATTAAAATCATTATGTCTTTGATCTGCTGAAAGACGATAAAACTAATGCATTGATGAAATTTGAGCTGGTACTAGCGATTTCAGTTGCTAGTTGCACAAGCACACAGAATCTCACAACTGTCATTTTCAAATATTGTACAAAAAAATATTAAATGAAAGTCGTATACTGGTTGCAATAAAAAAAAAAATGAAAGAGCACAAAATTCTCTATATTTATTCCGAGACCTACTTCCGGAGTTGTATCACGTGACTACAACGTTGATATGTGCTCGCACATGCAGGGAGCATACGAAGCAGGGAACCAGACTACTCTGCTTGATGAGTCAGATTGGGCAAGTTTCTTGTAGTTGTTCTCAAAATAAATATGTTGAGAATTATATGTTCTTTCTGGTTTTTACAAAAGGTATCAGACTTTCATTTAATATAATTGAAATTTTGTACAATGACATTATAAAGGAGTTTGTTGTTGATATCACGTGACTATTGGACTTCCGATGTCGGTGTTTCAGAGTTGTGAAGTCATGTGACTATTAATGCAAATGGTGAGTACCGGGTCAGGTTTCATCTATGCCGAGTTTGTTCTAGCCTGTCAGCAGATTAAAGACATCACGAATATAATACTTGCCATTTTTGAGAAAATAAATAATTTACTTATTGATTTCATGCAGGTATAAGTCATTATAGCATAGTTTAAATTTGCTAGGCCCGCTGGGAAGCTATCTTATGGTGGCAGCAGATTCTAATTTTTTTTTTTGTAATTGCTCTGAACCCACACTCCATCCTAAATGTCCAAATGTGAAAAATGGGATTGGAATATGCGGAGGAAACCTGGATTAGAAAAATGTTGAATCTCTTAGCTGAACTTTGGAGCGAAACTATTACACAGTGATATGTAGCTTGAAGCATTGGTTTCAGATCTTAAATAGAATGCAGGAGAAATGGGAAATTGTCATCCCTTTTATTATATATTAAGAAACAATAAGAGCCCATGTATCAGTACAGGTTTTGGGACTGGTTTATTGAACTACAAGAAGACGAGATGATTTTCCAGAAATTTCGGTCCTTGTTTATACAACAATATATAATTTTGAAGGTCTTTTGTCAAAATTTAAATCAACCCTTTTGTAAATGGCTTTAAATGTTGGAATTTTTAACCAAATCATCTTAAGGAGTTTAGGTTGGTTGAAAAATCTTGTTTGAGATTTTATTGGCACACATAAATTCAGGGTTTAATTTTTTTTTGTTACAAGATAAGATTCTGATACTTTGCATTTATTGGGGTATTTTCATACTGTGATAGGAAATGTTTACTTTGTATAACGTGCACATATATTGCTCTAGAATTCTTTAGAATTAAAGGAAACAAAATAATTTATGCTTATTATGTTGTTTCCACGTAGCAACATAATGCTGGTCAGCAAAGTAAAGTTAGGATTTGTATTCTGTACAATGAAATGGCTTTAAATGCCAGTTTATAGGAATATAGTAAGATTTGTTTCGTGTGACTCATTTTGTGGTTTTGTACATGATCATCTTTTCTGACATATATGTTTTGGAGAGTCTTGAAAGAGAAACATCGTCAGGTTTGGAAAATGCATGTTTTATAATCCAAAATGTTCTTTAATTCCATTCAGTATGTTAACCTTGAAGAAATTAATTTCATCCTGGAAAAAACTTGGAAAAGACCTGGAAATTTATATTTAGAAAAGTGTCGGAACCATGAAATTCACACTTAAAGCAACTAGGTTTGTCTATATTCTGTTGTTTCGATTTCACTCAAATGTTTCTTATGTTGTTATTTCATTTGTAATCTGTAACAAAAGTGCATATTCCAAAATGCTTAGAAAACTTTTGATGCAAATCACACAAATTTACTCTAGGAAAATTTGAAGCAGTGAGTTAATGTTTATTCAGATGAACACTTGACAAAATTAATTCTTGTAGATATTTATTCTTAATGCATCTGATTTTATTTTTCTATGTATCCTGATTTTGTAATTTCTTTCCCATAGCCCTGCAAAAAGTAGCATACATGCATCATGGAGGTCTTGTTCTTTGTTACAAATCTGGAAGAACATCAGTATTTTGGATTTAACAATGCTCCTGAATGTATGCCATGGATTAAAACTATTTTTATGTAGCATTGATGAGTATCAGATAGATAGGTGGAGAGTGATATTTTTTATGAGGTGCAGATTTTTAGCACATTCGGTGGATTTGAAAAATTTCTAGGATAACTTGCATATAAAATTCCATATCCCAATGTAGATAAACCATCTTTAACCTTAATAAATGGACTTGTTATTCAAAATTGTAAATTATTCCAATTACATAATTGTAAACTTTTGTGTTGCATCACCTATCAAATAGATTTGATTTTGACTTAAAAAATGACTCATGTTAGGTCATTACATTTTCAGAGCAACCAGAATGTCACCTTATGCTTCCTGGATGTTCAATGTGTCAGACACCAGCATCCTTGTAGCGGGCATGAGTAATGATGGGTTAGTAACAGTTGATGTCGGTGGGTGTATCCGCTTGTGGGAAACTTCACTTCTGCGTTTGGAGCAGTCTCTACAGGAATGGAGGAATATGATTGGTTGGGAGGATTCCAAACCAATCCAGGTTTGAACACAGAAATATAATCTTTGCAATCATTTTAACTTTGATCACAGATATTTAAACATGAATCAGCTAGACATCATCATTTGTGTTAAATATAGGGCAATGAAAACTGAATTATAATCATTACAGTCAAACCTGTCATTAGTGGTCACCCATGGGAAAAGGCCATACCAGCTTTTGACCACAGGTGACCTCTCTATGCAGGTTCACCATTCAGACTTCATTTTTGAACAAATACCATATACTGAATACCAATATTGTTGCTCTTATTGGTAGTAGTAGTTGTTGTTGTTGTTGTTGTTGTGGGGTTTAACGCCATTTTTCAGCACACGATAGGCTATGCATGGCGGCCAGTATTAATGGTGGAGGAAGAACCCGGGAAAACCCTGGGAAGAACCACCGACCCACGAGAAGCTACTGGCAGTAGTAGTAGTAGTATGTGTGGTAGACAGCTTACACATGACTGTGAGAAACAGGAAGATCTCTTTTTTCGACCAACTTGTATAATTTGACTTAGAGCCGTCCACACTTTAGAATGTATCTTGATTATTCAACTCGTTGTGAGAGTGATCTGATGTGAGAGGCCTTAAATACATTTTGAATGAACTGTAATCTAGCACGTGAACAAAAACTTCCCTTGCCTTTATGTACAGGCATGTTTTTTATACATCACATGACCCCAGCCCCAATGACAGGGGATGTCACTCCTGTGTCTCCTCAAACACTGACTTTTAGCATCAGAAATAGTTTTATTTCCAGGCAAATCAATGAAATCTGATGTCATTCTATTATCCAACTCGAAACAATACAAGCCCCCAGATCAAGTTACTGAACTGATTAGCTGTATATATTATATACAGGTCATCCCTTCTGCAGCTGGAAAGTGGTCTTATAAAAGAGGTAGTCTTTCTAGAAGGGGATCACACATATATAAGTAATAATTATGTATGATGAAAGTCAGAACTATTTCTGAGATGTTTAATATTTTCATTTTAAAGTCACATGGTTTCAAATCAGTCATAGCACCTGTTGCTTGCAGTAAAGTTGTCGTATCACTTTTTTCCTAAGAGCATTGTTGTCCTTTCTTTATTCATTTGACCTGTTATTGCTATGTTCTTGGCATGCACAGTGCAAAACCATTCAAAAACCTTGTAATTTGTATCAGGGTGCAAGCATCTTTTAACTCTGTCTTTCTCCATCCATTCTGTTTTTCCACATCTACAAAATACTTTATTCTCTTTAACAATGTTAGTTATTTTAGTCTTTCCAGCATAAATTTTACAGCATTGACCCTATAAATCTGCTCCTCTTTGTTGATTCCAATAACTTTCACTTTTTCTTCTAAATTTAAATTATTCTTCTGCCAACATTTCTCACTTTTAGCAAAAATGTATTCCTTCATTGGCAACTAAATCCCTGTCAAACTGCTGTGTTTACAAAAGAAGTTATCTGGTCATGAGATTAACTTAGCATAGTCTGTTAACGTGTCTTATTCCTTTCTCTTTGTGTGTGAAGCCCTAAAAGTCTGTCATTCTATTTGTACATTACACTAGCTTGTGCTGAACAAGGATCATATATGGCCTGAGATTTCAGTTGGATAGAGATGACATTAAACATTTTAGATTCTGGATGCAGTTCCTCCCAGGGGAGGAGGGGGTGGGGTCAGAAGTAATTGATTCATTGGTAATATCGACTCTTCTTTTAACATGAAATCCATCTACACTGTTTAAGTGAGGGTGAGCATATTATTTAGTGTGATGTTTTATAAGGATGAGTAAATGGCAACAATGGTTTCAAATTCTAAATGCATCCTTGAGGATGATGGTGAGGGTGTTGAGAAGGAGGGGACTAAAATAAAAATTGCAGATACTTTTGATGGCACTCATCTCTAGTAACATATTTTTTTTGGATCAATCAAGAAATCTGGATTCACTTATTTAGCATGTTTGATATACTGTGATCTGAAAATACTGGTCATCATAGCTTCCTCTCTGATAGAATCAATATTGTACAGTTTCAGTTAACTGAACGTAATGACTGTTCAAGGAGTCTTTGCACAGCAGAGTGTGTTATTGCTATATTCTGTATGATATTTGTGTATATTATCTGTCAAAGGCTGCATATTACTAAAGTCAGCCTAAGTTATATTAGTAGTTCAGATTGGTTTGCAGGTTATTTAAGTTTCTGTTACAAAAGTACTTTTGTTCTCATATACCCAGATAACACAAGAGAGAGAAAGTGACAGGAAAGCAGACGGTCCTAAACATGGGAAGGTTGATGCAGACAATCAGCCTCATGTTGGAGGAAACACCTGGGCAGGTGGAACAGGTGAGCTAATTAACATACATGTAATTCATACTTAGGATATATTACCAGCTATTTAAAGTATTAATGAATGAATATTTCAGACACCTAAGAATGCTTTATAGTACTCACTTCGTGGTCTTACGATTACCTACTTAATACCATCTACATGTAAACGGATGGAAAAGATTAAATGTCCACTATGAATAGTGGATATCCATTGTTTTTGGTGGTTGTCAACAAAGTCTGGTGGATATCTACTTAGATTTTATGATACCTCTCCTCAATGAGTTGACAAACTAAACAAGCGTATGAAACATACCAGTGCTATAACTTGAATTATAGCAGACATCAATTTCTTATCATTTTCTGTACAAACTTCAGTAGTAACATATTGCCTGTGGTTTATACTAATGACCCAGCTGGGCATATACACAGACAAACATGCATAATGTAGAAAAATACCATGTATACATTTTTTTTTATACCCAGGCCCCATGATAGAGAATATATCAGAAAATGCCCTACCTACAACGTACCTTACTGTTTTTTGATTACTTACACCTACAAGCATACACACATGCAGAAATTCTACATGAAGTGGGACCTTATAATGTTTTTTCACAATGTTATTTGATAAAGATGTTTGTTGTACTGGTTATTAATTTACAATAGTTTCCCTATAAATCCTATACAATTTCCAAGACACTTTTTTGAATGTAGCATACAAATAGAAAAGAAAAGTTGCAATCTTAGCACAAATATTTAAGACAGTCATATAAGATAGATACCACTGAGAGTATTTGTTCTACTGATCAGCCTTGAAGCAAGTTTGTGTGAAGTTAGCAGCATGTTTAAACTTTCCAATATGAATAAATGTCATTTTTTTCTTCTTCAAAGACACATGCAGCAATAATAATTTCTGCAAATGAAGATAATCATTAAGATTAATAACTACTTTATATACTTGCTTTTAAAATGAGTTGGCTATGAAATGACCCAACCCTCATATTAGGGCTGATTCTCTTGGTGACTCATTTAAATTTGGGGTGTATTTTGCAAGTGAGATCTCCTGTTAGGATGACTTGAGTCTGAATTGCACTTTGGAAAAATAAGCAAGCCAAACTGGATGGATGGATAGGAAAAGTTATACAATACAACTATTAAATAAATACAATTATATTATTGTGTGGAATATATAACAAATAAATGGACAATTTTATATTTCTTTAATCTTCACATAACAAAATCCATAGAAATACATAATGCTTGACATTTTAAATCTATTTCTATGATACATCCATGAATTCAGTTATAGGTAACAGATCAGGATAACAGAAGTAGCTCGTAATGATCCAGTTCACTTTGTCACGTTATTTGTTAATTCCAAATAATTTGCAAATAAACAATTTAAGTCCATTATTTTGTGATTCACAGTGTGCTATGTCAGTGAATAATGTCATCTGGTACAAAGCCAAAGAATTTGTCCTCGTTGTTTGAGTCACCAGTAAAGCTCTGAAATCCTGCATCAAGTTCTTGTCTTCCTAAAGTCCATTTCCTGATATTTACTGCCATTTGCGGATACCTATATGGAGACTGAACTTTATGGTCTGTACGTGACACTTTGATCTTGCAGTCTGTGAAATCTATGAAAGGATACGCTGCAGCTGAAGTGATGTCTGTTGTACAGCATGATCACGGAGTTCAAATAAGCACTGTTGACTGAATACAGACTTTACTTGGCATAGATCTGGTAGGAAATTCGTGGCCTAATCAAATGGTTGTCAAATGGAAAAATATATTAGTTTCACTATTTACAAGCTTAGGGATTAAGGTCGGAAATTGGCACTGAACAGGTAGCAGACCTGTAGCTTAATCAGAATATTATCAGCGGAGAAAACAAAGTGGGCGCTGCCTTGACAAGTTAAGAGCATGCACTAGCAGATATCTTATGAAATATAACTCATGAATTAGATATGGCTTATGAGAAAGGCAGATACAAATCAAATCAGAATTTGTATTGCAACAAACATGGTGTTTTTATAACAATACATAAAATATAATACAAATTCAAATTAAAACATGAAAATGGAAGCATTGTATATACTAGTAAACACCATAGTAAACAACATTGATGGACACTTCATTTTACAGTAAGTAATATTTAATTTAACAATTTCCAACTTTTAAAATCCCAATAAATATAGATACAAGTATTGTATAATGAATTCTGTAATGAAATGAAAAAACACAGTACATATGTACATAGATACTTTTCTGGATGGGAGTAGTGGCCAGAAAGCATAAATTTATTTGAATTGGCAGTATTTTATATGCATTGCAGATGTCTAAAATTTTCAACATTACCTATAGATTTATCAAATATTTTGTTTGTCATACTTATAAAACACGAGCAAAATTACAACACCTTATAAGTCAGTATATATAGTAGGACTAGTAGAGATTACAAACAATTGTACTGTTTATAATACACATATTCAATCATGTACGTGGGATATAATGACGTATTGCAATATCATATGTGAGCTATGCTAAAAGAAATTGTCAGAAGCTTTTTCTGAAGAGTTAGAAAATGATTTCTAAATGCATAGAATTTTTCTATTGATAGCTGCACTTTTTTTCAGTGACTTTCCGTGTCATTAACAAGGTAATTTTATGAAAAAGGTTAATTTCTCCATCACTGTTTTGTTACTCTATCAAGTGCTTGCCAAAGAGTGTTGTGTGTTTCATCATGTGAAGTCAGCCACCATCCTTGTTAGTTTTCCCACCTCGTATTAAATAGTGGTCAGTCGGGAGGTACATGTACCCACAGTTCCTAAGAGCCATTGGTCAGCATCTTTAATGCTGAGCTTCAATGTTATTTTTGGCATCAGTGTTTCAAAATAAACATTAACTGCTGCATAAAAATGTTTATTGTTCTCTGTCAGACTTATAAGCTATTAGTTTGTGAAAATTGAATTTAAACTTGTAATATGGACTAAGAAATTGAATGAGGCATTGTGATATTTTTGCATAAAATTGTTTCTAGTGGCACACAAAGAAAACAGAAAACCATGTCAAATTCATTTTTTCTCCCATTAATCTTTCAGCATAGTGCATAGAATATTAGTCTATTGCAGCTGTACAAATCTATGACGTGTCTTAAAAAAAAGCTCAATATGACAGTCTTTCTTTTGTGTTTAGATGCATCTTCTGTATCTTGTTAATAAAATGAGTTTATGATGTGCACAAAATGAGAGAGATCGGAGGGAGAGACAATTGTTATGCATCATAACTTACAGTTATTGTTACCTGTAGCTTTGTTTATAGTCAGAAAATTATATTAAGTATTAAAAGAGTGTAGCATTTGATGTATTTACTGCAGTTATCTTTTTTTTGAGAATTTACAAAACTTTAGAAATAAAAATGTTCATGCTGCTCTTGATGCAGAATAAATAAATAAATTGCTGCTTTTTATACTTAGAACAAAATGTGTGCAATTAACGGGGTTAATGCCTGCATTTTTATGATTTTCTTATTTTCTTATTTATAGTATTACTAATTTGGTTCTGTGATTAACTGGATCATGATTGCCATAAACAAACTTAATGCTTCAGAAGTTGAAAGTTTAATGCTGTAGTTGCAGTATCTTTCTATAATCTGTTCTCAAGGTTGCCATAACTATTTTATACAACAACTGCTGGTGAAGGAAAATAAGCAAAATCTTTTGATCTTTTTAAAAAGTTGTAATGGTATTTAATTTTAATCATCTGAGAAGAAAACAAGTAGCAGCAAAAGTTTAAAGTGTGAACTTTCTACTCTTTTACTTGTTTTTCTGGGACCCCGAGTGGTCTAAAGCACTCTCCATTACAGATCATTGCCATCTCATTTCTGTCTACGTGGTTTTGAGTCTCGGATTCGGCCAATGTGGGTATGTGAGAAAGCTTGCCTGTAGCTTCTCGTGGGTTGGTGGTTCTTTCCGGGGTTTTCCTGGGTTCTTCCTCCGCCATTAATACTGGCCGCCATGTATAGCCTATTGTGTGCTGAAAAATGGCGTTAAACCACACAAAACCAACACCAACACCTGTTTTTGCCAACTTCACCCTATTATGGCTGGAGTCTCAGAGAAGTCATATTAGAATCCAGCATGGAACCTGGTATGAAATTGTTTGTTTTTGTAACAGGGATATGATATTAAAAATTAAAGGTTTCTGGCACAAATTATTGCCATATCGATATTTGTCTGTTAGAGAATTAAACACCCACCCTAATTTCCATTACCATTTATCCAAGATACAAGCATTCATTGTCAAATTTAATGTGTTATACAACTCTAATATTCCACATTATCATTTTGTCTAAATAAAGGACTAGCCATTCTCCTCATTGCCAAACTACTTAGAAAGTTTATATCATTTTAACTATGGTAAATTCATTATATTTAATTTAATTTTATAAATTTCACTGTAAGGGGTTATGTTGTTTCAACAGAAGGTTCATTGCTTACTTGGTCTTTAATTTCATGATTTGTTGAAATGACAAACTCCATGAAAATTGGTACCCCATGAAAAATGGAGACCATAGTATTTTTATATACCTGTAAAATGTTAGTAGCAATAGACATTTGATATTCACCATTGCACCATTTGCATTAATTTCAGCTTGTATGAATCTGTTATGGATAACCTGTGCTGTATGAATCTATTACTGATAACCTGTGCTGTATGAATCTATTATGGATAACCTGTGCTGTATGAATCTATTATGGATAACATGTGCAGTATGAATCAATTATGGTTAACCTGTGCTGTATGAATCTATTATGGTTAACCTGTGCTGTATGAATCTATTATGGATAACCTGTTCTGTATGAATCTATTACTGATAACCTGTGCTGTATGAATCTATTACTGATAACCTGTACTGTATGAATCTATTACTGATAACCTGTGCTGTATGAATCTATTACTAATAACCTGTACTGTATGAATCTATTACTGATAACCTGTGCTGTATGAATCTATTACTGATAACCTGTGCTGTATGAATCTATTATGGATAACATGTGCTGTATGAATCTGTTATGGTTAACCTGTGCTGTATGAATCTATTATGGTTAACCTGTGCTGTATGAATCTATTATGGATAACATGTGCTGTATGAATCTATTACTGATAACCTGTGCTGTATGAATCTATTACTGATAACCTGTGCTGTATGAATCTATTATGGATAACCTGTGCTGTATGAATCTATTATGGATAACCTGTGCTGTATGAATCTATTATGGTTAACCTGTGCTGTATGAATCTATTATGGTTAACCTGTGCTGTATGAATCTATTATGGATAACATGTGCTGTATGAATCTATTACTGATAACCTGTGCTGTATGAATCTGTTATGGATCACCTGTGCTGTATGAATCTATTATGGTTAACCTGTGCTGTATGAATCTATTATGGATAACCTGTACTGTATGAATCTATTATGGTTAACCTGTGCTGTATGAATCTATTATGGATAACATGTGCTGTATGAATCTATTACTGATAACCTGTGCTGTATGAATCTATTATGGTTAACCTGTGCTGTATGAATCTATTATGGATAACATGTGCTGTATGAATCTATTACTGATAACTTGTGCTGTATGAATCTATTATGGTTAACCTGTGCTGTATGAATCTATTATGGATAACCTGTGCTGTATGAATCTATTATGGATAACCTGTGCTGTATGAATCTATTATGGATAACCTGTGCTGTATGAATCTATTACAGATAACCTGTGCTGTAGGAATCTATTATGGATAATATGTTCTGTATGAATCTATTATGGATAACCTGTGCTGTATGAATCTATTACTGATAACCTGTGCTGTATGAATCTATTATGGATAACCTATCAATATAAATCTATTGTGGTTAACTTATGCTGGTTATGTGCATATTACCTCAACCGCTTGCTGAAAAGATTACAGCAATAGTGAAGTGACATTTGTTTGGAAGGATTCATTTTGTACAAATGTTAATCTGTCACTTGTTTTCAGTGTACCTTTTTTTCTTTTGGCACCAGGTGGTAGCAATACAGCTGGCCTGGGAGGGTTTGGTGGTCCATACAGACTGGATGCTGGTCATAATGTTACTCAAGTCCCACAGTGGCAAAAGGATAATGTCCCAGAGGAGGTTTGTATTCATTATAGGTTGACCACATTACATGCCGGAGTCCTACAGTAATCACCTGTTCAATCCATCCATCTGTCTGTCGATTCATTTAAACATAGCTCTGTAACACATAATTGGATGCCATCTGATAGTTGACAGGTTTTCAGGTCCAATTTTGACTGAGTTATTGCCCTTTTTCAACCAGTTTTCAATCATCATAACTACAGATCCTTGTAACCAGCATAGTTCAAGAACCAGTCAGCTTGTTATGATCTAATGTGGTATGAACATTGTCGCATAGACTTTTCTGTGTCAGCTGTGGGTTTAGTTGTATTTGGAGGAGTTATGGTCACATGATATCTTCACCACAATATTTCTCAGATTTCAACCACATTTGGTTGGTGACTTGAGACTGGTGAGATTTTGAATGAGTTTAGTTTCCAGTATTTTGCATTGTTATTTACAGGAATTATGGCCCATGATTGCTTGTTGATTCCACATTGTCATTTACAGGAATTATGACCCTTGATTGCTTGTTGATTCCACATTGTCATTTACAGGAAATATGGCCCTTGATTGCTTGTTGATTCCACATTGTCATATACGGGAATTATGACCCTTGATTGCTTGTTGATTCCACATTGTCATTTACAGGAATTATGACCCTTGATTACTTGTTGAGTCCACATTGTCATTTACAGGAAATATGGCCCTTGATTGCTTGTTGATTCCACATTGTCATTTACAGGAATTATGACCCTTGATTGCTTGTTGATTCCACATTGTCATTTATAGGAATTATGGCCCCTTATTGCTTGTTGTTCTGACTCTCATCTTGGCAGCAACTACTTCATGGCTAGGTGAACTTTAGACATCCATATTCCCCTAACTTTCAGAGGCAGGCCAAGAGGGGGAGTAAAAACTGAGTTCACCTCTGCCAAGCTTCTCACCATCCAACAGTAACTTGCTCTTCCACATGCCCATTAGCAGCCCTCTTGTGGGTGCCAGACTCCTGTTCTGCCATACTTGGATCAACCTCTTCCCGACAATTGATTGGAAGTCATTTCATAGGGACTCTTGAATGACTTGGACAAACTAAGTCATTTTTGGAGGTGTTCTGGATGCCATTCATTGAGGGCCCCCCCTCTTTTATCCTCTTCTTTCTTGATGGAGATCCAATGTAATCCCACAAAGATGAAAATATTACTAGGTTTTTATTACAGACTTTTTCTGGTCATGAAAGCCAATGGAAAATTGAGACCAGTTATAGACTTGAACCAGCTCAGTCAGTTTATTGTTGCCCTGAAGTTCAAAATAGAGACAGCATGGTCCATTCAGCTGTTAGTGTGGTGCGATGAATATGCAATCAGCATTGATCTGTTCAACGTACCCATATATCTCCTCACATGGCTTCTAACAAATTCCTTTGGTTTTGCCACTGCAGGACAAAGATATGGGACAGCACACAATCCCACTTCAGCATATCATCCACAGTGATGGTGGTAAAACTGGATGATGTTCTGCAACAGCAAAAAAAACAACACTTGGTTAATTTTGTTTCACTTTACAATATGAACAGTTGTCTCTCCCTTCTTCACAGTGTAAGATGGATAGCCAGTATAGTTTAGTACTAAATATTGAGTTCTTATTCATCTCGAACTCTTCATATGGACTTTCTAGCATAGTAGCACCCACTTTTCGGGCCATTGAGGTCACCAGATTATGACCTTTAGTGAAATCCACCACTTTCTGCTTCATTGGCAAGACAGGGAGTGGCTATTGGTGGTAAAATATTTGGAAGCCTTCCGACCAGAAGTCACAGTTGGTACAAATATCAGTTTGTCGGATTAGGTGGCACACTTGCTGCCTTACAGTCAGAAGTAAGTGGGCAGTAAAAGAGAAGGCTTTTCACATCATTCTCTTGAAAATGAAGGCCATTATCCAAGCTTGAAGGGAGGACATCTGAGAGAGAGGATGGTTTTGATAATGTCAGACAACTCAACCATGGCAAACTACCTCTTCAGACAAGGGTTGGGGGACATAATCACTGGAGCTTTTTGGTGTGCCTAATAATTTATATGCATACAAGTCTGACATATCCTGGCCAGACCAATACCCAGGTCAGTTCATTATTGAGGAGGGGCCAAATGCTTTATATAGAGTGGTCTCTACACCCGTCCATCTTTCTATAAGTATGCATTCTATGGGGCTTACCAATGATATGTCTATTTGTGTTGAGTGGAACAACAAACTGCCTACAATTGTTTCTCCATTCCTGAATCCGTAGACCTGGTTGACTGATGCACTGTCAAACAGCTGGGTGGAGCATATTCCTTCGCCAGTGTGGTTTTAGTATCACAACTAATCCAGAAGATATGGAGCAAGGCTTGCAAAGTAGTTATGTATGTCCCTCTCCAATGGGACATATCCTTGGTCAGCTGTGTGCCTGATCTTGTGACAGAGGTTCCCTGAAAAGTTGTAGTGACCCTCACAATTGGCTCATGCAACTGAGGTCATCAGTATTCCATCCATGTCTCGTTAAACACCTCCTTATGCCTTGCATAAAAAGTTATGTACTTCAGTCAGAGAGAGGATCTTGGCAGCTTGAAGTTCTCCACTTTGAAGGTGTATGAGGGGAAGTGGCACATTTTCATTGACTAGTGTCATGTTATCGACTTCACACTACTCTTAGCCACCATCATCCAGTTGGCTTACTTTCATCTTTTCCTCTTTGAAGAAAAAAACATTGGTCCCTGTCATGATCATGGTTAATATTCCATGATTTTAGAAATGTTCATTCATCATGGATGGGTCAATAGTTCTCACAAAAAGGATGTTACCAACTTTCTGTCCAATTTCAACTCATCCAGGCAGTGCTCATTCTCACTCTCCTTGCCCCAACCTTTTCTGGGTCTTGATGTGGCTCACCACATTTGAGGCCCAGTTTTTTTTACCTCACGGAAGCTGTTATCATTACAAGACTTGCTTCCTGATGGCACTTTTTTTAAAAAAGATTTTGTGCAAGGTGAATGAGCCACATGTTTTGTTCATGGATCAGAATTATGCGCAGTTTCCTTTCCACAGTTCAGCTGTACTAATGGTGCAACCTAGTTTTGTCTTTAAGACCCAATTATCAATTACTACAGGCAACCAAAATAACTATTCACCTGCTCTCTGTGATTGATCCGTTGATCAAGGTGAAGCTTCTGGACCTGTTCAGCACATTCAAATGCTATTTGATTTGCATGGAGAATGTCAAAGCACCCACAATATCACCTCAGTCATAACCTTACCAATTAAGACCGGAGAGCAAAATGTAACCTGACAGGCTCTGGCCTCTTAGTTAAATTGGTTTTGTTTGACTTTATCAGTATACTCTGATCTCTTGCAGGACAATGTACATCTCATGAAGTCCTCGGCCTTTGAAATATGAGCCTGGCCATCAAATGTATGTTCCAATTCAATACAGTGTCAGACCAAGTCTACTTTCTCTAGCTTTTTGATGTGGCCTCAATTCCAAGCATGGCCACATAACTTTCACTGGCTTCACCCAGGAAACTTTGCTGGTGAGACAACAACTAGGTGAAGAATCCCACAGGCATCTCTTTCAAACAAGTATAAGTACATAATCTTTGATTGTGCAGCCTTCTCATTTGGAGAAGTTGATCCTTTATGTAGAGTGGTTATTGTGCTTCTGCAGGGTGATGTGGATAGAGACTAAATGCTCAAGCATTTTGCCTTCCTTTTCTCAGTTCTCTTATTGTTAATGTCATATGATAATGTATTCGATAAGAAAGGACATTTTTTTTGTTGTAAATTAGGTTTCTCAGAGAATACTTACCAGATTACTTTACTATTAGTCCATTCCCCAGAAATGTGATCATCCTGTTTTAGTTTTTGATTAAGAAAAAACTGTTAAACATACGGGATACATGTGGCCACATTGCAAGGGCATGGGAGGTAATCTGTAATGGTTATTTTCATTCACTTATTTGATATATAGATGGAAAAATGTTTATGTGTCTTTGAGAGAGAGCTGGATTTGAAGGCAGCATGGGTAATTCCTAATATTAATGTTCTCAGAGGAAATTAATCAACTAAAAAAAGATTCTTTTGTTTAAAAATGAACATGATAAATAAGTATAATGAAATGCAAGATTTAGCAAATTAGAAATATTATAATGTTTAATATCAACATATAATTGTTTTCTCTGAATCAAACAAGAAAATAATTGTTATTAGTAACAAGTATACATCTGTTGTCATCAAAATTATTTGCAGTCTTGCTTTGATCAGTCACTCACTTTTGCAGTTAATGAATTACCTGAACGATAATTTGCAGTTAACGAATTCCCTGACCAATACATGGTAACTTGGCCAGGGTTGAAAGAACAAAAGATGTGCAGACTATGGGATACTATACATGCTCATTCCACATTGATAATGGATATATAAAATAGGATTTTAAAATCTGATGTATTTTTAATTATAGAAACTTTCACATTTTTAAGGTTTGCTCTTTCTTTCAAGGTGAAAAAAGCAGCCAGAGAAATGGCAGAAAAAGCATTCAAAGAAAGGTTAGTTTAACACATGAAACGTCATAAGTGCATGCCCAAGTTGAAGTCCAGTTCAAAAGTCAGTTATAGCCTTAACCCTTTACCTCATAGAGCATAGTTACAAAGTGCAGCATGCTATAAATAGAACACCTGTTACCTATTCAACTCCATATGCATAGGCCTGCCTGTTAACTGTTAAGCAATGTAGTGTATGTTACATTTAACAGAATTTTAACCATTTTTAATTTTTGGTACACATCAATTATGTGTGGAAAAATTTAAGAGTAAAGTCTGATTGTTATTGATGTGTAATTATTTTTCACGGAAGAATTTTTATGTGCTTTAAAATCTTGAGAGAACTTGTTCACCATCATGTCAGTGAGGCCGCATGACCAACCATAGCTGCCATTTCTCATACTTGAAATTTACAAGTTTTTCATCTGCATCTACATGACTAAGTCATCTGAAGTTGATAATTTATAAAAACTAATTGCTGCCTGCATCAATTTCAGAGCCTTTACCTAAGTTATTGAATCTTTCATAGTTGTGATGCTAATCGTGAAAACTTTGTACGTACTGAATGAAATCCACGACCGCCATTTTGGAGAGTGGAGATTACAACCCAGCTACTTTAAATAGCAGATATGGACCAGTGCATAAACAATGACCATGAGATTTGACGTAATTGTCATTCACAGAAATGAATGTAGTATCTAATAGGGGGTTTTCCCCAAGGGTGGCACTATGATAAACCGGCTCAAAATGGCTGATGTTTACAGCAGGCATCAAAAGGCGCTTCCATGCAAATGGAATAGAGGCGTCCAAAGACGCTTGCATGAGGTAAAGGGTTAAATGGGTCATAAACCTAAACTTGGATTGTATAATTAATTGAATGATTGATATGCTTAAGTTATTAATGGGTTATTATAGCATCATTAGAATGAAAGAATTAATATTAAAATATGCAGATGTTGAATGTGCACATGAACAAAAATATGGAAGGTATGTACATTTAGCTTGTGTCATCCTGGATCATGGGTCATTACCAAAGGGTGAGGATTTTTGCCATTTTGTCTCAGCAGGTCAGTGGGTAAGTAAGCTGTGGTCTTTTTATCTGCATGATGCACCGTCTGTCATCCATCTGCTCATCAACACTTGTTTGTCAAAACCCTGGAGGATACATTCTGACTACATTTCACTTAGGTTTGGTGTGTAAGTCCATGTTATTAAGACCTTGGATGACTTAAATTATGAGTAGCATCCATGCATATTAATGAGGTGATCTTGCATCTGATTGGCTATGCTTGGGAACTCTCTAATGGCCGTATTTCTCATCAAATTTTGATAGGATTTGGTATTTAAGATTATATTTCTTATTAGATTTTGATTAGATTGGGTGTGTAAGCTTATGTTATCTTGATCTCCAATGATTTCAGTTATGATTGACATCCATGCAGATTTATGAGGTGATCTTTCATTTGATTTGCTGGGATTTTGAGCAATCTATTTGGATATCATTTTCATCAGTGTTGGTTTGTAGGCACATGTCATCAAGATCTTGAATGACTTCATTCATGAGTGACATCCATGCAGATTTATGAGATGATCTTGCATCTGATTGGCTGGTGTTGTGAAGGTCACATTTCCTGTGTCATCAAGATCTCAGATTATTGAGATTATGAGTGACATCCATGCATATTAATGAGGTGATCTTGTATCTGATTGGCTGAAGTTGTGAATAACCTTAGATCATATTTCTGAACAGATTTTTATCAGACTTGCTGTGTAAGTTTGTATTGTCAAGATCTCACATGAGTTTGATATGAGTGAGATCAATGCATATTAATGATAATGTTCAGATGATGGGGATCAAACCCACTCGTTATGAGTGCAACATGAGAGTACTGTCCAGAGTGACACCTAGGTTTCATACTGACTGTGTGAATTTAATGTTGGTGTTACTGATATTTATTGTTTGAGGTAAAGGATGTGACTGAGAAAGTCTTTGTGTTGTGATCAGAATGGCCTCAGTTTTATCATCATTCGTCTGCAGCTTGTTACATGTCATCCTTGATATCACACCAGAAATGCACCTCTCTGCACCTTGGATGGTAGCATCAACTTCAATTGGGTGGCTAGATTTGTATATTAAGGTGTTGTCACCGTACAATTGGTGAGACACTGGATGATGATCTATGATACTTGAGAGCAACTGAGTGTATAGAATGAAGAGAACAGGTCCAAGAACAGACCCCTGTGGAACACCAAAACATAGATTAACTGGGCTTTAGTGTATTCCATTTGCAGACACAGTTTGTGTCCTGTTGACCAAATAGGACTTGAACCACAGTAAGGCTGTATCATGAATGCCAAATACATGTTGGAGATGGTGAAGTAATATATCATGGTCTATTGTGTCAAAGAAGAACCAAGGAGGGTGAGGACTGTAATCTTTCTGTATCCAAAGCAGAGATAATGTCATTAACTACTTTTAGAAGAGTAGTTTCAGTACTGTGGCAAGGGCAATATGCAGATTGTACATTGCTAAAAAGACTGTTTGAATTTAGATGAGATACAAGCTGGGATAGAACAACCTTTTCTATGAATTTTGATATAAATGGGAGATTGGAAACTGGGTAGTAGTTCTTTAAATCATTATGGTCTAGTGTTGGTTACTTCAGCAGAGGCTTCACGTTGTTTTCTTCAGCAGAGGCTTTACAATGCCAGTTTTAAAAAATGATGGGAATTCCTCGGATGAGAGAGAGGTATTCATAACATCAGTTAGTGAAGGCAATACTGGATCTAAGCACTCAAGCAGCAGTGACGTTGGAGTTGGATCAAGTTCACATGACTTTGGTGCACTCTTCATCACGATTGTATGTACTAAATCCATAGAGACAGGTTCAAATGCTGCTAATGGTTGCTGCTCAAATTCTGTATCCCAACTGCATGGTGATGATGAGTCAATTGAAATTGTGTTGTCAAGCTTATCTCTAATTGTTTGTACTTTGTCACAGAAGAAATTTGCAAGCAGGTCCGGAAGGTCAACTCGAGAGAAGGTAGTTGGAAGTTCCTTGACATTAGTAGCTTGTTAGTAATCTCAAAGAGCTCTTTGCAGCTGGAACATTCCTTGATCTTAGTAGTGTAGTGGGCTGATTTCGCTGCATGGACTATATTTGTGACATTCTTCTTAGTGACTTCATAGATTTGCTTATGAATAGTGAGTCTGGTGGAAAGCCAAAGCCTCTCAGCTTTACAGCAGTCTTTTTTAGCAGTGCGAAGCTGGTCCCTAACACTGCTATACCATGGAGAACACTTTTGAATTGATATTCTACACTTGGTGGCTGGGTCATATTTGTCGAGCAATGAATGCAGGCAGTTATCGAGTTGTTCTGCTGTATCAGGTAGGGAAGTGGTTAGGTTATGTAGGCATACGTACTTTCAAGGTGTGGTTATGAACCATATCTGAGTCATGGTAAAGGGCCTAGTCCCAAGAACAGGGAGAGACCTAAGTGCCAAAAAAGTGATAAAAGAAAAAAGTCATTAATAGATAGTGTAGCAAGTATGTGCTCCATGTTTGTGTTTCCCTCAACAGTTTCAATACATGTGTGAATTTTTATTCACATGCTGATATATGTAGACTATTCAGGTAAGTGATATGAGGCCTCTTTTGGATCTCTTGTTTAAGTGATAACACATTAAGCTTGAAATTAACCATGACGACTGTGACATGCTTTTACTTTTCTTATACTGCAGTAATATGGTCAGTTTCTCATGTAAGGTTAGTTGCCAAATCATGCTTCTTGGAATGATAGTCAGACCTTCCATTTTTCCAGACACCATGTTTTCAATATGTGTAATAATTTTCTAACGTATATAATGTTTCCATATACCATATTTTTCATGATGTGTAATAGTTTTCAATAGTACATAACATTAATGGGCACCAAATACATTTTTAAAGCTGATGAAAAATAAAGATGGAATGTTAACTGAAGACTGTTTACTTGCACTAAAAACTGGGTGATTGAATAAACGACTGTCAAATCATAAAACTGCATTGATTATTATAGATTATTATTATTGCATGACTTACTGAATACATTGTGACTCGGTAAAGTACTGGCATGCTCAAGAACTTATAATCATACAGTTAAAATGAACACAAGTATGTTACAAGTGATCATAAAGTAAAAACATTAAGACAGTGGGCATAATTAATAATGAAACACTTTGGTATGATCAATGGTCATCAGTTTCAAATTGAAATGACATGTAATTGGGGTGGGGTATACTGCTGGCAAGCAAACCAATGGATACAAAGCAGTAATGCACATTTTAATACAAAAATTAGTTTCTGAACCAGTCCAGGTGATTTGGTTTGGTTTCATTTGGTGCTTTATCACACAGCATCACAAGTAGGTTATTTAATACCAAAGCAATTAGAATAAAGTGCCTTGACCAAGTACACACTGTGGTAGCTGATACTGCCTGGTCCAGTGCTAGAATTCTTGTACCCTTTTGATCGTGGGTCTGACAAGCTAACCACTGAGCCAATGCAGCTCCCTAAGAGATTTGACTCATTTACAATTACAATATGGGTCATGGGCATTGGTAAATTTCTAGTAATGATTGAGCCTTGTTGGATTTCATTTAGTTGATATTGTTAATTTCTTTGTCCATTCAAACAGGTTAAGATTTGCCATGGTTCATGAACTTGCCCAATGTTTACAGAAATTAATTAATTAATTATATTATATTTGGCCAGTAACTGATGAATAGGCTGACATTGATTTACAAGCAAAACAGACAACAGTAAGAAGAAATGCAAACAGAATTCTTTATTTGCAAAATAAACACTGAAACACTATTATAAATGTGTTCTTTATTGGCAAGGATATGTTGCAACCTAGCATACCTGGATCACATCCCAACTAGCACTGAACTTGCCAGGTACATCAATAAACATTCCTGACTACCATTGAACTTGCCAGGTACATCAATATAAAAATCCCAACTAGCATTGAACTTACTAGGCACATCAATAAACAATCCTAACTAACACTGAACATGCCAGGCACATCAATAAACAATCCTGTCTAACACTGAACTTGCCAGGTGCATCAGTAAACAATCATGACTAACAGTGAACTTGCCAGGCACATCAGTAAACAATCATGACTAACAATGAACTTGCCAGGCACATCAGTAAACAATCATGACTAACACTGAACTTGCTAGGCACATCAATAAACAATCCTAACAGTGAACTTGCCAGGCACATCAGTAAACAATCCTAACTAACACTGAACATGCCAGGTACATCAGTAAACAATCCTGTCTAACACTGAACTTGCCAGGCACATCAATAAACAATCATGACTAACAGTGAACTTGCCAGGCATATAAATGCACAAACCTGGCTAGCATTGAACTTGCCAGGTACATCAATAAACAATCCTGTCTAGCAATGAACTTGCCAGGCACATCAATAAACAATCCTGTCTAGCAGTGAACTTGCCATGTACATCAATAAACAATCCTGGCTAGCACTGAACTTGCCAGGCACATCAATAAACAATCCTGTCTAGCACTGAACTTGCCAGGTACATCAGTAAACAATCCTGACTAGCATTGAACTTGCCAGGTCCATCAGTAAACAATAATGACTAACAATGAACTTGCCAGACATATAAATGCACAATCCTGACTAGCACTGAACTTGCCAGGTACATCATTACACAATCTTGACAAGCACTGAACTTGCCAGGTACATCATTACACAATTCTGACTAGCATTGTACATGCCAGGTACATCAGTACACAATCCTGACTAGCATTGTACATGCCAGGTACATCATTACACAATTCTGACTAGCATTGTACATGCCAGGTACATCAGTACACAATCCTGACTAGCACTAAACATACCAGGTACATCATTGCACAATCCTGACTAGCTAGCACTTAATATGCCAAGTGCATCATTACACAATCCTGACTAGCATTGTACATGCCACGTTCATCAGTACATAGTGATAACTAGCAGTGAACATACCAGGTACAAGATTACACAATCCTGACTAGCTAGCACTGAACATATCAGGTACATCAGTAAACATTGCTGACTAGAACTGAACTTGCCATGTACATCAGCAACAGTCCTGACTAGCACTAAACATGCCAGGTACATCAGTAAACAATCCTGACTAGCACTGAACTTGCCAGGCATATCAATAAACAATCCTAATAATAGAGATATTAATTTTCCAAATAAGATATTCAAGACAAATAATAATTGTTATCAACATATAAATTATCAGGAAAGAGAAAATAGTAATTATTACCTGGATATGTATGGTAATGTTGTTGTTGTTGTTGTAAGGTTTAACGCCATTTTTCAGCACATGATAGGCTATACATGGCAGCCAGTATTAATGGCGGAGGAAGAACCCAGGAAAACCCGCAGGAAGAACCACGACCCACGAGAAGCTACTGGCAAGCTTTCTCACATTTCCACATTGGCTGAATCTGAGACTCGAACCCACGCAGACAGAGGTGAGATGGCAGTGATCAGTAACAGAGAGTGCTTTAGACCATTTGGCCACTCGGGGCCCCCCCCGTATGGTAATGACGGGAGGTAATTTGACCTAGATTGAAGACTTCAGTGACTTTGTTAAATTTTTGTATTTATTCAGTTTCTTGGATACTTTAAGCCACAGAATCATTTATTTTTTATGTGTTATTAGTGGGTACAACATCATTACACTGAAAGGAGGTAACTGATGTATTTTCTTGCTTTTATTCTTGTGCTAGTTGCAGGTACACTTATAGCCACTGTGTCATGTAACAAATGAACATGCACTTGTGTGATTTGTACACTATTCTGCCCAAACTAGGTTACTTTGACCTATTGTTCCCCCTCCACTTGGCAGAAGCTCAACATAACAATCACTTTGGAATCTGTATGCACATCTGTACATCCATCCATATGCCCATCTACACACTTAATTTCAGATTTGCAAAACAGGTCAAGGGCATTCTCAACATGTAGGTCATGTCTATTGATATTAATACTGCATATGCATACTGTTACGGAAAGATTGATTGATTAATTTAATTAACTGATGGATTGATGATGAATTAAATTGATTCATTAATTGATTCATTCATTTAATCATCCATTCATCCATCAATCCATCAACCCATCCATCCATCCATTTATTCATTCATTCATTCATTCATTTCCCAAGACACCATAATATTTATCCATGTTATACCAGTAATGTCTTATTTTTATGTTTTGAAACCTTAAAACTATGTGCCTTCATTAATTATTTTTTCCTACATTTGCTTGCATTGTTTGTAGGTTAAGAGAGATTCATATGAGTGAATATGATGGAGAAACCTACGAGACTTTCTCAAAAAGTGTCCGCAAGCAAGTCAAGTCTTTAAGGGTCATTCTAGACAGTCTGCAGGTAATACCAACAAGCATGTTTCTGTCTTGCTTTCTTTATTTCTTGTGTTTAATGACAGTCTTCTGTAATTTTAGGTATAATAACAGAGAAAGTAGAAGGAATCCTAAAAGCAAGATAGAAATGTTTTGTAATATTCTGGGTAGGATATAACTTGTGACCCGCCAGCCAAGAATGCTACTGCTAATCGATAAAATGAATATTTGTACAGTATGTGGACCATTATATTAGGGTTGACACAGTCTACAAAATAACCAGAAATAAAATGTCCTAGAGTTTCCAGTCTTGTTGGTCATAGGTATTCAAAAAAACAAGTGAGTTTGTCATAGGTATACTCATGGAATTTTATAATGGAAGAATAATTATGATATGCTGTGCTAGTTTGAAATTCCTTTGATTTCATCATCTGAATGATTTAGTCTTGCATCATTTAATTGTTCAATTTTCAAACATACTTTATATTTTTGTGAATGTCTATTAAAACTGTCTTGAAAACATTAGATTTTTTACAGGAATTTTGTGTGCAATATAAATTTTAATTTCTGCTTTTTCTAAAGTGTCGTTATATTGGTTATTCAGGCCAAAGGAAAGGAGAGGCAGTGGTTGAAGAATCAGACGTATGGTGATCTAGATGATGCTAAACTTATTGATGGACTTACGGGAGAAAAATCTGTTTACAAGCGTAGAGGAGAGAAGGAACCAGAGGTAAAACACTGAGTTTAGCAAATGATATGCCAAAGAAAAGCGTATGAAGGACATTTTTAAATTATATTTCACATTAAACATAATCTTTACTTTACTGAGTCATAATAATGATTTTGTCTGATTAAGAGTGTCTGTGTTATTTACAGGTTTCATAATCATCAGTTGAGATTAGAGTAGACTACACTTAATATGCCAGCATCAGTTTAGTGTTCATTCAGGATTAGAGTAGACTGCACTTAATATGCCAGCATCAGTTTAGGGTTCACTCAAGATTAGAGTAGACTGCACTTAATATGCCAGCATCAGTTTAGTGTTCATTCAGGATTAGAGTAGACTGCACTTAATATGCCAGCATCAGTCTAGTGTTCACTCAGGACTAGAGTAGACTACGCTTAATATGCCAGCATCAGTTTAGTGTTCACTCAGGACTAGAGTAGACTACACTTAATATGCCGGTATCAGTTTAGTGTTCATTCAGGAGTAGAGTAGACTACGCTTAATATGCCAGCATCAGTTTATTGTTCACTCAGGACTAGAGTAGACTATGCTTAATATGCCAGCATCAGTTTAGTGTTCACTCAGGACTAGAGTAGACTACACTTAATATGCCAGCATCAGTTTAGTGTTCACTCAGGACTAGAGTAGACTACACTTAATATGCCAGCATCAGTTTAGTGTTAACTCAGGACTAGAGTAGACTACACTTAATATGCCAGCATCAGTTTAGAGTTCACTCAGGACTAGAGTAGACTACACTTAATGCAAGTATCAGCTCATCCTTCCCTAAGGACTGGAGTAGACTACACTTAATGCAAGTATCAGCTCATCATTCACTCATGGTTACAGTAGACTATGCCTAATGTAAGCATAAGCTCATTGTTCACTCAGGACTAGAGTAGACTATGCTTAATGCAAGCATAAGCTCATAGTTCACTCAGGACTAGAGTAAACTATGCTTAATGCAAGCATAAGCGCATAAGCTCACTGTTCACTCAGGACTAGAATAGACTGCTTAATGCAGGCATGAGCTCATTGTTCACTCAGGACTAGAGTAGACTACACATAATGCAAGCATAAGCTCATTGTTCACTCAGGACTAGAGTAGACTACACATAATGCAAGCATAAGCTCATTGTTCACTCAGGACTAGAGTAGACTATGCTTAATACAAGCATAAGCTCATTGTTCACTCAGGACTAGAGTAGACTACACATAATGCAAGCATAAGCTCATTGTTCACTCAGGACTAGAGTAGACTATGCTTAATGCAAGCATCAGCTCATTGTTCACTCAGGACTAGAGTAGACTACACATAATGCAAGCATAAGCTCATTGTTCACTCAGGACTAGAGTAGACTACACATAATGCAAGCATAAGCTCATTGTTCACTCAGGACTAGAGTAGACTACACTTAATGCAAGCATCAGCTCATTGTTCACTCAGAACTAGCAGGGGCCCCGAGTGGCCGAGTGGTCTAAAGCGCTCTTCGTTACGGATCACTGCCATCTCACCTCTGTCTGCGGCGGTTCGAGTCTAAGATTCAGCCAATGTGAGCATGTGAGAAAGCTTGCCAGTAGTTTCTCGTGGGTCGGTGGTTCTTTCCGGGGTTTTCTGGGTTCTTCCTCCACCATTAATACTGGCCACCATGTATAGCCTATCGTGCTGAAAAATGGCGTTAAACCCCACAACAACAACAACAACAACAGAACTAGCATAGACTACGCTTAATGCAAGCATAAGTTCACTGTTCACTCAGAACTAGCATAAACTACACTTAATGCAAGCTTAAGTTTTGTGTTCACTCAGGACTAGAATATACAGCACTTATAATACAAGCATCAGCTGAGTGTTCATTCAGAACTAGTGTAGTCATCACTTAAATAGTTTATCCTTGAGATCACCATTTATTTAGCACATCAATCATTGTCTGCATATAGATTTGGCAATTCAGGCTCTAAGTAGAAGCTCAGATTAATTTGCTTTACCTGTATCAAAGGTTATTGGGGATATAGATTTGTTATGTTTGGGCTGTGTGATTATAGTAATTACACCATATATATTGAAAAATGTTTCATTTACTATATTTACCTGTTGAAAATATGAAAATTCTGTTTTGCTTTATGATGATATCAATAGTTTTCTTCAAGGATAATTTTAGTACAAGGACTACTCTGGACAGTACTCTCACATTGCACCAACATATCATGAACATACGCAAGGCTGCATATCTTGAGCTGAGACGCACGTTTGGAACTCTCTGCTGTTTAAAAAACATGATTAGTTATATGATGCTAAAAGTGTTGATTCCCATATAATAGTATCTTGTCTTTCCTAAACTGGGAATTACACTAGCTTAGGGGGGCCCCGAGCAGCCGAGTGGTCTCAAGTGCTCTCCGTTATGGATCACTGCCATCTCACCTCTGTCTGCGTGAGTCTGAGTCTAGGATTTGGCCAATGTGAGTATGTGAGAAAGCTTGCCAGTAGCTTCTTGTGGGTCGGTGGTTCTTCCCGGGGTTTTCCCAGGTTCTTCCTCCACCATTAATACTGGCCGCCATGTATAGCCTATTGTGTGCTGAATAATGGTGTTAAACCCCACAACAACAACAACAACACTAGCCTAGCTGGTAGAGCATAAGACTCATAGACCAAGAGTCTTGTGTTTGATGCCAGCACAAGTCAAAAGCCTCAGTGTACCTTTTGAAAGGCACTTAGTGTCTATTTCTACAGCATGGTATAGCCAGTAATGAGTTAAAAGTACCATTAAAACCAACAATTATAAACTTTCCCCAAATCCGTACACTTTGTCCTGCACTTTGTATTAGATCCAGTGTTACAACAGTTGTTTCATACACTGTGTATCAGACTCAAAATTCATGACTTATACTGAATAGTCCCACAATTATAAAAGTGATTGGAGAAAGGTGGGTCTCTTTGGCTGACAGATTTCATATAAAAGTGATTGGAGAAAGGTGGGTCTCTTTGGCTGACAGATTTCATCAATATTGATGAACAGGTCAAGAATAAATACTTATGAAATATTATTAAGTTTTGTGTAAGCAGGCTAACTAAGAAAACATTACTGTCCTGTGAAATTTAATGTGTCAGAATATTGATATCCAAATTTCCAATATTGGATATAGTGATTTTATTACAAATGGAGACAGTTATCAAAAACATTATACATTTCTCTGCTGTCACCACAGGGATAAGTAATATGGGTAGATTGTGTCTAAGTACAACATGTGTAATATTCATTGAAGCTTATAATCAGTCTATTATTATCCCTATGGGCCAAATCCAAGGCGTCTGAATAAAACATAATTTCTGTTATTCTATGGACACTTGAGAGAGGGTGCCTTTATTATTATTGAGATTTCTCCTTAAGAATGGATAGTGGAATTCTGGAATTACTTCCAAATTTACCTCTGTGCTTTGTTGTTTCTGTAAAATTTATTTACAAAGTAATTTGGTGGTTTGATGTTTAGCAAGTCATGCTTGAATCATGTGCATTGTGGGGGACTTAACAACCATGTGCCATAGAATTATGTGTTTTCCACAAATACTATAAATGAATTGTTACATCCTGTGATGTATTGTAAAGAAATGAAAATGTTGAAGCGTTGGCATATCCTATACTTCAGTAAAATCAGATCTGCATTGGCATATCCTATACATCAGTAAAATCAGATCTGCATTGGCATATCCTATACATTGGCATATCCTATAGATCAGTAAATCAGATCTGCAGTCTGTTTTAATTTTTCTTGAAATGATCTGCAGAAAGTCTATTATTACCATATGGTCTAGTGGGTATATCATGACCATGGTCTAATGGGTGTATCATGACCATGGTTTAGTGTGTGTATCATGACCATTGTCTAGTGGGTATATCATGATCACCTGATGTAGTGGATGTATATGACCATGATCTAGTGGGTGTATCATGACCACATGGTCTAGTGAGTAGATTATGAACATGGTCCTGTGGGTATATCATGCCCACATGGTCTAGTGTGTATATGATGGTATAGTGGGTGTATCATGACCACATGGTATTGTGGATGTATCATGACCATGGTTTAGTGGGTGTATATGACCATGGTCTAGTGGTTATAATATGACCATGTGGTCTAGTGGGTATATCATAATCACATGGTCTAGATGGTGTATCATGACCATGGTCTAGTGGGTATATCATAATCACATGGTCTAGATGGTGTATCATGACCATGGTCTAGTGGGTATATCATAATCACATGGTCTAGATGGTGTATCATGACCATGGTCTAGTGGGTATATCATAATCACATGGTCTAGTTGGTGTATCATGACCATGGTCTAGTGGGTATATCATAATCACATGGTCTAGATGGTGTATCATGACCATGGTCTAGTGGGTATATCATAATCACATGGTCTAGTTGGTGTATCATGACCATGGTCTAGTGGGTATATCATAATCACATGGTCTAGATGGTGTATCATGACCATGGTCTAGTGGGTATATCATATCATGATCGCATGGCCAAGTGGGTATATCATGACTGCATTGTTAAGTGGGTGTATCATGACCACAACAACTAGTTGGTATATTATGATCACATGGTCTAGTGGGTGTATATGACCATGGTATGTTGGATGTGTGTGTGTGTGTGATTAGGATTTGTAACGTAGCTTTAATAATTTTCCAGTCATATTGCTGCTATGTCTGCAGTGTGTCAGTTTATAGTGATGTCTAACACTAGGGTATCATGCTGCAGACATGTAACATGATGTCCCACCCAGTCACATTATCCTGACACCAGGTGTATCATGACCATGTTCTAGTGGGTATATCATGACCATGGTCTAGTTGGTGTATTTGATCATTGTCTAGTGGGTATATCATGACCATGGACTAGTGGGTGTATATAACCATGGTCTAGTGGTTGTATAATGAGCACATTTTCTAGTTTGTATATTTTGATCAAATAGTCTAGTGGTTATATCATGGTCACAGCATCTAGTGGTATACTATGACAACATGGTCTAGTGGGTATATAATGATCACATGGTCTAGTGAGTGTATCACAACCATGGTCTAGTGGTTATATCATTATCACATGGTCTAGTAGTTGTATCATGATCACATGGTAAAGTCGGTATATTATGACCACATGGTCTAGTGCTTGTATCATGACCATGGTCTAGTGGTTATATCATTATCACATGGTCTAGTAGTTGTATCATGATCACATGGTAAAGTCGGTATATTATGACCACATGGTCTAGTGCTTGTATCATGACCATGGTCTAGTGGTTATATCATTATCACATGGTCTAGTAGTTATATCATGATCACATGGTAAAGTGGGTATATTATGACCACATGGTCTAGTGCTTTTATCATGACTTCATGGTCTAGTGGGTATATCTTGATCAAATGGTCTAGTGGGTATATCATGACCACATATTCTAGCGGGTATATTCTTGCAGTTTTAACTCTACTGGTCATAAATCAGTATAGCTTATGCCATGGTCTCTTATCCAGCATCCATCAACTGCCACCAGACTTTACAAATAAAATTATCCCAAGGTCTAGTTGGTCCTACAGAAAAATGGTGCCCCATAAACTTCAAGTATGACTGTCATGGTGGCCTGTTTGAAAATCATGATACTTTTACTCCTCTACAATAGATGATCATATTGTCATGAAGTTTTCCCAAAATGACTTCAAATGGTGTCTAGTTGGTTCTAAATGAAATTGGTGCTGATCAGACCTCAAATATTTAGTTGACCCTTAATGAAAATGGTGCCAATCTTGCATCCAACATAGCCATCAGATGCTTTCAGCACTCATCAGTTTAAAGGAAGAAATATCTTATCTTGGAATCCCTTAGAGGGGCTCTTGTTCTGAAGAAAAAAATACTTTGTCAGATTAAGAAGCTGACCACAGACCTTGACACAATGAGAGTGCAGTTACTTTGAGCAGGTACAAAGGGCAGATAAGCCATTTTTACAGAGAGGCTGAAGAAGGGAAATGGTGGTTTAATTTACACTACTGATATTTCAAGTCAAAGCATGCTGAAGTCAAATCCTAATCAGACAAAAATGTAATCAGCATGAAACATTAAGTTAAAATGTAAATCATTTTGATTCAAAATATAATTATATTAGAGACAATAAAATTATTTTGGATATTATGCACCTTACCAGTTGTAAATTTTTATTTTTTACATGGATGGTTCGTCTGTCAGTTTTGAAAAAGACTTTTCCAATCATAACTAGTAGCAAGGTGAACTTGGCTTTATCTTTACTGTTATTAAATCTAGTTCAAGTATGCTTGTGTAGAAACTTTTAAATAAAAAATCTTATGTGTGAGAACTATAGATTTCTTAAATAAATTCTTTGTTAATGATAATTATTACTAATTCTAACACAATGTAACAAAAACAAAGCACAAACAAGTTTTGGTAATGTTTGTCAAATTCAACTTTGCTCAAATTTAAAAAATCTCAGGCAGTATAGATTTTGCTTGAGTATGTATAAACTTGGGTACATTTAACATGGTTGCATTTTTGGTATTTTTATATTTTCTTTCCAAGCTGGAAGTCAGACTTCTTTTTTAGGGTGGCGGGAGGCTTTGAATATCATCAATCTTCTAAATACATACAAAAACATGGTCAGCACAATCAGGGGATGTCAAGTCAAATCAAAATGATCAATTATCGTATCAAATCTTTCACCACTATACGTATAACATTTACATAATTGCACTGGTAGACCAGTATAAAACATCCAAACCATTTTTTGTATTAACTGAAATTCACCAGTGATAAAGTTGTGAAACAAATCTTAGTGGTATGATGATCATCAAAATAATTGAGGATGGTATTTGAAAATGACATCCCATGGCAGTTATATAACATACCTCCAACCAGTTAAAATCAATGACTGATTGATTTTGATGAACTAATCATTGATCTTTAATTACTATTAAATCTTACATACAGTTTATACTCCCATTAGGTCAGATCCAGGTGCAAACTGCATAGACCCAGATCTTTCATTGCATAGTGCATCAGCAGGTATGGGTCTGTGTAGTTTGTTTTAAGTAATTAGTAGAACAAGTAACACAGACCATGATCTGCTGGCACATTATACAGTCATAAAACCCACTTCTCTTCTCAACATTTCTCACTTTGTGTTCCTTATTATGACACACTGACAACTATCCTATCTGGGGAGCACAGATTTGATAATGGTTCTTCGAGGATGTGATGTTCAGTTGTTGAATGGTAAAGTACATGTCATCATTGTACAGTAATTGAATCAAGTATCTGAGGGATAGTTAACTTCTTGGAGTAAGCAAGGCTTTTAGAATTTATGTAAAATATTGTAATTAGAAGAATCAAAGTTGGTTGATTCTAAAATTACAGCATGATTATGTCATTACTTTGTATATTGAGAATTTCTACAAATTGGTGTCAGTAGCTGGAAAATTAAAATATTTTTGACCCTTACTGGGAGCTAGAAAGTCCAACATGATGTCAGTATAGTAGAGAACTGGTCATAGAAATGAAAATTGTTATGTACATCTGTGTCTTGTGTAACTTTTGGTACATGACTGTATGTATTTTGTGTTTCATTTTTGGCAAGTAGATTGCATAGGATCTATAAATAGGTGTTGTCAAGTTTCTAATAATAAACCTATTTACAAGTTTGGAGTTATTTATGGTTGGCTAGTTAAGGTCAGGTAGATGAGTACATGAGGTAAGTCAAGTGAATAGGTATTGTGAAATATTAGATTGAGTAGTAAGGTTTTCATGTGGGGTATTTTGTGACATATTGTCTTAATAGACTATTGGTGATGTATATAATTACTTCATTCCTATTTGGGATTCTTATTTCCTGTGTTCTTGTTTTAACATCCATTGGCAGATGTGTTTAATGTCGTGCTTAGATATAATTTGAGAGCTAACATTTCTTTGGACTACTCCTATGAATTACAAAGTGCCCATAGGATTAAATTATTATCCTGGAACAATTATTCAAAGGAGTTCTGGACAATACCATTGTGATACATGAAGACTGTTGGCAGACAAGTATATTCAAGCATCTGGAATTCATTTGGAAGATTCATTTCTTTTGGACTTGTGTTGAACTTTTTTAGGATTATTTTGGATTTAAATCATAAATTCCTCTTATATTTTCATTTTATAACTTTATTAATTAAATTATATTTTAAGTTTTACAAAACTTGATGGATTTGCTTTTTTCTGGTACTTAGTTTATGACCATAGAGTTGTAACAGAATACTGACATTTTCCAGATGGGTTCACCACAAGAGCTTCCAAAGAGGTTGCGACTTCTTGTCGATGTATCAGGAAGCATGTACCGATTTAATGGCTTTGATGGACGACTGGAGCGCGAGATGGAGGCTACGCTCATGGTCATGGAGGCACTTGAAAACTATGAGGAAAAGTTTAAAGTATGTATGCCTGCTGTTCATGCTTGTTTGTCACATTCAAATTTCATTTGACCTATTAAATCCTAAAGAGGTCAATAATGGAAAAAATCAGTACCTGATACAATTCATTTTTGTAGTTTTCTCTCTTGTTTTCCTCAGTTATTGTCATGTAATATTATGAACACTTAAATACTAATTTTATGACAGTTTTAATTGCTCCATATGCAATTGTTGATTAATAGCTGTCATCTAGAGCCTTGAATAAGAAATTTTAAGTAATTCAATTTTTGATCTTTTTGATGATCACAGATTTTACCACAGTTAGTTCTGCACATGAATTACAATAAGAAAGCTTAAAGTCCCTACAGACAATTATCTGGTAAAAGTGACTTGTATATATTTTGTCAAATACTGAAGTTCTCATATATTATTTGACTGAATCACCCCAGTTCTATACCATTATTTAGCAAAATTAACGCTTTATCATTCTGATTGATGCTGGCCAGTTGTCCTTGTTTGCCTATTAACACTTCAACTCTGTTATAAAGGTCAGAGGTCATCAAGGTATATAATTGTTGTGACCTTACTATGGTAAGCTGGGGATAAAAATTCACTAAATTTCATATTTACTGTGTACATATATTTTATGTTGTAGTATGACATATATACACTTGGGGGAGGATAACTTCATATTTACTACGTATATATATATTACATTGCAGTATGGCATATAGACACTCTGGGGAGGATAACTTCATGTTTACCATGTATATATTTTATATTGCAGTATGACATATAGACACTCTGGGGAGGATAACTTCATGTTTACCATGCATATATATTTTATGTTGCAGTATGACATATAGACACTTGGGGGAGGATAACTTCATATTTACTATGTATATATATTTTACATTGCAGTATGGCATATAGACACTCTGGGGAGGACAGCTTCATATTTACCATGTACATATATTTTATATTGCAGTATGACATATAGACACTCTGGGGAGGATAACTTCATATTTACCATGCATATATATTTTATGTTGCAGTATGACATATAGACACTCTAGGGAGGATAACTTCATATTTACTACGTATATATATTTTACATTGCAGTATGGCATATAGACACTCTGGGGAGGATAACTTCATATTTGCTATGTATATATATTTTACATTGCAGTATGACATATAGACACTCTGGGGAGGATAACTTTATGTTTACCATGTATATATATTTTATGTTGCAGCATGACATAGACACTCTGGGGAGGATAACTTCATGTTTACCATGTATATATATTTTATGTTGCAGCATGACATATAGACACTCTAGGGAGGATAACTTCATGTTTACCATGTATATATATTTTATGTTGCAGCATGACATATAGACACTCTGTGGAGGTAAACTTCATATGTACCATGTACATATATTTTATGTTGCAGTATGACATATACGGACACTCTGGGGAAGATCACAAGCTGGAACTTGTACCAAAAGACAAGGCACCCAAAAACAACAAGGATAGACTAATTGTAATCAAGGTATGCTGGGAAATCATTTTAATTTTGCAATTAAATCATTTAAATACATGTAGAGTGAGAATTTTGAAGAAAAATATAATTAAAAAAAACCAAAAACACTTCCACAAGTTCACGATACAAATTATATAAATTGTGTAAGACAGATATGAATTTTAAAAAGTATAAAAATTACTGTAAACAATACATGCAGCAAGTTTTGACTTCCACCTTTTAAATTTAATAAGTTAAAAAGAAACAAACAAGATCAGAAAATTCACTTTCAAATAGATTTTTTGTGCTTTTTAAAAAAATGAATTTGCAAGAAATTCCTCTCACAAGTGATTATTGTTCACCTGTGGATAATATGTCTTTACAGATTAATAAGCACTGCATAGTTGTACACTTATCTATTGTTTATATAAGTGCCTTGGTAACAACTTTTCTTCCTTTTTATGGCAAAGTATATTACAATAGCTGTGTACCATCTATTCTCACTTATATACCAAATCTAAATGCAAACTGCACAGACCCAGATTTAGCAATGTGCTGTCAGATCTTGGTCTATGCAGTTTGTTACAAGTAATCAGTAGAACAAACAACAGAGTCCTTGATGTGCTGTGCATTATGGCTGAACTACACCACTCCCTTGATAACTCGCACCCTGATAACTCGTGAACCCGCTTATAACATGGGTCAGTCATGTATTCCATTCTTTTTTATACTAGAAGGTACCAAAACATGGACCCCTATTTCTTGGCAATGAAGGAATTTTAGATAAAAATTGGTAACTGAAACCATGATATATTGCGTGTTCTATCGTTGAAAATGGTTGATATGACCTGGAAATATGAGCCAACATTATGAAATTATCAACTTTTAATAAGAATTCATGTATTTGTGTTCAAATTTCTTTCCAGGCAATATTCTTGGTACAGCATGAACAGCTGTATGCAATGAAATTTTGATCAATGAAAATGTCACTAATGCCTGCTTGTGGCATCAATTTTATAAATAAATACCAAATAAAAAAGGTTGTTTTTATCAAGTGAAATTCAAGTATTAGTTCTTTTAGTTCAGTTTAAGTGTAATGATTCTAAATACAATGCATAGTTGTATTCAAACATGAAATATATGAATCTACCATAACAGCTATGTCCGTGAGTGTGTCGGTGAGAACCGAAGTACCAATGTTGTTTTGATACCTGATTGTACAAACATTTGTTGTATTGTTGCAATAAATTAAAAGCTGACCTTGTATTACCATGTTTATTACATCTTTTTTATCAAATAAAGGGGTCAGAATAAATAAAAAGTTAAAATTCATGCAAATCCAACCTGCGTAAGAGCTAGCAGTCCCACTCGTGTCAGGTCAACTCATTTCAAGTGATCAGTCAAACACATGATTCTTTTATGAATGTAATATAATTAAACTACCTTAAATTAGCATACTCATTCAAAAATGTGATCAAAGATAGAAAGACAACCAAGCGAAATGAATACTTTATAAAATAAAATTTTGTTTCACATGTAAGTTTTATTAATTAGAAGCTAGTTTCAGAGTTTGTAGTTAACTTGTAGTTCCTAAATTGGCACTCAGAGATTTTCTCACGGTTGAGAAGTTTCACCATTAATTGTAATGAAATCATGGTATCAGTACTGTACTAATAGAACAATAAAAGAAAAAGAGTTTTGACATTGATGCAGTTTCACAAACTAAATGTTCATGGTTTTTTTTTTAATAAAAGGAATCTGGTTGAATTTGAATCATTAAATAGTCTGGTTCCCAGGTTATGATCATTGCATTGCATTCCACATTAGTAGAGAGCAAAGCAAGGAACATATGGATCAGGGAACCAGACTATTCAACAACAACATAAAGCAGTGATGTAATACACAATGTTTTTGCATAGGTGGCGCTCACCAGTTTCATAATTTGCATAGGTTTAGAATTTTAATGAAAAAGAATTTCCCCAGGTATATCTTAGGTATTATTCAAAGAACCTTTAATTCCCTTTATTTTGGTATATGATTGATTTGTGTAATATGGGTTATAGAGTATACAGCTTGGCCTTACTTCAAATGTGCACCTTTAAAAAAAAACTGCAAGCTCCGCTTGGTCATTTTCACTTCCAGGACTTCAGAGGTAAATTGTAAAAAAAAAAGAGCTGATAACTTTTTTTACATTTCGTATATTTGGTAATTCAGTCAATGCACTTTCAGAAGCTGTTTTTGTCTAGTCTGGCAAAATTCATTTTCCTTATTTTAATAACTGCTAAAGATAGTGTACTTTAGACTAATTCAGGCTACAATATCCAATGAAATTTCAGTCACAGTACACAAAAGTAACATAGATATATGCTAACATTCTCTCCATTGTGCATGTTGCAAATGTAAACAACTTCACCTTACACCCACCACTTTCTCGGACGTTCATAATATCTGTAGAACGCCCCCATACACATAAAGGATTATTGAAACCAGTTGGAATAATGTTATCAATTTCTCATCAGTTGGGCATCTAGAAAATAAATGTCTTTTTTATACATAAAATGAATAACTTCTATAGATAAAGTGCTTTATTCACAGTTATTCCAAACACGATTTTATAATGAGTATTCAGCCATTAAACAGACCATTTTGCCCCTTTCCCCCAATGGTTTTCTTGATGTCCAGCAAGTATGTCATCATTTAATGTTGTTATCAAGGCCCCTCAATAACTCATGCCCTCACTTATTGTGTGGTCTGTAGTTTTTTACCTCTGTGCAAGTTATCGAAGGAGAGATGTTTTAGGAGGCTGCATTATAGAAAATGAAACTTTTTGTTTCTGAATGAGTCTTGAACTCAAGGATTTCTGTGTCATTTCTTTTCTTCTCACCATGATGTGATCAGCTGGTATTGTTGTGACTACAGTTGTCAGATTATGCAGTATGACAAATCCAGGTATTGTAGATACCACATTTGTCAGATTATATCAAATCAACAGGTATTGTGAGCACCAAAATTGTCAGATTATGCAGTTTGACAAATCCAGGTATCATAGACACCAAAATCGTTAGATTGGTTTAGACAATATTTTATTTACCAAAAATGGCATCGTAAAATGAATAAATGTCAGATCATGCAGTATGACAAGTGCATCAGCAATTGCTGCAAATATCGTCGTCAGATTGCATTGTATGACAAATCCATCAGGTACTATAGATTCCTAAATTGTCTGATTACACAGTATGGCAAGTCCAGGTTTGAGACATGCTGGCTTCATAAGAAGTCTGAAAATGCATGGTAGCTTAAGATCTCTTGGTACACCAGTCCAGTATATTAAGAGGTTAATGATTATGGCTTTGGATTGGCAATGTTGTGTTGAGAAACATGTATTGGCTGAGGTTCCAAAGGCAATAAAAATCCACAATGTACAAATTGCTGCACTCTGACCTTTTTATTTTACTCCCAATCTTAATTTTAATACAGTAAAACCTGTCTTGAGAGACCACTGCTATGAGAGACCACCTGTCTTGAGAGACCAGGTTCTCCAAGTACAGATTTAGAGATTATATAGTGTTATAACCTGTTATGAGAGACCACCTGTCATGAGAGACCATTATGTTTTGGCAGAAGAGGTGGTCTTTCAAGACAGGTTCCACTGTATAACATTTTTTTATGTTTCAAAACATACTTTGTCTTCCATAATCTTCCAGAGTAGAGGTTACTGTAATTTATTATTGCTGTGTATATCCAGGACATTGGATATATGCCTATATAGCTTCAAAATAATAAATTATAATAATAATAATACTTTATTCAGTAATTTAAGCCACCGGCCCATATTACAAAATACACTACAAGTAAATATAATGTGCCCCATGTTTTAAAGATGTTAAATATCGTGTTCATCATGAGTATAGATACATAATTTCCAATAATCAGTGCATTATTTTTATAAAGATGTTAATAGATTTATGCAGACATTTTAATATTCATATTATGAATGGAAGGCTTTTGGATGATAAAAATGGTCAGTTCATATGCATAACTTATAATGGTTGCAGCGTAGGTGACTGTATGATATGTTCGTCTGAACTATTTAGGTACATCACCAGCTTTGGGATAGGGATTAGAGATGAATAGACACATTTTCCAATATATTGTTCAATTAGACTAACTCGGCACATGAGAAATGAAGATAACATTTCCCAAACTGTGGATTTTAATGATGAAACTTATTGTGATGTAGAGAACATTAATATTGATACTTGTACCATTATTAAATGGGAATATTTTCGACTTACTGAAGACAATATACAGTCTTTTGTAAGAATGTTTAACACAGCATTTGAAGACATAAATAATGATCTATTCAGATATCTTGAAGCTGATGTTGATTTCTCTCTCAGAATATTTGTTAAGTTATATCAGAGTATAGGTTAAATTTTGCAGACCAGAGGTATGGCACCTAATATGATAACGAATAATGAAGCAACGACTTTGGTGGGATAAAGAATGCGATAAGGCAAAATATAATAAAAACTACTGGTTAAAATGCTTTAAACTCTCAAATACTGAAGCTGGCCTTAAGTTGTATAGAGAATATAAAACAGCTTTTAAATCAGTAATCACATTCAAGAAAAGATACACTAGAGAATTCCAGGTGAACAAATTAACTCAAGCGAGGAAAAACCCTCGACAGTTTTTTTAAAATAATAATTTATTAGTATATCAAAAGTTAAGTAGATATTAAGATGAGATATAACTACCACTTACCATTCAAAATAAAATAAGGTGTTAACCTGAAATGATGATAATATTCACTTTATTTTTGTTGTTTTTAGTTTTATTACTATTATTATTGTTATTATTATTATTTGTTTTTGTATGGCTATTATCTACAGTTAAGTCATGGAAAAATCAAGTAATATTCCTTAAAGAGACTAAGTAACTTTTAAAGTTTATTAATAATGCATGTTGCATTTACAGATTTTTAAAAACATTAATTTGTCCGAATGAGAAACAAGAAGAATTAGTTTAATCAAATTTTTAATGTGAAAAAGGCATAGATAACATAGCCATGTATGAATGTGGGAATAGAACGTTTTTTTACCAAGGGAAATAAGAACAAGAATCAAGTGTCATTTACCTTCCTTATGTATAATATAGGTTTAAATATCCACTATAGATTTTTCTGTCCTGTATAGCCTGTGCATATCAGTTAAATTCAGAAACTGTACAATATATAAATATAAAAGATAGTCGGAATGTGTAAAGGAAAAATTAGAATTGGTTGCACTTTTGTAGGTGTATAATAAAAACAAATGAATATGCAGTAAAAGAAAGACTTGAGATCTCTGCATAATAATTTATAATATGGTAGCTTGTTTTAAAGTAATTGAAAATGATGCCTGATGAAACTGACACATGGATATATCTTTCTAGACGATGCATGCCCATTCCCAGTTCTGTCTGAGTGGAGACAACACTTTATCGGCCACTAAACATGCCATTGAGACGCTGGCTCAGGAGGAGGCAGATGAGCATTTTCTTATCATGCTTAGTGATGCAAACTTTGATAGGTATGGAATATCACCCAAAAGATTCGGAGAATTGCTGAGACAGAACGACAAGGTCAATGCTTATGCCATCTTTATTGGATCCCTCGGAGATCAGGCAATGAGGTAAGGAGATAGCACCTTTCGTTTGATTTCATGTTTTGCGAAGATGTGGTCATTTTAAAACAGTCCTGTGAAATGGTGAAATATAGAATTGAAAAGCAAGACTTTCGCCATAACCTTCATGGTATTGTTTTCATTTCAGTTTCGTTCTACAGCCAAATGGTGCTGTTGGATTTGTAAAGTTTATTGGATTTCTTGTATGTCAGCAAATAGTTGTTTGCAAAGTCATCAGATATATATGTGAGAAATTCAGTAGAAGTCATGTCAGTTCCAGACCCAGTTTTGTCATGGACATCCAGCATAACTGGAAATCCCACACTATCAAGCACCAGACCCATAGAAGTATGGTGCAAAGAAGAGTATTTGGGAACAAGGATTAAAGGGAATTCCTTGTGGTGTGTAGGGGAAGGTCCCATCTCAAAAGTCAAAGTTATAATAATGAAATGTTTCTTCTAGGTGAGGTGATGAATCACAATATTTGAACAACATTAAATTTTAACACATCTTCAGTTGCAGCACATAAGACATCACTTAGGTTTACTGATTTATATTTAAATTTAAGATTGTATTGTTTTTGTGAATACCGATGCAATTACCAGTAAATGTATTTTGCTCGATTCCAGCAGGACGGATTAATCAAACTTAGCATAAACATAATTTCTGCCAAAACATGAGGAATTTTCAAATAAATTTACAAACATAACATCAATCATCATTACTGTATATACTAATTCATAAGTTGAACCCAACTGCAAATGACATAGACCCATATCTGTCATCACATAATGCATGGGCAGATCAGCGTCTGTGTTATTTGTTCTGCTGATTACTCATAACAAACTGCATAGACCCTGATCTACTGGAAAGTTGTGTGATGACAGATCCGGGTCTGTGCAGTTTTCAGTTGGACTCTACTTGTAAATGAATATATATGATAATTCATTCAAGAACAAAACCTAGAGGTGGGGCCCCGAGTGACCGAGTGGTTTAAAGCACCACCATTACGGATCACTGCCATCTCACCTCTGTCTGCGTGGATTCGAGTCTCAGTGACCAATGTGGGTATGTGAGAGAGCTTGCCGGTAACTTCTCATGGGTCAGTGGTTCTTTCTGAGTTTTCCCAGGGTCTTCCTCCGCCATTTAAACTGGCCGCCATGTATAGCCTATCTTGTGCTGAAAAATGGCATTAAACCCTACAACAACAACACCTAGAGATCCATCAGCTCTTTCACTTCTTGTCACATAGACTTGCTTATCAGTAAGTGGAACAAACGACATAGACCCTGATCTGCTGGCACATTATACATTGGCAGATCACGTTTATGTTGTTTGCAGTTGGACTAGACTTACGTGCAATTAAATAAGATTGGACTAGACTTACAAGCAATTATATATGACTGGACTAGATTTACATGCAATTAAATAAGATTGGACTAGCCTTACATGCAATTGTATGAGATTGGACTAGACTTAAACACATATATACAAGATTGGACTAGACTTACAAGCAGTTATATGAGATTGGACTAGACTTGCACACATATATACAAGACTGGACTAGACTTACAAGCACTTATATGAGATTGGACTAGACTCTCACACATATATACAAGATTGGACTAGACTTACAAGCAATTATATGAGATTGGACTAGACTTGCACACATATATACAAGACTGGACTAGACTTACCAACAATTATATGAGATTGGACTAGACTCGCACACATATTTACAAGATTGGACTAGACTTACAAGCAATTATATGAGATTGGACTAGACTCGCACACATATATACAAGATTGGACTAGACTTACAAGCAATTATATGAGATAGTTTGACATCCAGAATATTAGTTTTTTCATGAAATGTTCTCTACTGAAATCAGACCCCAATTAAAACATTCAGAATTGACTGCCCATCTGGCTAGTCCTCCATTTATATAATATTTTTATCACAGAATTTTTTTTGTGTAAATAAAATTGTGGTGGAAAAAGATTACCTTGCTCTAATTCCTCAAATTTTATGCAAGCTAATATATTCCAATTTGAAGAATTTCTAGAAACTAAATTAGTAGTTGCTTGAATGTCGTTATTTTTAGGCATAATGTATTAATGAGTATTATCTTATTAAATGGATCAAACTATTTCATGTTTGCAGATTGACTAAGCAGCTGCCCATGGGTCATTCATTCATCTGCATGGACACTAAGAACCTTCCTCAGATCCTGCAGCAGATCTTCACCTCCACCATGTTACAGTCATCTAGGTGACCTCTCTGTGGATAATGTGTGATTGTGTGTGCAGTTCCGCTGGTGGTCTTAACTGGATAATGTGTTACTTGGCTGTGGATAATGTGTTATTATGTACAGTTCTCTTGGTGACCTTATCTAGAAAAAAATAATATGTAATTCTATTTTCATTTCTCTAGGTGATGTGTATGGATATTGTGGTTTCCAAGTAATATATATATCTCACATTAATGGACTCAGGAGCCAATGCTGGTTGCATACCGTATTTACCGCATATGTTGGGACACCATATTTGTTGGGACACCATAAATTAATTTTAAAAGTAATTTTTTTAAGCACTGTATGTTCTGGGACACATCGTTTTTTTACAGTTGTAAGTTGTGGGACACCTTTTAAATCATTCGAAAATTACATGTCAGAAATTGCAATCCAACTGAAATTTTATTTTTTAAATATAAAACTTGAGATAAAACTCTTTAATCCACTGCAGCAGCATCTCATCAACACAACTCTTCTCCTGCACACGTACGGTCTATTATTTTGGTACATGAATATTTTTTTTAACTTTCTCATACCGTGAAAAATTGTTGGAGGCAACACACCACCTGAAGTGGAAACAGCAAGAACAAAAGGAAGATTTTTTTTCAAATCTGCACTAGTCTTGCTAATTCTCACACTTTTGATGCCCATCTTATCATCAGTCCATCCAGGAATGTGATCAAAGTACACTATAGAGTTTCATCCATGATAATGATCATATTGTCGGCGAAATAATCTGTTTCTCTTCTGGCCATCACGAATTCATCACGTGATTTTATTTTCTCCAAATCTTCTGGATGATGCTAGGTCATCGATGTTAGCGCACGAAGCACTATAGTGCAACTTTAAAAACTGTTACATTGTTTTACTTTATTGTCAAACTTTTCGTGAATACTGTTGAAAAGGAACCAAAGTTAGCTTCCATATCTCGGCCGTCTTTGTATATTCAAAGCTACAAAAATAAATCGGCACACTTAAAAGAATCCAGTAGTTGGCATCTGAGGTCAGCTTGCTTTGCAATAAAATAACCTATGTATTGATATCCTTTAAAAAAATTCGGCTTCCGAGTCCAAAGTCGGCTTCCAACGTCTGCTTGCTTTGTAATAAAAATAACCTTTGTCTTTGATGTCCTGTCAGCAAGTTCAAAGAAGTTTACTGCTGGCTGCTAGTTGTGTTTATTTACCACCAGGACTTATATGTGCTTGGCATCTTTAGTAATAATTAATACAAAGGTGCACTGATGTCTGCGGGTAAATATTAATGATCCTTATGTAACCCGTGCTGGTGAAAAGATTGTCACTTGCGCTCAAATGAATGTGTTTTAAAATAATGATTTTTGTTTGCGAGATACTGGCATACAGTATAGTTCTCTTCTGGCTTTAACGAATTCATCACTTGATTTTATTTTCTCCAAATATTCTGGGTGACGCTGGGTCATCGACATCTGTGCACAAAGCACTATATTGTGTCACTTTAAAATTTGTTCCGTTGTTTCAATTTATTTTCAAAATTCCCGTGAATACAGTTGAAAAGGAACCCAAGTATGCTTCCATATCTCGGCCGTCTTTGTATATTCAAAAAAATATTTAAAAAAAAGAAATCGGCTCACTTCACATGATCCATAGTCAACTTCCGATGTCGGCTTGCTTTGCAATAAAATAACCTTTGTATTGATATCCTTTACAAAATAAAGTAACCAGGGTCGGCTTCTGAGATCGCCTGCTTTGTAATAAAAATAACCTTTTGTCTTTGATGACCTGTCGGTAGGTTCAAAGAAGGAGTTAACTGCTTGCTGCCAGTTGTGTTTATTCACCACCAGGGCTTATATGTGCTTGGTATAGTAAGGATAATTATGTAACCCTAGCTGGTGAAAAGATTGTCACTTGCACTCAAGTGAATGTGTTTTCAAATGATGATTTTTTTTGGCGAGATATTGTCATACAGTAGACCTGGATATAATTCAATCTTGATTATTTTGCACCCAACACCGTGTCATACGTGAATGGCGTCTTCAGGATATCAATTGACTATTTCCCTCTTGTATGCGATTTTGTTGGCTCCAGTTTTCAGTCGGATAACATGTTCAAACCTTTGAGTACAACCACACACATTTGTTTCTCAGTGTTCATGTCAATGAACAACATGGTGTGTGGTATCGGACATAATTGATACACGCTACAGTATGGAAGCCTACGCTACTTATACAGATTTCGTGGAAATATTTTATTCTTTAATGCTCATGTTGAAAAAAGGAATAAATAATAACAACACAAGATTAGTTTCTTTCTTTTTATTATCAATTAAGCGTTTTATTTGTCTATTTTATTGCGACGTGCAGTGGGGGGGGGGGAGCACAAATGCAATACAAATTTATTTCGTTTCTTAAGTCTTGGGACATATGACCAAAGTGAAAAAATGTTTCACCATAAGTTCTGGGACAGGAAAAAAAATTATTATTTTATCGTGTCCCAACATATGCGGTAAATACGGTAAACAATAAATGAGGTCCGATACAAGCCAAGAAAGTGTAGTTTGTATTTTCTGTCTCAAACATGCAAAAATATTTCATTCACTGTCTGAAATAAAACAAAGAAACAAAACCTCCAAGCCCTGGCAAACAGTCGCCACACATGATATTATGCTATCCCTTAAGTCATTCAGCAGAGTAATAAACTTTCACATACATTATTGAATGAAAATTGATATTGCTGTGTTTTGTCTATTTTATTTCAGTACACAAGAAAATGCAACCATAATAAAAAAACACAACCTTAAGATAAAGCAATAGAATCCACCATGTTTTAATCTTATATAAATTGTCTGCTAAAGAAAATAAGAGACATTTAGTGTAGCTCCAGACTTTTCATTCCACTTCAGTTTCAATACATGTATGAATTTGTATTCAGAAACTAAGATGACACTTGAGCAATGCTAGGCTCACATGGGTCTCTTGTTAATCAAATCTTTTGTTATTGCTTAAAACTAAATTAGAATAATTGTTAACTTCATTCCTTGAAATTTGTCAGCGATATGCTCCATGTTTGTTCCCTGGGATGCACACTTGCACAACTTGACTTTTGAATTGAGAATAAACATCAGATTTACATGTCACTGCAGAAGCTGTAATACGCGAATTGATAGTAAGGTCATAGGTCACGTTGTGAGGATGCTATTCTATAGGTAGGACCAATTGGTGCATGAATGAAATCACTCATTGACTTTTAATATGGATATATGAATAGATACATTTAGAGGGATAAGTTTACTTTGTAGAAACAAATGTCTGGCAGTGTACCAAAAAACCTAAGTTTATGATTGGCAGTCTCTATATCGTATTTCATGTTATTTTTCGTACACGAAAAAATAATTATTAATTTCAATGTACGAAAAATTATATGTAAAGTAAATAAATATCATTTTGTGGTAATTACCATGTACGAAAAATAAAGGGATCATACATGACAAGGCCTGTGGAACACACTACAACCTAACGTACAAAACTATTGTACAAAATTGGTCTCATTCTGCTCAACTCAAGAAAAATCTGTTGTTATTATGAGAGAGAGAGAGAGAGAGAGAGAGATAGAGAGAGAAATAAGAAAATAATCTTTATTGTTCAGTTACCTGTCAGTTGTGTTATTCTTTATGTAAACACTACAAGGGCACTATTATATTCCATTGGCAATTAAAACCTGAATAAATAAATCATTTTGGTTGTAATTATGAGATCCATTGTCACTGTGCCACATGGCTATGCAGAGGTAATATAATACTAATTAAATACACTTGACCTTTGGCTTGGTCTTTTTCCAGTAAATACTGGATTGAAGACCAGATTCACCTCTACAAATCAAATTAAGGAGGCTCTACATAGGGAAATGAGGCTACCCATGGGGTATTGAAAATGTGTACGACAAGTCCATTAACTCAAGAAAAATATTAATTTACTGATACTTGTTCTAAAGCCAGTTGAAAAAAGGGCAAATGATTTTAAGAGAGAGAGAGAGAGAAAACAAAATATAAAATATTTTTGTATTATAAACATAGCATGTTATTTTCAAGGACATAATTTGTGATCCGACGTTGGACGAATGCACAAAACAAATATAAAAACATGATGCAATGAAACATTCATAATTGTCAAGAGTTTTACAAGTCTTCCAGCTTAAAACCCTCAAACTATTTACATTCTTCGTCACTGGAAAGACTTTCCAATGGAGCTGCATTGTCGCACCTTATGTAGTGGTCCTCTCTACCATTTAATGCATTTGAAAGGCCAGTAACTTTGAAGCTACTGATTATCATGTCCTTTTTTTTCTTTAATTCTTCACTGGCTTCAAACATCCAGTCAAGCATCTGCTGCTTTGAAGGGGCTGGAATTTTTTTGGTTGCTTCCTCACCAGCTTCCCTGGTTGCAATATTTTTGGAAGTCTGGTCCTTCATGTACGTTGACCATTTCTTCCGCAGCAGTCCATTGAAAGGCTTATTTACATACACATCCAGTGGCTGTAGTTTACTTGTGCATCCACCGGGGATTACTGCCATTGTTGTTCTGGATTTTTTCATGGAGTTTTTTACTCCATCAGTCAAATGGCCACGGAATGAATCCAACACTAGGAGAGAGGGTGTGCGCTTCGTGTGTACTTTCCAAAGTTCTTCAGTATAATCCAACATTAGGTGTTCATCCATCCATGCTTTTTGTTGAACTTTGACGACAACTCCCTTTGGGATTTTTAGATTTTTTAAGTTTCTTTTTCCCCGAAAGATTATCATGGGTGGCAACATGTCACCAGATGCCAGGTTTGTCAATACACAGCTATATGGAGCTTGTCACTGCCGGTATCTCTAATACGCACCTCTCTCGTTCCGACTCTATCAATTATCTTCCCTGGAACCAAGTTGAAATACACTGGCGTTTCGTCCATATTGCCAATTAAATGTTCATCAAATTCCTCATCCTCCCGCATCTTTCTTATATATCGAGTAAAGCAGTCTATTTTTTCCTCTAGGTCTCGAGGTAGTTTTTGAGATATTGAAGTTCTACATCTCAGTGCGAGTCCATTTCGCTTGAAAAATCCATGAACCCATCCTCTTGAGCCCTGAAACTTTAGATTTTCCTCCTGAATAACTGCAGTAGCATAATTTTGTAACATCTCAATTGTTACAGGCACGTGATGGTCCCGCATACAGAGTAACCAGGATAAAATTTCCTGCTCCTTCTCATGCGAATACATCAAGGGTCAGCCGGCACCTGGGATAGATCCTTTCTTTGTCCTTTAAATATTTTTCGAAAAATCCATTTTCATCCAGCTTGATAAAGTGCTTGGTGTAAGGTGGTATTTTTGCAGCGATGGACCTAATTCCACATAGTTTTGCCTCCTGAACAATTCTTATTTTATCGTTAATGTCACATTTCATATACTTTCCTCTTACTGGCGACTTTGCAGTACCAGGAAACTGGCTTTTATCCCTCATATCTTTGCTGTAGTCCAGCTTGTCTACTGCAAGCTCAGGAAATTTGTCAGCAACAATGGGCACCTTTTCAACAGTATCTTTGGGTATGATGGCATTATCTGCTGCATCAATATTTGATTTCTACAGTTCAACATCATCTTTTTCACCTCTGTCTGCGGCGGTTCGAGTCTAAGATTCAGCCAATGTGGGCATGTGAGAAAGCTTGCCAGTAGCTTCTCGTGGGTCGGTGGTTCTTTCCGGGGTTTTCCGGGTTCTTCCTCCACCATTAATACTGGCCGCCATGTATAGCCTATCGTGTGCTGAAAAATGGCGTTAAACCCCACAACAACAACAACAACAACATCAACATCATCTTTTACATTGGCGATCTCAGTAACTGAAGTAACAGACAAGTGATGGGTTTCACCTTTGTCTTTTCTGGGCCATCCAGTTCCAATTTTCTGCCTTTTGTTTGGTGGTTCAGTGCATTTAGGTGGTGGTGAGATAAAAGTCTCTCCCTTTGGCAGGGGTTTGAAGAAACTTAATAATGAAGACATGCCCAAGCATGGACAGACCAAGATCTTTGAAGATATTAACTACTGGTATATATAACTCAAACTCACGGAGTCAATGACTTTTGCATTTATGAATAAAAGTAACTGGGTTTTTATAGTTTTTTTACTGCATTACTATATGGAGCCAATAAAATTAATTGCCAAATGGTCTGTGGTCTTCACGTCTTCCTGTATTGAGCTATTATTACTTTTACTGGATAAATAAACTCAAATGGCTTCTGAACTCGTTTTCAAATGCGTGCTTTGCTTTGTTACACCGACTGACGTAATCAAGAGCGGTCATTAACAACACTGTCCAGCTGTTGATGAATAGCAGTATATATTGTAATGACAACAACAGAACAAATACATCAATCATTATATATTTTCTTGCCGATACAAAAGACAAAGAAGGTCAATAAAATGAATGTGAATAGATTCTCAGTTAACAAAACAGTTGCCCTTTCTGAGTAAGCTGAGCAACGGGCTTTCTACACACTTGTAATTGGTGAATTCTTTGGAAATCTTTCTGTACATTTGAAACTTCAACACAGTAGGGGCATTTTTCGGATTTCTTGGAATTATTGGAATTGAAAGGACTTTTAGGAAACAAGAATTCATTCACCATGCTGTAAGTTAATTTAATTCTTTCACTTCTGTATTTTGAGAAATAAATTATTTTCAATTATGCAAAACTTGTTTGTTTTGCTATTTCTTGTTGCGTAAATTAAGACACTGGAGTCGTAACATGGTATTGATGGCAAAAGTAAAAGATCAATGAGCAAAATTAACATACATGTATTATTTACCCTGCCTGGATTCATGTTTGGTGACACGCTTCTTCTTCAAAATATCTCAACCAGTTGAAAATGAATTGACGACTTGTGCCTCAGTTAAGAACATGCCCAAAGTTAGTCATTACTCATAACTTGCTTAGCAAAACAATACCCTGGTCGTTTGATGTACCTTTGGTATATTTTTTAATCTGTTTGAAATGGGAACCTGTCTTCATTTTTAACAAAATGAAATAAAAATAATGGATAAGTAAAAAATAAAAATGCAACTAAAACAATGATTTTATCTCTTATTCTAGGCTGTAAAATTTAAAGGGCCATACTTTTTTTTATCACATTGGCAAAAGTAAATCTTCACAGAAGATCATTTTATGTACGAAAAATAATAGGATGACTGAAAAAATATTAAATTTTGTATACGAAAAAATATTATAGAATTAATTTATTATTTTTATGGCTTGATGGTGTACGAAAAATTAAAGGGTATGAAAAATAACATGAAATAAGGTAGTTGTTTCTTTATCATAGAGTTACACTAATTCATAGACCTGCAAACTATCAGTCATACATGGAATTTTTTTAATTATCAATTCTTGTGAATCATAGAGGGGTGAGAGAGAGAGAGAGAGAGCAAGTTAATAAGAAGTAAGAATTTGAGAGTTATTTTATCATTTAAAAAATGAGTCGATTGCCACAGTAGTATGCATACATGACTGTTCATAAATTTTACATGTATTAAACAACGAAGTCATGGTTGATATGAAGTTTGTAAATTGGAATAGTATATTTGCATGGAAAAGAAGAGGGTTCACATCTAGCAAAGTAAACAATATACACAAGTCTCCTAAATCTGAACAAATTATTTTGTCCACACTAAGCAAAATTACTTGCTAGAAGACTTATTACAGTAAGACCTCACCATTACTACTGGCCGCCATGCATAGCATATCATGTGCTGAAATATGGCGTTAAACCCCACAACAACAACAGTAAGACCTGATATAAGAGGCCTCTACTATGAGTGACCATCTGTCATTTATGACCATAATCATTGTGTACAGATTGATATAAATGCATTGATGTGAGCAAGCACCTGCTAAATGAAGCTAGAGACCATGATTTTGTTTTGTTTCATTGATGTAAGAATGATTCTTTTGTAAAATCAGTTTTGAGGAATACTTACCTTTTTTTAAGTCTTTGTAACTGTGATTACTGTGTAGATTCTACAGGTGGAGTGCTAATAGTTTTGAACCAGGATGTACAAGAGTCTGATTACCAGTTTTATTAGATTTATATGGTAAAGTTGTATGCTGAAAAATAAAAACCAGACCTTGTACCTGTCAAATTGCCATTTTTGTGCCATAGCAATAAGAATCCCTATTGCAGTTAATTATTTCATATGTATGGCATCATCAATCATGGATGTACCTTGTTAATTCATAGGTTCATAGTGTTTGTTTATTGGTTGTGAAAACGCATTCTGCGCAGATAATATCATAATGGGATATCTTTTCACCATGCTTTCAGTATAGATTGATGGGTTCTATAATGAACCATTGGTCTGGGGAGTCACAATAACATGGATGAATTAGAATTTTGTCTTTCTATCTTATTAAATTATTTTCTTGGTGAACTACAACTCTACATTCTTTGCTGCTTTGTCATTGATACTGTTATTGGAACCAACACATGACATTGAACATACCATCTTTAAAGATCTTGCCTTCAGTTCACCTTAACACATCAGTTAATCCTTTTGTTATTGAGTTTATCCATTTGTTATTTATATCATGGATGACAAAAGGTTTGGGTTTTGGCTGTCATTAAATTTTATTCATTGTTATCACAGCAGATTTTTACAGTTTATGGATAATACCATATTTATCGCTTGTAAGTTGAGTAAAACTGCAGACAACAAAGATCCTGATTTGCCATAGCATAATGTACCTGCAGATCAGGGTCTGTGTTGTTTATTCTACTGAATACTCCTTAGAAACTGCACAGACCCAGACCTGCTGGCGCATTATGCGATCTGACTGTGCAGTTTGCAGTTGGAATCGTCCTGCGAGTACATATGGTAAGTGTTACCTTATAGTTAACTTTGCACTTCAATAATATATAATGATGCTATAATGCCAGTTGATGTGAACTTAAATAAAAATGATAATATTTATGATCAGTGTATTTTCATTGCTTTGTATAATTTTTTATAAATATATGTACTGTAATATTTTAGCACTATGAATAAAGAATACAATATTGGTACAGTAATTATGGATATTTTTCCTTCTTAAACCCAGTTTAATATATGATATATAAAAAAACTGGCCCTTCTGCACAGACCTGTTAGAGAGACTACCTGTCTTAAGCAACCTTGTTTTGTTCATAGAAGGGGTGGTCTCAATAAAGGTTTTGCTGACATTCTCATAAATCTTGAGAAAATTTATAAGGAAATTCTTTTGATGATTTGGGAATTATCAGCATGTAATAAACAATAGCAAATATATGCACATTAAATCCACTATCTGGGTTTTGCAGTTTGTTAGAAGTAATCACTGGAACAAGCAACATAGACCCTGCTCTGTCTGTGCATGATGTGATAGCAGATTAGGGTCTATACTGCTTGCATATAAATCAGTATATACAGTGCTCTTTTTTTGAAGACTAAAATGCTAACTGCTGTAAAACAACATTTTAATAATGGCTTGTTTTTTTAAATTAAAACTAAACTGTCTACAGTAATTATCTGAGAATATAATCATCAGAAAAACAAAATTATTAATATTAGGCTATTTCCAAAATGTTCTTTGTATGTACATGTACCTGGTTACCTAGGGTTTTCTCATCAGCATCATTTCTGGTATTAATAAATCAGAATATAGCATTGTTCATTTGTAGAAATGTTTTACTCGGATGTTGTTCCAATGGCTTCTTCAACTTTGGTGATGTATGGAATCCAGTAATAAAAAATTTCTTTTTGGTGGTATTGTCATAAAGGGCATCATGACAGTAATTTATCTGCTCTTGCTGATCTTAAATTCACATAAGCTCACTATTAAGTTGAATCCAACTGAAAACTGCACAGACCCAGATCTGCTTTTGCATAATGTGCTGGCCGTGTTGAATTCCTTTTTAATCTTGCTTTACTGATTTGTTTTAGTTTGCTAGGCTGTAAGGTCCTTTGCCCATTGTGTGCCACATATTCAGTTACGATATGCATGTTAAAATCTGCTCAACAAAATTCAATCTAATTTGATGCAAAGACTTCTGGCATTTCATTTTTCCTCAAAAACCACACAATAGAGGTTAAGGTGTTGTGTTTAGTTAGATTTTGTGCACACTGTATGCTGTACTGTTATATATGAATCATGAAATGTGGTGATGGGATGCATCTTGGTGAATACACTCCTGTAAGAAAAAGTAAGTTACTGTGACCCATTTATTTGTTTACAGTTTTGTTGTTTTAAGTTCATTTTTCAAGCTCTGTTCATGCAAGAATCATCAAATGTGATGATTGTATGCATCTCTTTTGGTACCACACCCTTACAACAAAAGAAGGACACTGTGACCTGCAGTTAACATTTAGCTGGCATGTTAGATTTTATTCCTTTCGAGAATCATGAAGCTTGGTGAGAGATGCAACTTGATGAGTTCTACTCCCTCATTGCAGAAATCAGTCATTATGGTACATGTTTTATGCTTCACTGACTTTTGTATTTGTTGTTCATTTCTGCCCATGCTAAAATCACGAAATTATCGATGATATGCATCTTTGTTTGTACCAAACCCATATATTAAAAAGCCCACCCTGACATTTTTCATTCTTTTTTTGCATTCTTTATGGATACTACATTCCTAGAATCACGAAACTTGGTGAGTAGATGCATTTTGATACATACTACACCCTCACTTCAAAAATGGCCATGAGAGGCGGAGTGGTCTAGAGCTCTCACTTCCTAGATCACTGTCATCTCAACTCTGCATGGGTTCGAGTCTCAGGCTCTGCCAATGGGGTACATGAGAAAGCTTGCCAGTAGCTTCTCATTGGTCGGTAGTTCTTCATGGTTTTTTTCTGAGTTCTTCCTAATACAGTTTAAGTATTTGTGGTTAGCTCATGACTATACAGACAAGGCTTACTCAAAAGGACCTTTCTAATCATTGCAGGTGGAAGCTGGAATAACATGTTCAAACTTTCCATATTACCAACTATGCGTTGTATATTGTGATATGTTGCTCTTGACAGGTTAACTGTCTGTTGTACATGTGAATGAATTAGATGAAAGGACTGCTTGCTGTTCATGCAAGCCCCCAGCTGTAGTGGCTAATCAAGGTAATTGCTGATGCATGAACTATGCTTCTAATATTGGCAGTCATTCCAAAGTTCAAGAAACTTAAGTTTGAATTTGTTTTCTGCTTGATAATTAAAGTTTACAGTGGTTACTGGAGAATTCGCATTGCTCATTAGAGATGAGCCAAGCAGCTGATTACATTCTGGTTGATATGTAGTCATCAAATTTAAAGTTTGTCATTAAGGTTTGGTAATAGTTATATACCTATACATTTAAATTTCACTTCAGTACATTTATAAGCATTTTTTTGTTTTTAATACAATTTATATTTATTTTTATTACAATCTATTGAGTAAAGCAAGGGTCTCAAACTGAAACCACCCTGAGGAGCCGCATGAGGGCATTTTCGATGGCCCAAGTGACGCGCCATCTTTATCCCTCATGACACCTTGTGACGCCAATCATTTTGTGTGTCATGTGATAGTTTGGTGGGCCATGTGTTTGAGACGCATTGTGTAAAGTTTTTATTCTAATTTCCCTCTGTCAGGTCAAGGTGTTTTAATCCAATCTTTACCTTCAGGACAAGATTCTTTTGCTTTCAGAGGACATCAACCATTTTAGTATGATCTACAATAAATATCTAAGAGGCATTTAATGTTAAGCTTATTTGTCCACCCATCAATTAATCTATCTGCCATTCTTTCCATCATAGTTTAGGTTTGAATTACTTTGGTGAAACACTCTCATCTACTGTCTTCAAAGAGGCCTTTGAAAGAGTGGGGGACATAATGTCCACATTTCTATCTGTATGTCACATTTTCTCTTCTATTCTTTAACGTTTAAAGGCACTGGTAATTATTTCTATACAAGTAAAGATCAGTTGTAAATTATCGCATGCTGGTGTTTCATACAATAAAGAATAATCTGGTTTTGTCCGTAAATTGTCATTCAGTTGCAATACCTTTTATTATTAGTTGCAAGGACAGGTGTCAAAACAAAAATTATGTTCACTCCTTGATCAATCTGCTGACCAGATTAATGATATGCAGTATAAGACCCACTTACACTGATTGATAAAAATTAAATTCAATAAATCAGATATTTACAGTGTCTCAATGGAGAAAAGTTAATTATTCTCCACTGATTAATAAGTTATGACAATGTGTGAAATATGCAAAGTCTCTTGCTCAGAATAGATTTCCACAATTGAATCAGCTAAAGTGACATATCCTTGGGTAAGTCACTTTATTCTAATTGTCTCTTCATGATGTGCCCTTCAGGTGTTGCTTTGCCCTAAAACTAGACCAAAATCAATTGTATTCAAGCTCATTCAAGATCATGATGATGTGAATCTATCACATTTTACCAGAATATAGGACCTAGAGAGGAAATGCAATCAGCTTACCTGATGAAAGATTATCTCATTAATAATAATCTCAATAAAGAATCCAAAATGATAAGGATATAAGCTTATTTACCAAGTTAGTGTCATTTCTAAGCATATTTGTTGCTAGAATAGTAACAAACTTGGCTAGTTTGATACAGGACTACCTCATAACCATAAATATATCTTCGTCAGTGCTCCAGGTAGAAAGAAATAGATTAGCTGTTCCCATCCCCCTCTGCACCCCCTACATGTAGCTCCTTCCCTCTACCTCTCTCCAGATTTTTTTTAAAAAACCTTTAAAACTTTGCTATTTTGTATTGGTTTCACTTATTTTTCAGTTTATGTAATGTGAGGTAAATAAATGTACTTTTATCTGTACTTTAACAAAGATACAATTCTAAATTGCATTGGTCTTATTAAGTCCTTTTATTGCCAAAATCGAATGCCCCTTTCTTCCAACAAAACAGCCCCAACTAGCAACACTTAGATATTTATTACCAAAAGCAAATGCCCCTTTCTTCCAACAAAACAGCCCCAACTAGCGACACTTACATACTTCACCTTAAAACATGTCCACTGAACTAATGAGTGTAGTTAAGACTATATTCAAATGTTTAATGGATTTTCAAGAATATTTGTGTATTTTATTTAATTAATGTGTGGTTGTGATTATGTGAGTGCATATATGTTTGTGTGTCAGTATTTAACAATTCTTAAGTACTATTAAATTCTAAGTGAGAGGGCCTGAGCTTCTTTTGAAAATAAATTTCTGACCAACCCAAACAGCTTGAAATAAAATATTCTTGCTTTAATTTGTAGAAAGAAATATAATCCAGATCCAAAAACAAATTCCAGCTCCTCCCTTCCAAAATTAAATTGTTTGTCCCTAAGTCTACCAACAGTTTTTTGTTTGAAAGTGTGCTTCACAGAAAACATTTAAGTTTCTTATATTCAAATCTGAACTTCATCTATCTACTGCTATAACTTTTGTGATCATGAAAAGTATTTTGAACTATGACATCACTTTTAGGATTGTATACACCTGACCCCTTTCCCTTGGGACCTAAAGCCACTTTGAAAAACCTCACCAACCCTGTCTGGTAGGTTAGCAGGTACAATACCATGATGGATTGGCATTTGTACAAACTTGAAAGGACATCATGCAAGTTTTCTCAAAAGTTTAGCGATTTTCTGAGATGATTTAATGGTTTTTGTCTTTTCAGTAAGGCTCAAAGCCATTTATGTCAGGATGCTTCGTCAAATTTGGTTTAATTCTGTTCAGCAGTGTTTAAGGAAAATAAATTATTTAAATGTATTATATTCTGTTTTATGTAACAGCTGCCATATATGATTGTAGACTGGTATCATTTTTACAAAATTCATTATGCAAGAATGCTGTCACATCTGGTCAAAATCTAGAGCAGTTCTTAGGAAGTCATTTTAAAGCCACAGTAACCACATTTTATTTAGATCATCATAATCAGTATAAAGTTCTTCATGGCTGGATGCTTTCAACTCTATCATGTAGTTTTCGAGAAGTCATTTAAAAGGGTTTCCATATTTAGCAACAGCAGCCATATTTTACGGTAAATCTGCATCATTTGTATCAGACTGAAAGGCCTTCATGCCAGGTTGCTTCCTGTCAAGTTTAGATGGAACTGGTTCAGTGGTATTGAGAAGGCTGAAAATAGCAACAGATACAGGATGAATGCATACCAACCGATGATGTATGAAGAGCATTTTGATTTTCATCTTCTTTATTAGGTGATTTCTGTATTCCCTGAAATATGAATGAGCTAACAAAAACAGATGAAAATATTTTTTTAAATATAGGATACCCTTACAAAATAAGGTCTTGTATGAGTTTATATAATGAATTAAGATGGCACATTTTTTTAAACTGAGTAGCAGGTGCATGGGACAAGGTCAGGTAATTCAAGAGATTGAAGTATGTATTCTAATGTGATGTTGGGGTATGTTTTGTAGCTACTTGTGGATTCCGCTTGGGCAGCTTTCAAATCACAGTACTTCTGTGATCTTTTTAGCATCTGTCATGTTAAACAATCGTCAGTACTTCAAACTAGAATGTACAAGGTTCTTGTATTCTTAGTGGAAATAATATATTGCCATATAGCATCTCTTCAGAAATCCCAGCACTCATTCAACTCCCATAAAAATCCCATGCAAACACAAAAAATGTTAAATGTCAGTAGCCTGGAAATGTGAGCACCTTAGACCACTAAGCTACCTGGGGCACTTTGCTCATGCCGCCAAAACCAACATTTCTCAGTATAGACCCATCCATGATGGAAGATTGTGTGTAGAGAAAATCAAACAAACCAGGGGGCATGTTTTTGGTGGGGTCTACATGTGTTTGAAACATATTTTCAATTATTCACCTAAAGAATCAGTGCTAATTGCAGCAAACCTCTCTGCAAAGCTAAGTCTGCAATGGATTGCAATTCTATGAATAAATGTTTTTAGTTGCAACAGGATAAACTGTCAAGAGATTCTTTTTCTTGAAATTTTACTTTTCATTATCAACTAATCATGGTCTTCCAAACCCAAATAAGCTTGATTTCATGTTCACCCATTTCTAAACTGGATCCCATATTTCCATATATTTCCTTAAGTGCTTTACAGTCTTTAGAACAGAAACAATATACTGTACACAACAAGCAAATTGAATCAGCTTATTTTCACCTTCTCTTCAGTCCTCCATCAGGTTTGAAACAGAAAATCTGCATCAACGTTCCACAACATAAACTTAATTGACCCATCTGGAACAAACTGTCCCTTACTTAGCATTACAAACCTGGTTCAAAACATCAGTGGATTACTCTTGATGGAATAGATTTGGTTTTGTATGGGCTTTAATGCCATTTTTCAGCGAATGATAGGCTTTACATGGAAGAATATAAAAAGAACCACCGACCTACAGGAAGCAACTAGCTCCTATATCCATGTTGGTCAAGCTGCGAGTTAAACTCACGCTGAAGTGAGGCATATAGCAATTTGTAAAGGCAAGCGACTTAAGCCACTGACTGAATACTTCAGTCAATTATTTTGTACATCTCTGAATATGTTTACTCCATACAAAGGAAATTATTTTCATTCACATTTAATTATAGATCTGTTGTTATTGTTGGGTTTAATGCCATTTTTCAGCACACAATAGGCTATACATGGTGGCCAGTATTAATGGTGGAGGGAGAACCCCGGAACGAACCACAGACCCACGATAAGCTACTGGCAGGCTTTCTCACATACCCACCATGGCCGAATCCGAGACTCGAACCCACGTAGACAGAGGTGAGATGGCAGTGATCCGTAACGGAGAGCACTTTAGACTACTCGGGGCCCCAATTATAGATCTTATTTATATGTATGCTAAAAGTACAACAATTAACATTCTTGTACATATTTCCTTATGGTTTATTTGACCACAATGTATTAATGTACAACCACAGCTAGTGACACACAACCAAATTAAAATCATGATAGCAACATCATTATATGACATTTTAAAACGTGATAATTTAAAACAAACTGGTGATGCATGCAAATAAGGAGAAAATGAAATTTTAATTATAATGAATAATAAATCACGAAAATACTGATACTATCTTAAATAGCATCAATAATGTGGTAAAACCGCATCATCTTTGTAAGTATTGTAATATTAGACAAGTGATCATGTGGCCAAGGGACTGAAAATTTCTGATATATCAATCGCCAAATTATACATATTATGATAGAGTTGAAAACATTCTTTTAATACTATTTAACATTTGGATAACAAGTTAAGTGCAGGAAGAAACTCCTTGAAAATGAATTCCTAGTTTAAAAAATTCCCATAATTTCAGATTTAACATGTTTAATTTGTTTGAATAAGTAGTGAATGACACATTAATGTAAGCAATTAAAAAATTTAAAGGATACAAAATTGCCTGAACTTTGTAAAGTATAAAAACACCTCACTTCTAGGTCGGACTCATTATTATTAATACATTCATACAAAAATACAGGCTTCCAAATCAATATCAGAGCATGGGCTTCCCAATGCTTCAAGGAATTCCTATTGTTTAATATTCAAATTTTAAAAAGTATTTCACAAATTTTGAAAGATATAATGATAACCATAAGCAGAGCACAAAAAAGTTAATTTATCACAGGGTATGATGTTTTATAAACCTTTGGTATAAATTGATGTAATATAAAGTCCTCGTGCCTAACAAAGCAGATACATAATAAATTGTATTCCCAAGGTAAAAACGACATAACTTTTTAAGTATTTTGTTTAAAAAATATCATGATAGGACGTGAAGAATATATTCGTCGCTTATTCCCCTTTGATTTCAATCAGCTACTAACTGAATCTCGGTTATTAAGGGCTGTTCCATTTAAACATACATGCCGCCCAGGGAAGGCAGTTTTAAAAAAAATATATTAACTTTGATTTCAGAGTTCATATTAAAATGAGAAGAAATTTCTAAATTGCATTTATGGGTGTGTACCCCACTTTAAAAGTACCTTCTCTGAGTCTCGTGTATGTTTTAATGGAACAGCCCTAACATTCTTTTATAATTTTTTGATGAGCATCAATGTAAAATCCTCTACATATAAGAAAGGAAAAGGAATCTCTGGTGAAAGAAGTCTTAGAATGCTGAATGCAAGGACATGTCCTTGGAGTAGTAAAATCGGTGTTTGGCACGTGTTTCAAATCAAGACTTGTCTTAAAACCATTGGTAGAAGTACTGAAATTGAGCACCCAATTCGTACTTAGACTTCTGTTCTAACCTGTAATGTTAAACATTTGAGCATGATTGATCAAAACAAATCTATACCAAGTGGAGCAATGAGAATGGTCAGAAAACTAGCTCAGCACAATGGCTGAGAGTAAACAATGCCTGGTTATTGCAACAACTAAATGCATAAAAACTTAAAACCAAGTGCTTGTAGCCATCTGATTAATGTGTTTCTTCATCTTAATATCTTTTTAAAAATATGTCTATAAACATATTTATGTATGACATAAAAACCGACACATTACTCCAGCAGAATAATAAGACTGATGTAAAGTTCTATTATGGCTTATCTTTGCTATTTCCTTCTCCTAAATGGAATCAGTTAACATGAAATCGTATTATATATTCTAAAATGGAAGCTTGCCGAATTTTATTGCACTAGAAGAAATAAAAATTCTTTTTTCTGACAGTAACATCATAAGGTGCATCTTTGGTGAAGCATGAAATAATTACTGAACATGCAAATGTGTGCCTATGTAGGGTTCACACAGATTGAAATAATTACTGAACATGCACATGTGTGCCTATGTAGGGTTCACACAGATTGAAATAATTACTGAATATGCAAATGTGTGCCGATGTAGGGTTCACACACAAAAAAATCAGATTGCTCTCTTCAAGGGAAAAAATCAAGAGTCGGGTAAAAGCATCTACAGATATCTGGGTGTGTTAATGTTAAGACACCAGCTATAGCATCAATTAAATTCTGATCTGTTCCTTTTGATCATTAAACTTAAAGCTACAAACATGATGGTTCATTTGAGGAAGTAAATGACTCACTGTGCAACAGAGCAGCATTTCTGTTTAAATTAAATGCAAGGTACTATGCATGCAGAGTATGTACTTTACAGGTTTAATTTTTCTGTGTACTCTTTGAAAGAGCTGAGCTGTAGCTACAGAACTCAACAATGGGCGGGCATAGACTTGCAAACGTCAGTCCATGTGTGAAAATATAAATAAGTCTCTAAATATAATATTTGCAAGTTAAAAAGAAAAAGCAACACATAAAATAATACAAGTCTAAAACATTTCACAGACTCCAATGCAGTATATTTAGTATTTTTTGCAGTGACTATTCATTACAAGACAACTTTTAAAAGAACTCGTGAAGAATTCTCGACAAGCTCTTGTTCAAAAGATTCCAATGCCAAAAACTGGATTTTATGAACATATCAGATACCATACAACACGAATGAAAGAATATGTGAAATAGAGGATAATTATAAATATAGTGACTGAGTACAATCTTTTATTAATGATTTTTACAAATTACAATACACACCATACTGATTAAAAATCTGGCTGAAATTCATTTAATACATTCATACAAAACCATTCTTACTTAATGAACAAGAAGAAATAATTTACTGCCTTACTGCCAAATCCACTGGCGTGACTATCCACAGGATCATGCAAAGGCAAACCAGGTAACTTCGAGGTTAAATGTCTTGAGCATCTTTGGTTCAGAAACATTCCAAATAATTGGAAATTGTGTTCATGTCTCTATTATCATCTCACTTTCACATCTTTCTGCTTTGAAAGAGTTGAAAACTGAAAATGCATACCTCATCTTGACTTTACATGATGCTGTGAGAAAATACACATGATTAAAACAACACTTCTTTGAGTTTACATTACGTTATAAAACAATCACACAAATCTTTTCAAAAGTTAACATATGCTGCCATCTTGCACACCAGTCTTCAATCATCCTGTAAATATTTGACTATTCTACAATTAAATTTTGTCGCAATGAAGCATAGTTTTAATAATTAAAACAATTGATATTTTGACCTACATTCATAGGCTCCTGTCTAGAACATGATCAAAACCTGCATACACTTGGTCACAAGCCCAATTCTCTAGTGTTGCACAATCCCACAATGTAACTGATTCTTTATTTTACAAATAAATAAATTCCTGATAAATATGTACACGTCAACATGTTGTTCACCATATAATTTCATTCTTCCATACAGAGTTACAATAACTGCCGACACATGACTTGTAACATCAAAGAACCCACAGCAATTATTGTGTCTTGAATTTAAAACCATTTCCACTGATCAAGTCTGAAGCTCTGGACTTTGAATGATGAATGAATTTATGTTCAACTATCTGTCAAAATGTTGTAAAAAAAATGTACTGACTAAAATTCTGAAAAGAATAAAGTGTTACCCCCTCTAAGAGTTTCTACAACTTTACCGATACCACATCATACAATCAGTGAACTCTCTTGAGATGAATACATCATATTCATTGAAAATGAGGTCATGGTTTTACTGCAATGTTGGAAATTAAACTTGTTTCAGAATAATGAAAATAACACTTCAACTTTATGATGTCACCAAACAAATATGTAATGACATCATGAAATAGTCAAATGCTACCATCACTGTGCAAGAGCATCAGCTGCAAATCACATGACTTTTGCAAGCCAATAAATAAGAATTTCTCAAGAGTCACATGATCAAACTTTCACAAAAGTTGAGTTAAACATAAAACTTTAGTCTGTTGCCTAAGCTGGAATAAAGTTTTCTAACTGAAAATCAAAACTGTTGAAAAATTATTCATTGATTGAACTTGTGCTTCAAGCAATCCATTCATCTGCATAATTAAATATTTTCACTACTAGCCAGTCTTCAAAATGTTCATAATGTGTAAATAATTTAAAACATTTAGGAAACTAAACCCTTAAATTCACATCTTTTTTCAAATCGTATATTATCTATAAAACACCATACATACAAAACACACTTTTATCTTTTGTATCAAATCAAGTAGCATTCAAAATGTCAAATACCCCCCCCACCCCCCACTTAGCTTCACAAGTCCTTGGCATCTTCACTGAAGGTAAGCACATAGGACTCCCAACCATCAGGTAAGTTAACTTGGGTTATTTGTATGTGGGTAATGGTAATAATTTTTTACTATGTGAGTCAATAGTATGACCTTTGAATAGAACAATACTGTTTGAAAAAATAGTTCAGTTTATGGGCAAACAAACAAAGCAATTTCAGTTTCAAATCCAAAAATGTGATGGATATATATATATATATATATATATATATATATATATATATATATATATATATATATGCATATATATATATATATATATATATATATATATATATATATATATATATATATATATATATATATGCATATATATGCATATGCACTTCTCCAAAAATTGCATCTTAACTTTTAACTTAATGATACTTTTGTGTGCAAAGCTTGAAGGCTGGGACAAAGAGAACTATAAAACTGAAGAATTAAATTTAACTGATGCTGACTGTCTACCTGACACTAAACATGATCTTGTTACTTTTGCACATTAAATGATCATCATTCTAAATTCTGACCCTGACTGTGCCCGTCGTAATGCTTACAATTTACAAGCATTAAAATGAGGTATACATTTAAAGTTATGTTGTGAAAACTAAAAACAAATTAAAACTCCAAAAAAGTAAATCACCAATGAAAACATTGGTTCATTCAACCAAATATAAAAAAATATCTGAATAAGGTTCTCTGCTAACAGTAATGTTCAAGGATCAGAAATTTAAAATTATAAACAAAAAAGTAACAATTACTTAAAATTAAAACAATCTAAAAGAAAAATAAATTATTCTGAAATGATAAAACAAGAGAATGATTCCATAAATCAAGAAATGCAAAAGTTATACTTATTTTTTGTCAAATTCACTTTGACCCTGCATATGATAGGTCTCTATCTTTATTATCAGGCAAAGAAATAAGGTCATTGTAACCTAGACACAGAGGATAATGACTAAGGGAAAGAGTATTATCAAACCAAAATTTAATTAAACACTGCATAGTCCCCCCTATGAAGCTATTACAAGTCCACAATAACCACGTGTAAATATTAATTATCCATCAGAAAATAAACTCCTACTAAAGTGATTCTGACAATTAAATGTTGGCTTTTCTAACTAAAGTGCTTTCTCACTTTTGTGTTAAGATTTTTATCTTTTGATTGGCAATATACAACCAGTTTTGCAGACAACAGTGCATAACAGACATAAAGCAATAAAAGAACATTATTTTTTATAATATCAAAGGTACAATGATGAGTTCATAAAAACCAGAAATTAATTTTGTCTTTTTTTAAAATAATTCATTATACAACACCGAGTTGATGCTGAGGACAACTACCATATTGTATAATATAATCTTTAAAATGTATGTTTACCAATGAATATTTAATCTACTTTCAAATGCACTTGTCTGAAAATGCCTTTTGTGTAGGCTAAGATGTATACAGTATGAAAGAATCTCTACGAGCATATGTTCCACACAAAAAAAATAATACTAAACATATGAAAGCATAAAATGTAGGCCAAAGTTACCTTTTGGTTGCAAGGGTGTAGAACTAGTAGCGATACATCTAATTACCAAGTTTCATGGTTCTGACATTAAAAAAAAAAACCACATTAAAAAAAACTTTAATACAAAATTTCAACAAAGTCACTGATAGGTAACATACGGTACAAGAGCTTGTTTAAAATATTAAATAAAAAGTGTAGCATTTGTCAAGATGCATCCTCTCACCTAGTTTCATGATTTCCATTGTATTAGAATGTATACAAAAATTTAAAATATGTGGTCAATGGCTAAATGCTAAAACTTACCCTAAGCCAGTCAAATGTTAAATGTAGGTCACTGTGACATTCATTTGATGTTTGGGTGTTGTTTTAAAAGAGAAGCACAATACCATTTATTGCCTCATCTGACAATTCTAGCATAAACAGTGCTCAAGAAAAACTTACAATTCAAACTGAAGTCAAGTAAATAAACAAAATAAAGGTCATACTAACTTACTTCATTATGAAAGTGTAGTACTCATAAAGCTGCATTCATTCATCCAGTTTCAAGATTCAAAGCATACCTACAGGGTGCAAAACTATTTGGTCAAGAGCTAAAAGAAATAACTTATGCTAGCAACATGTGAAATGTTGGTCATAGTTATCTTCATTCGTTACACAGATGTGGTTTTTACTTATATGATGCATACAATTTCGAAAATGAACATCCTTGAAGAAAAAAAAAAAACCTAAAACAAAATTTAACCCATGTCAGTGATGCATGATATATAGGTCACATTAGTCTACTTTTGGGATGAGGGTTCAGTACTCAACAAGATGTTTCCTCTCACCAAGTTTCATGATTCCTGGCATAACAGCATGTCTACACTACAAAAAATAAACTGATTCAAGATCAAACCCTTTTACCAAGAATACACAACTAATGTACAAGTATGTTCAAAGCTGGTATCCTCCCCAGGGTGTAGGTGCACTGAAGACCACAAATTGCTGCCAAGGACTGAGGAAGAAAGAATGGTTGAGACGTAGTGAGGCTATGTAACTTGACATCAATGCCAATAATAGTACAACAGCTCTATACGTCATTGAAGTGAACATTTTAACATAAAACAGCCAGATTTGTATCAAGCTAAAGAAGATGCCACCTCAAAGAGCTACAACTCATTATTGTGCTATGTTTGATAAAATGGAACTGATACATTGCCAAGTGTAGACAAGCGTTAGCATTAGATTTTTGACACAATCAAAAAATTTCTTTTATGGATTTTACCACATAATTAAACTTTTGGCAATCAGGAAAATCTCGTTTAAATTTTGGGGGTGTAGTATATTATAGCATATGCCAAATAAAAAAATACAAAATGAAACAAAGAAATTTCTGCTCTGACTTTTTTCCCAACTTCAAACTTTACCTTTATAAACAGCTTAGCACATGGTTTTACCAAGTATTTCTAATTAACCATAAAGTAGAAATTTAATCACAAGTTTAAGACTGGTATGTCATCGTATACATTCATCAACCTTAAGATCACAAAGTTAGTTTGTAATTTCTCTTCAGATAGCAATGGATGAAAGTTACTAATTTCCAGATCCAATATATTGTATATAATCCCTTACAAGTCAAGTTCAACTGCAAACAACGCAGACTGTGATCTGTCATTGCATAAAGCACTGGCAGATCAGGATTTATGTTATTTGTTCTACTGATTACTCCTAACAAACTGCTTAGACCCATATTTCCCAGTACATTATGCAATGGCAGATCTTTGTCTACGAAGTCTGCAGTTGAAATGGACTTGTAATAAAGCATATAGAGCAAATTATTGCTCATGCCAAAATGCACACTGTAACATGCTGGATGACGGTTTTTTACTTGAGATTACTAATATCAAACATTTTTACATTCATCAAACTCTTGAACAATCACATAAGTCTGCAATTGGCTGAATACATGTACTTCTCAATTTATTTATAAATATTTTTCACTTAGAATAAGGTTACAGAAAGTCCAAATATTGTTAAAAACAAGATGACATGGTAATGAAGATGACAAAGGCGAAGGCAACATGCAGGAAACGAACAAAGCAGCTGTGTGGGCTAGGACTGGTAAAGTAGATAGTTTTTTATGGAGGTGGGCAGTGGTAAATGATGGATTTCATGAAGTCGATTCTTGCCTAGTTGTTGGCGAATAACTCGACGACAGATGTCCATAAGAGGTAGCGGTTCCGCTGTAAAAAAAAAAAATGACAAAATGAATACAGCAATATGATGCAAATATTCAGACTTAATATCTGCAATAATAACAGCAATGCTGGATTAATACTATTCATGTTACAATGAAAAAATAAAAAACCCAAACTAACAGCTGAAAGTAGAATTAAAGACTAAACTGTTGTGTAAAAATAAATAGTCTTATCTTTTTATTCCTGTGAATGAAGTAAACAAAGTTTCTTAAAACAGGCATACAAATTGTCTCAGAGTAATTCTTGTGTATATATATATACACGCACACACATTTATATACTCAATGAAATGCTCTACACACTATTTGAACTAAAAGAATTTGAGTCTATCATGGGATAGTAATCACTAATCCCAGCGAGTTTGATGGAAACAACACCCCATACTGGTCGATTATTAACCCATCTTCCCTTTGAGATGCCAGTGCTTATAGCTGTCCACAGGCATATAATCACTTTTGCTAATCATTTTAATCCACAGTCACTTCAACCTTTTGGAGTATGGATGTGCCAAATTTGTGTTGAACATCAAACTGAGGAGAAAAACTTGTGCACATCTGATAGCAAGTAAATGAGGGGAACAATGTGTCATGTATACAAACCTGAAATGCATCATTGTTTCTGAATGAATGTGACTGGTCAATCAGTGGGCTGACACTTCCATACATGGTCTATGTATGTTATTTCAACAAGGCCAGCTCCAGCTTGAATATACAAGCATTAGAGCTTCTGTCTTTATCATATACTGTACTATATACTGGTAGGTAATTCATTCTACAGTGTATATTAAACATCAACTTAAGGAAATCAAAGAAATTTACCAATAAAACTAAGTTTTCACCAGCATTTCTTACGACAAAATCCTTGAATAGAAAATTATGCAAATTGTCAAAATTAATTCAAAAAATGACAGTACAGTAGTTTATGTTTTGCTTAAAGGGACTGTTCATGATTTTCAATCAAATTTAAAGGGTGAAACCTATGAAAGCTGCATACAGGCTATTACACTGACCATCCAGAAGTTCTGCTGATGTTAACTGGGTCTGGTAGCTGCTTCTGCAACTGAGACTGGATCTACTAGAATGTGTTGCTGTGGAGCCTAGCCTCATAGATAAAAGCTTCAGAAGGCTGACTGCCCACCAATAACCTAGACCACATCTTTAAGGCAAGGCACAGATATTGCTCGTATTTAACTTCACAAGATGTTCAGGCAGTCACATAATATGCTGTGATGAGAGGGGTTGTTATATCTTTTAATCTTTTTGCTCTGGCTCAGTTTGCTTCAAATCAAGTCTAAGCACACATATTGGGTCCTGCTTGAAGGCCTCTTGGGTTGTATCAATGCAAGAGATAGGTCTTGTGATGATTTTCTGATTGCCCGTCAAAGGCAACCATTCTTAGCAATGAAACTGGGTTGTGTCATCATGGACTGCTGAGCCATCTGATCAAAAAATGAAGGTAGGCTGTGTCAACAGAGAGGGCATTTAATTCAATGACTCTTCAGTGCAAGCGATTTAAGCCTATGAAAGTCAAAGTAGGTCATTAAGTCAGAGATGTCTTTGTTATGACCAAGATACTCTCTACCACGATGACAGAATGTGATATCATAGAGCAGTGAAATAGATGCCAACGTTTTCTCTATGAACAACCAAAGGAAAAAATCAGCTACCTAAGGATGGGTTAGAGGCTTCTTCAAGAAGATTCATTGATCCAGGATTTGTACCAACAGAGAGGGCCAATCAAAACCATTTTGCATTTCTGGCTCCTCAAATTTTTTATAATTTTTAGAACCACTGATCGTCGGGAGGTAGACAAAGGCCCACAGACCCTCTAGAGATCTCGGAAATGCTTAATTACGCATATTTGGATGCCAATTTTTGATCTGGGATGCAGAAAATCACTGAGGCAGAGTCCTCTGTACGCATGTAACAGGTGTGCGGAAAATTCAAAGACTTGCCAGTCCTGCTTCAGCCACCTGCTTTGTGGGAAAATGTGTTGATCAATTAGCTGTGCTGATATTTACAATGATGGAATTCAGTGACTGAAAGACCCCTTGATGTGCATACATTTTGCCATTTTATAAGAGTACATAAAAATGAACATGATGCAATAGCTGGGCGGCAAGTTCAAAGGCACTGACTGGCGGCCAGGTGAGAAAATGTACTGATATTTACAGTGATTGAATTCTGAGGCAGAAAGACCCAGAGATGTACATGTGGTCATTTATAAAAGTACATCAAATAAACAACTTTAGCTTTCATTATTGTGTTCATTTCCGAATGTAAACTTCGCCTTCTTCTGTTAGGAAAGCAAAAACGACTTCGCACTGTGATTATTTATGAGGTACATTTACTGCCCATACCATATATTTTTTAAATGCCCCTCACCTTAGCCCGGTTAGTTCCAGTGTTGTGGCGAAATGCATTCATCAAGACATCAGTAGCTAGGCCTAGGTTTTATATCAATTACGTTGACAAACTCTTGCCCATTCACAAGCATTATGTTTTGATAGCTGATTGACCATTAACCCTTTTCCAAGTAAGGTAGCAACTATCAATTTCCTGCATGCTATCCTTTGATGATAAAACATACAAATTTTTGTTTTAAGATCAGAATCAGTGATCTGGATATATATTAACTGCCTTTTATACAATATTTCATCATAAAATTAGTTTGAAACTGTAAGTTTACCAGTAGGCCTAATGGGAAATAATGGCGGACTTCGCTAAGCCTGAGATGTACCAGTTTATTAGATTGTCTGTTTTCTTAAATCATCGGGCAAATATATTTAGAAAAAATATACAAATCATTGAAACTAAAGCCTACATATTATTTTATTAAAGATTTAACTTTGAAATGCCAAGTATGTAGGTCAGAAACATATGGGACAATGCTATGTTGTGGAATTTGCGAGATGCGCTTTAAGGTCTTAGCTGTTTTCTGACTTGACAAGTATTTGAGAAAATACAGGGGAAAAATAGCAGATCAGATACTATTGCCTAAATTTACTACAAGTATGTATACAAATAAATAAACCATAAATTTTTGATCACGTCAATGGACTGTTGTAATGAAGCTATATTATAGAGAGTGATTACATTACGAAAACCTCCCCATCTAAAAATAGAGTTGGTTGAGTTAAAAATTAGGTCAGTTGGGTATCCAGAATCACACTTTTTATTTGACCGTATCACAGGTGCCTGAATCAGATGTCACAGAGACAGAATGGTTTGCTAAACATTTCTTGTCCACTGATCAGGACAGTTATTTTAGTTAACAAAAGAATTGCAGCAAACTGCTCTTTAGTCTGACTTGACAATGACTGATTGAAAGTATGCAATGCTGGTAAATGACTATTTCGTTGCACAAATTATAAACCTATACACAAGCATCTGTAAACTCAGCCTACCCTATTGCATGCCTAGGTCTTCCTTGTCCTTTTGGAACCATTCCCATCCTGAATTTAGTCTGGACAATTATATTTTTTCCTCACTTAGTGTGTCCCCTAGGGATGCAAGACTGAGAGGGCAAAGGGAAACACTGCTCACTATACACTAACTTCAACATAATTGTGACAGTATTTTTTTATTTAAGATTTCATCTTTTTGTAACAATTTTTGTTGTTGATCACTGACTATATATTACTGACTGATACCAAATCAGACATTTCTGTTAGCAAATAAATTGATCACCTTGTGTTTCTGTCACAATGCAAGCCTTGAAGAACTTCATATAACTATAAAATAGCTGACTGAAAGGTATGTTAAATTGTTGCTTAAACTGTTGCACATATCATCCTTTGGTGATTTGTTATCACACCAAACATATGCAATCTTTTCAGTCAACACTCAGTTAACATCTGTCTCAAACTATCAACATTGATCATGTCTTTTAAAAGGAACAGGTGGTGAGTATTTTGTAGATATAACTTTATAAAGTATCATTACAATACCTTCTGAAGTTCAAAAATTGTTCTCTGGACAAAGATGCAATTTACAGAAGGCCAAGTGGTCCAGAGCGCTCACCATTACGGACCACTGCCATCTCACCTCAGTCTGCGTGGGTTTGGGTCATGGGCTCGGCCAATGTGGGTATGTGAGAAAGCTTGCTGGTAGCTTCTCATGGGTCGGTGGTTCTTTCCAGGTTTTTTCCCAGGTTCTTCCTCCACCATTTATACTGGCTGCCATGTATAGCCTATTTTGTGCTGAAAAATGGCATTAAACCTTATAACAACAATAATTTCAAACATGCAAGGAACGTGTAGAACTTGAACTTACAGCACTGCACAGTTTATATTAGTTGCATATGCCATCATAAAACAGTCTGCTTATAGCATCAGAAATAACAACTAAAGGCAACAAAAAGATGCCCTAAATTAGAATGCTTGGCATAATTTGAACATTTAAATTTAATTCTGATTTTAGTCCCATTTTCTGTGTAAAATATGCCACTGCCATGCTTGCCTTCCCTCTTATTATCCTCGACCTCAAATTGAAGTAGGGGTGTGTGGTAAAGGTACATGTCACACCAATTAGTCAAAGTACACAACAGGGCAAACTTAATGAAAATAAGTAAGCATGATCAAGATTTGAATCAAATGCTTGTAATTTTTTTTTTCAAGTGCAGCAGATCATCATTTGCATTTCATTATGAAAGCATTCATTTGTCAAGGTACCATATTATGTGACAGGGTAAAATAGATTACACCTTGTGGAAGCTAATTTCCTCTAGTATGTCATTTTCAAGTTCTAATAAATGAAAGCTAATTTCTAATATATCATTTTCATTTGCACAAAGTTATAATAAATTAAAAGATACCAGTTCAGACTTTTTCATACTTGTATGTATATAAAGAATAAAGTCTTAAACCAAGAAACACATTTACGACCAGTACATGTGCTACATGTTAGTGCAGTTTTGCATAATCTGCAGTTCTGCTTTACACAATCTGATGTTCATGTGATAATTTTTAAGATCTTTCTACAATCAATAACATACATGCATAAACACTAAATAAGAAACCATCTGTAACATCATTTTGAACTTTTTGTTGCCACAAGTTGGAGAGAGCGTGGAGAGAATGCATGTTAGATGAAATCACGAAAAAAAATCCAAAGTATTCCAGTAGGTGATGTAAGTAACTACAGTGATTTAATGTCAATGAACAATTTAAATAATCATGTACTGTAGGAAAATGAAAGAAATCAAGTCCATGACATTTTGAAATAGCAAAGCTTAATTCTGCACATTCCACAAGGTCACGAAAATAACCCTAATTCTGTGAATCTTTCCATCAATGTCTGGTCATATTGGTATAGTCCATGTAATCATACTAATGAATATCATGATCACTGATTTTAATTGTACAACCCATACTTTTTGTGATGAAATATACAAGAAAACTGCGTGATATATAATGTTGAAAGAATAGTAATTTTCAACTCTTGCCACTTCACAGAAATTGTTATTGCTAGTCCAACGGCACACCACTCTTTTACTTATTAACTTCCAATCAAATTCTATACACATTATTTGCAGGTCGAATTCTACTTTTAAACAATTAGGCCAAAACCAAGTAACTTTTGTTTCCCAATGCTCTGGTTTTAAAACTAGGGTGGGTAGGTATTTTTTTCAAACATTATATGTATTATAATGATAGTATACATAATGTACTAAACACCTCAAGTACTAGGCTAAACAGCTCATTTAGATGCAAAAATAAATTTCAGAGAATTTTTTAAAAAAAAATTTTTCTTCAAACATATACGTCATGATGATTAGTATATATAACGTACTAGGCACTTCAGGTGCTGGGCTGAACAAACTCAATATTAATATTTTTTAAATAATTTTTAAAATTATACGGAATATATCAAAAGTGAAAAATGCTTTTGCATTAACATCAGATCACACATATAAAACAAAATTATGCAAACGTGCTGCACATGCTGAATGGATATGTACGTCACAGTTTCTTTAAAAACTGCATGTTTTATATCCATATAAATGTGAAACAAGCAAGATCAGAATTGGTATTTTTAGTTTATTATTACTTCACGAAAAAATTCTGAAATGTGACAAATCTAGTCATATGACCTTATAACCTCCACATTAATTTGGTTGTTTATTTGTTATAACAACATTTCTACTTCAAGATGCCACACCAACTATCAACTCTAAATCCTTTCCTGTAAACATCTTATTGATCTCCAAAGAAAGTAAACGACTTTCTCTGAAAAATACTACTATGGTACATGAAACATGCAAATGATGAATCTTAATGTTTTCCTTGTCGGATATAGTAAACTACAACTTTAAGATACGAGTGGGTTACATGGGAGATAATCATTTCCTCTGAGTTCCTCAATACATTGAGTAGTTCCACAGCGACCATGCTGTGGATTACAATTTATTATTTCAGGCGTTTTTTTCTTCACATAATACTTACGGTCTAATCCACCAATGTAGCGCATTGTAATTTCACAATGTCCCCACACTGCACTGACTATTGGATACAATTTTTTCCCTTTAAGTCCTCTGTATGCCACTCCTAGATACTGTCCATCCACCATGAAACTCAGAGTTCCTTCATCCATATCCAGAACTACAAGAAAACTATCTGGCACAACAAAGTTTTCATCCGAATTCAAAAGACTAGGATATGTAGTACTAGGAAGATTTTTCACATCATGATAAAATTTGTTTCTACCCAAGTCCCACCCCCAAGATTCTCCACTACTTCCGACTAGAGACTGATATCCTACACAATGTAAAGGAGCATCAACTGTCCCCACACCAACAACAGCGTGGGTGCCTCTTTGACGGGTACTCCACACTATTTCCCAAACATGTAAACCTCGTGTATATCCAACTTTCCCTCGTATACAGTCTGTACTCTGAGCCACTGGATGTCTGTGAAATGTCATTTTGTCATCATCTTTCACGAATATATTGAGAGATCTATCATCAGGATTCCAGCTATGAGTGAGCTGGATTTCCTTTGGCGCAGATGGCATGTCCAGTAACATGTCCAATCTGCTGGGTTTCTGAAAATCTGGGTTGTAAGCTATTTCCCTGCTAAGAGCCTTGTAATTTGGTTCCCGAGATGTGACCGTTTTTATTCCACCTGAAACTTTCTGCCCCATGCTCATCGCTGTACGATATCAACATGAGTGATGTCGAATGTACCCCCTCTTGTGTTCCCTCTGTCCAAAAATGGCTAACGTGGTCATTCAGGTCTGATTGAGACTATTCTGCCGAATTAAAACTAGTGCTGCTTTTGTTCAACTGTAAAAAAAAAATATTAAAAAAATTAATATTCATATCTTTAATTTATGCTCTGATAATAATTACAATTGGTAATCATACTGCTTGTATATCCACTTGCTTCTTATGAAATCTACAATTCATTTTTCATATACACTTTTATAGGATTTGCTGTGTTTTCTTCATGGTGTACTCTTGTGCCTTCATGGTTAACACAGCTATGGAAAATGAAAAATCTTGAATTTTTAAAGGATTTTCCAAAATGCATGTAATAATTTTCAAGGACCCAATTTCTAAAAGCTTATGGAACAGTACAGCTGTGTTATAATAGTATGCGAGTAACATTTGACCCTCCTGTAAAAAAAAGTTCAGGACTTTTAATGCACTTTTTAGATTATAGGTTAATTTTCAAGCAGAGACGCATGACACGCATATCTGACACAGACTTTATGTTGCCATGTGCATTTTTTATGCAAATGATTCAATCTCCAATTTATAGGCCGCGTGATGACATCATGTATAAGTAGGCACTGTTGCTTCCCCTAATCTCACAAAGTCTCGCACAATTTCCATTGAGCTCAGCAACATGTCCTGAAAAACCTGAATGCTTTCCTAATGGGAAACATGTATCCAGATAAAAACAGTGCATTCAGAATCACAAGCCAAGAAAGTGAAAAAAGTTGAACACAACAGAGTAACTGTGGAGCTTAACTTTAAAGAAAATTATAGACAATAATTCCTTGGCTGGAGTACAGCACAGCCATTCGGATTACTGGTGTGACTTGTGTTCACGTGATTGCAAAGACTACAAAAGTGAATAACATTTTTGTGATAGGGTTTAAGAATTTTCACAAATCTGCCCTTGTTTGCCACAAGGTATCTGGAGAACACATTTACATTATCACCCAAGGCATTCTTATGCAACATAGAAGCAGTATGCTTGCAGAGAAAAATGCTTTATTTGGATTACAATGGAGGGGGGATGTGTCTTTGTAGTTTTTGTTGCTTTGTAAGTTTAGAAGACTTGAAAGTTCAATTGTAACTTGGGTTCAATTACAACACAACTGGTGTATTTGTGATCAATTCAAATTAGACTATTTGAAATTGTAATTGTAACTGAATTACAAAGCAAAGATAAATAAATCAGGGGTCAAGCTAGACTAGAATTCGAGGGAGAAGTGACTTCTTTTGGACAGAACAGGTAGAAGTGAGAGTGCAACAGGGAGAAGTGGATGCGAAGCAAGAAACACATTATATATATATATATATATATATATATATATATATATATATATATATATATATATATATATATATATAGTCAATGTACATGTTCTCTTATCTGAAGTATGCCCTCTATTTCCCAGAATGCATATTTGCATTTAACATTGGATTTAAGCAATACATGTACTTTATTTTCAAGTCAAAAAATATTTTGGTCATATGACTCTAAAAGAGAATAATAGAAAATACATTGTAACAAATTTTACCATGTACATGACAGCAAATGCACATGCGTCTTCAAATCATACTGTTCTTCCTCATTTCTTTGTCGCAGATAAAACATTAACTTTTCATACATAACACAGTAAAATGCATACAATTACAGACATGGCTCATTTATATGAACTAAATCCTTCATTCCATACTAATTCACACAGATGTGGGTGCATTATTTTTTTTGGAGGGTTTTCCGTAACGTGTAATAAATGACTTTGCTTCATTACAACAGTTCACTGATCAGATTGCACATTTATGATTTATTTATTTGCCTACAAGCTTGAGGCAATTCTAGGCACTGGTTAAATAGTATCTGATTCGGTGTTTTTTTCTGCATTTTCACAAATACAAGTATAGTCATAAAACAACTTTGACCTAACAATGCTTTTCCATTCTCGCAAATTCAACAACAAAGCATTGACCCATAAGTTTCTGACCCACATAATTTCATTTTAAAGTTAAACCTTAACACATTAAACCCCCAGAGATGACTTAACGGGATAGGAGGTAGTAGCCTACTGCCGAGCTCTGTAGCGTCATGGTCATACATGATATACTAAAGTGGATGGTATTATAGAAAGGTAGACAGATGTAGCTCTACAATGATACCAAATAATTTGGAATATCTAGTTGCACTACAAAATACAAATAAAAAAAACTCATTTTTTGGACGACTTTTTTCTACCCATAATTCAACTATGGTCGGAATCCGATTTTGTGTCAGGATTTTAGACTTTTTGGTCTCAGATCTAAGGCAAACCGGTATGAACCGCAAACAGACAGATGAGCCTTTGCAAAAAATAGGATAAGATGGGCACTTGGAATAAAGAGTGCTCTCCACACAAAAATAATGGCTGTTTAGCACCAAAAAAAAAATTAAATAAAAAACTCCACATTTTCCCCTTTCTGCTCATGCGCAAGTCAAATAGCCAATGAAATATGATGTTTCTAACACAACTAGGCAGTATGTTATCGAAAAATGACTGGGGGATAGGTGTTTTCGAGTCTATTCAGAAATAACTTTCAAAATGCGTTTCCTACTCGATTTTCAGGCGAAAATGACAAAAAGTTCCAGGGGTTAATGTGTTAAATAACAACAATACCTAGATTTTGCTATCAATGAATTTTATATTTTTTCTGAATATATTTGCCCAATGATTTACGAAAACAGACAATGTAATATACTGGTACTTCCAAGACATAGCGATGCTTGCCATTAGGCCACCCCCCCCATTTCCCTGTTACTGGTTCACTGGTTTCAAACTAATTTTATGACAAAGTAGTGTATAAGAGGCAGTTAAAATATCTATATCACTGATTCTGATCTTAAAACACAAATTACTATTTACATACTATTATTAAAGCTTCCTGCAGAAATCGGGCACCGACAGATACTAACTTACTCAGGAAAGGGTTAATGGTAATTCAGCTACAAAAACACATGCCTGTAAATGTGCAAGAGTTTGTTTGTCGAGGTAATTGAGATCAAAACTAGGCCTAGCTACTGATGGCTTGATGAATACATTTTGTTACAACTCAGGGAGCGCTATACAGTTTCGCATTTTGCATAGGGTTAGGATTTTAAAGAAAAAGAATGTCCCCCGCTTTCCTCACTGGTTATACTGGCTATTTAAAAAAGACCTTGTATATCTTAGGTATAATGCAAAGAACCTTTAATTCCCTTTATTTTGGTGTATGATTGATGGGTGTACTATGGGTTATAGAGTATACAGCTTGGCCTTACTTCAAATGTGCACCTTTCAAAAAAGTGCTAGCTCTACTTGGTCATTTTCACTTCCTGAACTTCAGAGGTAAATTGTATAAAAAAGAGCCGATAACTTTTTTACATTTTATATATTTGGTAATTCATTCATTGCACTTTCAGAAGCTGGTATTGTCTAGTCTGGCAAAATTCATTTTCCCTATTTTAATAGCTGCTATGTATAGTGTACTTTAGACTAATTCAGACTGATCTTTTAACACAAGGGAGCAGTCATTTTAGTTAGCAGTGTGCTTAAATCATGTAAAATTTCCAAAAGAACAATATCCAAAAGAAATATCATCCACATTACATTAATGTAGCATAGAGGTATGCAAACATTCTCTCCACTGTGCATGTTTTAAATGCGAACTACTTCACCTTACATGTCACCCTCTCAAAAGTACATATTATCTGGTGAGCGCCACCTCAACCCTAGAATTAACCTAAGGCAAGGAGGCATCTCAAAAAGCATGGTTTGTCACTGTATATCTAAATAAATCACAGGGCGCAGTCATTTTCGCTTTCCTACCAGAAGTGGTGAAGTTTACATTTTTTAGGTGACTTAGTCGCCCAGTTCACCTGGTAGCATGATTCCTGATAAATGTTTTTCTTTTTATAATTCCTTTACAATTTTAAAAAATTGAGAAAATATACATATTTATTTTAACTGCCATATGTTACACGAAAAATATAGGAATAACAGAATAAGCATAAATAATTAATATAGAATAAGCAATAATAAAGCAAAGCTTTAGATAAGAAAACTGTATAGAAATGATTTTACTTAGTCTCCTGTGGGATTCAGACTTGGGTACTTATGTTTTGTCATTACTTTGCAAGTTACTGAAATTGTAATTGACATCTGCAAGCACATCATAACTGTAACTGATGAAAAGTAATTGAACCCAAGTCTGTAACGTACTAAAAGGTGGTAGGTGGTGAACCATTAGCCTCTGATTTTTGGATTAATGTGTTCTAGGAAGAAGTATAAGATAGCTGATGAAAGTACACATTTTATGACAAAGGCAGTTAATTTACTGACATTTTTTTTAAAAAAAAGTTTATTTGGCTTATATGTTATTTGTAATGTTTTGGTTTATAATATTACTACAAAAAAAGATGAAGTAGACTGCCACGAGTACAACAATAAATTAAAAGGAAAATGGACTAACACACTCTATTTATCTCATTATTGTGCACATCTGATTTTGTTTATCTGACTGAGAAAGAAGGTAACTAAAAATTTGTTAGTACATTCTTGTGTCCAATTGCCAATACTTCTCTTAGTACTGAAATGGCAACATGTATTACCAATACTTTTAGCTACCAAAGTCCATTGTGTGACTGTTGGTCAATTGCCATGTCCCTAGTGTGGTCATTTTATTACTCCTCTTTCAGGGTGTAATGAGCTCATGCTATGGCAAACTGCATACACCCTGGTACATAATACACAGGATCTGTCCCGTTTTATTTTATTCTGATAATTCTAAGTGAACCACATACATAGACCAATGGCAGAGCATCATGTGTCAACAGATGCAAGTCTAGATGTCTGGCAGTAATGTGCATTTTATTTTACTGCCCCTTGAAAATAATGTATATACCTCACACAATCAGTAACAACCATAAGCACCGACTCCAATAACTCTGAATGTGACTCTTGAATTAAAAAGTTTAGAGTCCATTTATTCCTAATATAGAATTGCTAGTGGCATCTGTTCTGTCACACATCTCAACCATTCTGAAGGCAGTATTGCACCATGTATGATCTGCCAGAGGACATGTTTGGGGTGAGAGTCCCCATGGCTAACTCTAGATACAAAGCCAGCGAAGACACAATCAGGGATTGTCATGGGCTTCAGCAATATCGCAAATTGCGTTTCTTTTCCTTATTGGCGACAAAATAAACCATATGGTGATTTTTTGGGCTGTTTAATTTGTACTTAGAGTCACTGAATTGGAACGGAGAAATTCAAATGGACCACAATAGGCTGCCACAATCTAGTACTGCTTGTTGTCAGTGAAGTAATAACTACTCCATCTTGTTCAATTTGTTGTCAATGAAGTAACAGCTACCCCATCTTTTTCAATTTTCATTACCTATTCATTAACAGACTTGGAAAAATATTCACTACTTGTTCTGGTGAAATTTATTGAAAATTGGCGACAAAATATTGCGGTTGGCGATTTTTGGGTGACAACGTTTTAAAAACCAGGACCATCCCTGTACAATAATTATAAGTCAAAAGAAATTCCACTGGGACATAATGGACATGTATGCTGTATATATCAAAAAGATATTTTGGACAGTTCTATGTATAAATTTGGCTGCTTGTCAATGAAAACTGATATTTCATCTGCTGAATGAAATGTGAATGGAAAATGCACAACTTTCTTACTGTAGAATTTAAATTTGCCTGGAAATATTACACTGCTTAATGTTTTGGGTCATATGACAACTGTTACTTGTTGTTGTTGTGGGGTTTAACGCCATTTTTCAGCAAACGATAGGCTATACATGATGGCCAGTATTAATGGAGGAGGAAGAACCCAGGAAAACACGAGAAAAGAACCACCGACCCATGAGAAGCTACTGGCAAGCTTTCTCACATACCCACATTGGCTGAATCCGAGACTCGAACCACTGCAGATAGAGGCGAGATGGCAGTGATCCGTAACGGAGAGCACTTTAGACTATGCCACTCGGGGCACCAACAACTGTTACTATGAGCTAGTTTTGCAGAATTTATGTCAGCAAATGTTTGACAAAATATGACTGAATGAATATACTGATTATTTCTGGACTTCATCCATATGGAAACAGTTAGAAAAGTCTTTTAGCTTATTTTTGTCTTTTTGCAAGCTTATATTTCCTTTCATTTTTGTTTACAAGATGATGTGATAAACGCAATGTTTAAAGCCCTCCACTTCATTTTTATTTTAGTCAATTCAAATAATTCTCATTGTATGTCCCTCTCACTGTAATCTAGATTTGTATTTATTGTCTTTTAATTGTATTCCCTTTTTTCATCCATTTCTAAATTTTCTTTCTACCTCTTTGATTGTAATCCTGATCCATTCAGCCTGACAATGAAGACTGTCTGCCATCATTAATAATTACTGCACTTGGTAACCTAGTCCAAGTTTCCTCTTGCCACCCCTTTTTTGATATTTGGACATTTATGTTGGGGTGTAGGGTCAGAGTCCATTCCCTATCGAAAAGTTTGAATTTGCCGACACTATCTGGTGTCAGCTTAGGGTAGCCGCATACTAGCTGGCCTAGCAAACTATAACGACCGTCCATTGAGATATACCTGCATGAAATCGATTGGAATATGATTTTCTAAAAAATAGCAAATATAGCATTTGTTATATCTTTAAACTGCTGACAGATGAGATGTAACTACACTGTTGATGAAATTTGACCTGGAACTAGCCATTTGCATTCTGAGTCACATGACTATACAAATCTCCCAACCTACATGTCAATGACATCAGCATTCCAATAATCATGTGATATCAACGATATATAATTTTGAATGTTGTTATACATAGAATTAAAAAATATTAATTAAAAGTCACATAATACTTGTAGATAAATATAATGCACACTTAATTCCCAACATATTTATTCTGAGAACAATGACTAGAAACCTATCGGTATCGCAGCAAGATGGAGAAAACCAGATTCTTCAATTTTGTTGGTATCACTTGACTACTGCATTGACCTGTGCTCTCTTTTGGTAAACTTCACTTCGTTAAGCACTGTATGTGTGTTTTGAATGTAAAATAAATAAAGCACAATTATTTGCTGCTGAAAAGGCTGTAGAGGGCCATAATATCATTTGTTAGGCCAAAGTGGGACAGGCAAAAGTTCTGTAATTAAGGAAATACAAAAGAAATTGTCTGCAGCTGGTAAAAATATCAGTGTAACTGGCACAACAGGCATTGCAGCACTGAATATGAAAGGATGCACAGTGCATTCCTGGTCTGGAATTGGTGATGGTAGATATGACAGTGATGTACTATGTAGAAAACTTCTCACTGATAAACATTTTCATTCATATAAACAAAATATTTTGAGAGCAGACTGTTTGATAATTGATGAAATGTCTATCGTTACACTGAAACTTTCTGAACAAATTGAACATGTAGAATGAATAAACATTTATATTTTTGAGGTATACAAGTTATTGCAAGTGGGGATTTTTATTCAGCTTCCACCTGTACCTGTTCCATTGGCATATGATTTGGGTGAATATTGTTTCAAATCCTCCATATTTGCAATGCTATTTGGGCATGAAATTGTCCCTGATGAGGTCATAAGACAAGATGAATTAAATTTCATAAAGGCTATCAGTGATGTTTCAAAAGGAGAAATCCCTGAAGATACCAAAACTCGATATTGAGGCTGTAGAGACCTATCTCCCCCACCAACCCCGAGATGACCCAATCAACAAGACTTTGTGGATGGAAATTTGATTATGAAATATACAATGCATGCAAATGTATGGAAATGGATGGTATATCAAAGTGTTATCAGTCAATAGACAAGGGTGACAATAATCGGTGCAATAAGATGTTTGTTTCAAAAGTGTTATACTTGAACACTGACTGTCCAGTTATGCTGGTCAAAAACTCAACACTAGTAAATGGTTTACAGGGAAAGGTTGTGGCAATGAATGAAAATTCTGTGACAGTCGATTTTGAAAATAATTTAGTTCAACTGGGAAGAGAATTTAACTGTTTACTGTACCACTGATAAAAAGATTGTAGCCACAAGGCATCCAATTCCACTCATTCTGTCTTTCAGCATTACCATTCACAAGGCACAAGGATTGACCTTACACAGCTGAAGTTGATGGATCAAATATTTTTGCACCAGGTCAGTTAAGTGTGGCAATGGGGAGGACAAGACATCAAATGAACTAAGGATTGTCAGTTTCAATTCCAACTCTGATTCAAAATAGATCTTGCATGTATGAATTCTACAACAAAAGTTTTGTGCATTCTGATTCAAGTTTATAATGCTGTAGACATTGTTTCTTTATTAGAGAACCTCAGTGTTGACTTTGATTATGAAACAGGTTCTAATTCTGATAACTCCAACTCTACTGACGGAGAGATTTTAGAAGTTGACCATGACATTTTAAAGCATCACGTTAACCATACAAAAATGAAACAACTTATCACAGATAATGCAATAACACCAGAGCAAATGAGATTAAAAGTAACACTAACAGAAATCTTCAAAAAGCATCTGCAAGAGCTGAATACATTTTTTCAGAAAACTAGATCCAAAGACATGGACCGAGTATTATTCTGTTGGGTGACTTGGCTTGAAAATATATTAAAGTCATCTTCACGTGCATAGAGATAGCCATATCAAATATGTGATTTTATCTCAATCATGATAATTATACTTTGTAAAAATAAAGGCCCAGTCCAAAAGTAAGTAAATGAACAGAATGGTATTTTTAAAAAATACAATTCCTGTATTAATTTGTATTCCAGTCATCTACTTTTTACCGGGATAAAGTGTAAAATTCACCAGCTGCAAATTTAATATCGGGGGTGGGTTGCACTAAACACATCTGGAATGTCAATATGAGCATAATACAGATGCATGGAAGGCTAAATAATGATTTCACTCCAAATTTAAGGGGGTTTGTGTCCAGAAATCTTTACTGAGCCAGAACTTTTTTTTATAAATCTCTTTTGTCTGATTTATTTCTCCAAAATAATACAATGTAGTCCATTATTTTACTTGTTTATATATCAGGGCAAGAAATAGTTTTTGAATGTTTGACAACTATAAATTTTGATCCAAAAATTTGAGGACCTTATACCCACCACAGTTTTTTAAATATAAAATTAATACCATTCATATAATAGCATTATATTTGGGGTGGGAGGATGTGTAATAATAACCCAATTAGTTGGTAAGTGTGTTGTCACTAGTGAACTCCACCATCAAGTGCCCCTGGTAACACTGGATCGGTATGGTTTTCATGAAACAGATTTGGAACATCCCAATGAGCATATGGATGCATGGAAGTTTAAATAACTATGTTATTCCATATTATATTAGGTGCCAACCATATAATTTGTGGGGATTGGGGGTGTGTTACTGGGATTTTTTGGGGCCAGGGTGATTTATTCTCTTTTCGATCAATATTTGTTTTCAAAATTATAGTTCATGTAGCCTCCTTTCGTCCATAAATCAGAGCAAGAAATATTTGTGAATCTATTTGACAACTTGAAATTTGGTTCCAATAACTTGCAGTACTTTAACCCTACCCATTTTTTTTTTTTTTAAGTTACAAAACTGATAAATTGGCAACACAGCATCAAGTACCTGTGATTGGCAAGGAATGATGGTGGGGGGGGGATTTTAACTTCAGTCCACTAGCCAGCACATACCACGTTGAGATTGTAATTTCTGCCCTTCCCCTGTATTAACCAGATTTTCTTAAGCTTTATGTTGTGCTAAACGTTTGGGTTTTAGCGATTTTTGAATTAAGATAAAATATTTTTAATTTCCCTTGTTAACAAGACATCACATTTGGGATGTCTCTCCTTTAATGCAAATGTTAAAGTGTTGTGATCGCTATGATACACGTAAAATATAGTAAATGAACAGATTAGTTGAAAAAATGATACGAAATAATATTGACTAAATGATCCTGAAAGAAAATGAACTTAAGTTTTATCTTTTTATTCAAGTGTATTAGTTGTTTATATACATCCTGCTCAATAAGCCCATTCACTCAGATGCAGACCGGAAGTTGATCTTTGGAATGGTCACCTTTGTGTGAAAGACACAAAGCAACGGATAAATTTTTGAAATATTGGCCCTTCAGAATCAGTAAGGTTGCTTACATGGTAATGGTTGAAAAGTGTGAAGTGTCTTCTTTACAGTGGTGTACATTATGAGTGACTTAATAAGTAGATAATATTGGAAAATTAAATCAGAGTCATCAAGGGGTCAGACTGTGACCGGCCAGAGTTAGTTACCTTGTGCTGTACACATTAGTTTACCCCAGAATCAAGTGCCTGTGATGGAGATGTAAGCTAATCCTTTGTAGATCTACTCGTTTTTTATTCATACGTAAACTAATCATCTCCCAAAAATGGGTTGCTTCCTCTTTAGTACTTTTAATCAAAACTCAAGCTTCCAGGCTCATTTTGAAATGAAACTGGTAATGATTTTTTAAATATATTTGTTACCATGTATGGGTAACTATATCGTTATATATATCAAGGTCTTAAGCCGTACTACGTGGATTTGAAAGCTAAAGTCTGGGTACATGTAAATTACATCAGCTTTCTATTTCATATTTAAAGTCTGTATATTCCAACTGTTCTGACTCTTAAAGAAAATAAGAAATTATGACAAAATGTGTTTGTTCCTTTGTTATTTAACTAAAATAAACTTCTTCCGGTATAATGCCAGCAGCTATTTCAACCATACTCTACGATTTATATTGGCATTTTCAGATGTGTAACTTACCTTGGAGTACGTATAATCAAGGTTCATACATTAGATGAACATTACTATAAAGGGCTGCTTTCGCTTATTCCAAATTTTTAGGTTTATGGCTTCATTCCCAACTAAACGTTATGGGGTACATTATTCACCACACGAAGACAAAACTAATATGGCGGCGAATCCAAGATGATCACGTGACAATATTGCAAGCACTCGCATGCTAACCACTTAATGCCAGTCGATACGCACGCATTCGAGAACTGTGTAGTTTAAATATATATACTGACACATAAGAAAATACAAAACGCTTGGTAATATGTGTTTCAAATATTAACGTTTCGTAAAATTTATTATTAAAGTTTTCATTTCATCCACTGTACTAACTAAATCAATTCTTTATTTAGTTTTCTACATTCAAATATTTAATATACAATTGACTCCATCTACAACTTACAAAACCTACATTTATCATTATCCAGTGTTCGGGCTTTGTGTAAAAACTAGACTTGTGCACACAATTTTATGCAATATTTTATATTGAAAATCTCTGTTTTATTTATCAGTGACTCGAGAAAAATGATGAATTATTTTATCTGAATGTGTAACAGCAACCTCTCATTTTCATTTATCGCGCAGACTTAATGTTGTTTCTTGCATTTAGTAGTTATATGATATGATTGTACACACCGTTACAATTATTGCAGTAGTTATATGTGAGGAGGGGGCAATGACACACTTATAAAGGGGCCAATAAGTTTACGTGTAAATGCGGGTATCGGGTCATATCATATTATATAGGGGTATAGGTGTCCAATGGTATATTGGGTCAAACGTGTTTATGGGTTTAAAAAGTGTTTATAAACATGGGGGAAAGTAATGTTAACTTTGTGATTGTTATAGGCCGTTTCCATGTTGAAAAATGTATGGTAAGGGAAATGTAATGATTATGTTTTAGATAGTACATTTTTTTTTAGTACTATCCAGCACCCACTTTTTAGCGCAATCCAAACGCACACCTTACAATCCAGCATCTGCTCATTTATTACTATATACCACTTATCTGTGTCAATGAATTTACCACTGGGGGAAAAAAAAAAGAGAGAATTCAAAGCGCATAGCTTCAAAGGATCAAAAGTTTATGGGGGTCTAAGTGAATTCAACAATCAAATTCTTAGCTATCAACAATACAATTACTTAGTTACCTACTAAATCCAACACCACACATAAAGTATCCAAAATGCCTTATGATGTATCTTAAATCCCACACCTATTATCAGACCAAAAATCACATAATCATAATAGCCAGCACACTACTATTATCCAACACATAGTGCACATTATCAAAAGCGTCTTGTGTAGTGCCTAAAAGCCCCGCATCTGCTATCAGGCGAAAAGTGTATGATGTAAAAGAATGAAACATACTATCCCACACACCACCTATACCATCCAGCACTCATACACACTATCCAAAAGACCTTATGTTGTGTCTATAAACCAACACCTACTATCTATCTAAATTATCATTTTTAATCAGCCCCACTAACTGAAACATCAGTAGTGAAGTGGGGCGATATAGGGACTAGGGGACTTTAATGTTAAAATAGGGGGTTTGCCTTATAGGGACTATGGGAATTTAACATGGGAAAATTTTAGATGCTTTATAGGGACAATGGAATTTAACATGGGAATATATTTTGGGCCTATATAGGGACAATGGGAATTTAATATGGGATATAGATTTTGGGACTATATAGCGACAAGGGAAATTTAACATGGTGGGTCTGTATAGTGTTATGGAACGGGGAGATTTATAGAACACAGATAATAGACATCACACATATATAAAAAAAATGTAGGCATGAAACGGAATCTCTTTTCGAGGCATTGGAGTGGCCCTGAAAAGGGCCTTTGGGTTTCTTCTATTTCCTCCAGTTCTTCATCCACACCCTTATCTTTCCTAATAATTCTTTCTTCTTCTTCTTCTTCTTTATTTCTGACTCTGGTAACCAGTCAGGATGGCCCAACGCTCTGAACTTGGTCTGTATCTTCATCCAATTCTGATTGAGCCTCTCAAACTCTGCCTGTTTCTTTTTGTTTTCCTGATCTTTTCTTTCTTTACTCCATGTCTCTTTAATCTTCTGGACTTCTTCCTCCATCACTTTTCTCATCAGATCTTCCCCTTTCTTCACCTTGTCCAACCCCCATTTTACATTCCTCCACACTGTCCAGTACAATATCTTTTCTAGGAAGCACCGGACTTGGATGACATGATCCAGTGCTTCCTTCAGACTTCCCACTCTGACATAAGGTGGGTCAATCAATCCTCTTGACTTATTGACTTCTTCTTCTATCATCCCTGCTATGAGATCTCTGGCTGCCTTTAGACCTTGAACTTGACTGGTTACCAATTCTTTCATATCTCCATGCCTCCATTCCTTTTCTATTCTTTCTACAACATATTCTACATCCATTATCCAAAAATAGATGTTTCTCAATAGATTAAATAAAACAGATACTTGAGTCATTTTGTCTCTGTTATTCCGTAGAATGGTGCGAACGACGAACGTTGTGGGTTCTTATATAAAAAGCGCGGACGTGAAGGAAAATATTCCCTACTTTTCTCTTCTCATATTATCTACTATCCACACTAACGTGATGAGACAGAAAAAATCGTAACCATAATCTACTATTCACACACGGTAAGCAGCAAAATCAAACCCAAAATATACTATCCACACATGCCAAGCAACAAAATCAAACCCAAATCTACTATTCACATACTTGAAGCAGCAAAAACATAACCATAATCTACTATCCACACAAACGTACGATAGCACTTAAAAAATCCAATAATCTACTATCCACACACTTGAAGCAGCAAAAAATATAACCATAATCTACTATCCCCACATACGTACGTCAGCGCTTACAATCACACACAACATAAATACATACAATCACACCAGGAAAAAGGAGTCAGTGTTTATTTTCACACTACTTCACATTCACACATTGGCAAACAGATTACTATTTCTTTTCTAGAGTATTGGGGAGCCCTGAAAAGGGCTGTTTGTTTGATCTCCAGATGCACGGATCTAATGCTGGCACCTTCCTGGTCTGGCACCGCACACGCATCTCCGACTCCAGTCTCCTTGCCAATTCACCCTTGTCGCTGTAAGCGCAGAGGTGGGTTGAGTGGCTTCACTATTCCAATCTTCTGTCTCTGGAATAGTGAAGACTTCCCTTTCTCTTCTTCTATTTCTAATTCTATGATGAATTGGCATCCTTACCTCCTGTTGTGGTTGTGGCTGTGGTGCAGCTACAGGCTGGACAGGTGTCCTTGCCTCAGGTGTCACCTTGCACACAGGGTTCATCATAGGGTGACACCTGATCTCTCTCTTTTTTCCTCCTCTTCCTTCTGTATTCTCTCTCCTCCTCCTCCTTCTTTATTCTTTCCTCTTCCACAGTGGCCTCCGCGGCCAGTTCATTCAGTAGGCGCCTGTCATATTCCAGGTGCATCTGGAGTTCTAACAGTTTTGCTAGTCGTGTGTTCATTGTCTTGCTGTTAACAGGTCAACGATGGGTAACCAGACTGCCGACTAGTTTTGTATTTATACGAAAAGCACGGACGTGAAGGAAAACATCCCCAAGACACAAAACTTATATTACCTAGATCATGACCAAACAACGCGCGGACCTAAATGAAACACTCACTCACTTTTTATACTACCCATCACTATTCTAAAAAATTTTGACAAGCCACTTAAAGAAAATACTTACACACACACACACACACACACACACACACACACACACACACACACACACACACACACACACACACACACACTTTCCAAGCAAGATAAAGAAGTCATGTGCTTATACACGCACTTCTATTTTTTAACTTATTATAGGCAATCAATTGTTAGTTCTTTTCTAGAGGTTGGGGTAGCCCTAAAAAGGGCTGGGTTTTTTGTGTTTTTGTGTGTGTGTGTGAACTTGAAGCTATGGCAATCTTTTAGGTTCTAAGATTGCGGCCTCCTCTGACGATAGGCTTTTTCCCAGGATAAGGTCTGCTTCTTCGGAAAGAGAAAAAGAACTCTTTGGTATCATACGGCAGTCGACAAAGCCTCTGTCAGGTTCAGGTTGCTGTTGCTGCTGCTGTTGTTGCTGTTGCTGCTCTCTCTGCTGTTTCTGAAGTCTGTACTTCTCAGTCCATTCTTCTTTCTCCCTGTTAATTTCTTCTCTGAAGAGCTCTTCTATCAGGTATTCAGTGACTTTTAACATTCTAGCATTCTCTATCTCTTTAGGCTTCGGTGTCTGACCCTATGCAAATTCACGTAGGCTTCGTTTAGCTTAGCTAGTCTGGAGCACATCTTCGTAGGAGGATGAGTCGACAATGGATGGTCAGACTGGAGACTGTCCCGGTTTTATAGTCACAGCGCGGACGTGAAGGAAAACATCCCTTCACGGTTTTCGAGTCGGAACGTTCAAATAGTGTCAGGGGAGGGATAGAGAGAAGTCAAAGAGCATGAATCAGGATACCTATAGCAAAACAAACCACAAAGGCATTTTTTTCAAATACAACATTTTTATTCAAATCACTTAACACTAACAAGTAACCATAACATTTTAACATTAACAATCCAATTTAACATTAAACATTTTTTCAAATAACAAACATTTTTTCTCAAATAACACTCTATTTTGGACAGGGTTGACAACGTTGTGAATGAAACTTTGATTTCCACTTTTGGAAGTAATTAGGCCATTGATGGACACTACGTTTCCTAGCTTGAGACAAAAGATAAGTATAATGATAATAAGTCACAAAACCATCGATCTACTTTCACATCGTTTCTAGAAGAAGAACGAGGATCAAAATGAGTCACTAAGTGTTCTAAAGAATAGTCCAGACTGCGATGATGCAGAAAAAACACACAGTATTGTCCACACACGAAGGAATCTGTGCCTTGTAATTTCACATTATTGAATCTTGTGGTCTGAGCATTTCTTCTCATAAAGTCAATGATATCGTCTTCCAAAGGGGGCAATCCATACGAATCGAAATATTCCACACATCCTTCTTGAGGAAAGTAGACGGCTACCCAGTGGGTTCCTGGGAGATGACTGTCGTCCGTGTTGATCACATAAGCTAGATGGTCTTGAGGTTTGCGATGAGGGAGTTCATTTTTAGCACAGACGACAGGATTCCAAGAAGCCGTATACGAACTGTGGTTCAAAAGGTAATAAAGTTCCCAGGTATCCATGTTTTTTTCTTCTTCACAGGTAATAATAAGTCATCAATTCGATCCTGACTTTTTGCTTGAAAATGTCTGACAAATAACCGTTTCTTCGTTTCGTCTCCTCACTCTGATTCAGAAGAGCTTCGATACGATGGATCTCTTGAGTGGTTAATGAAGGACAAGAATGTTCCCGCAAGTCTTTATACCACTGATGCAACACGTCTTTGTCCGAGATGAGACTCCAAGCTTCGTCCAGATACTCGTCCAATTTTTCTTCTTGACTTAACATCAGACATTTATCGTGTTGAATTTGACTGGGATGATCGTTGTGACATCCATAGCAATCTTCATTGATCAGTTCCTTCATTTTTTTATGCCAGGACTGTAGCAAAACAGGAGACTAAATGGGCTTCTTGTTCTGGCCATCTCGACTTCATCATGATGACTTCTTCATCTTTGTCTTGGGATTCTTCTTTCACAGTCTCCTCACATTCCATGTCCAACGTTTCTCCACTAGGTAAAGAGGGATAACAGTCTTCCATGGCTTCTAATAATCTAGAATGACTTCTCTCAAACTGTTGATTTATATCGAATTGTCAGATTCTGCATACAGGAGGACGTTCACTGTGTCAGGTAGAGGATTAGTAAACTGAAGTTCCACTCGAATCTGGCCGGATTTTATAGGGTGGAAATGTCCCTCGTCGCTGCCTTGGTCTGGAGTGAAATCAAAAGCTCACGAACCGTAGCCTCCTGTATAATCTTCGTACGATATGCCGTGACTGGTGTTGGTTCCTAACTGTCCGATGGCTTCATACAGGGACAAGTACGACCTCAAGTAATTCCTGTCACCAAACTTAGGCTCAAAGGGTCGGGTACACAGTGTCTTGCCATCGCGACTGACTTCGATCTTGGCTACGTTGTAATGATGAAACAGGAAAGGATTTTCTTTGTGGACTCCATTGAAGGCTGAATTCTTGACGATACCAATGATCAAACGCTTGGGTAACTGGCCTTGGAACAGATGATCTTCGATCATGGATCGCTGTCCAGCAGGAATAGTGAACGTTTTCACTTCTACGCGTCGTATCGGATACTTGGCGGTCGTTCTGCTCAACGTGTGACTGATGTCGTTTCCCACTTTGGGTAACACTTCCACGCGTCGCACGTAGAGCTTGGCTTCTAGGATGATGGTTTTGTACTCGTTAGCATGGGCCATCAAATGGAAAGCGGTACTGCTACGATTCAGTCTCAGGCGAATATCCACTCCGTTCAGTAGATACTTTTCTTGTAACCACATGTCCAAATGCAAACGATCCATCAGTTCTAAACTACGTCCTTGCAAAATTTTATTTCTACGTGTGTTAAATCCCGCATTGTGAGGATCGTCATCTGCTGTGAGGGCTGTGTCGTTAAACGTGTTATCACCCACTGTGTCAGGTTTCCATACCACGCAAGCATCCAGATGAGTATTCTTGGCTTCTTTTCCGTACGTCAAGAGATTTTCCAGGTAGGCACGATAAGGGTAAGTATCCATGCTGCTGCTGACCAGTTTGCTATTCAAGTACAAGTCCACTTCGCTGAACAAGGAGTGCATGAAATTGTGGACAGGAGCTACTCTTGCATCTCCTCCTGGATTGGTGTTGTCCGTTTTGATCACTTTGACTTTCAAATAAAGGTAACTGCTATTCAGATCGATGTAATATTCGGGCTGACCTTTGATATCAAACTCGATGGGAGTTGAATCCGTCAAAGAGGAGACGGGATGAAATTCCACCCATTGGGATTCTTGCATCGTCATCATGGTGGGCGGCATGGCAAACAGATCCAGTTCCGACTTGGAACAGGCGCAAGACTCTCGGTGCATCATTTTATTCTGTTTCTCAATACTTTAATAATCGAAAACGTCTAAGTCTCGAACGGTTCTTCTTTTCTTTGTCTTTCTAGCTTTAGAAGTGTGAAGTCTGGTGAAAGGGTGTTTTCTTCTTCGTCTCTTTCTGCCTTGTCCTTCCTGTCTCGACAGGGAAGTTGGAATGCCTGACTCAGTAGGGTTCAGGACATTTATAGGAGTTTCTCGTCGACCCAAAAGGTCTTTGCCCGTTTGCAACAAGACATTTTTGCCTGCTCTCAAGAAAGCTTCTTTTGGGTTTTGTTTGTCGATGATGACATTTTGGAGAAATTCTTTGCCGTGTGTCAATGCGGCATCTTTCAAGGCATGCAATCCGCGTGTCACCATCGGTTTCAACACCGGAGCCACCAAACGAAAAGCCGATTCTAACATATCTCCTACACCGTGTCCTCGTTGTCGAGCAACCCCTCGGTACACTGGATACATGACTTACAACTCGTTAGAGAAACGTTTTCGAAAATGGAGTTTCACCGTGACTTTTCCATTGGTAAATAGAATATTTTGTCCCAGATCTCCTTTTATAGCAATGTTGACCGTGTCCAAATACGACTTGCTGACAGGCAAATAGTGAGGATGTACCAATTCGCAGTGTACGTGATAAGTGTTTCAACCTTCCTCGTCAGTGACCGTGGCAGAATCCATTTTGACAGGAATGACACGCAGTAATGGTACGGAGGTGTGTCCCACCACGTTATACTCCACCACATCGGAGTACACAAAGATCAAATTCAGCCCTTGGTTCAGTTCTACCGGGGAATGAAATAACTTGGTTAAAGAATCGTTGTCGGAAATGACTGGTAATTCGTTTTTCTTCATCATGGTCATCCTAATGTCCATGTCCCCGCCCAACATGTCAAACAATTCAGGACAAAATAAAATAGACATGATTTTAGCACCGTCAAATTTCATCAGGAAGCGACGAGCTGCTTTGTGGTACTCCATGGTGACACTTTTTCTGACACTTTCCAAATCTTTAAGAAACGCGACATTAAATCTGTAGGTAATGGTGCTCACTAAATGTTGACCACTAAAATAATAGCCTGGAGGAACGAACAAGTGATAGGACCACTTCTGAGTTTCTGAGTTATATATTTTGTTATCATATTTGACATGGGTATTCAAGTACTTGTGCAATTGTTCGTCATGAACTTCCACTGAAAAATAATTTTGATTGGGAAGGACATTGAGGACTTGGGTCGGGTGAATGATTTCTACCAAAGCCACTTCCCAATGGGCTTCGTGATCTAATTGGATGGTCTGAGGTAATTTGACCGTGTAACAGCACAAAGTGTTCTTGGGAAACACCTCCATGGAACTGTCACTGAGTAAGGTTAAGTAAAATTGGTTGTTAGTGTGACTCATAATTCCAGAGTTCTGTGGCTGTCCGAGGGGTTACTGGAAGTCAGAGGCGTGTCTCCGCCCAAAATGGGATTGTTGTTGTTCTTGGAGTGGTGACTGGAACTGGCACTGGACACAAGGTTCCCGTTGTTCCCGTTGGAAGAGAATTTCAGGAAGGGATCGGGAAGCAGGTAACCGATGAAACTGCTTAATAAAATGGTCCACAATTGTTCGTCTCCTTGTTGCAAACTCAAATTGGCGATGGCTGCCCCGATGACACAATACACCACAAAGATTTGGCAGAAAAAGACGATTTGCTTTTTAGGCACACGTTCTCCACACCACACCCACAAGGGTTGTTTCTGTAAATCTTGCAGAGAAGAACTGGGTGAAGGAGTGGTCGACGTAGCTGCGTCTGTGTGAAAGGGCATGATGGTCACTTCTTTTTATAGTCGATGACTTGCGAAGCGTCGATCCAAGAATCAAAACTGGGTGGATATCCTTTCCAACTTACTTTGACTTCTTTGACACGTCGTTTGCCCACTTTACGGGTTCTGCGTTCGAGAATGCTTTCGATGTCGTACACGTCGTCTTCTTTTTTGGTGACACGTTGTAACTCGCGCAAATAAAACGTTCCTTTTAACACTTCTCCGTTTATGTCTTCCAATTTATAGACGGCAGGATGACGGCCATGCACTCGTCCAATGACACGAAACAATTCGGTCGTCCAGTTAGGTAAGTAACCTTTGTCAAAAGTGCGTTTGGTGTTGCCAATGCGCACCCAATCTCCTACGTCGCACACTCCACTTTTCTTGGGGACAGCCCTCGTCGGGGACGTACCAAACAGGCGATCAGACACCATCACTTCGTTGTCGGGAGTCACCTCTTGCGTGGCACGTCCAATGCTTCGATGGTAAGATTGGTTGTAAGCTTGCACCAGGTGCGGTAAGGTGTCGATGTACTTCAGAGTGTGGTGATGCGTAAAATATTTCCACATGCGTTCTTTCAAAGTGCTTTGAAAACGTTCCACGATGCTGGCTTTGGTTTCAGGATTCTCAGTGGTAAACAAATGAATGTCACGTTTCTTTAATTCTTTGTGGAAAGCTTGGTTCAGAAATTCGGTGCCTTTGTGCGTTTGCCATCGAAGAGGGTGACCACCACTTTGTTTCAACACCCGTTGCAGGGCTCGCACTAGCTCGTGGCTCGATTTGGAAGTCAATGGCACGACCCAGGCAAATTTGGAAAAGACGTCGATGACACAAAACAAATATTTGTAGCCACGATTGTAGCTGGCCAAATGAGAGACATCGGCTAAATCGGCTTGCCATTGATGATCGATGCCTTCCACTTGGGTGCGACTTCTGGAAAACTTGCGTCGAATGGGTTTGTGTAAAGTGTAGGTAGCTTTTTCTTGTAACCATCGTTGCACTTGAGGTAAACGGAGACTTTTCAGTCGAATTTTGGCAGCACGATACAATTTTTGAACTCCTGCGTAACCTGCAGGATGGGATGGATCGTAGTAAATGCCTGCTAACACCTTTTCCATTTTTGTTTGTTTCTTAATGAGGCACCCACTCTTCGAGGATGCTACTTTGGGCGGGACGAAAGGGTGGTTTGGAAACGGATTTACGTGTCCGATGGGCTACGGGAGTAGAAGTCGAAGGTAGTGGTGGAGGTGGTAATGGAATGACTTTGGTCTTCTTTTCTTTTTTCACGTCTGGTTTCCCTTCTTTCTTTTTCACTTCTGTCGAAGGAGGAGTGGACATCATCTTTTTAACCCACGCTTTCATTTCTTCTCGTTGGGGTGTGGGGGACGGGGTCAACGAGGACGCTGCAATCTTACTAGAAATGGGAGCTGCTGACGGTGTTTGAAAAACTTCTCGTATCTCTTCTTCCTCAGGCCTTCGTGGGGTAGCGTCTCTGGTGACCCCTGGGGATGGTAGTAGTGGTGGTGGTAGTGGTGATGGTGTGAGGGATGGACTTTTCATCAAGGTCTTAAAATATTTCAGAGTGGGTAGAGCTGTTTCGTCTAAAGCTTTTTGGTGAAAGAGTTGCAGCCGTTGCAAGAGTTGCCCGTACTTTTGCGATTTTTCTGTTTCGGACAAATCTTGGAGATCCATCAAGGACTGCAATTCGTGTTGTAACTGGGACATCTCACTCAAATTGGGATTGGGAGGTATATGCGGGGTCCGCTGTTCTTGCCAACGATGGTATTACATCCATCGTTTGTAAGGCACTAAAGCTAGTCTTCGTCCTTCCATTCGATGTCAAGGGTTAATTCTGAGATCTAGGGTCTCCAGAGGTCCTTTTTATCTTGCTCCCACCAGTCCTCCCAACATGGTTCCCAAGACTCCTTTCAGCAATGGGCCTCACAAGAGGGGTAAAATTCCTCCACGTTGGACCAACATCTTCTTCTTTTGACGAATGGGGATCTTCTTTTGGTGAAGAACGTGACGATGTTTGCCTAAGCATTGTTTCTGGTGTTTGGACAAAGTGATCGTGCCTTTCAAAACGTTCAAACAACATTCGCACACGGTATCGATGACCTCTTTGGAGGTTGTTTGAATGAGTTTTTTTCGTAGGGGTGGAGAAGCTTTGGACAGGACAGATAACATGTCCCCGTGTTTGACTAAACGTGGAGGCAGTCCTTTCCTTTTCTTTCCTTGGGGTTTAGAAGAGGGATGTTTTCTGGAGGGTGACATCTTTGAGTCTTCAGGAGCATCAAAACACTGATACCCCTACTTTGTCACAGACCTTTTTTATACTGGAACGCGTCGCCACTGATTGTCTTTACGTCGTATCAACTTCAGGACAGGCATGACACGTCGTGCAGGGGTACGCAACGGACTAAATCGAGCCAGTTCTTGCTTGGACAAATCCAGTAAACTTTGTAACATGCCCGATCTCTCTTGGACTTTGATTTCGGGAGAATGTACTTTGTGAGCAGCGGCCACTGCCGCTAAAGAGGAGGGTCGTGCCACTGGAGAAGTTCTTGGTGTCATCAACGGAGAAGTTCTTGGTGTTATCAACGTCTCCAAGTACTTCTCAGTTCTTGGTGTCATCAACGGAGAAGTGAATGAACCTGAGACTACCGGAGACGCGGTCACCGTCCTTGCAGGTCGTGGTTTGCGAGTGTAAGGTTGTGTCCTGGCCGAAGGGCCTCTCTTGCGACTAGTTTTCTGTGGGCTTTTCTTTTTCTGGGGACTTTTTCTCTGTTTCTTTTTCTGGGGGCTTTTCTTTTTCCGGGGTGGTGACCGGTAAGAGGAGGGTCCCGCCACTGGAGACGTTCTTGGAGACACGGGTCTCCTTGGGGACCTGGTCTTGACACCGTGGCTCTTTTTCTTCTTGGAGCTTCGTTTGGCTTTTTTCTTGGGGAGAACTTTGGGAGCATTAGGATGATGACACCTCTTAGAGTACCGCTCCCTCCAGGTTTCAAAATGATTTGTTTTTTGGTCTGAGTGTCGATGCGAGGATCGGCCAGTTGGGTCAAAGCGACTTTGTTTCGATCAAAAAAGCGTTTGGTTTGATGAGGAATCTGAATGACCCCTTGTAGTAATTGACGTGCTGTCACCGTGAACCATCGTAAGACTTCTTTGAGACTGGCTTCTAAGACACGAGCCCGTATTTGTGGATTTTTTTCGCGACTGATGCCATACAAGGCACGAATCAATTTGACGGGAAGATGCGACTGAAGCGACGTCATGTTCACACTGTGTGAGACAGACGAAAAGTGTCTAAGGTTTATATAGATTTTTTGGGGTTAAGTCGAGGACGGAGACATGTACAGGACAGGCCCTCCGTCTTGGCACCAGTGGTGAAACAATTGGGTACGAAATCGCAAATCATCAGGGGTAGTAGGTTTCAAATCGACGAGTAAATAGGCGTGTGGAGTTTGAGTGGCATCGTCGTACGCCTGAGTCAGCCAAGGCGTTCCTAACTGTTTGGCTAAGACTTGCACTTGCGAATGTTCTCGAGGGCTTTTAAACAAAACCACGTAATGAACACTGAGACTGATGGTGCGATGGGCTTTACTTTGTTGAAACAAATTTTGAGTGATGTAAATGACACTGGCATTACGAAGATGCCCTTTGCGTGTAAACCAAAGTTTAATTTCTTCTTCGTCTTCTCCTAACATGTCGTCGAATATGACCAAATGGGTTTGACGGGAGTCAGACACGATTCCATCGTCTTCTTTAGGAATGCCTTCCACAAACACGATGGAATCGCCTTGACTTTCTCGCAAGAGGCTGTACGCCGACTGCCACACTTTGTAACACCACACGATGCGTTGAGGTGGATGATCGATCAAATGATGTTTATGTTCGATCAAACATTTGACAAATTCGGTTTTGCCTGAACCGCTAGGTCCAGCAATGAACATGTTAAAGGGATGGCGAAGATACAAAGCCTCCCAACTGGCACGATCTAAGTGTTCGTCGATGACTTTGACAGTAGAGAAAGAGGGAGCAGAGACAGCAGAGGTAGCCATAGTGTTAGGAATGTCACTTGTGACACGAAAACAGACAAGACAAGAGTTTTTATACTTTTTTCAGGACACGTTTATTGAATGTTTTAAACATGAACACGAAAGACAAAAATACATAAAAGTCAAAGGCTTAAGTACAACGGTAAAAGGCACATGAAAACGATCAACGTGGAATAGAAACAATTTTCTGTACAACATGTTTTGGGTAATGTTCTGACCAGTTCAACAGGGGGTAAGGTCACACAAGTATCCTCTCGAAAGGGTCTTTCAGGAATGTCCACGATAGTCTTATCCTGAGTGACGAGTTCTTCTTCTGGTACTGTCACTAACACAGGTTGAAAAGTGACTTTTTTCTTTGGACGTTGAAAGGAAGGATCACAACTCTCGAGCATACTGGGTCACTTCTTGGGTGCAAGCCTCAAAACCCCATTTTTTCCAGGCACGTACATCTGTCCAGTGGGGGTGTAAGTCACAAGCTACACACACATCGTCATACACGTCTTCGGTAGCTAAAAGTTGACGAATCTTTTTTTTCTGTGGAGGTCGAGAAGTATCCAGATGAAAACGCAAGGCTTTGAGCAAAAGGAGTCTTTCGTGACCATTTAAGGCCATTTGGGTGGTACGTACTGTTCGTAAAGTGTCCACAAGGAATCGGCTGGTAAACGAAATCCCAGAAAACAAGTCACTAAGACACACATCACTTGTCGACCCAAATTGAACGGAAACAGTTCTTGTAATAATTGATGGTAATGATCCACGGTTTGAATATTGTCATTGAGTTCCTTCCACGGAATCTGTTCAATCACATGTGATAAAAGCCTTGGCATGGCAGCCTGTTTTTATACACTCTTTTTTTTGGAAGCAATACACGTACTTTCTACCCAGAGATCTTCGTTCTCCAGTTGGAAATTTAAATGCTCCAAACTGTAACCTACACTTCAGAGTTCGATTAGAAGTTTCCTCTTCCACTAAGTAGATTCCACGTAAAATATGTTGGTAATCCTTTAAGTCTTCTTCCTCAATTCGTTGCTCTAGGTGAATCTCGAAGTAACCAAAATCACAAACATGTCGATCATTGGCGACCTAGAAGTGTTGAACAAGGTCTGACCACTGGAACAATTTCTGACGAATCAGTTCTCTTATAGCATTCAGGTACCAGTGGTTCAAACACCGGTGCCGTAACGGATGCAATTGTTCTTTACGTTTCACTTGTATTTTGACCAGTTCTCGGTAAATGCGTTCTCTCAACTCCACAGGCAAGCCACGAATGTTCTCTTGTAAAGTATCCATGAATAGGTCGGTCCGTACAATTCAATTTACAATCTTCTCCTAGAGCAAAAGTAATCCACATAGTAAGTAATTTCTGACCACTGCCACTCAGGGTAACGTCCAAGAATCTCACTGAAATCTTGTGATGTAAGCGGTCTAAAGCGGTATAATAGGATGAACACACCGTTGATCCAGAGAAATCTAACACATTGGTTAACTTTTTTCACTTTCCTCTTGTGAATTTCTCGGCACAAAAGTTCTACAGTTACCCATTGAGATTTCACTCTAGCAAGTCCCTGCCAAACTTCCTTGTAGATCTTCTCTTGCAGTTCGTTAGGTAATGATTCAATATCATTTTTGAAATGAAGTTTAAATACTGGTCTCAGTGATGGCCAACATTTGACTCCTAGCCAATCTGGTTTCTTCTTCAACGACATGGTAAGTTACTTTAATGTCTCGGTCCCACTAAGGGTAAGTAATGACAATTCGGTGACCATCGAGCATGTTCTAGGTAGCCTGAATCTTGCGGTTCCCAGTGGTGAAGTGACACACTGCAACTGAAGCACTTGACTTTATCCCCTTCACCCAAGTAGAAAAATCCGGCTCTGGCTAATTCTTCGGGGGTTGGTCCTCCCAGATACTTAGGCCATTTTCCTTTGAACGATTGAACACGATTTTCAAACTCGCAGTATTCAGGCAAACGCACAGGAAACGAATATTCGTCTTTCACAGGATCTCGATGAGGGTAGGGTGACATGAACAGGAGTTTCCTCAGGGCTGGATGACATCCGTAGGGTGGTAGACGTGAAGGTTGACATCCACATTTAAAATGAAACCCACTAAAGTGTCCAAGAGGACGAGTGGCATCGCTTTCGCATCCATTAGGTTTGACACGCACAGCATCACTTTCCATGATAGGGGTAGTGAGAACAAAGTTCCCATGATGCTTTACGGCATCGCTAAGGTCACAACGTACAGCATCGTTCCCATCGCAAGACTCACAATCGCATTCGTCTGCAAACTCCGTTACGCAATTACAATGGTAACCGCATGGGCACTTTCAGTTTCCTTCCGGACATTTTCCGTCGCAATGCATGGGTCTTATCCATCCAATATTAGTCACACTAGGGGAAGATAAAACTTTTTTACAATCCCCAAACTGGAATCTTGTCTCTTTCAAAGGATTCATCTTGTTCGCTTGGTCTTGGTAGTCACAGTGAACTATCGATCTTCGACATTGTCCCTTTTTATACTAGTCGCAATGAAGTCTCAAGCTTGTACATCGTTCCTTTTTATGTCTTGTTTTGGAAAGTACCGTCTCTAAGGTGTCGTCATAATTGTACCGTAGTGTAATGGGTGGAAAGGCCATAGAAAGGTAAGGACAGTGCGGAGACCATCGAGAACATTCCAGAATAGCTGAATCTTTATAGATACATAGATCCATTCGTAACTTCAGGCCACAACTGAAAAACTGTACTTCGTATCCCAATCCAGTCTCTGGTCCCAAGTAGACAAATCCTGTTCTAGCTAAAACATTCGAAGTAGGTAATCCTTCCCTATCCGTAGACCATTTTTGAAACGTTTCTAATCGACGGGCACAATCACAATAGTCAGGCAAGAAGACCGGAAAATGGTGGGGTTTGAACTTAGAGTTCTCTTTGGGTTTCTCGCTCAATTCTTGCTGTGACGAAGTCATCCTTCTGGTGTGTGGCTATCCTCTTACAACCAATGTTTTATACCAACATGTCCATAAGGCAAAGTAAAGTGATTGGGAAGACGCATTCGCTTCTGGTACACGATTTGATAGACTTTTTCCAAGGGTCGACTGATGATGTGGTGAGTGGGTAAACGTTCAATCTTGTTTGGCTGATAGGTGGTCACTTTAAAGTGTTCATCTTTTCCAGACTGCAAGGCTTCTTTCAATACGCCAAAGTTCACCACTCGACTGGTACGATAATTCAGAGTCAATCCTTTCACTTTACACTCCGTGTGCACTTCTCCTTGTTTGTCCCGGTATTCGTAGCCGTAATATTTAGGACCGCCACTTGCGAAACTTAAAATTTTCTCGTCGGGGTGCTCGTCTGTCCAGGCTCCTAAACGGTCTCCTTCGATGTCAGGGTGCTGTTGACTCGGGCGATCGATGTAAATGCAACTGTCCGTGTCAAAGTACAGGACACGTTCCCCTAACATTTCTAAAGCTTCGTACAATTTTAAGCAGAGCTGTCACGTAAGCCGCAATGATGACATTTCCAAATTCGTCGGCTTCTACAAAGTCCAGATCTTCTTCGTAATTCACTAAGATCAAATCCTCGCGAACGACGTCCACGTGTTTCATGTATTTGGTTTTGTCGTGAATCATCTGGAAGTAGCGGGAAGGTTCTGTCAAATACTCCGTCTTGGGTAAACACAGTCGTTGTGCCATTTTACCCCACAAGCAATTTAACATCACTTTGGCAAACGATCGCCTGCCTTCGTTTTTCTCGATGTGGTCTAAAGTAAAGCCTTCTTGTGCCCAGTATTTCTCTTTGAATGTCTTTTGGTCTTCGGGAGCGTGATACCAGGAAGGATAGCCACTGGCTTCTTGCTTCAGTTTCAAAAAGGCATCCACGTAGTCTGCGAAAATGCCTTTCTGACTGGGGTCACCCTTGTGGTATTGTTGTGTCTTGGGAAAGTGGTAAATTTCGTACACTTTTAACAGTTGGTATCCCATGTCCAGAGCTTTGAACAATTCTACGCTCACCCACGTCCCCGTCAAGGCACGTTCTTCCTGGGTGTGATGACAAGGTTGATCTTGGTTGCACGTTTCGGCACAAGTACGGCACAAAGGAAACATCAGGTGGCAGACAAAACTTTGCACTTTATTAAGCCTTCGTATTGTCGAATGTGGTTCAGGTCGATGTGTTCCGTTAACAATTGTGGGTGCCCTGCAGGAAAGCGACAATATTTGCACACATAGGGATACAGCGAACACACGTCCAAGTATTTGATTTCTTCTCCTTTCTCTTCGTCGGCTTGGTACAGCAAACAGGTGGCATTGGTTCTTCCTCCGTACAAACTATCCCTCGGGTTCAGGGGGTCCATGAACTGGTACCTTTCCACGATGCGTTTAAACTCGGGATCGATTTTCAAACGGTGATCGTATTCGCGTTCCCACATTTCCACCACTTGGTATCCTTCCTGTTCTAACTTTAGGCGTCGCTGACAAGTGGCCTGGTACAAGTCTTCCATGGTTCGTTGTTAAAACTGATTTTTAGTGCCACGGTCATGGTAACAGACGGGACATCCGTGAAATAAGCAACCGTTAAACTTGTACACGATCTTGGGGTTTTCTAAGTCCCAACCATCGACCGAATACGTTCCAATGGTCTTTCCACCCCCTCCGTTGCGGACATGCTGAATCCATTTGTCTTCCTTGTCGCACAAGTAATGTAACCAACGTAGGGCTTTGACCGAGTATTGACGTTTGACATAACTGGTCGATTGAGGACTGATGACAGCCACGGTATTTTCAGGCATGAATTATTGTCGGTAGACTAAGGAACATGCTTTGGCAATGGTGCAAGCTTCTTTCAAAGGATCGACCCCTCCGTGTTTCATGAACAGTTCTCGAAATTTTCCACAGCAACGTCGTAAAATGTTCACGTCGGAACGACAATACTTTAGCATTTCTTCCTGAAAGTCGAAGGGGTGGGAGGCATGAGCCTGGTACAAAGCGTAGAAATCTTCTCGTTGTTCGGTACGCATGTTGTCGGGGTCGTAATAGTGAGCCTCAGGCAAATGGGGTAGAACGGGATGTTGATTGACTTCGGTATTGAAAAAATGTGGAAAGTACCCTTTAGCCATTTCTGTCATTCCAAACGTTTTAGGCATTCGACTCAAAGGCATGGCCAAATAGCTCATCGAATCTTTAAACTGTACTTGTCCCACTTGCATGAAAACGAGTTTGGCTCCGTTCAAAGTGACTTTAGGACGTTCGGTGCCTTGTTCCGTATAGTATCTGAGAAGAAACTGTCCATCGTATCCGGAGATACCCATCGGGCAAATTCGGCTAGCGTTTTCGGTCCTTGAAAGATTTTTTCACGCCCTCCAGGAATCTTGCTGCAGTGAGGGCAATGACTGAAGATAGGTTCTTGAATGAACTTCTCGCACGCTCGATGAGCCACGCAGACATTAGGAATGTGAATGCCGGTCTCTTGCATGCATTCGAAATCGAAAAAGATGAGATTGCCTTTCTTCTTCTTGTGACCATCCTCTTTTGTTGGGGTTGGTATTTTTGCATGTAGCATTGATGTTCCAAGTCCACAATTCGGTGAGAACTGTGACATTTTATCTTTCCTGGATATACGTGTGCCTTGGGATTATTGGTAAGTATGCCTTGTCCACACGTGGGGCACAATCTCAAGAGTTGACAAGCACATTTCTGCTGTGAACCGAGTGTCTTGAGATGTTGTTGGTAACAGGCAGGGCTGACAAACGTATGCAGACAAGCAGGACAACGCACTCCTTCTTGTCCTTCGTCCAGACAGGGTTGAGGCCAAACATCCTGAGCATTTCGATCCGCAATGTTTGTGTTGCTCTCGATTGTTATAGCCATAGTCACATTTCTCACAGTAATAACGGTATCCCAGGAATGTGGTGATACTGGTAATGGTATCGAAATGTTCATCGTGATGATGGAGGTGAATGTATTTTCCATCTTTAAAGTCTTGGCCTCGAAACAACAGAGGTCCGCGCACTTCTTGAGGGTGCACTTTCAAGGTGTAGCGTGGAGCTAGGACATCTTCAAATTTTTGCATTTCAGGAATGCCACAGAGTGTATCTTTGGACAGGCCGGCTTGTTGTAACAGGAGTTCTGCTTCATTTCGTTGTTTGGCTCGGTTCGATCTTTGAATGTTCTCCCGGACCATTTTCCATTCTGCCGTGTCGTTCTTGTTGGCATAGGTTCGTCCCACCACGATAGCCCTGGCTAAACACATGTGGTCTTGAGAATTGTGAATTTGAACGCGGCTACGCTTAATGCTGCGAAGGCCGTTAAACCAATAACACCTTTTTGCGTTGTCCAGTCCCTTGAGGAGGAGAGACGTGGGTCATGTCCAGTGTGACTTTTCGTTGGATTGTTGCACGTGTTGAATCTTGTCCATGACTTTGGAAGGGGTCAATTCTGCAGGGCTACTAAACTCGATCCAAACATGGGATTTCAAGCCGTCGTGTTGTATGGAAAGTCTCAAGCGATCGTCTTCTTTGGGTTGACATTGTCACTTGAGTGTGGTGAGCAAAGAATCCCACATCTCGGTGATGAACTCTTCTGCTTTCTCTAGCGGTACGTCGGACTTTAAATCTTTAAACTTCACCGTGTATTTGTAAGCCGTGGTTCTAAATTTTCTAGAGGTGCGCTTTTCCGTCTCTGGAATGGAATAGTAATTTTCAGGGTTGACTAAGGGTGGTAAACTTCGGCTAGGTGCATACTCTCTGGGTTTGGATTCTGGTTCACTCATGTCCTCTTCAAAATCATTGGTATGAATTTGTGCCAAGACTTCAGCAATTGTACGAGGCGATAGATCACGTTTTTGTCTCTTACGTTCTTCTCCTTTCTTTTCGATTGTATTGGATCGTATATAAAGGGTGTGTGTCGTGTCCTTCCACTATTCATTTCACTGTCAAACCGAGTAGAACAATGGACGAGACTACACAAATCGAACTTTTCATCAGAGCTTTGCGAGGGGTCATCAGAAAATTTTCTTCAGACCAGCCGACGGACTACTCACCCTCCTTTCGCGATAAAAGTCAAGATACTTGCTATATCTGTCAGAAGAAAGGGCATTGGTCTTCAGAGTGTCCAGACCGTCAAAAAAAACAAAACAGGGGTTAAAAGAGACAAAAGTCAAGATACCTGTTATCATTGTCAAGAAAAAGGACATTGATCTCCAGATTGCCCTAAGAAACAACAGGAGCAAGAAGAAGAGGGGAGTTATGGAGAGGAAGAAGAGGAAGAAGAAAGCAGACAGGTGAAGAAACAGAAACAGGAGAAGAAAAAAAGAAGGGAAGAAAGTGAGAATGAAGAGGAGGAAAAAGCTGTCAAAGTGAAGAGAATTTAAAAAAAAGAAAGAGTGAAGACAGAAAAAAGAAGGCTATGAACTTTTTAAAATGTTATGTTGTGTTGTGATTTGGATTGTAAAATTTGTACCAGAATAAACAGTCTATAAAACATAAGTGTCTCTTGGTTTTGATTTTTAGAATAAAAATCTACACTCATGCACTCAATTATTCACACGAAATATAGGGGTAAAAGAAATGGATTTTTGAGTTTTAATTGATGTTGGCCATTGAAATACTATCTCTTTTCGAGAGACTTGGGTGGCCTTGAAAAGGGCCTTTGGGTCTTGGTGGGTTTTAAACAACAAACTTAGGAAGCAATCAACTTTAACTGTCTTAAGCCTTTGCCACGGCCAAGGCCTACTTCTGGACTGCGTACTGTCGATGATGATGATTTGGTAGAAATTATTAAGGGTGGTATGGTAGATGTTGTCACAGGGTTGGATTGTTTAGCTCGGGAAGGTCTTTTTCTCTTCGGTCGTAATAAAGAAGTCTGATACATTTGTTTCAGACTTCTTAACTCCGCTAAAATGTCTAACAGTACCGTAACGGTTTGACTTTCTCCCTCTTGTTTCTTGGCTGCTTCTTCTTGTTGTTTCTTTCTTACCTCTTCTTGTTGTTGTTGTAGGAGAAAAGCTTGTTCCGCTTCCTTTTGCTGTTGTATAAATTTCTCCAATTCTTCTTTCTGTCTCTATTTAAAATTCTCCACGTGTGGTAAAGAAGGAGAAGGTGACGAAGGTACTGGTTCAGGAACAAATTCTTGCGAAAGAAAATCCACAAAATCCCAATTCACCTCTTCTGGAAGTAAGTCCGGGTTCACTTGGGTAGTCTCCACGGTCGGTGCACCCCAATTCATTGTCTTCTGAGTTTCCGTCATGTTTATGATCACTGTGTCGCATGGATTGACTGCGCACAAACGATAGTGTCTCTATATAGGGAATGTGACGTCACGGACTGCTCTTTTCCGATTGGACGAATGGTGACTGAATTTTGTAACGCGTGTTTGGATTGGTCAATCAACTCAATCCGTTTCGATCCTCCCTCTCCCTATAAATACTCGCAGTTCGCTGCATATCTTCACCTGTTCTCGTCACCAAGATGTGGACCGACGTGGAATCCTCTACTCTTGTGTCTTCAATGATGTTTAGAACGGACTTACCCATGTACGTCCGATCTACGTGGACTACTGTCAAGATAACGGATACCTGTGTGTGGAAAAGAAGAATCTACGTAGAAAGACAAGGTTGTTTAAAGAGAGTGATGATCTACGGTCCAGAAGTAAGACAGAGTTTAAGGACAAGAAGGAGACCTAAGCGGTGCCCTCTATGTTAACAGTATTGTATGTTAACATAAAACCAAAGGCCCTTTTCAGTGCCACTCCAATGGCTCGAAAAGAGATTCCCTTTCATGCCTACATTTTTTTTTATATGTCTGTTGTCTATTATCTGTGTTCTATAAATCTTCCCTGTTCCATAACACTATACAGACCCACCATGTTAAATTTCCCTTGTCGCTATATAGTCCCAAACTCTATATCCCATATTAAATTCCCATTGTCCCTATATAGGCCCAAAATATATTCCCATGTTAAATTCCATTGTCCCTATAAAGCATCAAAAATTTTCCCATGTTAAATTCCCATAGTCCCTATAAGGCAAACCCCCTATTTTAACATTAAAGTCCCCTAGTCCCTATATCGCCCCGCTTTACTACTAACATCAGCTATAAAGAAGGAGGATTGGGACGTCAGTGGAGTTAACGAATGCACACTCAAGTCTTTACACCACTTTCTCACAATCTTCTGTTCGGAGAAGAGAAGCCAGGCCTATACCATATACTCTTTAAAAGTTTCTTCTTGGTTGATGATGATACATTTGTCGTGTTATTTCTGACTAAAATGATCGATTGACATCCATAAGAATGTTATGTGATGAGACCTGTAGAAAAAGTGAAGACTAAATGTTATGCTTGTTCGGACTATCTCGATATCTTGACTGTATATTTGCATTTTTCTTCTGAATCAAACATATTTTAATAAACTGTCTCCACAGGTTCTTCGTGTTCTATTTTTGTTTTGTTTGTTATTTTAATCTAGAATCTCTTTATTCAAACTGTTGATTTCCAGAGTATTGTCAATTTCTGCATACAAGAAAACGTTCATCTTGGTGGCTAGAGCTACTGAAAACTAAAGTTCCACCCGAGGTTGGCCCGATTTTATAGGGCTTAAATGTCCTTCGTCGCTGCCTTGGTCTGGAGTGAAATTAAAGCCCCACAAAGCATATCATCCTGCGTGTAGTCATGGAACGAAATACTATGGCTACTGCTGGTACTTACCTGTCCTATAGCCTCAAGTTAGAATTCAAGTAATAGTTGGGGGCAAATTTAGGGTCAAAGGACTTGGTACACAAGGTATAACCATTTAGAGCGACTTGTATCATGGACATGTTGAAATGTTGAAACTCGAAAACATTTTGATCGATGGCTTCGTTGAGGGACGCATTGCTGAATACCAATGAGCAAACGTTTGGGTAACTGTCCATGTAAAACATGATCTTCGATTTCGGAAGTTCCACTCGAGTATCTGATATTTGGCTGTCGTTCTGATCAAAGTTGGACTTAAGTAGTTTCCACTTTAGGCAAAACTTCTACTCGGTGCATTGTAACATCGGACTTCTTCGGTGATGCATTTTTACTCGTTAGAATTGATCATAATGTGGGGATGTTGGACAGTACATAACTAGATGCTGGTTGCTCTAACCGTGTTTTAGACAGAGAGTGTGGGTATTAGTTGATGAAATGGTGTGGGTGTTGAATAGTGGTTACTGGATTGTAAATAACTAGGTGTTGGTCAAACATAATGGAGTTTTGATGGTATAATATTGGTTTTTGGATAGTAGATAACTTTGTTGTAGTCACTAGAAACGGCGTATGTATTAGTAGCATAGTTTTAACATTAGACTTTGAGTTTAAGGCATATATACCCATAATGTTAAACATACGGACATCTTTAACGATAGTTTACATATATAAGAGGTCATAGAGACCCAAAACCAAAAATTGTATCCTCGATGATAAATTATCATCTTTAAAAAATTAATCAGTGGTTCAGAAATATACATTACCTATATACCGGAATTAGGATTTTCGCAGCTCATGCCAGCTTTATCACATGTCCATTCTCTTTATATTTTTTCTCGACCTACAACCTCTCTACGAATGGCCACTAGCAGGGTTGTCAATATATATATATATATATATATATATATATATATATATATATATATATATATATATATATATATATATATATATATATATATATATATATATATGTGTATATATATATATATATATATATATATATATATATATATATATATATATATATATATATATATATATATATATATATATATGTGTGTGTATATATATATATATATATATATATATATATATATATATATATATATATATATAAGTATTTTATTACAAATGGGAAGGATAATTTTCCTTGATTATTAAGAAAACTGTTTGATAGTAGGATATGCGCTAGAGCGTTTGGATAACATGTTCGTGTCAGAAACAAAAAAGTTTCACATTTGTGAAGCATATATATTTACTGTTTGCTAAAATAAAAATTGCATCCTCATCGACATAGATGTTTGGTATCTGAAAAGCGGATTAGCTTGAAAATGTTCAAATGGACAGTTTGGAAAAGAACATTCCGAGCCTTTATCATGAGCTGCATTTCCTGTGGATGCAAATGGAACACAAAGAAGAACGGCATCGGAAACGGCATAGACTGTTTAGTCATCAGTCATTGAATGTCTTAAAAAGACTATTTTATTTTTATTTTAGATCTATCATTTTCAGTCTTAAAATTCGGTAGTTTTGTTTATCCCTTGTTTATAAAATAATTAATTTGTAAAAAAAAATCGCTGTTATTTTTTTTTATTTTAATTTTTCTATTTAGATTTTTCGAGAAATTACTTTTTAATCTCTACTAAATTCAGTATTAATTGAGAAATGTTTGTATTGTGTTTCGCCTCCACCTTATTTTAATTTTTATCCGGACAATTTTTTTTCAGTTAGTATGAGTTTCAAAACTTTAGTGCAAGTTTTAGTCTTGGCCTATTTTTATCAGATTAGTCTCGGCCATTTTGAAAATTAACGTTACGGCATTTTCACACGTGACACTCTAAAGTTTCGTAATTTGCATAAGGTTGAATTTTTAAAGACAGAATATCCCAAGTGTTCCTCACTAGTTGTACTGGGTATTTAAAAATGACCTTGTATATCATATGTGTTGTTAAAAGAACTTTTAATTTCATTTATTTTGCTTTTTTGATTAATGGGTGTATTATGTGTTATATACTATATAGTATACAACCTTGGCCTTTCTTCAGATGTGCATTTATAAAAAATAAAAAACTGCTATTTCCGTTCGGATAATTACACTTTCTGGACTTCAGGGCTAAGAAAATTGAAGAATAAAAATTGAAAAAAAATTAAGAAAATAAAAGAGCATACAACTTTTTTTACATTCTACATATTTATTACTTCATTCGCTGGGCTTTCAAAAACTGGTACTATCTATTCAGGCAAATTTCATTTTCTCTATTTTAATAACTGCTGAAGATACTATACTTCAGACTAATTCGGGCTGATTTTGTTGGTACAAAGGAGCAGTTATTTTAGTTAGCCGTGTGCTTTGATCATGCAAAATTTCCACAAGTACAATATCCTATGAAATTTCAGCCACAGTACAGGAGTAGTAAAATAACGATATGCGAACAGTCTCTCCATTGTGCATGTTGCAAATGCAAACAACTTCACCTTACACCTGTCGCTCTCTCAGAAGTTAAAGTCACAAAGAAGAGAGAATGGCTAAATGGATTTTAAGTATTAGTCAGAAACATTCATATAGACCAATACATACATACATACATACATACATACATACATATTATTGTATTTGGCAATTAAGATTAGCAAATCTCTTTTCTATATATCTAGGTAGCCATGAAAAGGGTCGTTAAACTTTTGCCATCAGACTTAGTTACCAATACACCTCCAAAATTCGTGAACAACACACAGAACATCTTTTTTTGCCATGACATCTTAGCAGAGACCACGAGCCAAAACCTGGACTCGTTGGCCTCTCTTCCCTAACTCTTCTTTTTTTCTCCTCCTCCTTTGGCGTCCAGTCATGATAAATACTTTGACATTTCAGAAAGTAATGCCCCTTGCTATACCCTTGTTGGGATAGTATTCCGATATTACAACACAGCAGGTGCTCTATAAAACTAATGGCCTACGTCAGTTTTCCCATTTTACAATGCTGGCCTGTCATTAGGATTCTTCTTCTTGCTGGTTGATAATCAATGGCTCGATCGACAGACTGACTGAACTTAAATATACAAGTATGCTGATATTCAGCATGACATACTATTTACTTGCACATCAAATGGGTGCAGGACACTAGAGCACTCCAATTGGTCCAAGGTGAAATTTTTTATTTTAGTCGTATCGTCTTGTACCGTATCATTCATTTTTATTAAAATTTGAATATAACAAATTCGCAGCTTATGGCAAATCCAGTAAACAATGTTACATTACAATAGCATGTAATGGAAAAAAATTAAAACTAACAGACAAACAATTAAATTAAATATACATAACAATGGTTAGTCAAGGGTAGTAAATATAGAAAGTTTTGATAGATTTGGTTCAATTCGAGGAGTGTATTATTGGGGTATTTTGAGTTTATTAGCGCATCCACCTTTAATTTATTATTGATTTATTCAGTTTTGTCCGATCATTGCTACCTTGTGCGGCTGGGCCTAGAGGTCTAGGTTTTATCGTCTATTATTGTTTGAAGAATTTTTTTGTTTCCCCATGATGCGTATGCCCACTCTGTTATTTAAATTCAGGCATTTCTGATCATCAGATACAGTACTGTGCGGTGGGTCTCATCCTCGCTAGCCAAGGTTCCGATATGTTAACAGTATCTACACCTTCTTGACCGATCGATCTGATATTTCTGTGATTCGGGTCTGTGAATTTCATCGGATGCGGCGGCAAGCCATCTTATCCAATCAAATTAATTTGTTCAAATTTAATTAATGTTCCTACATGATCTAAACAAGAGGAGAACACAACTTCAATGGACTTATACTTAAAACATGTTACACTGCCTGTCCGTGCTTTTACAAATACATTTCGCTCGAATACACCTGTAATTACTTCTTTCTGGTATGTAGTCACACTATCGATGTTAAACATACTCAGTATCATTTTAAAGTCAACTGCCTCCACTATTTTCGGTCGATATCCAATGTACCGCTGTTTCACGCTGTTGGTTAGTTCGCACCACACACTAAGGGAGGCAACTAAAGAAATCCAAAAGATGTCGCTAGATAAAGCACTAAAATATCCGCTCCATCCGCCAAGGTGTAGAAATGGTTAATTAGCTAGCAAAGACGGGTGGGACCTTGAGGGTTTGGACTTAGGACCACCATATAATCTCAGTTTTGTTTGGGCCAGTTGAATAGATCGTGTTACGAAGTAGTCTAAACGGTGCCACATTGTGCAGGCAGAGCCTGATGGTCTGGACGTAGGACCGCCATTTGTCTGATATTTCTTGTACTTCTCATCGAGTCCTAGTACTAATATTAGTACCCTTACTCGTACCTCGTGGACAGGCTACTAACATGAGCATATATGTGTTAATGGAGCAAGCCGGGTGTGATTCACACCCGGCGCTCTTTTAACCTAATAATAACACTTTAAACATATTCCTTGCATATAATCCAATAAATTGAGTAGTCCTCTTATTTAATACCGGAAGTATCGAAAATCATTGTAGAAATAGTTATAAAAGCTCGTTTACCTTTTTTAGCCGATATTTTCGTTTAGATCGTCCGCCATGTTATTTCAAATAATGATTACTTCCGTTCTCAGCCTCGTTTGTTTGTGTGCCATATAAGGACATTGACGCCTTATTTGGAAATGTAAACAAATCGTAGTAAAAATTTGACGCCGTTTGGGTCAGAAATTCTGCGCATTAAAAGTAAATACGGTTTATCGGCAACTTTGAAATTCCACCAAGAACTATTATTCGCACTTGATTGATAATAATATAGCGTAGAATATCCAAAATATGGTCTGGCAAGCCTTACGTAGAAAAGGGGTCACGGCGAGAGTCTCGCGTTATCTGTCATGGCGGACAGGATACGGTTAGAGTAACCATGCCAATTTAATTTATCGTGTAAGGGCTTAATAAATGCAAAATAAGCCAAACTTCTTTCATAACATGATTATAATTATGTAGTTGATTTCTACGTTGTTTGTATTTCTGACTTTAATGATGATTTTTTTGTGCTCCATTACATGATATGGGATCAGTTCGTAGCCTCAACCACAACAAATCAAGTTGAGGCTACGACATCGTAGCTAACCGAGTCCCATCACCGATGAGAGAGAGAGAGAGAGAGAGAGAGAGAGAGATTTTGGGCGAGATGGTGGTGGGTTATACGATATCATTGATAGTGGATAGAAGTCCATTTCTTTATGTTAATTACGTCGTGCATAGGAAGAATGAGATGTATATATAATAATCTGTGTTGACACTGTGCATAACTTCCCCCTATTTCCCATTTATTTTCTTTACCTTGATGCGTCTTTGTTTGAATGAAAGCTATATTTGCTGGCTCTAGGTCGTCTCTTTGACATGGTCAACAGGTTGTCTGTTATGGAGGGTCATATTTATAGAGGTATTTTTGGGAGGAATAAATATGTTTGGGATTTATTTATTTACATGTAGTTGATGTACCCAACTTTAATTGACAGTCAAGTCTGCTGACTCTATTCGACATGGATAAATGGGTTATGTTTGTTTATTGGCATATTTCTTTTTATTAGATGTGTCTATGCATGGTCGACAGCCAAGTTCGTTGACTTTAGGTCATCTTTTTAACCTGGCGAAATCGCTGTCCGCTATGAAGAAGGACCTGTTTATAGAGGTATTTCGTGGGGGGGGGGAGGCAGAGGTTATGATTCTTGTTTTTTATTTCTCTATATTTGATATGTACATGTTTGACTGACAGACAAGTTCGCTGACTGATTCGACATCGCAGGGGCCCAACTGGCCGAGTGATCCAAAGCGCTCGTCTTTACTGATCATTGCCATCTCACTTGCGTCCACGTGGGTTTGAGTTTCTGGTTCGGTCAATGTGAATATGTGAGAAAGCTGCCTGTAGCTTCCCGGTGGTATGTGGTTCTCATCACTATGAATATATGGCTTTATGTTTATGGGGTTGTTAGGGCAGTTATATTGGCATGTATAGTCTCCCGTGTGTGTGTGTGTGTGTGTGTGTGTGTGTGTGTGTTTAACGTAGCTTTAATAATTTAAAATTCATATCGATACGATGTTTGCATTGTGACAGTTTATAGTGATCTCTAGCACTGGGGCATCATACCGCAGTCATGTAGCATCAAGTCCCACCCAGTCACATTATCATGGCACCAGGCAGACCAGTCATAACACTAAACTCTTAATGCTGAGCGCCAAGCGAGGTAGCTGCTAGTACCAATTTTATAAGTCTTTGGTATGACTCGCTCGGGGTTCGAACCCGCGACCTCCTGCATCAGAAGCGGACGCTGTAACCACAAGGCCACCGGAGACTATGCTGTGATGAAAAATGGTCCTAAACCCCCAAAAAAACCATGCAACAACTCTTTAACATGGCTACCCGTCTATTCTGCACGGAAGGGTCCTGTTTATAGAGGTAGAGTCTGACTATTTTTAGTTATTTCACTTTAAGTTTGTTTCATTATTTCAGTTTTTATTTCTAAATATGGTCTGAGCTTTCCCTTTAATGTCCCTTTATGTATTTGGAATTTATATACATTGAAAATCAGTTTTGGACGGCATTTGCGTGCCAGTACCCCGAGTGGGACTGATATAACCTGTCCAAATACTCCATGTCATATCTCCTTCTCCCCTGGTCTAGACAAGTAAGGTAGCCAGTTTTGCGAAGTTGATGTAGATAACTATTCCCTAACTGCCTGCCTATGTTGGTTGTAGTGTTGTTTACTTAATTTTCTTCAATTTTTGTTTTAGTTTTCGATGTTTGTTTGATAATTTTGTTTAATGTTTATGATGTGCCATATCTTCTTATTTGTATCTAAAAATGCTGTTTGTGTTCTTAGCCTGGGATTATATTTTCCCTTTCTTTACAGTAAGCACTCTGGGATGTGTTATTCATTCCTGTGTTAAGAAAAATTGAGTATTGGGCTGGGGTTTTGAGTTTTTTTTCTGATTTGTTTTTTTTTCTTCGCTATATTTGGGGTAGACATTGAATAATAATAATAATAATAATAATAATGAGGACTTTGTATAGCGCCTAATGTTTAGAAGCTCTAAGCGCTTTACAACATTAGACAACACCTATAAGATAAAAAAAACCATATAATAATATTATTACAAAAACAAACACCATGAAATAAGAAAAACATTAAAAGATAAAAAAAACATACTGAGAATATTCCAGGTAGGAAACATTATTAGGTCTTTAAGTTTGTTCTTGCAGTTGAAATAAGTGAGTTTTGAGAGCCCTCTTGAATGTGATCGCTGTGTCTTTGTGTCTAAGTTCAGTGGGCAATTCATTCCACGTTGCTGGGCCCTGGTGTGCAAAAAAAAGCTATCCATATAACTTTGTTTTCATAGTGGGAATAATGAGTATACGATTGTCAGAAGAGGAGCGTAAGTATCTTGCTGGTGTGTACACATGGGTGAGGTTGGATAGATATGTTGGACTAGAGTCCGACAGTGAAACGTAGCACAGAGAACAAATTTTGTGTTTGATTCTGGATCGAATGGATAGCCAGTGTAGGGTACAGAGAAGCGGGGAGGTGTGCTCTGATCGTGGTACTCTAAGTATGATCCGAGCAGCTGTGTTTTGAACTTTTTGAAGTTTCTGGAGCAGATATTGAGATGAACCAGACAGAACTGAGTTACAATAGTCCAGTCTTGAAAGTACTAATGAACACACAAGTGTGTAGGTGGCATCAACTGAAAGATATTTGCGAATTGTGCTGATGCGTCTTAGCTCAAGACATGCAGCCTTGCATATGTTCATGACATGTTGGTGCAATGTGAGAGTACTGTCCAGAGTAACACCTAGGTTTCGTACTGATTGTGTGAATTTAATGCTGGCGTTGCTGATATTTATTGTTTGAGGTAAAGGATGTGAATGAGAAAGTCTTTGTTTTGTGATCAGAATGGCCTCAGTTTTATCATCATTCATCTGCAGCTTGTTACATGTCATCCTTGATTTCACATCAGAAATGCACCTCTCTACACCTTGGATGGTAGCATCAACTTCAGTTGGGTGGCTAGATTTGTATATTTGGGTGTCATCAGCGTACAATTGGTGAGACACTGGATGATGATCTATGACACTTGAGAGCGCCTGAGCGTACAGAATGAAGAGAACATGTCCAAGAACAGACCCCTGTGGAACACCACAACATAGATCAACTGGGCTGGTGTGTATTCCATTTGCAGATACAATTTGTGTCCTGTTGACCAAGTAGTACTTGAACCACAGTAAGGCTGTATCATGAATGCCAAATACATGCTGGAGACGGTGAAGTAATATATCATGGTCTATTGTGTCAAATGCTGCAGACAAATCAAGAAGGGTGATGACTGTAATCCTTCCGCTATCCAACGCAGAGATAATGTCATTAACTACTTTTAGAAGAGTAGTTTCAGTACTTTGGCAAGGGCGATATGCAGACTGTACATTGCTAAAAAGACTGTTTGCATTTAGATGAGATAAAAGCTGGGACAGAACAACCTTTTTTAAGATTTTTTAAATGAATAGGAGAATAGAAACTGGGCGGTAGTTCTTTAAATCGTTATGGTCTAGTGTTGTTTTCTTCAGCAGAGGCTTTACAATGCCAGTTTTGAAAAATGATGGGAATTCCCCGGATGAGAGAGAGGCATTAATAACATCAGTTAGTGAATGCAATACTGGATCTAAGCACTCAAGCAGCAGTGATGTTGGAATTGGATCAAGTTCACATGAATATATGACTTTATGTTTCTGGGGTTGTTAGGGCAGTTAATTCCTGCTTCGTTTATGCCTGGTAAGAAGTTTCCAAAACATCTAGCTGCTAGAGTTTTCCCTAATCATGACTTTAGAGTCACGCAGGCTTACCAGGTTAGAGGAGGTAATGTTTGTAATAATTTGCTTCTGTACATTGTAGAGTTTGCTCCCTTTATTCATGTTATCTCATTCGTTTTGCCATGTATATTTTTTGCCTATTCATGTTGTAGATTTTCTGGTCGATGTAGTCCAGTTGGTGTATATCGGATTCGTTTAACTCTTTTGTCAGTCCTCCCTTCTGTTTCCGGGAATGTGTATATGGGATGGCACCCAAACAAATTCTATAGGAAGATTATTTTGATTTTGTTCCAGTGTTTACTTTCTTAACGTAGACTTCCTTCTATAAGACATTCTTCAGGAAGAGTTATCTAATTCCAGGGGTTCGCAGCACTCTAAGGTTGTCGTCAATTATCACTTCTTTTGATGTTTGTGTGTTCGGAATCCATTTGATTACTTCATTAATGTCCCAAAATTCAACTGTGTATATGGAACAGTGATCAGGTAGCCTGTCCCTCCCCATCCCCCTAGTGTTATGCTTTCGCCCAAAATCACGACAGCTGCTGATGTGCGCCCAGTGTCTAGGGATTCTTACCCATCTGTAACAGTTTCCATTTGCATTTGACCATTTCCATATGGTCAAGTTTAGATATCCTTAGGGTGCCAGTATATACTGCAAGGTAAAGACACAGACTTTGTCATTTCTGTTACAAATACATCATCATATTGTCATATAACTACTTCATAAAAAAGGCTCAACAGACCCCGCTCCCCCACCCCCCTCAAAAAAAATATTATACAATCCCTCTTCAACAGAATTATATTATTATATATTCAGAGAAAATAACCCACAATCCCTCCTAAACAGAATTCTGATTACTGGCAGACCCAGAGAAAATAGTATCACACAGTTCGCTAATAAACGTCTGTTATTAGACAAACCAAGAAAAGGGTTATCATAGTATAAATTGTTTAAATATTTACACAATAACGAACTAAAAGATATAAACATCTTATTTACAGACAGAGAAATTAATATCATGCAATACTTGTCTAACAAATTATTCTATCACATATTCTATTTGATAGAGGTTTTGAAATATATATATATATATATATATATATATATATATATATATATATATATATATATATATATATATATATTAACTACAAAATTTAGTAATAAGGAACAATACAATTTTTACTTCAATTTAATCGTTTATAAAAAAATTATAAATCGTTTTATTTTTCTTTGTCTACATTTTCACTTGCATTTAAAATGATCATACAGTTTAAAGGATCTATCCAGTAAGAAAACATGGTAAAATCGAGTTCTGTACTAAAATCTTGAATTCATCGAATATCAATAAATTCGATCTTTGTTTCTAGGGAGTTGTTTTGTTCATTCATGTTATCCTCCGCTTCCATGCAACCGAACTTTCAATATCATTTTCTGGATCAAAGCCTGCAATAAGGTGGACTATAAACACTTAGATTCCTTAAAAGCAGAAGAGCTTCCTGGTTAAAAACAATTTTACATGTTTATTTTGATCTTGAAATAAAATGCCAAGAAGCGTCTCGTGTTGGAAAATCTCAAACCGCTTGTCAGTGTCCTTTGTGAAGTCAGTAGATCTATTTGTGGAAACGTCACAATTTCCTTTTTCCCGCTAGATATATTTCTTCAACCACCTAAACAATAATGAAAGCTAGAAATGTTGTAAGGATATATTTATACTTGCAAATCAAGAGAACATTTATTTTATCCAAATGTGTAACAGTTATCGCCTAGTCACCTTGAAATCAGCGACATACGTTAAATCAATGATCTGAGAAAATGTATTTGTATCCATTTAATTCATAGTCAAACAGTAAGTATGTATCGGTCTACTGTAATTGTCATGTAAACAAAAGACGATAAACATTGCTTGTGGTGCTAAATATGCGTTGTATCGATTGCTCTTGAATTGAAAATCCACGCGGCTAATCATGCGTTGTATCGATTGCTCTTGAATTGAAAATCAACGCGGCTAATCATGCGTTGTATCGATTGCTCTTGAATTGAAAATCAACGCGGCTAAATATGCGTTGTATCGATTGCTCTTGAATTGAAAATCAACGCGGCTAATCGTTGCGTTGTATCGATTGCTCTTGAATTGAAAATCAACGCGGCTAAATATGCGTTGTATCGATTGCTCTTGAATTGAAAATCAACGCGGCTAATCGTTGCGTTGTATCGAATGTTCTTGAATTGAAAATCAACGCGGCTAAATATGCGTTGTATCGATTGCTCTTGAATTGAAAATTAACGCGGCTAATCATGCGTTGTATCGATTGTTCTTGAATTGAAAATCAACGCGGCTAATCATTAGTGACGACATGCTTTTTGTTTCATATGAGTCAAAGTATATACGCCCAAAATATATATCAAACCCGGACAAAAAGCAACGGACATTATTCTACCATCCAAAAATTGCATTTAAGACGATGACCAATTTTATGGTAATCCATCAGTACACCTTTGCAATCGTTCTCCATGGCTTTACCAAACCGATCTTAAAAACAGTGGATAATATCCCCCCTCCCCCCCCCCCAAGAATTCTCAATGTATAGGTAGTCAACCGATGAGTGGTGGGCAATGGTCTTTTGGAATCGTAAACGAGAATGACATTTTTGTCCATCTGTACTTGAACTTTTCCTAACAGGATATCGACGATAAAAGTGCTTCGACGTTCATTGAAAAAACAAAGAAAACAAAAACCAAAAAAAAACAAACAAGATGGCCGCTATCGCTTAACCGGACTGAAGCAGCTGTTCCGTTTTTTAGTGCAGTTTTCATGATATTTGTGCTTGTTGCCTGTTTTCGTCTTCGTTATTGTGTTCATTATGTATTGGCTGTTAAATTCGTATGTGTTTCTTCATCTCCTTGTTTTGGAAACGAGAACAATTAGACTTTTCTCAGCTGTCTTGCTCCACTGTTTTTGAACAAACCGCCATCACGTGATACTCGCCAGTCAGCCTGTTTATGCTACGATGGACCCTCATTAATTGCTTTAAATGATCACTCCTTGGCTCTCCACACTACATTGTGCTCTTGACCAAACAAATTGGGACTACATTCATCATTGCCTAAATGTAAACATAAGCGAAAAAAGAAACGTTGTTTCAAAGCTGGCCAGGAAGAAGAATTCCAGTTATCACCCTTTTTTCGGCTCAACAATTTAAAAACAATTCGACCGTTAATTTAGATAACTTAATTCAAATCCCTATTAATTCGTCAACCTTTGTGTCAACTATCCAAGAAACACCTCTGCGCATTGAACTATTCAATGCCCAGTCAGTAGGACCACCGGAAAAGCGCACAGAAATAGTTAATTTTATCAACGACCAGAATATTGACGTATTTTTCCTGACAGAAACATGGCTAAAAACATCAGGCGATGAGCCCAAGTGTGCTGATCTAACACCCACTGGTTACTCCATCAAGTCGTTCCCCCGTAATTCTCGCGGAGGTGGAATTGCTATCATCACAAAGAACTCCATGATAAAACGTCTTAACCACACCACAACAATTCAATTTCGACCACACATCGTCTGAACTAGTCCAAACCACACTCACGCTTGAGCAAAGGTCAGTCCATTATTTTCTGCCTATACCGTCCTCCTCCTAGTAGAAAAAAAACAAGCTGACTGACTCTCTCTTTTTGGAGCAGTTTCCGAATCTCCTGGAGTAAGGAAATTCGGTATGTGGCAACCTAATTATTCTTGGAGATTTCAACTTTCACTTTGACTGTCCCGAAAACCCAAATACATAAAAACTCATAGATTCCATTAATGTTTTCAGCCTCAAACAATCAGTTAACCAACCCACCCATAAACATGGTCACATTTTAGACTGGATTCTTCATAGACCTGATGATAACATTCTACGGCCCTCCCTGGTATCCCATGACCTTGCATCAGATGACCTCTGCATTATATGCCATCTTGATGTATCAGTCCCTAACCCTCCACCTTTATCTGCTACTAAGAGAAACCTCCGTATGATAATTAGAACCAAACTAATGCAGGACATCCAAGCTAACCTCACAACTTGCTTACCTCTTACCGCAGAACAACTCGATCACTGTTGTCTGCGTTCATTGCTTGATAAACAAGCCCCAGCTATCAAGTGCAGAGTATCAATTCAAAAGTGTTCTCCATGGTATAGCAGTGTTAGGGACCAGCTTCGCACTGCTAAAAAAGACCGCCGTAAAGCTGAGATGCTCTGGCTGTCCACCAGACTCACTATTCATAAGCAAATCTATGAAGCCGCTAAGAAGAACATCACAAATATAGTCCCTGCAGCGAAATCAGCCCACTACACTACTAAGATCATAGAAAGTTGCAGCTCCAAAGAGCTCTTCGAGATTACTAACAAGCTAATGTCAAGGAACGAATCTACACCACTTCCAACTACCTTCTTTCCAGTCGACCTTCCGGACATGTTTGCAAATTTCTTTCGTGACAAAGTACAAACCATTAGAGACAAGCTTGACACCACAATTTCAACTGACTCGTCGTCACCATACAGTTGGGATACAGAATTTGAGCGGCAACCATTATCAGTATTTGAACCTGTCTCTATGGATTTCGTACGTACAATCCTGACGAAGAGTGCACAAGAGTCATGTAAACTTGATCTAATTGCAACATCACTGCTGCTTGAGTGCTTAGATCCGGTATTGCCTTCACTAACTGATGTTATGAATACCTCTCTCTCATCCGGGGAATTCCCCCATCATTTTTCAAAACTGTCATTGTAAAGCCTCTGCTGAAGAAACCAACACTAGACCATAATGATTTCAAGAACTACCGCCCAGTTTCTAATCTCCCATTTATATAAAAAATCTTAAGAAAGGTTGTTCTATCCCAGCTTTATTGTGGTTCAAGTCCTACTTGGTCAACAGGACACAAATTGTATCTGCAAATGGAATACTCTCCAGCCCAGTTGATCTATGATTTGGTGTTCCACAGGGGTCTGTTCTTGGACCTGTTCTCTTCATTCTGTACACTCAGTCGCTCTCAAGTGTCATAGATCATCATCCAGTGTCTCACCAGTTGTACGCTGATGACACCCAAATATACAAATCTAGCCACCCAACTGAAGTTGATGCTACCATCCAAGGTGTAGAGAGGTGCATTTCTGATGTGAAATCAAGGATGACATGTAACAAGCTGCAGATGAATGATGATAAAACTGAGGCCATTCTGATCACAAAACAAAGACTTTCTCATTCACATCCTTTACCTCAAACAATAAATATCAGCAACACTAACATTAAATTCACACAATCAGTACGAAACCTAGGTGTTACTCTGGACAGTACTCTCACATTGCACCAACATGTCATGAACATATGCAAGGCTGCATGTCTTGAGCTAAGACGCATCAGCACAATTCGCAAATATCTTTCAGTTGACAACATTAAAATATTTGTATGTTCATTAGTACTTTCAAGACTGGACTATTGTAACTCAGTTCTGTCTGGTTCATCTCAATATCTGCTCCAGAAACTTCAAAAAGTTCAAAACACAGCTGCTCGGATCATACTTAGAGTACCACGATCAGAGCACACCTCCCCGCTTCTCTGTACCCTACACTGGCTATCCATTCGATCCAGAATCAAACACAAAATTTGTTCTCTGTGCTACGTTTCACTGTCGGACTCTAGTCCAACATACTTATCCGACCTCAACCATGTGCACACACCAGCAAGATAATTACGCTCCTCTTCTGACAATCGTATACTCATTATTCCCACTATGAAAACAAAGTCATATGGACAGCGTTCTTTTGCATACCAGGGCCCAGCAACGTGGAATGAATTGCCCACTGAACTTAGACACATATACATTCAAGAGGGCTGTCAAAACTCACTTATTTCGACTGCAAGAACAAACTTAAAGACATAATAATGTTTCCTACCTTAAATATTCTCAGCATGTTTTTTTAATGTTTTATAATTTCACGGTGTTTGTTTTTGTAATCATATCATTATATGTTTTTATTATCTTATAGGTATTGTCGAATGTTGTAAAATGCTTAGAGCTTCTAAAGATTAGGCGCTATACTGAGAGTTAATTGTCCCCCTCCACCCCCAAACTCTTCCGGTTCTAATAAGTTCCTCGTCGTCGTGCAAAAGCAAGAAGAGACGAATTTAATTTAGACTGTTCCTCTACTAGACTTTTGAACATAGTTTTAATAGCTACGTTACCTGTATGATTCAGACGTCACGTATAATAGGTGATGTGAACTAGTCACGTGTAATTTAGTGAAACAGACTATAGCTGTAAAACTATGTGTCATGTTTGGAATACCCGGATGATGACATCATCACTGTGACCGCCATATTCAGTGCAAATGAGCAACTTATCAAAATAGACCCAAAACTTGACTAGAATTGTGTGATTTTTCATATACAAATAATGTAAGTATGTTCTAGCACTCTGATTTTTTTTACTGCATTGATCAGCAATATATTTGGCTCCTTTTTGAAGGCTGAGAGTTTTTTTTTTAGATAATCGAAAATCGATTTCATTCGGGATAATATGTAAGTCTCTTGATACTTTTTTTTTAAAAATCTAAAAATCGTAAGGCTTCGTTATGTGTACAGATGTTTGTACAGTTGCTGTTAAATTCGGGTGAAATTTGATTTAGACCCACGTACTTAAACCATTTTAGTTATATTTTAACTGGACCCGGTTTAACAGCTGTTTCTAACGATCGCAATGCACACCCCGGTCCCTTGTCTAACAAATGTCATAAGTCAATCGTGATATTTGTGTTCTTAGGGGGTGACGTCTTACTTCCATCACAAACGATGTTGTGTAGCGTTTTTCCCGGTCTACTGACGGTTACTGAGGCCACATTTTTAGGACTAGCTCATACACTTGGTACCCCATATTGACAAATAGTGGAGAACACGCCCCATAGAGAACTCGCCTCTTGGGGAACTTATACCTGGTGTCAGGAGAAGTTGCCCCATTGTGGTTGGAGAATTCGCCCCATTGCGAATGGATAAGTTACCCCAAATATCATAGATACTTATGTGGGTATGTCGCCCCATTGTGGTTACCACTTTATTATATTGCCTTTTGAATTATTCTATTACCTAAGTGTGATTATAATTCATGGTGATTAACATTCACACCGAAATTCGAATATCATCTTCATCCCCTCTTCTTTTTCTTATAGCAAGTGTTTAATTATATGTTGGGCATTATTACCAGTAGGGCATAACCGACTTTTGATCCGGAAATCGGATTCCACCGGATAGTATGAACTTCCGATTAATCGGAGTCGGACAAGGCAGGAACGACCGATTCAGATAATAAAAATAATAAAGTTGAATTTCTATAGCACCGTGTCTAACACTGCGTGTCATTCGATAGTGCGTTAATAAAGTTAAATAAGAAGTCAGAAAAGTCCAATATGGTCAACACAACGGGGTGAAACGATAATACTTGAGTTAGACCGAAAGATTTAAATTTATTAAAATATATAATACAGTCCTACCTGTTTATGTCAACATCCTCAATAATGAAGGCATAATATTGAATACATTGACACATACTAATGAGGTATTAAAAGAAAATGATTCCGCAAGAGGCCAACTTTATAGGACCAAACAAAAGCCTGTTTTATTTTTATTTGACCGCGACATTAAAGCATGGCGGCAAGATCAACTAATTGTTGAATAAAGTACAGGATGGAACTGGCCGCTTGCCGACATAAATGATTAAGGCGGGAAAATAAAAGCCTGGCAGCAAGATCAACTAATTGTTGAACAAAGAATGGGTCGGAACTGGCAAAAAAATAAAAAATTTCATGGATTCTTTGTGGCTTTGAACTTCGTTGCATTTTGCTATAGTCCTGCCATATCCTTCCCCTTGTGACATCGGTGTGATATGCAAAACGTGTGTAACACAGTTTAAAAAGTTAATTTGAAAAACCTTTTAATTTAGCATTTCCGATTAATTGAATCATATCCGGAATCGGAAAAATTTCATGCCCAAAATCCGGAATCGGAAATCAGTAGAAAAATGCTAATCGGTTATGCCCTAATTACCAGTTGTCGTGGAATTGCCATTTGCTATTGTTGCTGCTGTTTGGTACTGTCACCATTTTGAGGCATTATATCAGACTTGTTTGTTTGAAGGTTACCAAAAGCAAAATGATATAATAATCTGTGTATTGTCCAAGATGGTAAGAAATTCAGAGCAGCCACATTTATTGCAATATATATAAGATTATTTTAATGTTTCCTAATTTCCTCTAGAACTGCTCTGGTGGCCTTGTGATTGGAGCATCTGCCTTGGATGCAGGAGCTCGTGGGTTTGATTCACCGCTGAGTCATACCAAAGACTTACAAAAATGATACTAACAGCTGCCTCGATTGGTGCTCAGCATTAAGAGGTTAGTGCTAGGACTGGTCGGCCTGGTGTCAGGATAATGTGACTGGTTGGGACATCATGCTACATGTCTGCGGCATCACTATAAACTATGACACTGCAGACATCATATTGATATGATTGAAAAATTGATAAAGCTACGTTAAAAATCCTAATGACACACACATTTCACCTATAAATTTTGTCTCCATCCATCAGTAAAGACCCTTCATTGTAACCATTTATTTAACTATTTGAAATGAACCCCATTATTTTTAATGGTTTTTTATATTTGTCTCTTATTTTAGTAATATCTTAAATTATATCACCGAATACCCATTTTAATAGAAACAATCCTTGGATAGAATAACTGAAATAGGTGGGAATTATCAGAAGGCTTCACTCCATCTGTTCATCCACTAACTTCACTGACTTGAATCAGCACCCCCAATCAACTATGTCAAATGCTTGGTGAATTGTAAAAACCTGAGAAAGCTCAATTAACTTTGTTAAGAACTAATTAAAACATAATACTACACTGCATACGGTTTGAAAGGCACTATTGTCACCAGAACATTCTTTTCAAAATAATACTAATTCTGGGTACACGGAATTATACCCGTGTTTTCATGACAAGCGATATGCTGGCCTATTCTGCGTATGTCTTTGAAATGATATAATGTTAATGCATTGTGCCTTGGACAAGAAATACATTACTTTAGACTCATTCTGTCCACATTTTAACTGAGGAACTAGGACAGGTTTATTGTTGGTTTTAGAAAATTCAATGTAACAATGCCACTAAATGGCAATACTATTTAATTGTAAGCAAACTGAACTGATTTGTTAAAAAAAATATAATAATTGGAAAAGTTCAACCTTTTATAAATTTAATAAGTTATTAAGTTGAAGAGAAACAACAGTAAATAGGATGTAGTGTATTTATAAAGTCTCCCTTATGGCCCAAAAAAAATTGTGCAAAATTTGAATCAGAATATACACCTGGCAAGTTTTTTATATTCTTGCATGAGCAGCAAGTTGACAACAGATGATAAAGTAGGTGTGGGACAAGTTGCAAAATTAGAAACTTGGATTAAGATGCAGTATTGTTCCAAGGTAAACACATCTATAAATAATTTATCTGGATGATTCTGAAAGATAAATATAAAATAAGTTTTGGGGTTACAAGTTCAAGGTCATGGGTCATGTTGACAGTGAGAAATCACATTTACTTGTGAATTAGAATAAAATAGAATTGTGGTTTATTTTTGTACATTTTATGAATATTACTTGCCTAATTAAAGGACAATTGCTCTTTCTTCATACAAATTGGATTTTTGACCAAAACAAAACATGATCCAGTGTTACAGAAATGACGTATCATTGCACAGAAAAGTGGTATGTGTGTGTGTGCATATATAGATATTCAACAATGTGGGGTAACTTCTCCAACAACCCTGGAGCGAATTCTCCAGATATGTTTAGAGCAAATTCTCCATGAATCAAGATTTTCCAAGGCAAGTTCTGCATGGGGAGACTTCTCCATGTACCCATATTGACATTTTTTCACAGGTTCAGCTGGACTATAATTACTTTGTCTGAGATATTTTCCATATTGGAGGAAACTAAAAAGTATATTAGTTTGATGAAAGCATTATCATTTAAATAAACATAATTCAGCTGACTTTGACATTCATTGCTACCATCACATTTCAACCAGAGAAATGGTGGTTAGAGTGACCACCTCAGATGCAAAAGATCGCAGGTTTGAACCCATGCTAAGTCATACCAAAGACTTACAAAAAATGGTACTAACACTTAAACAGCTGCCTCGCTGGGTGCTCAGCATTAAGAGATTAGTGTTAGGACTGGTCATCCTGGTGTCACAATAATGTGACTGGGTGGGGCATGATGCCCCAATGCTAGACATCGCTATAAACTGCCACACTGTAGACATTGCAGTGATATGACTGAAAAATTCTTAAAGCTATGTTCTTAAAGAACTATAAAATGCATCCACTTGCTGGTGTCAGAATTTGATTTCAGACAGGACTGAAAAAGACTCCAGAGTAAGTATAGTCTAAGTAAAGCAATTAAGGGCTGCCAAGTGTGAGGTATTCCTGACAGTTTTACCTCAGGTTCCCCTCTCATTGGTCCACGGAACATACTGCACAACACTGTTTGCGTTGGAAGATGACCCATTCAAACAACATAAATATCACAGTAGGTGTCTGACTACCAGGCGCCCCATTTGCATTTACAATGGAAACTTGACATTCCATTATCATGTTCCTTCATTTGTTATGTGATACATTAGATGATATGTTTGATCAGTGTGATTGCAGTTTAAATGAAACGTCTCTGCTTTTTCATTTTTCACGATACCTATGGATACACATATGAACTTGATGGTTTTTCCATCTTTGAAAGGTAGGTGGTGCCCATTCATGTATGTTGACATTCTGGTCCTATTTCCAGTATGCAGACTACAGTTAGACATATAGTTATATATTTTTATGCAATTCTCATTGATGAAAAGATAACAGCATGACTTTCAAACAGACTACCTGTTTGTTGCAGTGAGTTTTATCCAGTGTTTTAGGCCATTTAATGGTGGCGGTTGCATTTAACTCCCGTTGTTTTGTACAACATGAATGATTTGAAAATATCTTATTACCAATTTCATGTATTAGTTACATGTGGAAGACATTATGATGTTATCTTCAACATAAAAATAATGCAGTTTCCTCGTGCAAAGACAATCTCATCTAGAACAAATTCGGGCATAGGAATAAGGTTGAATACCAACAAAATCTATCACATTTTACTTCCTGCAGATGCAAAATACTGCTGTAGTCACAGGTACTTGATTTGTTAGTTAAGAAGGAAAACTGTTTACACCCAGTCCTATTCTATAATTTTTTTAAAACTTGCACAAGGTGTTAAACTTGAGCAGTTTGGTTTGCCCATAGCTCATTCTATGCTAATTTCATTTATTCCATCAGCACCGTCATTCACTGGTTAAATATCTCTGCATAAAAAAGAGAAATTCCATATTTGTTCTCCATATACCAGAGATCTTGGAAACGCCTAATTATGCATATTTGGATGCCAAATTTTGGTCTAGGATGCAGAAAATCACTAAGGCGGGAGTCCTCCGTATGCATGTAATAGGTGTGTGGCAAATTTCAAAGACTTGCCAGTCTTGCATTGTGGGAAAATGTGTTGATCAATTAGCAGTGCTGATATTTACAATGACAGATTTTAGTGACTGAAAGACCCTTTCATGTACATACATGTTGCCATTATAAGAGTCCATCAAAAAGAACATGATGCAGTAGCTGGGCGGCAAGTTCAAAGGCATTGACTGGCGGCCGGGTGGGAAAAATGTGCTGATATTTACAGTGATTGAATTCAGAGGAAGAAAGACCCAGAGATGTACATGCTGTCATTTATAAAAGTACATCAAATAAACAACTTTAGCTTTCGTCATTGTGTTCATTTCCGAATGTATTGGAAGAAGTAGTGCATGTGACCTCAGACTCAAGACATGTTGAGACTTGGACAAAATGCCATTTGTAAATTTGGATACGTATTTTGGGGTTAAACGGCAAACTTTAGAAGATTGTAACAAGATTTAGAAGAGTGCTAAAGCTGCTTGAATTGATAGTTCGGATAGAACTAGCTAACTGTAAGAAAGTGTGTGATGCCTAGTTTAGTGTTTGGAATAAGTCCTTACTTGGATTGAAAAAATTCAGTATCACTGATGGACGAACAACAGCTATTTAAGAGGTACATTGACTGACCATACTTTTAAAGAAAATGCCCCTCGTCTTAGCCCGGTTAGTTCTAGTGTTGTAGCGAAATGTATTTATCAAGACATCAGTAGCTAGGACCATAGTTTTGATATCAATTACATTGACGAACTCTTGCCCATTCACAAGAATATGTTTTGATAGCTGATTGACCATTAACCCTTTTCCGAGTAAGGTAGCAACTATCAGTTTCCTGCATGATACCCTTTGATGATAATCTGTGTTTCCCATTACCCTCATTTGCACTTCAGAGACCTCCAGATTTTTAATTTGACCCCCAGTTCTGATACCAAAGTTTGTTTTTTACTCTGCCTGACCCCAGTTTTGACACCAAGGAGAGTTTTGACTCTCAGTCTTGCATCCCTAGGGGATACACTGTGATAAAACATACAGACATGTGTTTTAAGATCAGAATTGGTGATCTGGATATATATTAACTGCTTCTTGTACACTATTTCATCATAAAATTAGTTTGAAACTGTAAGTGAACCAGTAGGCCTAATGGAAAATAATGGCGGACTTCGCTAAGTCTGGGATGTACCAGTTTATTATATTGTTTTCGTAAATCATCGGGCAAATATTTTTAGAAAAATATACAAATCATTGAAAGCAAAGCTAAGGTATTATTTTATTAAAGATTTAACTTTAAAATGCAAATTATGTAGGCCAGAAATGTATTGGACAATGCTATGTTGTGGAATTTGCGTATTTGTGAAAATACGGCGTGGGTAGGGTGAAAAACAGCAAATCAAATACTATTTAACCATTGCCAAAAATTACTACAAGGACGTAGACAAATAAATAAACCATAAATTTGCAATCCTGTCAATGGACTGTTGTAATGAAGCTATATTAAAGTGAATGATTACATTACGAAAACCTCTCCATCTAAAAATAGATGCACTCACGTCTGCGTTGATTCTGTAGGAAAGAAGGGACTGCAACTTTTGGTGGTGGGATTCCTATTTTTACCAAAATGGGAGACCTGGACTCCTAGTTTTAAAATCCTAGCAAGACCTCTGATGTACCATTTAAGGAGAGATGATGACATGATTTTATCTTAAGGGAGACCTTCCTATTTATCAAAGAAAAAAGGGAGGGGAAGGAAGAAAACTGTCATATGTCAATATTTATCGTAAGTTCAATATGTCTCTTTTTCCTGTTCCACTTTCTTAGAGCTCTTCTGAAATCAATATCTTTGACAGCTGTCACCTCTAGGTGTATAAGGATTATGCTGTTATTTTTTTCTGAGCATACTTTGCTCGTTTTCTTTGTGTTAATATTGTTCTTTGCTTCTTTCTGAAGGGACATGTGTACATAGCTAGCATTGTCAGCTTGAATATGTTGGGAAAATTATCTTTGTGACTGTTACGTACAATTTTCCTGAGATCCAGATATCTTTTGGATATATCTACTCCAAAATAGGATTTTTTATGGATACGTGTGTATGATTTTGTAGCATATGCTCTGCAAGACAAAATTATTTAATGATTAATTAAAAAAAAATGAAAATTGCATTATACTTTTAAATTGTCTGCATTTTAATTATTGTCAGTATTCTGCCCTTTGTACATTTAATTTCAAAATACCACAGAAAGGGTCATGCCATTTATTTTTTGTCCATCCAGCATGTACATCTGACTTACATTTAACACCACTTCGGGCTCAAAATCACTCACTGATGTCTCCATTAATTAACACTTTCACAGCTCTATTAATCTGATATACTTCACAACTTCAATAAAATTATTGTCATCATCACTATCATCATCAAGAAACAAAAATTTTAATGAATCATGCCGGTAAGCCGACATTTTGTGTTTACTAGGTAGCCCATAATTTAAACATGCATTTGTAATACCTTCTTTATGAATAGTTTCAGACTATGCTATAATGCTTATTCCTGGGTACGTTGTGCTAATCAATTTGGTTTCACAACCATTTAAGTCATGCTTGAAGAACCCAGATGTGTAACGGTTGTTATCCAAAAAAACATGTCGTGACAAGAATGGTTAAATAAAAATTCTATACTTTGCAGAGCACATTTTCATATGTGGAACTTTCAAGGAATTTGTGGGAGTTTTTGCATTACACTGTTCTCCAAGCACGCAAATTTCTACAGATTTTGCACGATTCATGTAATGGCACACCCTGACAGCATCTCTGCATGGATGCTTGACATATCTAATTACTTTCCCACAAATACTCTGTTGCTCTTCCAATACTTCCTGTTTGTAACACAGAGAATAAGCCACATTGATTTCTAATTGGCGGTTATTGTTTCACCTGGACTGGAAAAAGCGAGAACTGCAAACAAAAATTCAATGTTACATATTTCACAGTGCAACAAACTGGTAACATAGCTTTGAAATCAACCAAAGGAGTCAAGATACAATTCAAAGTAGAAACTTTGTGTGAAAGTGGTTATTAAATCATAGCTGCCAACCCTCACGAAAAAATTGTCATGAATTTCACGACTTTTTTGGCTATTCATGGATTCACATAGCAAGCCAAAAATTCATAAATTCTCCAATTCTCAATTATTTTAAATCTTTAATACAATAACCGATTTCCTGTTAAGCACTAGTCGTGATATTCGCAGTTGCTGAAACAGTACTGTACTGCTGGTCATGATATTAGAACTACAGCCGATTAGTGTAGTTGGCTCGGTTGCAAGCATTTTAACCTATTTTAATCTATATGTATAAGAGTAGTTTTATAAATGCTTTTGAGAGAAACGGGGGCCTAACTGGAAATTTTCTTAGTGCATGCATCACCAACACTGATTTGAGTTACCATTCAGCATCGCATGTAAGCACAGCTGTCACAAAAAACACGTAGCATTTGGCAAATTAAGAATTCGCAGATTTCAGCTCTGTAATATTTTAAGCCATTGTGGGAAAACCTGCAAGCTACCAACGCTGAAGCATTATTTGTGAGTTTTCTTGTTGAAATCAATCTCCTTCATCAGCTGGAGACCATGCTAAACATTTGTTCTGACATATGTTCCCGGACTCAAAAATCGCTTCCAAAATTTCCTGTGGAAGAGCCAAAAGTGCTGCAGCTTCTGTGCATTCCTCACAGCAACAGTGACAGCGAAAGTATTTTCTCTAGTGAGGAAAAATAAGACAGACTTTAGGGTCTCCTTAGCTGCAGAAAATTTGTCAGCAATTTTAGTCACCAAGACAAGATGAGGTTCGCAGGTGAGTGCACGGTGTTGATACTCTATTCATGCTATACATTAGACATTTATATATCAACAGGATTCACGTATATGTACCAATTCATGGTTCTCTAAATAAAGTAAACTATTATATTATGTCTTCTGTTTTCACTACAGGTGTATTTCTCATTTAATATGCATCAATTTAAGATGGTAACTGTGCCGACGAAGCACGTATTTTACCGTCCGCATTTATTCCCCCCCCCCCATTTTTTGTTGTTGTTTGGGGGGGGGGGCATTTTCTTAAGCTAACTGACTGGGTTGCATATAGCACGGTTCGGTATATAACGTGGTCGGGTTTTATGGCTCCCAATTACCGTGTTACAGCAGGGTCACACTGTATATATATATTGCATTTGTTGCTTTTCTTCCACTTCTTCCTGTTCAACTTTCCTCTCACTTCTCCCTGTTCTGCTCAAAAGGAGAAGTAACTTTTCCCATAACTTGAAGTCTAGCTTTGACTCATGGTTAAAGCATCATTATTCTAAACATCTGTCATTCTCCTCTGGCATTTGAAACATGAAGACTAGCTTGACCCATGGTTAAGGCATCATTATTCTAAACATCTGTCATTCTCCTATGGCATTTGAAACATGAACACGAGCTTGACCCATGGTTAAGGCATCATTATTCTAAACTGCCATTTTTCTCCCATGGCATTTCAAACCTAAGACATAGCACTCATCTTGATAAAAGGATACCATTGCTCGCTCTAAAGGTGTCATTCGGGTATGTATTGTTGAAGAAACCCATTCTACTCCGATAATTTGATTTTACGAATTTTATGAAAGTCAGCTTAGGTCAGGCTGATTGGAAAACTGATCTTGCCTATTGTGGATTAGCTTGATCCAGAATATATAGCTAAAGTAATAAAATATGGTGTGATATGTTTTAAGGACATTCAGTTATTTTTATTTTACAAATATTTAACTCTGTTTTGTTTCTATTTTTGTTTACATATTTAAACAGTACATTGATAATTGAAGTTGCCAGAAAAGATTTGTAAATAGTATATATATGTATGTATTGATGAGGGCTTGAATACAGATCAGGTTAGAAGAATAAAGATAGATGTACATGTATGAAAATATATATATATATAAATGGATAGCTTTGTAAGGGTTTTGGAAATGGCTACATCCTTAACAGAGATTTTCAGGTAAAAGACCATAGGCTGATATATGAAACAGCCAAGATTATAACTTTATATTGATTGAGGCAGATTAATCACCAGTAACTGGCCTTGTGAGCTTCCATATTGTCTTCAGTTTCATCTGATTGATTATAATTTGATGTGCAGTCAAACAAAACTCAGATATTTGATTGAAAATAATCAGATCAAGTCATAATTGATTCCCTTTTCCTCTGTCATATACATAAAGACAATCTTAAAAGAATCTGACCTTGATTCAGTCATGTACTCTTGGGCATGATGCTATTGATCTGATAGCTCTGTCTAACTGAAATGATTTTACATGAGGAGTTATTGGCTGATAAGGTGTAAACAGTAGTCTAGTTGATCACTGGTGTGTGCTTTAAATTTATTACAGACATCATGTGTTAACTTGTATATTTCCCTGTAAGTTGAGACCAACTGCAAACAACATAGATCATGATCTAATAGAATAATGTGCCTGCAGATCAGGGTCTGTTTTCTCAACTGATTACTCTTAACAAACTGCATAGACCCAGATCTGCAGGTGCATTGTGCTACCGATTTTATCAGCAGACTCTAATGTCAGCGCAGTGACCTGTACACAGTATCAGCTATAGCGTAGTTATGACTCCAGGTCTTAAACAATGAGAAGAAAGAAAACCAACAAGTTTAATAAAATCAACAAACAATTCATTTCTCTATGCTACAAAGTGAAAATTGACCACTCCAGTAGCCTAATGGTTAGAGCCTCCACCTCTGATGCAGGTGGTTGTGGGTTCGATCCCATGCTGAGTCAGACCAAAGACTTACAAAAATGGTACTAACATCAGCCTTGCTTGGCGCTTAGCATTAAGAGGTTAGTGTTAAGATTGGTCAGCCTGGTGTTAGGATAATGTGACGGGGTGTGTGTGATACTACATATCAAGCCCCCCCCCCCCCCCCCCCCGGTCACATTATCCCATCATGCTAGACTTCACTATAAACTGCCACACTGCCGACGTAGCCAGAAGGACTAGTATATTGAGAATTTTACTAGTCCTGCCAAATCTCTACTAGTCCTGTTAAAAAAACAGTCACACAGCTTTCATGTATGTTTACCGATTCAATTTTAAAGTTTGAACAACCCGCAACAAAACTGGATGTTTTCTGTGTGTTTGTGTTTGCGAATTGCATACATCAGTTACACCACATAACGTTCCTTTCCTCATCATAATTCAGCCAGTCCCTGTCTTTTGTCCATTTCTTCTGAAACTTTCCATTGCGCTTTTCCCTATCATAAGAATTATTCCTCATCATTCTCATTCAACATTTTTCTTTTTTTCCGGTGGCTGAACACCTTCTACCAAATGCCACATTTTGCCTGTCTTATAATTGTGCCTTGTTTTGAAATACGAGATGTTATAGTATATAGCTGACGTGAATTATTTAAAGCAAGAAAAGGAATGGCACTGTGTCCTTTATATAAGAAAATCAGAGCAAGAAACACGTTTCAAAACAGGTGTCTTTGCCCCCTCACACAATTAAGTGGCCTCTCTCTAACAAAGACTTAACTTCAGTGGATGTTCTGCATGATCAAAGCAGTGGCTATTGTAAACACTGTTATAAAATATTAGCATCAGAAGATAGTGTTTCAGCTTGGAAAAGTGCGTTCCCATCAAACGACGCCATCTGACACTCAGCGCGTTGTATTTAACAGCTCCAATTACAGTATCATAAGTCGCAAGTTTGGTAATTGATCCTAATTAATCCAACCTCAGTGTATTGTTGAAATTAATAATAAGGTGGAAAATGTTCAAATCATAGATGGCTGTGCTCAGAGATTCTAATTCCCAACAAATGTACAGCATTCTGCTTGGATATCTCCATGTGTATTCAATTATTTGTTCATTCGTGTAAGGGAAAAATATAAAAACTATTACATGTATTATCATAGAAAAAGTAGTTATATGGAAAGGATGTGTCAGTAACATAATCGTAATAAACCGATCTAATTCTTATAATTATTTTGATCAATGGAAATGTAAAATATGTAGTTTCCTGTTTGTGAAACGTTGGAACGTTTGGGTAGCAAGCAAAAAAAGAGAACCTTAAACAGAAAAAAACATGCAAACTAAATTCTTTGAATAGTTTTTGCCATGTTCTTTTGTGTGGTATACCGCTTTGTAGTTTGTTACTGTGGTGGAGTGAATAACATGAGATACTGTGTCTTTTTTTCATTTAATTTGTTATCAGATTAATTAGGATCAATTACCAAACTTCCGTTCTTAATGATGGGACCATAATTTGCGCTGTTAAGTGAATGCACAATATCGGACGGACTCTTGTTATAGAAACGCACCTTTCTGAGGCAGAAATGGACCTCATCTTCTCATGCTAATAGTTTATGACTGTTTACAATGGCCACTGCTTTGATTCTACAGAACATCTGCTAAATCAAGTCTTTATTAGGGAATGGCGTAAACAAACGCTGACTATTGATAAGCGAAACTTACTATTAACATTATGAAAGTTACTAGTCCAACAGGAAATCTGCTAGCCTGTGGCTAGCGGACTACTGCTAATTTCAAGCCCAGAATATATACACACACATGGAGACACACACATCCCCACTTGACCTGGATATAATAATAATGAATGTAGACCTAGTACATCGCCTTATCTCTAAGCGCTTCATAATATTAGATGACATATAAAGCATGTACAGTGACAAGAATACAAAAACAAAACACCACAAAGCAAAAACTGATCATAATTAAGGAAGGAAACATTAAACCTTCAAGTTTGTCCTTGTGTTTGAAATGGAGACCTTAAGAGCACTCTGAAATAGACTGCAGTGTCCTGGTGTCTAAAATCAGGGGTCATTTAATTATCTGTAGATGTGCATAGGTGCAACCGTAGGAACAATGAGAACACAGTGTCAGAAGAGGAGTGTAAGTTTCTCGATTGTGTGTACACATTGGTGAGGTCAAATAGGTGTATTGGACTTTATTCAGTCACCAAAATGTAGCATAGTGAACAGCTTTTTTGTGATGATGGATTTAATGGTTAGCCAGGTTGGGTTAAAAGAGCAGGGTGAGGTGTGCTCAGTTTGTTGTACTGTAAGGATGATCTGAGCAGCCATGTGTCTTGAACTATTTGAAGTTCTATAGTAGATGCTTAGATGAACCATATAGAAGTGAATCACAGTAATCCAGTCTTGAAAGTACTATGGAACAAACAAGTGTTCTAGTGGCATCAACCAAAAGAAAATTGCAAATGATTTTGATGCATTGCAGCTCCAGATATGCAGCCTTGCATATTTTCATTGCTTGTTGGTGTAATAAAAGTGTACTGTCAAGAATGACACCTAGGTTATATACTGACCCGTGTTATTACCATAACTGATAATTTTATCAATCAGATGAAGTCTTATATCTTTGTGTTTTGGGAAACTGAGCAGTATGGTTGAAGAGCATCAATATGTGACGCATGATTTGATTCAGTTTCAGATTTCAAAGAGCTTAATTTCCATTTGCTAATTCAAGTGTCACCAGAACATGACCCCTAAGATCTGCATTTCCACTGGCTTATTCAAAGGTTGCCATCAGATCTTCCCATGGGAAGTAGAGCTATGATTTTAATCAGATTGATCAGCAAATCAAGATTTGAGTTTTTCAAATTATCTGCAGTGGTTTTGGTACTTGGAATTTGAAACTAATAAAAGAAAAGAAGAAACAGACGTTCATTCATGGGAAATCAGTCTTTTTGAGGGATTGTTTTTTACCAATGTATTTTTAGAATTACATTATTTTGATTGAATTGTTTTGAATCAACTGTTTATCTAGTCAGTTTGTATTGACATGTATTCATATAACTTGTGCAATATGAAAACCAGTCATAGTTTTCAGTTTTGGTTTGGAAAAATATGGATTTTTTAAAAAGTTAAACTATGGCAAGGCTAACAGTGAAGTTAATTTGAGTGTGTGCTCTGACTTTTTAGTCACTTATGACTGTAAGAGTCCCATTAATATATGGAATGCTTCTACACAATTTAATCTCTTCAAAATTCAAATAGCCAATAAAGCTATGTGGTATTGATTTTTTTTTTTGTAATATAGGAAGACCAATGTGGTACATTGGGTTGTGTTCCAGGGAAAACAGTTATTGTGCATATTGAATCAATACGCTGTTCTTAATGAATGCTAGAGCTGAGCTATTCTTAGACATTGTTGCTATAGGAATGCATCTTATTGCGTCGGTGGAGGATTTTTATAGATTCAGTTTTGGGTTGATTTATTGGAATGAATCTGCCTCTGGATAGTATCATTGACCTGATGCTATAGAAACTATTTTATTGACTTTTTGCGTTGTTGCTTATTCCTGTCTTAAATACCAGAATTAACACATTAGGAATCACACCTTGAAATAGGTACCAATGAATCATTGTTTTATTGTCCAAATTATATTAGGGATGAAATGAGACATACTGTATCAGTCATTTTTCCAGTGCCAGCATCACTTATGTGATCAACAGTTTGTTCAAAGTGTACTGGAAATTGAACTTTTCAGTTGCCCTTGGACAGTTGAAGTTTGTCCCAAAATATGACATCATAACAACAATTTTTTTATTTTTTCTTATAAAAAAAGGTAAAATCATAATGATATATATTTATAATGTGTCTGTTTTCCAAATAAGCTGCACATTTTTTTTCTTCCCTTTTGCACATTAAAAACTTGGGGAATTGATTGATGGAAATATATACATGTACATAATATTCAGGAGTTGAACTGCAAGCTTGATTAGACCAGAAAACTGGCAAATGGGTTTCATTAGCCAACTTTATTTAATAAGGGAATAATAGCCTACCTGTGGTTTTTTGTTTTTAGAGCTTGGAAGTCTGTTGTGACTCCTGTATGCTTACAAATTTTACAGTTAAAATTAACTGATTTCAAGTTAAAATATTGATTTCCTTTGTCCAAAACTTCATTCACATGATAATCATTCACATTATCCTATCTGTTGGAGAAAATGTGAGACTGACCTTTTCATTGACTATAAGATGGAAGTGACAGATTTTGACATTGTATCATGTGAAAGAATAAGTTGATACATGAATGGGACTGGGGGGGGTAAATAGTTCAGAAATGTGGTATATATGAATGCTACATTTGGGTGCTGATATATATACTTGGGTGAGATTGCGCTCAAAAAAACCCACTAAGAACATGAAGCATTGTGAACTGAATATGGTCTCCCTCTCTGTTGTTTGACAGGCAAGTGGATTTTAACATCCCTAAATATGAAGCTAAGAGTAATGCAATTCATTCAGTGACATGCTCACTACCCCATGGATCTTGTCGGCAGTGTCACATTTGTAGAAAATTTGCTTCAAATTTTTGGGGTTACGGTATTTTTAGTTGCTTATATTTCATAAGCCCCCTGATGGATTTTGTTTTCAATTGAGATCTTTCAGTATAAAGCTTAAACAATTCTGCAATGCATTTGCTCACCTATTTGATCTTGGTGTTAAGGTCAAAGCCATAGAAAAGTGGCTTCTATTTAGCTAGATAATGGTTAAAAGTAGTTCACCTGGTCAAAGATTAGGCTATGACCTTTGGTCCACCATGTGTCATCTCTAATCCATCCATCAACTTTTGCACGAGAACACTTGAGACGATTCATTACCGTAGCATATTTTGATCCAGTTTGATATGTAGTCTTGTAGCATCAAGACAGCTGATGTGTTTGGTTATGAGTAGTATCCATGCATTTTAATGATACAATTTAGCATCTGATTGGTTGAGCTTGTGAATGCTTAAGAGTCTTGTATTTCTGATTGGAACATCGAGTTTTCACCATAAGACTTCATTTGATGTCTGTTTGGTACTAAATTAAAAAGACATCCTGATTTGACATTCAGTATGGTCACCAAATTAGAGTTTTCACCAGACTGATTATGATATCTAGTTGGTCCTGAATGGAGGTTTCATGGGTCTGATCTCAAATATGGCTGCCACAATTAACATATTGAAAATCTTTTAACTAATTCTGACTGGATGGTCATATTAACATTTGCATGAAACATCTGATAATGGTAGCTGGTTTGTCCTAAATGAAAATGCTGCCAATCTTATATTCTGTATTTCTGTCACAGTGGTTTTGCAAACCTTGTCACACAAGATGATGTCATCAATCAGGATTTAAGAAAAAGAAATGGTCTTTAATTCCTGGAATATGCTTTAGGACAGTAGAACATCAGTCCCTTCAAGTAACGTTGGTTTTTATGGCATTTGTAATACATTTTTGGCTATATCATTCTGAGGAAACGGGAACAAACTATATGTACCTGTATCAGGGCCATTATGGTGTAAAACCCTCAACCCTTGGATCTTGAATCTGCTGCTCTGCCAACTGAGCTACTGTGACTCCCTTGATTGGCTAAGAACTCGATTATGTCATATTTCTTACCAGATTTTTAAGCTAGGTTTTGATACAAAAGCTTATGGCATTGAGTTCAGGGCCTGTTTTAATTACAAGTGACATTAATGGATAATGATGAGGTGGTCTTCTATCTGATTGGCAGAGCTTGGGAACACTAGAGATTTTGATCCATTTCGTACATGTATATGCAGGGAGCCTTGTTTAAAAAATCCCCATACTATATGCCTGTAGTTACTTATAAACGTGGTTTTATATACAGTATATCCTTGGCTAAAATAGTATTTACTTTATATTTAGGGGGCCTAGAGTGGCTGAGTGGTCGAAAGCACTCTCTATTATGGATTACTGCCATCTCACCTCTGCCTGCGTGGGTTCGAATCTAGGATTCGGCCAGTGTGGATACACCAAAAAGCTTGCCAGTAGCTTCTCATGGGTTGTTGGTTCTTCCCAGGGTTTTCCCAGGTTCTTTCTCCACCATTAATATTGGCCACCATGCATAACCTATCATGTGCTGAAAAATGGCATTAAGCCCCATAACAACAACAACAACAACTTTGCATTTAAACATGCATCAGTACCCATTGTATTCATCTAACTTGTGGTGCATATGCACTGATAGGCCCGTAGAGCACAGCAACTTGATGAAATTGACACATTTAACATCCTAATAGCTAGGAACTTAAAGATCAGCTCATTCTTTGTTGATGATCATACGATGAAAACTTCATAAGAAAGTTGAACTGTTAAAGCCAGTTCACATCCTCACCTGTTTCTCTTAGTTATTGGTGATCTGGAAACCACACAAGGATTTTTCATTAGCCTGAATTTCTTGTGTTGGCATTTCAGTATCATGGTGGTTGCAAACTCAGACAACAAGGAGGCTTTCATATTCTTTCTTTCTGCTTGGAAGTCTGGAATATTTTATGCTGGGTAGAGTCAAAAGGGCTTACTCTCCTTCCGGGAAAGAAAATTATCCTTGAAGACAGTTTGTCCAGGACAACGTTTTCATAGGTCTCTGCAGCAGATGGTCATCATTTGTTCTATTGGGGAAAATTCTGGTGGACTCCTTTCAAGCTAAACTTAACAACAGACTACAGTTTTGTTGTCCCAGTCCAGAGAACCAGAGTAGTGGATGTCTCCAGGCAGAGGTGGGATTGGTTGTTTACTTAAAACATTATCACCCTTAATGTTGATTCAGCAAGTTCTTCAGAAGTTCAGGACATGTCAGTTTGGAGCATCCTGATAGTACCTCTGTGGCATCAAAGTTCTTGGTTTTGTGACCTCCTTGTACTGGTTGATAGTCCAACCCAGGGTGTTTCCTCAGTGAAAAATCCATTATCACAACAGAAAGGGGATACTCTTTTTTTTTTATATGTCAGCCTTCGCAATCACTAGTTATAGGGCAGTCCTTTCAAAAACACACTTAAATTCTCCAAGGGTCAGGTCATTGGTTTAGATCTTCACTAGTGGATCTGCGTACTCTGAGCAGCAGAGACCAGTGTCTTACTCCTTGATGCTGAGATGGAACCTTTTGTGTTTTATGGTCACTGATGCAGCACCCTTTTGAACCTTCAAGTGAGGCGTTTTGGGAAACTCCTGCATTTAAAACTTGTTCTTCAGTCTGTATCTTGAGCTCAAGAAGTGTACTTCATGCACCCTCAAAAGAGAAGGAATGTATATTATGAATGTTTCCCTTCTGTGCCAGCCAGGCTTTTTCATAAGAAACCAGCTTCCCTCATTGCAACCATCCACATTAGATTTCCCCATATTCAGTTGCATCTGGCTGGGGGAAAATCAGGATGGACTTGGTCCAGTCAGGTGACCTGCTTCTGATTGGAATCTTAAAAATGGGGAAGGGAGGTTAGGAAACGACATTCAGCTAATATTTCAGCATCGACCATCTCTAGGTGGATTTCAATCATTATCAAGGTGGTTATTAGTCCCTCATTGAGAGAAACCTTTCATTCATGAGAATAAAAGTTGACTATCGTATCTCATTCATCCTTGGAGGACATTATCAAGACTGTATTTTGGCTATCGCACACCCAGATTAAGATCATCATCTTCCCGCCCAATTGACAAATTATTTTCACAATATACATGTAAATAATTTACTCATTTGAAAATGTGTTTTTTGGGGTGGGGTGGGTTTAATTATGTAAAACTTAACATGTTACTATTGTCACATACCCAGCTCCAACCTTGCTCTTGTGTCCTTCATTAGTCCAGGTCCAAGAAAGAGTCTGTGATGTGGATTTGGACTAGATTAATGTACATGCTTTGGAACAAGAGGATGGTACATTTACACAGGATTTTTTATTTATTTTTTTATTACAGAAAGGGTAAGCTACACAGTTGTGACAGTAAAGTATCACATAATTTCAATCGGTTTTATATTACACACCAACCACACACCCCTGTACACTACGACATGGTGGGTCACATGGGTGAGTAAGATTTATTTGTACTTGCAGACACAGGAAATCTCAATATAGGCAGACACAAGTGATCAAGGGAAATTTTTGGACTATTGTTGTTTGAGTAAGATTCTTTTACTGGGCAATAGAAATATGTAGTGTTTGCCTGGCTGGCATGTGGGTTGTCAGACATTTGTAGCCACCAGCATCTTGTCTTTTTTTAAATGGAGAAAAACCTGTAACCTGATAATCATTGTTCTTACAAGTCTTGTACCATATATACTTGTTTGTAAGTCGAGTCAAACTGCAAACAACAAAGATCCAGATCTGTCATAGCATAAGGTGCCTGCAGATAGGGTATATGTTGTTTGTTCTACTAATTACTCATTAACAAACTGCACAGACCCAGATTTGCTGGCACATTATGTAATGCAAAATCTGGGTCTGCAGTTTGAAGTTGGATTCAACTTATAAGCAAGTAAATACAGTATATTGCTTCTCATATTTCTGAACTTGATTTTTCCACTGTGCAGGTCGACTGGTCCTCAAAATCCACAAGCAGGTCCTGGTGGACCTCCGTAAGTACACTGGACCATTCTAGATGGAGCCCAGTCATGTGTCATTCTATGTTGTGCTGCACATCAGTTCTATACTTTTTTAAAAAATTTTATTTCCCCCTACCCCTTTTTAAGAAAAAATGATACTTTAGTTTCAATGTATATATAAAATAGTTTTATCCAAATTTTAAATTCAAACCAGCTGCCAGTTTGATAAAATTGTGTTGTACAGCACTTAGCAAGCTGTAAAGTAAGGTGTATGTGTTGAGAAACCAGTGTAAAAATGTTAAAGATTTTCAATACATCAAATGTCTACGATGAAAAATTCTGGATTTTAAAAAATTCAAGTATTGGAAACCAGACTTAAAAAGCTGGCTCCTAAATTATTTTTTGACAGTATTTAACTTCTTGTTCACCATGAAAAAAGTGGAGAATATAGTTTTCTTTTTTAAAATATACTTTGTTTATGTAAAACAATTGACAAGCATACAGTACTATAAATGAGAAGTTACCTTTCCTTCTTCAGAGTACATTTTAAGATTTAAATGGGAGATGCTTGCAATCAAAGAGATACTGTACTTGCCTTCTTCCAGTTTTGCACTTGAAAGCTTGTCTTTTAAGTTGGTGTAATGTCTGTGTACATGCATAAGATTTGCATAGTTCTTAATCCCAGCATGCCATGTGAAATGGAAGTTGCCTTTAAAACCTGCCTCATTATTATTTCCTTGAAACTGTGCCTGTCGTGGTACCACTCATACTATGTACTGACTTACAACTCAAGTCCAGCTGCAAATCTGGGTCTATGCGATTTTGTAAGGATTATTTAGTGGAGCAAACAACATCGAACTTGATCTGCCAGCAACATTATATGACATCAGATCAAGGTATGTGGTGTTTGTGGTTGGACTCTACTTATAAGTGAGTATGTATGGGGTAACTGAATGGGTCAAATGAAATGTCTCAAAAAGACTATTACAGAATATACATATAATTGGGCCAAACAAAAACAAAATGTGTTTCTGGTTGGACTGGTTTTAAAATTAGGGTAGGCAGGTTGGTTTTATTGTTATAGTTGTATCTTTTTCTAGACATTATATAAGTGATACTTTGAAAAAATATATTTACCAATGGGGAAAAATTGCTAAGGTCTTGTCAATGTGTGCTTATTATGATGCAATTAAAACTGATCTAAATAGCGATTTATTAAGTGCACGATGTATTTCTTGTGTCAAATAGGGTTGTTGCAGCTGGTTTGATTATACATGTAGTTTGGAGACATTGATATGTATTGTATGATTGTTCTCCAAAAAAGTTTTGGTCAACATTTTCCTCCTTTTTGTCATATTTGCACCATGGCCATTTATCAGTGTTTCTTTTTCCATAGAAAAAACAAAAAAAGTAAATGTGTAATCTTGCTATTTTATGTGTATTTTATGTATTTTTTAGTTATTTTATTTACATGCTTTGTTAGTTTCATGCAAATTTACATTGGCATCTAAGCATGCTGGTATTTATGACATTTTTACGATTTATACTTCATTGTCACTGTCATGATGTGCTTTGTACTCAAAGTTCTTTCAGATTACTGTTTGTATTCTAGATAGATGACAGATTACTTGTGGGATTTCATGTTTGAAGAAACTTGGACATCAAAACTAAATTAGTACAAATATGGTTAAGATACCTTTTTTCCTTTAAATCTTTACATTGAGTTTGTCCCATTCTTATACAAACTTATTGATTCTTGATATTGTTAGTTTTAGTTTTTATTAGCTGTACTGGTCAGAGACAAGGAGACCTTATTGTATGAACTGTTGTCTGTTAGCACAAATTTGTTTTTGCCACTGCTCCCAGCTTACTGTCTATACTCGATTATAAGACAAGTCCAGCTGCAAAGACCCAGATCTGCCATCACATAATGTGTGGGCAGATATGGGTCTGTGCAGTTTTGTTAGGAGTAATCACTAGAACAAACAGCATAGAACATGATCTGCAGATGCCTTATTTTACAGCAGATCAAGATCTTTGTTGTTTAGAATTTGACTCGACTTACAAGCAAGTATAGATGGTACTTGGATTATTGCCATAAAATTTACAAAATCATGCCATTGTGGTTGATTTAGAATGAAGATAGTGCTCTTGGACATCTTGATATTGTTACTTCACAGTCCTGTGGGGTTTTCACCAGACTTACGAAGATGCCATGTTGGTCTTAAATTACAATTGGGCTGATCTGATGATGTACACTATGGCCACCATGGAGGCCATCTTGAAAATCTTGTTAGCATTATTCTTAAATGAAAAGTAATTTTGGGATGGGATTTTCATCAGAAGAGTTTGTTTGGTGTCTGATTTGTCCTAAATGAAAATGACCCTCATTATGGCCACATCAACATGGGTTTTTCACAAGTACTGTTCTTAAGATGCCTAGTTGGTCCTGAAGGAAAGTGGAGTCAATTGTACATTTAATTTTCACCAAATGACTTCTATTGTTGTCTGCTTGGTCCTAAATGAAAATGATGCCAAATCTGACATCAGATCTGGCCACCACAGTAGTTAATTGAAAATCTTGTTATCATTTAAGAAAATCATAAATTATTTCAATACTCAGCAGTTAAAAATCAGTCCCTTTGGGGGACTCTTGTTTTTTAACTTGTGTAAATTCTGTTAATTTGCTTATCATTTTGGAACACTTTAGATTTGCATACAAAACTTTCTGTGAGAGTAAAGAAAAAAATGTTTAAGTTATGCATATCAAATTTTCCATATTTTGATCATGAATTGTGGCACTGTAGGTATCACATTTTGACTTTGTCTTGTGCCGTTATAAGCAATGTTGTGGTTTGGAACTTAAAATTAAGGACCAAATTCATTATGGGTGTTGAAAAATATTAAATTGAAAAGTAAAAAAAAAAAGGTGTAAGAAACTGCGTTTTAATATTTGGGGAAGAGGGAGTAAAAATTCTGTTGCACCTGAAATAGCTTGGGAAAATTTCTCTTGCGCAAAAATAGATACATGTACTTATATCCGTCATCTTAATTGAAGATAATTTTTTCTTCTTCTGGAAATAAAAGGAGAAATACTCTGGTAGGGAAGAAATCCTAGTTCCCCTGTAAGATTAAATGGTCAGTTTATATTATTTAGAATATGCTTTGCACATGCACATCATTGAAAAAAATGGTTACATTGTGAGAAATCTTTGTCAATACGCAAAGTCAGATTTACCTTAGCAAGAAGTGTTGTATTCTTGTTAAAGGGTAAAATTACATTCCTTAAAATAAAAAAAAGAAAGCAGAGGGTAGTAGTTTCTTGATTATTTTCATTGCTGGTACAGGCACATTATACAGGAAGGTAAAACAGGTGGTAAATTATTTTTATTCATGGAACTGTTTGTATGTCCACTTTTTAGCCTAGTACAGTAGCGTCAAATATTTGGGTTAAATTACATGTTTACAAAATATAGTGGATTCTGCATGTTTGATAAAATGTTAACAAAGTAACTGATGTTGATTTCTTTATTGCATCAGTTTTGGTTAGATAAGATTTTTGTGAATATAGTTTCTTTGTCACTGAATTCACTAAAACGTTTTGAGTGGCGTACAAATGTTGTAATTTACTGTAGTATTTATATAGATTTTACTTTTTTTTTAGGTCCCATGCTGGGCCAGGGGGCCCCCAAGGGGGATCCAGTATGCAGAGCAAGAGGCTGCAGCAGACACAGGCACAAGTTGATGAGGTATAGTCTTTTCCTACACATGGACAATTTTTTAACACATTAACCGCTGGAGCTTTTTGTCATTTTTGCCTGAAAATCGAGTAGCAAACACATTTTGAAAGCTATTTCTGAATAGACTCAAAAACGCCAAATTCCCGGTCATCTTTCAATAACATACTGCCTAGTTGTGTTAGAAACATCGTTTTTCATTGGCTATTTGACTCGCACATGAGCAGAAGGGTAAATAATTTTATTTTATTTTTTAAATTTTTGTGTGTGCTAAACAGCCATTATTTTTTGTATGGAGACTGCTCTTTATTCCAAATGCCCATCTTATCCTACTTTTTGCAAAGGCTCATCTGTCTGTTTGCAGTTCATACTGGTTTGCCTTAGACCTGAGACCAAAAAGTCTAAAATCCGGACACAAAATCAGATTCCGACCACTGGCAAATTTTGGGTAAAAAAAAAGTCGGGTCCAAAAAATGAGGTTTTCCTATCTGTATTTTGTAGTGCAACTAGATATTCCAGATTATTTGGTATCATTGTAGAGCTACATCTGTCTACCTTTCTATAATACTACCCACTTTAGTATATCATATATGACCATGACGCTACAGAGCTCGGCAGTAGGCTACTACTTCCTGCCCCATAAAGTCATCGCTAGGGGTTAATGTGTTAAACAAAAATTTAATAGTACAGTGGTTCCCTCTTGAGTGATCACTTAGTATCAAAAGAGGCTATTCCAATATCATAGTATAAATACTATAGTGTAAATATGCTGCAAAGATCTCCTTTAAAAATGAACTTTAAATTGGTGTAAAACTAAGTGCTGGATGATCACATTAATTGTTCTGTTCATTTATCAAAAAAGGTGATGACGAGTAAGGTTTCCATTAGTGTGATATTTGCAGGATTTATGACACTCACATTTGAACTTTATAGTTTTTTTTATAAGGTGTTAATGGTCGCACTGCAAGTTGCATTTGTGGCATAGAGAGATACTTGTTCAGAGAAGACTGTGTGATATTTCTCTGTCACAGTTGACTTTGTCTGCTTGTCATCATCACAGATGATACATGTGTAAGCATAATTCATATATTTTTTGAAAGACTGCTTTGAACATATATTCATAAAGATCACAGGAAGTATTTCTTTGAAATGGGATAGCAAAACTGGATTTTATATAATTGCAGCATTCCTCTGAGCTTCTCCAAAACATTGGATTTATTTTTTTTCTCAGCAACCTCCATCGTTGGAAAACCACTTGTAGTGTTGCATCAGCCTGGATGTTGTGTCAAGGATTCCCCCATTTTGCGAGCAACACTTCCAAGAATACAAAATTTAAAAGTGGTTAGAGACATCACATTTGCAAATAAAATTTCAGCATGTTTTATTTAATAGTGCTTGATAATTATGCTAAAAATGTAATGAATTCAAAATGTTATATCTTTTGCATTGAAATGTAGCAGTCTAATTCCATAAGCTAGTTCTGTTCAGTTGGAATTACTGTTAGAACTGAAATTTCCTGGAAGTGAACCAATGTGTATGTAATTATGCCAAGACGGGTATTGAAATTGCTTATACATGGGCAAGATATAGTGGTACTTGCCTTACTGATTGGGCGTTATGATTCATTAAAGCATGTAACAGAAGTTTTTGGTGATTGTTGGGGATGCCTCAGAACCATATTTGATCATGGTGAATCTATTAGAAGGTGGAGAGGGAGAAACGAAAGGTGTCAGTTTATCCAGACTACCATTAAATGGTCATATAGTTATAACCATTATCTTTTCTGTAAACTGTAATTCATCTTCATATTCAATGGAACTGTTGAGAAGTTCTGAGAGCATGTTTTTTAGCTTTCTATTTCTTTAATTATGGAATTCATACAGGTATGAGATCAGGGAAAATTACTATTCATTATAGCTTAAAATGGGGTGGCCGAGTGGTCTAAAGCTCACACTGTTGCACATCACTGCCATCTCACCTCTGTCAGCATTGGTTCGAGTCTCAGGCTTAGCTGATGTGGGTATGTGATAATTCCTTTCAGTAGCTTCTCGTGGGTTGATGGTTCTTCCTGGGGTTTTCCAGGTTTTCTCCTCCACCAGTTTTACTGGCCACCATGTATGGCCTATCTTGTGCTGAAAAATGGTGTTAAACCCTACAACAACAACAACAACAATATAGCTTAACAGTTGGTTCATATACATCAATTGTGATATATTGTAACACTTTTAAACAAAAATGCATTTTTTAATGTGTCCAAAGGGACTCTTAGGATAGGGTTTGAATGCATCCTTTTTTAGTTTATTGTGTCAGAGATGCACACTATATGTTAATGGAAGCACTGGTGAGAAAGTGTTAGTGGATAAGTAATTTCATGGTGTGGTGAAAATACATGCCATAATTAAGAATATTTGGCAGTTGTAATGGCTAGAGAAGCAAGTTGATTATGTGAAATTAGAGACTGAGTTAGATGATGTGACATACAGTACAGCTTCTGTGATATTTTGTTATGCATCTTGGTGGAAGTGGAGAGGGCATGGAGTTGATTAAAAGTCCACACATCATCTGCCCATGAACCCCACTGAGTTACTGTAGCATCTCATAGAGAATGACTCAGCAGACCACTCTCATTTTTGAAAAATTCAGCTACACAGTAGTGACAGGTGATTTATTACTGATATTAAAATGGGCGATGGTGGTGGTAAACTAATTTTAATTATCTATATCTTTAACCTGTTACTATTAGATGCCCTTCTTCCACCCAGCTCAGATATCCTTAAGAAGTCAAAGTCCATGCAAGAAATTCAGAGCACTACTGGATCTATGATGTGCACACATAGAACAGGGGAGGATAGTGCATCTTGCAAAGTGGATACAGGATATAGCCTTATTCTTGTCTGTTTGTACATGTGGTAACATTTTGTGCTATGTCACTTGCCTATAAAACTCGTCAGGATAAATATTAATATTCAATACAAGCATAATAATTTTATCAGTGACTTTTCACTTTGTTGCAGGGTTCCAAGACAATTTCGCTTTGTTGCAGGGTTCCAAGACAATCTTGCATATAGTAAATATTTTGAGGAGAGGTCTGCTTCACAAATGTCTGTAGCTGTACATTTCTTTATTTCACAAGTGTCGGACAAGAACTCCTCAAATGTGCTATATGATATGTTATATGTGTCTCTTTCAGGTTGTAGACATAATGAGGGTGAATGTAGACAAGGTGCTGGAAAGGGACCAGAAAATATCAGAACTGGATGACAGAGCTGGTGAGAGTCTGGTCTTTGTGATTTGTTTTTAAAGTTCAGGAGTTTAAAAGCTCAAAGCGAGCGGTGAAAAAAATGCATTAAGCCGGTAAGTATTTTTAAAAGTCATAGATCAGAATAAGATCTCAAACTGATACTTTTATGCTTTTAGGCATCTATTTACTGACTGACCCACCAGTCCATGGCCAGTATTTTTTAACTCTGCATTGGAAGCTTAGATTCTCTTCTGATCAGCCAGCCATGCACCGAGTTAGCCATATTTGAAGCAAGAGAAGAGTCCTATGGGAAAATGTCTAGAGGAGGCCTTGTGGTCCTTTTGGAATGGTCTTTACATCAGTCTATAGCAGTGATACTTTTTCAATCATAGGGGAGGCCAACAGTGGACATCTTTGCAAAATTGAACAACAGCCACCCTTGTTATGATTTCCTCAAAGCCAGATCAGAGAGCCTGTGTGGTGGACACTCATTCTGAACTGAAATTGTCTTTACACTTCTCCAACCACTCTGGGGTGACTTCTCCAGATACGTCTGGGCGAGTTCTCCATGGGGCGAGTTCTCCGCATACTGACGTAACTTAGAGAAGTGCAAGCGATGGATAAATGCTCTCGCTTTCTGACTCTGTCTCAGTGTTGTTTCATATGGCAAATATTGCTCACCAATATCATCTGGTATATCTTTTAATGTTATCACGCCTGCTATTTTCACATAATGTTTGTCGGAGGTTAAGAGGTTATCAAGTCACGTGTTTGGTAGGCGGAGTGATCTACCTTCTGGCGTAAGGTCAATTACAGATGCAGTGTGGTTGCAATTATTTAATCAATTAACCAATTACATCGTAATTGAACCCAAGTATGATTCCCACAATAGGCTCAGTATAATCATTTATATACAATTTTCTTATCTAAAACTTTGCTTTGCTGCTTATTCTGTGTTAATTCCTATATTATTAACCAAACATATGACAGTTGAGATAAATATGTATGTTTTCTCAATTTTTATAATTTGTTTGGAGTTAAAAACAAAACACATTTATCTTTGTTTTTGTAATTGTCTTGTAATTGAGCAATTATGCAAATCTAGTCATTCAGTTACAATTACACCATATTGGTGATGTTCAGTTACAATTTCAAATACAATGTAATTGTAATTAATTACTCATTTACACCAGATTATGTTGTAACAATGCAAGTCGGGAGCCTAGATTATCACAAGAGGAAGGGCCTGCTGTTTTGTAGCACAACAGCCCGCAGATACCCTTCTTCATGCTTTGTTTATATCAAACAAGTGAATCACCAAAACTAGTTTTCAAGCAAAGTTGCCAGCTACATTGCCAAGATCAGTAGGCAATCTACTGCCAGCTGCATAATCTTCAGTAATTGGTATTGTAGGAAGTACATTGATCCAATCTCTTCCCTTTTAACCACAATTGCCAATTTTCTTCTCATCCTTTTAGAGGAAGGAGAATGTTCTGTATCTACCAATAGGGATATTGCTTTCTAATTCTCCAGATTTTACTAGAGGCTGCCATTGGGCAGGATTCTCATCTTTCTGCCCTCATCAGGTATTTTGAGCTTCAGAGACTGGTATCTCCCTTATTTTTGTTTTTTTTGTTGGGTTTTATCCAAACACCACCCTTTGAACCATAGTTTGAGAACCATTCTGCTAAAAACATCCTTCATGTTCCTGTCAGCTTTGGCGAGTAGTAAAGTGTTGTTTGGAGTTGATTGGTAACTATGATTGGGTTTCTCTCTCAAAAGTCAGTTATCTTAGTTTCTGTTGCTATTGAGATTCCCAGTCTTGAATGATGTTAGGCTTCATTGCCCAGTTTTGGCCTTGAGTTTTTTTTTAAAGACTTCATCTAAAAGGAGAAGAAAAAGGTTGAAATCATTTTTGTTCTTCCTCTCTATGTTTCCTTCGATATTTCGCTGTCCACCAATGTGGATTTTCATTCTTCACTATCAAGAGAGTATGTCGTCTCTCACGAACAGGGACCTTTCTTCAGTGAGAAATAAAGTCCATGAAGTTTGGTCTGTTGCTGTATCAAAGATAAAGCTGATTTTAATCAAAGACTCAAAAACAGCATGGACCACTTTGATCACATTATTAATTATACTACCACAATAAGATCTTGCATTTCCCAAACTCTGCAGATTACATCAGTAATGTACAAGCTAGTCCATAATCCCATTACTCTCTGATGCATAATTGCTCTGGTTGCAGTGACTGCTGGAACAATTCTGGTACCCACTATTAACTTGGTTCTGGCTGGTTTCTGTAATGCACATAAATATCCAAAAATGGTATTGTGTTTTACCTCTGATAGAACTACATGCATGGTCAAGCCAAGTGAGCACTAATTATAGGTAACCCAGGCAATCTGTTTCCTAGTCATAGGTCACATCCTTCAGGTTGTAAACAAACTTTACAGTTTTCTGTAGATGTATGATTAGATGATCTTCATACGGTTAAATGGCATAGACATGGATAAATATTTATAAGTTACTAGTCTTTCAACTTCTTGGATAAAACATTCTGCACTTCATCAGCACGATCAAAGTTTTCTTTGGTAAATTTGTTTGCAATAAGCCCAACAGGCACATCTCGTGGAATATAGGAGGGACCTGATCTGTAATTAGAGGGTCCTGGACATCAGGCTATCAAATATTTTGAGTCTGGTACCACTGCTATTAGAACGTAATTTTTTGAGTGAGGTGTAAAAGTAATTTTTATTATGTAATACTTACCCATTACTATTGAAAAGACACCCCCACCCCCAACGGATGTAGTCTCAGTCCAAGTCATAAGAGGAAGATGTTCCATATGTTGGATATGACTGAGACATCAGACTGGAATCATGTTGTATTTTCTGGCCCTCCAAATACTGATTGAAGGAGAGAATATTTATCTTCCACTGATGACCAAGAAGCTCAGGAAAGGATAGCAATGCAGTGGTATTACATAATTATAATTAATTTTACTCCCACTCCCCCAGCATCATGCTTTTGTGCCTTGAATAATGCATTGCTGGTTTGTACATGAACCCTTTTTGAATTTTATTGTGAAAAAGGTGCAGAGGCACAGTCTGGAGAGACACCAGTGGATGCATATAAAAGAACGATGGTCATTACTTTAGGCATGTTTGTATGGAACAAGCATAATAAATGGTAAATTGATGACCCTTATTTTTTTTTTTTTTTTTACAGATGCACTCCAAGCTGGGGCTTCACAGTTTGAAGCTAGTGCAGGAAAACTCAAACGCAAATTTTGGTGGAAAAACTGCAAGGTATGAAGTTCCGTCAATATGCTTGTAAATAGGGGCCTGAACATATCACTGCATAAATAAACTTAAGCCAGTAAGGAATGGTTACTATAAAATAATGGTAGTTCACTGGTCTCATACTTGAAAGACCCCAGCCAGTTTCTATATCAAGCCAACATCTCTTGGCACTGATGAACTTGTGTTCATAATTCATTACCATGGACAGTGGCTAGCATATGTGTGCATAAACTGTAAAAGTTATTCATCCTTTGTTAACAATGAATATTTTGTTTAATAACTACAAATTTGCCATTGTGGGAACAAGTTGTTCAAAAGGTGGAAAATTTCATTTGACATTCTCAGTTTGAAAGAAGTGAAAACAATCAGACTAAAGGAAAAGAGGGAGGAGCCTTTGATCACTGTTGAGAAATCAACATCCTGATTATCAGACTCAAGTAGGTGTGATGCACTGTGGCAAGGGGACGTCATCAGCATCAGCAGCATTGCTATCATTGGTAATGCCATCTGTTTGCTCACAAAACTCCGCCTTAACATGCATGATAGATCATATCGATTTTGGACAGTACATTTATGTCAAAAACCATTTTCTTTTTGTAAAATCTCATTTTGTATCTTTGGATAAGAACATTTAGGTACTTTGACTTCTGTTTTTCATATATTTACTTGTAGCTTTGTGTCTTAAAGAGACATTTTTTTCTTCTGGCAGGCAGAATTTCATCCATTTTCACAAGTCAGAATTCAAAATAAACATGAGAGATTCATGTCAAGCTGTACTCTATTAGGAAACAAATAGCTTTAGGTTATGTTTTTATTAGCTAGTAGTTAAACCAAAAAACATTTCTTTTCATGCTTTTATTGCCTTGAACCAGCAACCATTGACCTAAAGTACTGATTATGAATGTGATGTGATTATCACAACTTATTTACTTTGCCCCTTTGTTAGATCTCTGTTATTTGCCAATTATGAAAGATGTGATTATAACGCATTTTTTTTACCTGGCACCTTGTGTTGTTATGACATATTTAAATGACTGCCTAATAAAAGTGTTACAATTGAACTCATTTTCTCAGGTTGACCACACAAATTAAGCGCTGTAACCAGTTAAACGTTATAATAAAGCCTTTGGAATAGATAGTAATTAGGAATTTAGCCAGCAAAATTAAAGTCAAACATTCTAACAGAGGGAAACATTGTACCTAAGAACATAATAAAGAATCTTTGCTATATATTTAATGCATATATTTGATTGAAGCATGTGCATCCAAAACACCGATGCATTAGCATGGTAGGACTTGCATGACGTCAACCAGTGCTAATAAAACTGAGAATTGTTTTTATTTCTTTATACTTAAGCTTTAAAATGGGATTAAGACAATTGAAATTATTGTTATTTGTTCACCGGACATTTGTATGTGCCTGCCATAAAGCAGAGCACTTTAGGTTATGATGCCATATATCCATTTATTTATCTGTCCATCAAACTTTTACCAGTTTTGGTTCTTCACCATCTGTAGTTACCAAACTTTGTATATGGGCTGTACTTTGGGTCAGGAAGAAGCCTATCAGTATTAAGTAATTGGTTAAGGTCATCTGTGACTGAATGAAACAAAATGGTTTCTACACAGTAACATTAACTGTACATCACACATTTGGACCAGAAGTTGTGGATGGCTTGCATTTAGGATAAGGAAAAAGTCTATCAATTTTGGATAAAATGGTCAAAGATCAGGGTCACATATTAATAGAAAACTATTGAAGACTTTCATGTTGGGTAAGAAAGAAGCCTGTTGATAATAGGTTCAAAGGTCAGAGGTCAGCATCGCTGTGACGGAAGGAAGAAAAATGTTTTGTGCATAATTTTACTTCAAGACCTCTTAACATAAGTTTTTGTGACTAAAAGGAAAATGGATTTTTCAAAATAACTTCTGTTCCATGTTTAACTTCTTTACCAAATTTTGTAGATAGCTTGTACATAGATAAGTAAGACACCTACAGATTTGGAGTTTAAAGGTCAAATGTCAAGGTAGGGCTAATAAGAAAAGAAGGGTTTCAGCAAACTTAGTGTAGTTTAATACCACATACACCACAGCCTCTATAACTCGCGAACCCGCTTATTACGAGGGGTCAGGCCTGGATCCCATTTTTTAAAAACCAGTAAATACAAAAATTGATCCGTATTTCTTAAAACATAATAGCGATCAAAATTGGTTGTTGCTGCTGTTGTTGTAGGGTTTAATGCCATTTTTCAGCACACGATAGGCTATACATGGCAGTCTGTATTAATGGTGGAGGAAGAACCCGGGAAAACCCGGAAAGAACCACTGACCGACGAGAAGCTATTGGCAAGCTTTCTCACATACCCACATTGGCTGAATCCGAGACTCGAACCCATGCAGACAGAGGTGAGATGGCATTGACCCATAACGGAGAGCGCTTTAGACCACTCGGCCGTTCGGGGCCCCTATCAAAATTGGGAACTGAAACGTTGATATATCGCTCGATTTATAGTCAAAAACGGTAGATAGGACCTCAAAGTTTTAATCAACATTTTGAAATTTTCATCTTTTAATAAGAAGTCATATAAATATACATTTCTTTCCAGACGACATTCTTAGTACACTATAATTAAAAATATTCAAGGAAATTTCAGTCAATGAAAGTGTCATTTATGCCCAGTGTAAGCAGTACATTAATACTTAAATACCAATTACATAATTTTTGTTAAGTGAAATTTGTGTTTTAATTCTTTTAGTTTCTCTTAAGTGTAATTATAAATGCAGTGTGTATTTAAACATAAAAAATTTCAATCTACCATAACAGCTATGTCCGCAAGCATTGCTCTGAGAACCTAAATAAGTGCCAACCGTGTTTTGATAACTGACTTGCAGAAGTATTTGTTGCAGTGTTGCACTGAATTAAAAGCTGGCATCCTTTGTATTATCAGGTTAATTATGTCTTTTGGATCAAGTAAATGAGGTGGATTAAAAGAATATTTAAAAGGCATGCAAATCCTACAAACTTAAAATCTAGCAGCCCCAGTCATATGTCGGGTGAACTCACTTCATGGATCAATTGATTACTGTTAAAAATAATGTGTAAATAACATAAACTACCTTAAATTAACCGACTCATTCATAACTGTGATCAAAGACAGCAAGGCAACCAGAATACTTTGTAAAATAAGATTTTTGGTTTCACAGATATGGATTATTATGAGCAAGCGAGTTTCAGAGAAATCCTGAAATGGCACGAAGAGATATCCTCAAGGATGATAAGTAGTTTCACTGTTACTTCCAATGAAATCATGGCATCAATAATGTACTAATTGAACAAATCGAAAATTGAGTTTTGACGTATATGATTTTCTCACGAAATAAATGTTGCTTGTTTTTGAAAAACAAGAAATCTTGTTTGGTGGTGTATCGTAAGTAAGTCTAGTTCCCTGCTAACAGACTCCTGATTTGGCAGGATGCTATTAAATACCACTCCGAGAACCAGACTTATCAACAAAACAAAAAGCCATGATGTAATACATGTTTTTCACGTACAATGATCTTGCATGTGTTGGACATTTTGAAAATAAATGTTATTTATACAGAATAATGAACAACTTCATTAGGAAAAGCGTGTTATTAACAATTATCGATGTAATTGTAAAACGAGGATTCATTCATTAAACAGCCTAGTCCCATAACTCCCCTCCCCTCAGGTTTTCTCGATGTTTAAGTGGATTTTTAAAAAAATGTGAGGTCCCTCGGTTACGCATGCCCTCACTTATAGTGCGGTCAATGTTTGTGGACCCCATTGTGCGCGAGCTATTGAGGGAGAGGTGTACCATACTCAAGGTAATTGAGACATGGTTAATAATTTCCAGTCAACCATGCCCTGCTAGTGCTTTCATTGGTGACTGTTAAGCACAAGGCTTGCCTTTAATGTACTATTCATGGTAAATCTTGCATTTAATGTACCATTCATGGTAAGTCTTGCATACAATGTACCATTCATGGTAAGGCTTGCATAAAATATACCATTCATGGTAAGTCTTGCATATAAGGAGGTATCATTCATGGTAAGTCTTGCATACAATGTACCATTCCCAATACTCTTGTTTGATAGTGTTCCTGTTTCCTAATAAACAAGAAAATGTTGACTGATGCAAAACATTGAACAAAACAGCAAAATATTGTCAGTTGTAATAAGTTGTATTGGTGCATGTATATTCAGTACTCCATTTTGTCCTTAAAGTTATTTTTTTTTCATAGTAGACTTTTGCACTTCAAGAAAGTAGTGAATTATACAGGTTTTTCTAGTTACTATTATATACTTGTTTGTCCATCTACAGACAGCATTAACCCTGGTCTGATATTGCATAATGTGCTGACAGATAAGATTGATTCCTATACTAATTTCTCCCTTCAAACTGCACATGCTCAGATCTGCCAGGTCGTTGTGCAACAGCAGATATTGGCCTGTGAAGTTAACATTTGGATCGACTTGTAATGGAGTATCTATGCATAATATGGGCTAGATGTTAAAGTAATAGAATTTTATACAATATAATTGCCTGGAGTTTCTCAGTTCCTTGTTTCAGTCAGTTTAATACAATTTCAGATGATGCTAATATTGGGTGGAATTGTAGGCATCATTATAATCATAATCATTGGTAAGTTACATGTTGTAAACCATAGTGCCTATATTTATATAGAGTAGCCACTTTCCTTTAGATGTCATAAATGTATTATGTTCATTATTAAGTTATATTTTCTTTTTTTCCCTTTTTTTTCTTCTTGGGGACATTCTAATGTAGCAAACTTTGATTATTTTGCTTAGAAAAATCCCTCGTCATTTTACACGTCAGTAAGGTAAAGACTTTTTCTAGTGGCAAGGGAGGGTTCATTTTTATGCACCGATTATGTTTGTATTTAATGCACATTTTCTTTTGATTATGTTGTTATTGTTCTTGTAGCATGCTATGTTTTCTGACCTTTCAGATGTGGTTGATTCTAATAGCAGTAATAGTAGTAATTATCATTATCATTGTTGGTAAGTCCCTCTACTCTCTCTCTCTATTTCTCCTTTTCTCAAACTACTTCTATATCTGGAGATGGCATATGGGTTTGCTCTTGCTTTGTGAATCATTGATAACTTAATAGTTGAAGTCAGTAATTTCTGACTCATTGCAGTGCTAAATATCTGAGATAATGCCTTGATACATCTTGTACATTATTATGCATTGTGATACATATAAGAAATAGACACGCCCCCCCCCCCTTTTTTTTTCTCCCATTGAAAAGAGAATAACCTATAATGAGAGCATTAATAAATAGGAAGCATATCCAGATAACATAGAGAGACTGTGTGGAATCTGGTTTACTGTCTGTAAATCATGTACCAGACTTGGATCTGGAAATTTTTACTAGTTAGTCCTGATCACTGAGGTGTTTGCCATGCTTGCTGACTCGAACATTTGCTACATTGTGGTGTGTAGCAAATTGCAGGTCTAATATTGCAATGTGCATTGTGTCCAAGGCTCCCAGAAATTACATGTTGTGATATGTATCATTTCATATACTATATTGTGTGATGTCACATCAATGATTTCTAGACAAAGCATAGATCTAACTTGTTCCAGATATGTCACATGATGAGTTAAAGTATTTAACATCAACCAAATAACCACCGATTGTATACAAAAACCAATGCATGAAACCAAAAAATAGCACCCACACATCTGTATACTTTATGTACTGATGATATATTTGTGTCAGGGAAAGGCCACAATCAATGGACAGGGTTCACTCCACGATCCATTTTCTTTTCCAGTCTATGTTAAGGGAAGATATTAGATAAAAAAATTACGTTGTTGCTGTCAAGGTCTGGGTCTGCTCCACTATCATAAACTCTGTTGCCATGTATTTGTTGATTGAGATGGTTGTAAAACTTAGCAAAGTTTCATGATTACTGTATTGTCTGATATTGTGTATATCGTATCTTTTTATTTCTATCCCTAAATTATTAGTCATATTGCCATAGGGTTTTCACCAAAAGAATACTTTTAATCTCTAGTTGGTCCTGTGACATCCTGTATTGGCACTGTGGCAACTGTATTAAAAATATTGTTATCACTACACATTGTTAGATGACAATCATACTGACATAGCTTTTTCTCCAGGAAATGTTTTAAGGTGCCTAGATCATTCTAAATGAAATTAATGCTGGTATGATATCCAGTTTGTTACCATGGTGGCAACCTTGAAAATCTTGTTTGTAATAGTTATGAATAGTCATAACAACATGGAATTTTCACCAAAAATAATATCTCTATGGTTCTAAATAAAATCTTGCCTTTAATAAAAGCTGCCACAATGGCCATCTTGAAAATCTTTTTGGAACATTGTTAAAGTTAAATTAAAAATCCAAATCACAGACACACATTGATTCTCCTCTTCAATGGATGGTCATATTTACATGGATTTTTAACCAGAAAAGCTTCTTATGCAGTGTAGATTGGCCTAAATGAAAAAGCTGCTGATTATATATCCATTATGGCTCTCAAGGTTGCCCTCTTGAAAATGTTGTTATTGTTAAAAAATATCTTAAAATGGTTTCAACACTTAGCGGTACAAGAGAAGTTTTCATATCTTAGGGTCTTGGATGTTGTTTTTGTTTGACAGTAGAGCGTCTGTCCCTTTGAGAGACTTTTTTATATTAACATTTTTTTATGACTTATTATTATTTGGTAAAATATTTATGCTTTTCTTAACTGCCAATTTTCATCTATTAATTTGGTATTGAGAGTGGAAATCTTTTTGTATGAATAAATTCATAAATGCAAATAATTAAATTTCAGCATAATTTCTAATGACCCTGTGTGCTCTGCAAACTATTTTTTGACAAAAATGCTTACTAAGGTGGTGGTACAATGTAGAATCATAATACTTGTGTTAAATTTGTTTCTAATCTTACAACACAGCTGTTGTCTCCCGCTCCATGTTTAATATACGAAGAAATGCATATATAACAACTTTTTTCCATCCCTTCCTCTTTTGTGCATTTTTGTATTGACTATTACTTTTTATTTTCAAATTTCAAAAGTTATCCTTTGTGGTAGTTAGTGAATTACACATTTCACGTTCTAGTTTTCAGTTTGGTAAGTTGTATACTTTTCTCTTTTAAATGAAGTAGGAAACATCTGTATAATTTATGCTTGTAAATTTATTCACAGTATAGGATGTTCTCTTATAAGGCACTCATTCTGCACTGAAAAGCTGGCCTTACAAAAGAGAAGACCTTTCTTAAGGGGAACAAAATAGTAATGATACATGTGTACTATTTTGGTATCAGGTGAAGTGGCATATGATCAATGGGTGGCCTCTCAAGAGAACCACCTTACGTTAAATTCATATTGTGCATAAAAAAAATTTAAGGCTGCAAATCAAGATGAGGGAGCCGGATACATTTTATTTTAGTATATTCATTTAGAATGGCACAACTTGTGAATCAACATCCTACCAGCTTATGGTAGTTAATACTCCTACCATGTTGGTAGTGCATAATTAAAATACCAATTCTTCAGAGATCATCAGCCTCCTGCCTGACTGAAAACAAATCAGCAATGCAGAGAAAGTAAGTGACACCAGCAGTAACAGTGTGGCATCTATGTTCCACAAGATCTTTCCTCTTCAAAGAGTCAATAGATACATGATTTCACAAACTGATATGTCAACAACCCAGGTGAGCAAGAGCAAGTCCACTTGAGCCTCTTGCCTCGTGTATGTGGATCACTGTTCAGCCTGGTACTTATTATAGTCATAATGTGAAGATGCACACAGACAAATCCATGCTTCATTGATATTTGGCTTGAAGGGATTTAAATGGCATAACGTCTTTTCTGTTACTGGGGTATTTGGATGGCTGAGTGATCTGAGATGATTCCACTTACAGATCACTTGCAGCTCACCTGTCCATGAGGGTTCAAGTCTTGGCTCATCCATCATTGGTATGTGAGAAAGCTTGCCTGTAGCTTCCAGTGGGTCAGTGGTTCTTCTTGGGTTCTTCTTCCACCAAATATACTGACCACCATATATATCATGTGCTGAACAATGCCATTAATACACAAAAACGAAATGAAATCTGTTATTGAGAATAGTTTGTGTTTCTAATATTAAGGTATTATTTTTATAGTTAGCACTATTTGTTTTTTGTCCTTCAAAAATTGCTAGCGCTACATCAGAGGAAAAACCAGATACATAAAGAGACACAACTAGGAACGACAATAGTAATTCCAGGTTGGTTTTCCTCCCTCCATACATGTTCTTTCTTTGTGTACTTATTACAGAAGCGCTTCAGTGGAAAACTTCAGTGTAATTGTTTAAATATTTTGTTGGAACATTTTATGAATTTTTTTAAAACTTCTCTAATAGGAGAAAAGAATCTGCTGTGACAAAAAAATATTGAACAACTTGATCATAATCTCTTAACATCTTGATCACAGTCTTGCAAATTATGTTTAACCCTTTGAATTTGTGTAATTTACCATACTTCATTGGCAAACCCCCAAGCCACAAGTACAACCATTACTTTGATTGCAAGTTATTGTTCTTTATTTTACTTGCAGCTTGATGCAGTGTATGACACAACGTTGTTGTTTTGTTGTTGTAGGGTTAAACACCATTTTTCAGCACACGATAGGCTATACATGACAGCCAGTATTAATGGTGGAGGAAGAACCTGGGAATACCCCGGAAAGAACCACTGACACATGAGAAGCTACTGGCAAACTTTCTCACATACCCACATTAGCAGAATCCTCGACTCGAACCCACACAGGCAGAGGTGAGATAGCAGTGATCCGTAACGAAGAGCACTTTAGACCATTCGGCCACTCTGGGCCCCAAACACAACGTTGTAAATGCAGCTTCATTTCAAGTTTTATATTGATTACTGTGAAACTTGGCACAAATTATGGTCATCATTCATAAGTTGTGCATGTTGACCAATTATAATATTGACAGAATTTGTGCCATTTTATACACCCAGCACAAAGCAGATCATACTAGGATATGTCTGTCCATCCATCATTTATTACCATTTTTTTCAGCAGAGTAACTCAAGTTGTCTATCATCGACAGTTTAGTAAACTTTGTGGTTGGCTTGCAAGTCGGGTAAGGAAGAATGTTTCTGAAAAATATGGATTAAATGCCAACAGTCATGGTCACTGGCTGAAAATAGAAAATTGATCCCACAGAATGATTTGTGTTCTCCACCATCTTCGCTTAGCATACTTTTTTGGATGGCTTCCACTTTGGGGTAAAGAAGAACCCTGTTGATTTGTGGTCTGAAGGTCAAGGTCACACAGAAAGAAGAAAAATCATCTGTAGTACTCTGACTTAGTGGATGGCTTTCATTTTTAGTAGGCATGAACCCTGGTGAGTTTAGAGTCAAGGTCAGGGTCACTCTGATTGAACAAATTAAAAATGGTTTCTGCTCAGTAACTTTAGTTTTACATTACATACCTGAACCAAAGTTTGTGGATGGATTGTACTTTTAGTGAGGAAAGAGCCTACTGTTTTGGGGGTCATATGGCCAGTCTTTTTCATGGTAACTGAATGAAAAAGAGAATGAGGTTTTCACATATTAAAATTAGTTCTAAATTTTGGACTGTGACCAAACTTTGTGTCTGGCACTTGAGCTAAGGAAGAAGCCTTTTAATTTTTGGTTCAGAAGGTCAAAATTCAAGGTTAATGAATCGAAGAAGAAGGTTAGTTTCGTTGAGGACTGTTACACACAAGGTGTATGTATAATGTGCCTTTTTGTGACACTCATATCTTGACATAAGACTTGTGTCCACATTTGAAAAGTGGTGGAATGCAAGAGACAAAGATATATTTATGTGAGCAAACTGTTCACCATTCATGTCCTTGTAACTTATTTTCAGTGTTCGTTTATTGTCATAAAACTTAAATTGTGTATGAACGACTTAAAATTGGTTTTCCTTTCTTTTCTTTCCTTAATACTAGCATGGGTTGCTACCAAGTATACATAGGGTAACTTGACTTTTTCTAATCCTTTTCTTGCATTAAGATGTGTGTATTTTATCTACGTGTTGTGAACAGATCTGAGTTTCTTTTGATAGCATGTCATATTTTGCAGCAGAACTGTAGAATGTGTTTTGTAAATAGGATAGATGTCCATGGAACCTAGATGTCAGACTAGAATTACACACTCTTTTTCTTGATAAAATAAACATCTGTATGATTTTTCTGCATCAGTAAATTTGACTTTTGTTTAGTTGAATTTGTTACTTTCACGAAATTTAATTTCTCAAACAAAAAATCATTATGAAGTTGTTTAGTTCATGATCAGTTGTAAGATTTATTGCAAGTCGGAGTTTTTTATGTGACACTTTTAGTCTGTAGTTTACTATCATGATCTGCATACATAAATGAGATCGTACTTTGTTTTATTATTTTGGATTATTGGACCTGTATTTATTCTGTGTAACCATGAGATTAGTAGGAAAATGAGGGATGCTGTGGATATGCTGAATGAGATGGGGAAATTAAGTAATTTCACTATTGGACAATTGATGGTGGGAATTATTGCAGCAACTTTCTGGAATGTCATAATGTTCCATTTGGCCTTCAGTTTCATCTGGTTGCATAGTGTGAGGAATTCAGAAGAAGAGAACAGGTTCTCAATCATGGACAGTTGAAAATCAGATGGCCATGATTGTCCAAATCAGTAATAATTCAATATACTGAGTGTTGGAAAAGGTATGGAGAACCACAAAAGAGAAACAAGCACACAGGATTTTTGGATGTCCCAGATTTTATACACCATATTTTTTTCAGATGCAAAAAGAAAAATCCCAAAATGTAGGGACAGAAGAAACAGTTCCCAACATATGCTCAGAACAGCACTTTGCTCCCATTTGCTCAGCATGATAAAGCTACTGATGTGATAAAAATAGTATTAAAATGAACAGACCAATCCGATCAATTCCCAGCAGAACTAACCCAACACTTTTGGTGGGAGTGGGGTAAAATTGGCTGCAATATTTGTTTCTGGAGGCAACTAATTAAGTGTTTGCAAAGCATATACAACAAAATAAAATTTGTGTCAACTATATATGTATTATTTTTACATCTTTATGTAATGATGGTGCGTAAGTGAGAAAATAGCTGCATTAAGACCACATTGAGGTTAGAGTTGCCTCACATTATCATTACACTTTGTCTCAAGATTAGACTGTTTAACAAAATCATGAGATTGATTGTCAACATTTTCTGGGAACAATTTTATGGAGATATGTCCCCTGTTTCACATACACCTTTGCCTGTTTATTAGCTATCATTCAGTTTGTTTTGAAGCACTTAATGGATTGGAAAAAAAGTTTGAGGTTTTACTGCTTTAGGGAGACTTACGTGGAATTACATTTTCACCATTTTATGTTACAGTTTTATGGGGTTGTGTCACCTGTAGGACTTTTGTTAATAACTTTGAAGGTCTGCAGGGATTTAAATCATATTTGGTATTAGACATGGACTAAAGAGATTGAGGTAATTCATCGATCATACTGTTTTCTTGGAAAATCTGATGGATTTGAAGGCTTATTTTAACTTGCTGAAATTATTACGAAATTTTCTTGCTTCTATTGGAATATTCATTGAATGTATTTGATATAATTAAAATATTTATCTACTGATAAGGACATGAAGTTTTTTATTTTTATTTCAAATCTGGATGTGCTGAATAATGTAAACAATTTGTTTGATATGACCCCAGTTTCATAGTTTTCTTGCTGTACTACATGTTATCTTTTCAGTAGCACCTGAATAATGTAAACACTTTGTTTAATATGACCCCAGTTTCATAGTTTTCTTGCTGTACTACATGTTATCTTTTCAGTAGCACCCGAATAATGTAAACACTTTGTTTGATATGACCCCAGTTTCATACACTTTTCTTGCTGTACTACATGTTATCTTTTCAGTAGCACCTGAATGATGGTGAATAGAATTTTGAAATAATGAGACCATTTATAATTTGAACATTACAATTGCCATATAAGTGCTTATATGAATTCCAGATGATTTAGCAGGCTTGTTCTTTTGAAAACTCTTTCAGCGTTGCAGGGTTCACATTTTGCCTTGCTTATTTCTTTGACAAAATAGGGCAAACCACATTATGGTAATCCCTGGTCAGCAGCCATGTCTAGGTGCCATTTCCCAGCTAGGTAAATAAATGAATATTCCAATACTGATTTTCTGTCAAGATGTTTTGTATTCACTTCATCTCCAGTCCGACATGGAACTTTGTCCTTTAGAATGCTTCATGTTGGCTGGAACATCCTTTGTGTATGGACACATTTCTGTATGATCTTGATACTAGTGTCCATTACTAAATCCACACCACAATCCAAGCATATGTCATACTTGTTACTATGCATGCATGGTGTCTCTTGCCAATCTGATTTTGATTTTAATCAGTTTCAACATGATATTATGTTTTTTTTAATACTATGTTTGACCATCTTGGAGGAGAGAAGTGCATCATCAAAGAGGAGAAGGGAGGAATCTTTTTTACTATGAACATGTACAAAGTACATGATGGAGATGATGTTTGATATTGTCAGCAGGTACATTATATAATAGGATGAACTGTAACCTCACACATCTTGTCCTAATTACTTGTAAGCATATATTGAAAGTATTGTGGTAAATGCTGTAGTTAGACATCATTTAAATCCATTTTTCTGTAGTTAGACATTTAAATCCATTTGTCTGTAGTTGGACATCAATTAAATCCATTTGTCTGTAGATAGACATCAATTAGATCCATTTCTTTAGGTGTTAATACTGTGTTTTGATATGGCCTCTGTTTTCTGTGGGCAGAAGTAGAATCAGTCTTCTATCAAAATTCTTCAGATGTTTGTTTAAAAAAATGTTGCTGCTCATTAGATGGAGTGAGCATAAGACCAAGTAAACTTATGGTATTGGCCTGCATCTGTTTGTTTCACATGTCATTTTGGCCATTTGTGAATCCATATTTCCGTTGTGATCAGACTTGGAATGTGGGTTTGTATTATCAGAAACTTGGAGGAGTTAATTGATGAGCAAGATCCACACAGCAAGATCCACACAGTTTAATGAGGAGGAGTTCATTGATGAGCAAGATCCACACAGTTTAATGAGGAGGAATTCATTGATGAGCAAGATCCAGTTTAATGAGGTGGTCATACATACAGCTAATTGGCTAATCTTGTTACTACTATGGGGGTCATAATTCTAAATTCCAGTATGATATTGATCAGACTGGAATAGATATTCATATCGTGAAGATTTCTGAAAGTTTGATCATGCATCTGTTTGGCAGAGTTGTTACCATGACATGTGAGGCTTTATTTCTGAACCAGATTGTGATCCATCTTTGAATATGGAATTATAAAATCAATATTTTTGACAGCTTTGAGTGAGATACATGCATGTTGATAAGGTGATCTTGCATCTGATTGGCTAGGTTACCCTGTGGAAGCCTTATTTATGATTTGATTTTGATCAAGCTTGAAATGTTAGCTTGTATTATCAAGATTTAAGCTGAGTTTGAATATGAATGGAATCTATGCACGTTAATGAGGTAATCTTAACATCAGATTTGCCTTGGTTGTTAGCACTCTGGGCACCATATTTCTGATCCAGTTTTGATCAGATTCAGAATATGCACTTGTATCATCAAAAGTTTGTATGATTCACCTTGCTGTGCAATCAACAAACATTTTGCTTGTTATATTGTCATGGTGGCCATTTTGGTCATATATGGCACAGACTTCACATCATTTTTTCAAATATGTTGATAAAGAACATCCTGAACAGAAAACCTTTGAATTTTTTAAAAGTGGTGGTTATCTGTCATCAGACTTTGTCAATACAGTATTAAGAATGTGACAGTACAAGTTTTTACCAACTTGAACAGGAATTGCAATATTTTTTTTTACTCCGTAATGCTGTTTGCCAAGGTAGCCATCTCAGACCTATAGGGCCATGGAATCTTGTTCTTTTTACAGGTAACTAATTGCCATATGACCAGAGTTTTGCAAAAAGTCCCCACTTTTGTTCACATTAAGACATTTCTTGAAACCTGTTACGGACAAAAGCTCAGAAAAACCAAAGTCAGAATACCTTATAGTCCATGTCCATCCATCCTACTGGTTTTGTTTCTGCTCAGGACTTGAAGGACTTGATGGATTCAAACCAAATCTCAGATAACTTTGAAGGACTTGATGGATTCAAACCAAATCTCAGATAACTTTGAAGGACTTGATGGATTCAAACCAAATCTCAGATAACTTTGAAGGACTTGATGGATTCAAACCAAATCTCAGATAACTTTGAAGGACTTGATGGATTCAAACCAAATTTGCTAGGAGGCTTTACATTATTATAAAGACCAAGTTCTATTGTTGCCACCTTATGACATAATATTGTGGAATCATGGCCCTAGTTTTACTTAGAACTTTGGCCTTCATTTCCATTTATGTCTAATAACTTGTGAAGGCCTAATTTAGTTTGATGCACTAAAAAGGTCTAGGTCAAAATTGATTTACAGTGTATTGAGTTGGAGCACTTGTTAGACTGAGAATTTGCCTTTGTGTTTCAACTCATTGTAGAAAGACTTGATGGATTTAAATCAAATTTGGTACCAGTCTTTGCCTTAGGTAGATGTTGGTCCAGTTTGGTTTTCAGTTTTCTATCCAAACTTCAACAGATTTTTTGACCCTAGTTGCCTTTAGAACTTTGCCCAACAAATAGTTTTCTGCTCAGTGATGTTTTAAGAACTTAATGGATTTATGAGAACTTGATGGGTTAAAATAAAATTTAGTCTTTTCATTGAGAAGACTTGGATCTGATAGATTTTCAGTTTTTCAGCTTTAGTTTATGGACTTGTGTCCCCATTTTGACTGCTAACTTTGTTAATTATGTTTCACTAACAGTTGAAGGATCTAATAGATTGAAATCAAATATGGTTTGATGCTTTTGGTTGAGTGTTGGGCCAATGTTTAACTTTGAACTAGCCTCTAATCACCAATCAGTAACATTTGGAGGACTTCTTGGATTGAAACTAAATTTGATATAAGGCTTCATCATATGAACAACTATGTCAATTCGGACTTCTGTCAACTGAATGACTTGTCTCTTTGCCATATTAGTTGTATCATTTATGTGTCATGTGGACATGTTTCTAGTCATCAGTCCATATATTTGCAATACCAGTATTTTCAAATACTAGAGAAATATTAAAATGAAATTTATTCTGTAATTGCAAGATGTTTAACAATTGGAATATATAACATGAAAAAATCAGTACTCTTTAAATTTCCATCCTTTTTCTGCAACTATGATTAAAAAAATTTGTGCAAAATTATGCAGGAAAATCCATTCAAGTGGTCAGCCAGAAATTGGACCAATTTTCAATAGGTCTTTAGCTCATTTAATGTGTTGCTATGGCAGTTAATATTGACATAAATTATTCTGTATAAATAAATTTAAGTTGTTAGTGCCTACTGTATAATTTAAGCAAAAATTTATCATTAAAACTTGCAGACCGTTAAAAAGTGCAAACTTCAGAATGAATGCCATAGTTTGGGATTATGTTCTCTTAATTGCCCCATAATAACATTGCAAACAAAAAGTATTTATGATCATTTGTGTCTCTAATACAGATAGGAATAGTGCAAGAACCATGAAAATGGAATTGGTCAGTAGTTTTTCCCCATATTTCTTCATAGTGAACTACAATATTCAGCCATATTTTTGTGGTACTTTCATTGAAAGCTGTAGGTGGTATTAGTGTCATTGCTTTTTAGACTTATCTTTGTGCCACTAGTACTGTGGGAACATTATTTTTATATATGCATTCCAAGCTGTGTTGCCATAATATTAGTCTACAGGGATATCATCTTTAAAAAAAACTTGTGCAGATATAGTTATATAATGACCAGTGCAGATCTGAATATCACACATCTTGCACAACAGTTGTGTATTTGAGAGTCTTCTCTGGATGAAGAGATTAGAGGCATGCAGAGGACTATTATTGCATACTTAGGGAAAAGTTCAGGGTCTTTTGTTTTATTATAGTAGTCTAGTTCATTCTGTTGCAAGCACATTTGTATTATTAGTACTACACGTTTGTTACCCGTCAGCATGTTCACTTTGATGTCCATTTCTAGCACAACTTGTACAAATGCAATGATGTCACAAAGCATTAGCCTGGTAGAATTTTTTCTGCACACAATGTCTTACAGGTTTTGTTAAAATTTTGTGTCTATGTATTCTGTATATTTCATTAATACATTGTATTCCTTACAAACATGGTTTGTGAAAAGATCTACTGAAATAAGCCCACCAATGTGATCAGGCTTTTGATGCATTGTGAGGATTTTTTTCCAAGTCTGGTACATTGTGTACATAACTAGATGGTACATATATCAGGTAAACTGCATACAAAACTACATGTAGATGGGACAGATGTCAAATACTCTATAACCAGATGGAACAGATGTTGGGTACACTGTCTTCCTGACTAGATGGTACAGATATTAGGTACATTGTCTTAATAACTAGATGGTATAGATGTCAGGTACACTGTATTCATAAGTAGATGGTACAGATGTCAGTTATGCTGTTTTTGTAACTAGATGGGACAGATATTAGGTATGAAGTACTCATAACTTGACAGTACAGATGTCAGATACATCGTATTCATAACTTGATGATATAGCTGTCATATACATTGTAATTATTACTAGATGGAACAGATGTTAGGTAAGCTATGCATAGCTTGCGGGTACATATATGTCACATACACTATTCCTATCTAGAAGGGACATGTGTTAGGTATACTGTATACACAACTTGATGGTACATATGTCAGATTTATTGTGTTCGTACCTAGATGGGACAGATGTCAGGTATACTATATTTATAGCTAGATGGGACAGATTTCAGGTATACTATATTTATAGCTACATGGGACAGATTTCAGGTATACTATATTTATAGTTAGATGGGACAGATGTCAGGTATACTATACTTATAGCTAGATGGGACAGATTTCAGGTATACTATATAGCTAGATGGGACAGATGTCAGGTATATTATACTTATAGCTAGATGGGACAGATTTCAGGTACATCACAAGCAATGGGCTACAATCTGCTTTGCTCCAGTGGCGGCTTGTGCTCCTCAGAATGCATAAACCTGCTTAGCCAATCATTGAGCACAATACATTTTTCTTCTAATTGTGACCCAACATGACCTTTCACACAGTTTGATTGATCAGAGTTTTGCTTTCAAACACAGACACTTCTCGATTGACAAAACGGACACTTTCACTGATGTGTAGAAGACTGTTACATTGTGTTTGTGTATTCATAAAAAAGTAAATAAATCACAGGACAGGCAGTTGGTGATAAAGGAGCATACTAGATTATCCCTGTGACATATTGGGTACACTATACATAAATGATTATCCCTGTGGCATGACACTGGGTACAATATACATAATAGATTATCCCTGTGACATGACACTGGATAGATACACTATACATAATAGATTTTCCCTGTGACATGACACTGGGTACACTTTACATAATGGATTATCCCTGTGGCATGACACTGGGTGCACTATACATAATGGATTATCCCTGTGGCATGACATTGGGTACACTATACATAATAGATTATACCTGTGACATGACATTGGGTAAACTATACATAATAGATTATCCCTGTGATATGGCATTGGGTACACTATACATAATAGATTATCCCTGTGACATGACATGGGTACACTATACATAATAGTACCTACTTCATATACAGTGTATACATAATTAGGTGCAACAGATGCCAAGTATACTATCTAAATGGTATAGATGTAAGTTGCATTATTCATTATGAAGGCAGATTCTCATTATGATTGGCATTACTCATTATGAAGGCAGATTCTCATTATAATTGGCATTACTCATTATGAAGGCAGATTCTCATTATGATTGGCATTACTCATTATGAAGGCAGATTCTCATTATGATTGGCATTACTCATGATTGGCATTACTCATTATGAAGGCAATTTCTCATAATTGGCATTACTCATTATGATTAGCATTACTCATTATGAAGGCAGATTCTCATTATGATTGGCATTACTCATTATGAAGGCAGATTCTCATTATGATTGGCATTACTCATTATGAAGGCAGATTCTCATGATTGGCATTACTCATGAAGGCAGATTCTCATTATGATTGGCATTACTCATTATGAAGGCAATTTCTCATTATAATTGGCATTACTCATTATGATTGGCATTACTCATTATGAAGGCAAATTCTCATTATGATTGGCATTACTCATGATTGGCATTACTCATTATGAAGGCAGATTCTCGTTATAATTGGCATTACTCATGAAGGCAAATTCTCATTATGATTGACACTACTCATTATGAAGGCAATTTCTCATTATAATTGGCATTACTCATTGTGAAGACAGATTCTCATGATTGGCATTACTCATTATGAAGACAGATTCTCATGATTGGCATTACTCATTATGATTGGCATTACTCATTATGAAGGCAAATTCTCATTATAATTGGCATTAATTACTATGAAGCTAAGACAGTTTATTCTTGGACATGTGTTCTTATTCTTTTGATCATGGGGTCAAGGTAACAGCCCTTGAAAATTTATATTAGGCGTTGGTTGAAGTCTAAACCCTTTATTTATTCATGCTTTAGAACAAATCTTGATGAAGTTAAGACAATTCATTGTGTGGCTCATGCCTCTTTGACCATGGAGTCATGGCCACATGTTATAGATCAATTTTTATAATTGGCTTAACATACAGGCATCGGCTCTGCTGTTTTATGTAACTGAAATTCTGGCAATTAGAAGTCGAGTTTGGCATATTCTGTATGAATGGATGCATGTCTTTAACACGTCAACAATGTAATGGTCATGTGGTGCTTATTAAATGTTAAGTTTTAAAAAATGTTAAAGAATTGGAAGAAAAAAACACTGGAGAAAGATAGAGCTTTTCAAATTTAAAAATTTAGTATATTACAAGAAAACAACTGTAAGGTGAAGATGCTGAAATATCTGCAAGATAAAAGATTAGGTAAAGGTACTAATTCTTAAAATACACAGTCAACAATTTTGTTGTATAAATGTCATTACCTCAAAAGGACCATGATCATGAAATGTATTAACTGAGCTTCAGAATATTTCTTTCTTACAGGCTAGAAGTTGGTACACTTGACAAAAAAGTGTTCCACTGGTAGTGGACATTGTGGTAACCATACTGAATGTAAGATGGCACCTGCTTCATTATGGTCCAACTAGTTATTGTAACAAGTCTTTTGGTTTGGTATTTTATGGCACAGTAGCACAAATAGTTATTTAGTGCTGAAGCAGTTTGAGTAAATAGTGTTGCCCAAAGACACATCATGGTAGTGGACCTAAGCAGATCCATTGATAGTATTCAAGTTTGCATCCTTGAAGAATGATAACCATGGCTCCCAGTCTTTTGGTGCAAACCCTATTTTGATATGACCAGCCTTTCAGGCTTTAAATTGGCCTTCAATGTAAAATTTGGACCACTTTTGTTCAGGACCAACTAGATATCATATAAAAATATCTTTTGTTGAAAGCCTGATGTCAATTTGACCAACCTTTCAGGAGTAGCGATAACTAGATTTCCAAGATGGCCACCACAGTGGCCTTCGTGGGTGTAAAATTGGCACAAGCCAATTTTCAGTTCAGATCAGCTAGAAACCATAAGAAATCTTCTTGTGAAAACCCCATGTCAATAATACTTTTTGTTTAGGAAAAGCAGTAACAAGATTTCCAAGGAAATTGTCAGAGTGCCCATATTGGATGTCAGATTGCCACCATTTTCTTTATGACCAGCAAGATGCAGGAAGTCGTATGATGAAAATTTCTTGTCAGTATGACCATTCATCCAGAAGTAACAATAACAAGATTTTCAAACATTCATAGCTGCCATATTGGTTACAAGATTGGCACCATTTTTATTTAGGACCAACAAGATATGAGGAAAATGTGTATTGTGAAAAATCAGTGTTGATATGACCATCCATCTGTGGAGACTAAGGACAACAGGTCATCCCATATCTTCTGGTCAGTGAGCATTGGAGCTAATGATGAGTTTAAGGTTCCAAAGCTTGTCTGAGTTGCCTTTCGCACATTTTGCTAAGTATATAACACTTGCTGACATAAATTGACGATGTGGAATCTTCAGTTCAGAAAGGGCAGCTTTGGTGGCTTTATTTGCATTTTAATCATCCATAATAATATTGCTGTTACTCATCAGTAGCGATAAAGAAAAATGTTTCCAGATTATGGGAATATGTATCTACTCTAAGAGTTGGGTTACCAATCGATTATCAATTTTAAGGTTTTGCTAGGTTTTCAGTGTGGAAAGGAAATCTCAAGAGATGATGGAACATGTTGTTTTCTTTAGGGACTTTGTGTGTTTTAAAAGATTTTTGTTTGCGACTGTAGATCAATACTTGGGTAGTTTAATATAAACACAAATGAAGTTCTATTTACATTTATATCATCAAAATGCTGAAAACTTGAATGTTTCTACTCCCAGTTTTGCCAAGGTTGTATTTAGCAGATACTGAGACATGTTTAATTCTTTTCTAGCACCAACATTAGTGTTGACAATTAGGTTCTTGGTAAAAGTTTTTAATAACATCATACTTTGCATTCACTGGTTTCAGTCTGGTTCCATTTTGGGGTTTATTTTTTGTTAGATAGAAATTGTGATTTAAAGACCTAACAAATGGTAACCCTTATGTAGAAATAATTGGATCTCTTTTAAATTCCACAATGGTTCCATTTGCGGAAGAAGTATAAAAAAACCCAGCAAAATTAATAGCTGTAAAAATAAATGACTTGAGAGTAGTTTCTGTATTGAATTAAAGATTTTGTACATTGTTATTGGAGCCCACAAGTTTGTACCATGATAAATATGATCAGATGCATGGTTCACCTGTATTGGAATTGAATTGAACAGCTGGTCTTCAATTTTCAGCATTATGATGAATAGTAAATGATTTTTCTTTCTTTTGCAGTTTGGGTAGTCACTTCTCAACAGTCTTCTTCCTCCAAGTCTGAAACCCTAACCACAAAAGCACCTTCAAAGTAACATTGGACATTAGAGATGGACAAAGTTGAGGCATCATTGCTTTTTTTTTTAAATGGGCGAAACTGCAGAAGTAACTTCTACACATATTTATAAATGATATGAAGTTTAGATTTGAAATTAGATTGTATAAATGTATCTTAAAAGATCTATGAAAAGAAGATTGAAACCAAAAAAAAAACCCAAACAAACTTTACTGTATATATTTATACGTTCAGTCCATTTTCAAACTTAATAGACCCATATCTGCTGTTACTTCATGCACCAGCAGATCTGGATCTATGCAGATTGTTAAGAGTAATCTGTAGAACAAACAACATAGACCCTGATCTGTAATAGGCAATGATAGATCGGGGTCTTTGATGTTTGGAGTTGGACTCTACTCATATACACACACACACACACAGACACAAAGAGAACATGTTGTTTAGTTTTTGATTTTCTTGGTATATTTCCTTGTTCCCTCTAGCTTTTAAACTTTTTTTTTCATGATAGAGATGTCTTGAATATAAAGAAAAACAACCTTGCATTTATCCACTATTTTGTATGAATTAAAATATACAAGTTTAATTTATTTTTTGCCTTTGTAAACCAATGCTGCTGTTATAATTATGTCTCACCAGGATGGTGGTAGGTACATATATTGTTGCCCTTGTTTGTCCACCCATCACATGTTGATCATTTCAGGCACATTGGTGTGGTATCCATGTTCCATTTTTATTTCTGCACTGTGCGTTAATGCCTTTTTAGAACAAAGTAGGGATGTTCCTAGCATCATTTTACCTTGCCAGTGAAAATTAAGTTTGTAACCTACCTTTGTCAGAAATACTTGGTTCAGCAATTAGAGTGTTTCTTTCAGTTGTGGCTGTTGCTGTCCACAGAGTCCTACCCATAATGTCTTTTATGTAATTTGATCACGTTGGTGAATGTATTTTGATACACATCCATTACATACCAACTGTTTTAGACAATGTTATATTTTGTTGCACAATGGAACCCTGCGATAATTGGGGCCCAAAAAATGGATTGCATTAATATCGGGGTCGCGTTAATGTGGGTTTTTACAGTGTTTTACTTTTTTCAGAGAACAACTTATTGGCATATATACGTGTATTTATGTCTAATGTATATGATGAATAGGATATCAATACTGTTTACTACCATGCTGTTGTGGCATGCAATTCATCTATAATGCATGTAATTCCATTGAAAATTTCTCACAGATTTACAATATTCAATAATTTGTTTCCCAGATCATTGTGTCTGAATTCAAAGTAATATACAGCACGAACAGAGTATCAACACTGTTTACTTGCCAGCTGATATCATACCGTCTGGGCTTGCAATTAATCCATAATATATGTAATTCCATTGCAAAAATTGTATACATATTTAAACTATTCAATAATTTTGTCACATCATCATTATGTGTCTGAATTCAGTGGGAAAATTGACAGCAAAATTATGTTAAGAAAGCTGAAGCATGTTTACGGTTCATTACGTTCCAGGGTCTATGAACGGTGTCTGTACAAATTTCATACTGCTAAAATGTTCACATTCGTTTCTGTGTACATTTATCCATTGCAAATTTCCAATAATTAACGCTTGTACGCAAGAATAATTAACAGTCAATATATGCTTTTAGCGTGCATATAACTTTTACTTCAGATTTTGTGAATATCAAGAAACGTGTGAAAACTACTATACTAATCATTGCACAAAGTGCAGAGAATGACTTGCGTTTGTGAACTTGCTTTCCCATAATGGTAAAATATTTTTAAAAAAAATAGGAGATTAATAATGAGCTCATAAACAAACCCCATACCATGTAAAACCAGAGAACTAAGTGCAGTAGGCCTGCAATGGTCACAAGTCACTTTTATAAAAATTTTAAAGCTGAATGCATGTACAGTTTCATACCTTTCAATTTCCAGCTCATAAAGTGGACATTATTTACTGGTCAACTGATTGCGTCTAATAACACCGCCAAGCCCAGCAAACGTGTTGGTAGCTTTCGTTTTTTTTATGTTTATTACATTGTGAGAATCATTTATCATTTATCAACCACCGCTTTGTCTGCTGCTTGGTTGTTAAAGAAGAAATACATGTCGGCTATTTGAGCAATGATTGTATACAGAATTAATTGAAGACGATCACAAAGATGACTTACTGGCTTTACTCATGGACCAGTAATAAGTAACATTTCCGATAATGCTTATTTTGGCATAACACTTTGAGAACCTAGTGATATTGTTAAATTTCAGAAGCTACGCCACGATCGTATTATATTAAAATTCATACACGAACTCTTCCCTAAAATGATAATAAACATTTTACACACTATTTCTCATACTTAAAAAATTATCCATTCCTGGTATGAGAAAAATACATATACATGTATTTAAAATTTCAGGAACCACGCCACGATCATATTAAATTAGAATTTATACGTATCTCTTCCCCATAATGATAATACATTTTGTATCCATTATTTCATGTACTTTGAAGATTTTTTTTCTCCATGTGCGAATGAATATAAGAAATTTTGCGAGCCACGCCACAACTGCATTATATCTGAATTCGTGTTATACTGGGGTGTGTCATAGCGGGGTTGCACTGTACTTGTGTGTGAAAAGACAGCCATAAATAATAGATATTTACTCAGAAGAGGTTAATTTAAATTGGGCATTCTCGCTTAACAGGACGATACTTTGTAATGGATAGATCTTGACTCAATTCTTCTTAAAATTTAATTAAAAAGTTTTTATTTAAAAAATCATTAAAATTGTGAAAAGGAAATTGGAGAAAACTGTCCTTTTTATAGTTTGGGTTTGTGAGGAAAATAATCAGTTGCATGTGTTGTAACCCCATTTTGAAGCAGAAATGCCTGAAGATAAGCTTTAAGAGGAAAAACTTTTTTTTTACATTTGTATACTGCACTAATCATTTTCTGATCAGAAATCAGGCTTTTTCCTGTAATTCAGATTTATAAGCCTTGTTCGTAATGGAAACCATAGAAAAATGAAACCTAATGATAAGGTTTGTGCAAAGGAGAATCAGTTTGAGGTTTAAACTTGCTTTTAAAATTAGATCAATCCGGTTTCTTAGCAGTCGTGTTAAAAGCTCATACAAGTGGAGCAGTTGATGGAGTGAATCCATGCAGGATAGGTTTCATGTATGTGTGGGGCATTTGTTGATGCCATATAGTGCTTGCACTAAGTTTTGACTAGTGATTTCAATGTCTGTTGGCTTAAAATCACCACATGTCCATAATAATGCATGTAGTTAATTTACTCTAAAAATGTCTTGCTTGTCAAGAGAGAAAATAATGTATGCATCATCTCACAAGGATAGACATTAAAGCCATTATACGACGCATAGTCAACATCAATTCAGATTTCACTGTCCCTTTTCTTGCAATCTCTTGTCATTTGTATCGCTCCAGTAGTTAGAGTGGAATTAGCCACAACTTGTGGTTTTTTGTGTGGAATGGTGTAAATTTTATCCAGTTTCACTTGTCACAAATGGACACAAGATTCACGTATTCATGAAATTGCATTAGTAAAATTAAGGGATTTTTTTTAGAAGTTGTTGCATATTGTTATATTGGTCTTCACTGATAGCCTTTACACATTCTTTTTGAACATTCATTAACAGCTGTGGAGGATAAGGTGCATGGAAATTAAAATTGAGCAGATTATAGTTTAGTGAAACTTTCAAATGTTGAAAAGTTATTAATAATTACTTAATGCTGGGCCTAGAATGAATTTGCCATGTCAGTCACACATAATAATTAGACGCAGGCGTATATTTAATGGTTGAATGGGAGTTGTGGGTTATAACAGTAGTTTGGGAGTTGTGGGGCTATAATGGTGGAATGGGGCTGTGTGATTTTTGGGATTTAGGTACAAGGCTAAGTATTGAGTATCAAGTAAACAAATATCAAGTAAACAAAAACAACAGGTATGATAAAATTAGAAAAGGAACAATATATACACGATGAAACTCGTAAAAACTGAAATCTCTGTGTAGTGGAATCCTCACCAGACCAGATTTTTTCTTCTTTAACATCATCACACCCTCCCCCCCAGTAAACAGAAACTCCTCAGGGCTGTTCCATTTAAACATACATGGTACCCAGAAAAGAATTTTAAAAAAAATTAAAATGATAAGAAAGCTCTAAATTGCATCTATGGGTGAGTACACCACATTAAAAGTGCCTTTCCCGGGTTCCAGGTATTTTATTTTACTGGAACAGCCTTCAACTCCTAAACAAATTTTCAATTTCATGTTTGAAACAAACCCACATAAAACTTTAAAATATATTTTAGCTGCTAAATGCTGGAACAGATCAATATAGTTACCAAGTACTGTAGCAGGCTGATCTGTGAGACAAAGATAAGGAAAATGCCCCAAGGGTCAAAATAATACTTGAAAAGCATGGACAGATTATGGCTGACAGTAGGCTAATCTAATCAGAAGTATTTGCACCATACAAGGGGCAAATTATTAATTAAATGCCTGTATGTAAGAAATTTAAGAACGACCATTTTATCTGCCTATTATCTAATTGTAGTTGATGCTGTTCATCATCAATTGATTATTGTTTTCCTATTCTCTTTGTTACATATAAGACTATTAATTGGGCATGTGGCCTTGCTTTTGATGCTTTGCCAACGGAGCTGTATTCAAAATGTCAGATTCACTCATTGACGTTCCCTTTCTTTGTGGAACAATTGGATTAATTTATGTGACAGGACTTGATTTTCTGACGGGCTGTATAAACACCAAATTCTTTATTAAACACTCCTTAAAAAAAGCTAAATTTTGCGCACTCTTTCAAAACACACGTTGATACTCTGATAATTACATTTTCTCGTCCTATAGGCACTTAGATGTTTTTTTCTGTTTTCTTCTTTAAGTAAGCTGAAAACTTCTCCCCCCCCCCCCCAATTTTTTGTGGGTCCCATGGGATTTTGGTTTCTCTCTCTGTGATAGAGAAAAGAATGTAGAATTTATGAATACAAACATTTCAGCCAACAAGTTATCTAAGATCAGTGATATGGATGCTATAAAATATAGACATTCTAAAACAAATGTGATGACATAAACACATGAAAATTGTGAACAAGTTCATTATTAATGATTTGTTGTTGCATTAAATTGTTTCCTTATGTTGCTATATTTTTTATTGTCTTTGCAAAACATTTGACAAAGTGTGGTGTGTCAACTGTAAGCCTCATTTTCCACCTGTTAAATATTGGATAGTGCATATGGGAATTGTAGGTTTGAATTCTCATTAAACATTTTTTGTATATTTGTAGCACCGTATAAAACATCTTTATTATTGTATATTTAATACCTGTGTATATTTACACATCTCTGAAATGTACGTATATCTTGAAAATAATGTGCTGTTACTTTCTATAACAAATAGTTGCTCTTTATTATTTGGTGGTTTTATTATTTTGTTATGGCTGTTGGTTACTTTTCACTAGAAGATATTGTGTCACCTGAAGATGCAAATTACTAAATTAAGCATAGCAGTACACAATTGCTATGTTTGTGCGGAGTTTTTCTTGTTTTGAATATCGGAAGTAGACTGAAAGGACAGATACTGTGTTAATGCATATTTACATGGATATCTGACAGATCCAGTGTTAACGCATATTTACATACTTGGATATCTGACTGATGCTGTGTTAATGCATATTTACATACTTGGATATCTGATGGATAGTTGATAAATATGAAAAAAAGTGTAAACAATGAGAAGTCAAGTTTCAAAGCAACGACATCACAAATTTCCAAACCCATTAAAATAATTCCAATTATACTAAATATATAAATTTTCTGTTTTTGACTTTATGAATGTTAAGAAATGCTGAAGAAAGTAAGTAGAGATCAACTTTACACATGGAATTGGATAACCTTATAAAATATATTCAATGATATTTGTCTTCATTGCTAACTACAGACATTATAATAAAGTAGGTACCAAAATGTTTATATTGGGTATGCTGTCATTTGAAAATATATTTGTCTGGATTTTCTATTAGAAATTAATCTTCATTTCATTTTAAATTATTTTAAGAAATTAAAAGTTTTTTAAAACATTTTTGTAAGTCACAAGTAGCCATTGTTTAACATTCATAGGACTGAGTAGAGACCTTGTATCATTCATGTCACTCTTTACATTTATTTCCATTGTTTAAAAGAGTCTGAATATAATTTAACATGTCAGGTCATGTACCACCTGAAAACCTAGCCTGTCTAGAACTACCATTTACAATTTTAAGCCAAATCCAACTGCATAGACCCTGATCTGCAGGCACATTATACACCATCACATCATGGTCTGTGTTGCTTGCAGTTGAACCAACTTGTAAGGAAGGAGATACATTATATGTATTCCCTACAGACTTAACTCTGTGCATGAGGTTGAGATGGAATGCTCATGCTAACAGAAAAAAAAAGATAACAGTGACATGCAAGGAACAATGTTTTTGTATGTTACTGTCAAATTGTTGCATGGCAATTTGGTTCAGTGCATCAGTGGTGCAGAGATGTGAAAATCAGACTTGCAAACAAAAGAAATGACGGACAGTAGATTTTATTTCATTTGCAAAACCTGGTTGCAAAGCATGCACACAATAACACTTGATTTTTCTTTGATGATTATGTTTTGAATCTCTACTATAACATTTTCCTTATTTGAACATTATATATATAGACTCCAACAGATAAATTATTAGATCATCACAACTGAGAAATCCACCGTAAACTTGAAGCCCAAAGCTTTGTACATTGTGATAGGGAATTTTCTCTTTTAACTTTATCAGTTAAGTTATAGTTACTTGCATGTTGTCAATCTGTACTTGAACAGATTTTGTGATGGTGAAATGTTACATGTATATTCATGAAATAAATAGGTATTGTACAGAAATATGTTGTATGTTTTATTTAAAGAACTTTTTTTGGGCAGTACATAACCTCATGACATAAAATATAAGACAATAAATGTTAATTTAAAAAAAAGGGGTTGTGTTGAAGGCGGTCAGAGTAACTAGAAGTGCAAATGTTATACTTGTGGGCATTCATAATTTATTGGTAGAACATTGATCATCCAAGGATATATAGTTGGGAAATATACCTTCATGCTGTCTTATCACAACACAAGATTTTACACTGCTGGAAAGACCATGTTTAGCCCAATTTTCCAAAAAACAGAATTCTAAGGGACACAAATTAGTAGACTTGTAAGATAAATGCTGGTCTGTGATGCAGACAAAACGTTAGATGTCAAGGTCATCATCTGGATCATCATCATCAAAGTCATCTGCTTCATCTGGCTGGTAAAATATTTTCCCTTCTCCCACTGATTTGGATAACGTGGCATCTTGCCTGGAAAAATATAGGAAAACAAAATCCACTATTCAGAGTTTGTATTGGAAAAAGATGGCGTATAAAGCCCTGACCATATCTGTTTCAGAGTTTTAAAGGAACTCTTTGTCATTGTATTTGTATTTTTTCTTTTGTCCAAAATCTTCCACAAATGACAATTATGACCTGTCTGGTGCACATTATCAATAAATGTTAGTTTTCCCCAATCTGAATCGTATATTACAGGCAGCTCAAAACCTTTCATGATTATTTAAATAACACAGCCATTATGTAAAAAAAGATATCACACACCGAAAATTACTTGTGAACAAGAAGCCCATATGGGCCTGCTATGACTTGCCTGAAAAACAGCTGCTAACTGGCCAAGAAATCTGGGTTAGAAAAATGTTTTCCAAAACATTTTTTAATGCTGCTGATTGCATATACATAGTTGTTTTGTGGTTTTTCAAATTCTTAATTTCTTCATCCATGTCTGATGGTTTATCTGCCTTCTCTGTCCAATACCCAAAGGTCTCTACACCAGGATGCTTTGTTGAATTTTGTTAAGTGGTGGTTTTTAGCTCCACAGGGATATGGCCAGTAAAGCTTAGGGGATGGTCTGTCATTTGCACATTGTTATTGCTACTCCTTATAAAAACTACTTTGAGGGTTGCTATGAAGCTGCTGCTCACACATCCAATGCGACAACCTTAGCAACCATCTTGGAATTGCTACTCCTCCTGAATGGAGAGTCGTATCAATGGGTGGGGTGGGGGAATAATCAAATGACTTCTTATGATGTCTAGTTCATTCTAAATGAAAATGGTGCCTATCTGACATTCAGTATGACCAACATTACAGTCATTTTAAAATCTTGTTATTGCTACTCCTCCTGAATGGATGGTCTTATCACTATGGACTTCGCACTAAAAGACTTCTTTTGATGTCTAGATGGATGTAAATGAAAATGCAGATTCTGCTTGCAGATCCAATATGGACATCTTAAAACTTGTATTGCTACTTGACCTGAATAGATGGATATATCAGGATGTGGTGTTTACTTAAAGACCCTTAATGATGTCCAGTTTGGCCTAAATGAAAATGGGGCTGATATATTGTGACTGCCACTATTATGGGAAATTTCTACCAGGTACCTGTCAATTGTAATGATAGGTTACCCTGGTACCTGATCAAAGGGAAATTGTATTAAATGTGAACTTGAACTGCTTTGTTGTAGGTTCACACATGTCAACCCCCAAGAGAGGTATAAGTGTAATTTATTACTATTATAAGTGGCAAAAAGGGCATAATAGCAATATATATTACACGCCATAATTACAGAAAACTATGAAAAACATACATTTAATTTTACTACTTGCCTGAATCTGCAGTTACATTTTTTCTCAATAACTGGCATAATCCATGTGGATTAGTAGTTAATACAAGAGTGTAGACATAAAAGAAATTGATAAATTATGTCTGCATAACACTCACTTTAACTAGTCTAAGTATCTACAGTAATTGAGCAAATAATCACAAATAATGACTTGTAGTATTCTTGACCTGCCATGGTTCGTCCCTTAACAATGGTCCAGTGCAACATTTTTAATTTTAACAAAATCCTTCTGCTGTAACATTTTTCTGTCATATAACAGTCACATCCATACAACCAGTTATTTTTAATGATGTCGGGTGTAATTTTTTTCAATTTTACACTGGTTCGCTATGTATGTAGTATAAAAATAGAATGTATATATGACAAGTGGTTTCACATTCAAGACTCCCATCTGTTTTCTTGGAACAGTTTCATGTAAAATTAATGCAAAAATTACAATATTTACAGATGTCAATTTTTATTAAAAATATTTCAGTGTTATTAAATAACAAAGATTTCTCTTATATTTAAATATTTAAGTTAAAAATTTCTGTATAGTTGTCCATTTCGTTCATTTTTTTCCTAACATGGTATAAGAAGTGCATGCTACGGTAACCAAGTTTTTGTGTTACTTTTGCCATGACCAATATATCTGTCTTGGGTTTCCCACTAATAATGAAAAAAAGAGTCCAGTAAACAAACACATGAACAATGGCCCTGATTTGAACAGCTAATACTTGCTCCTGGGCCACAGGCATGAGGCAAATATGGCATTAGTTAAACTGGACATTTATATTGTGCTTTCTTTTTTTGAATTATAGTATGTCTTTAAATTTTCTTTTGTCAAATATTTCTTAATCAGTACTTACTGTCACTGTTGATGAAAGGTATTGACCCAGTTAATGGCATGAAAAGGCATTAAGTTAGGACATTCTAGCTTTAAATGTTTGTATTGATTCTTAAATTGGTTGCATGGGAGGAAAGATGTGTCCTCCCATGTATAGTACATCTATGACATGTAAATTGTAAGCAGCCATTTGAACCCCTGTGATGATGACTAAATGCATACATGACACGACCCTTGAACTGTAATCATTATTCTGTCTCAATCTAAACTAGGAATACTTTTTTTTTTTAATGGATACCCGGTTGTTAATTTTATTACACTGATTATTATTAACGGGCAGGTACCTGATTACCTATTTGCATCTTTAGCCACTATAGCAATCTATAACATCTTATTGTTACTTTTTTATCATGTGTATGATGTCTGTTTGATAACTGATGAATATGGTGTCAGTTTGACAAGCAATACAGCCACCAAGCAGCGGTCTTGAAAATCTCATTTGCTTCTCCTCCTAGCTGAAAAGTCTAATAAGAACTTGAGTTTTTATTAGAATTTTTATGATGTCTGGTTGGTACAAATGAAAAATGGTGCTAATCTGAGATCCAGTATGGACACAATAGCTGTCATCTTGAAATAATCTTATCGCTACTCCTTCTGAACATAGCCAAAATGGCATGGGTTTTTAACAGAAGAATTCTTGTGATGTCTATGTGGTAGTCACTGAAAATAGTGCAAATCGGATGTACAGCCAGCTACAAAATTTTTTTATTTGCTACTCTTGATGAACAGAAAGTCAAATCAACATGGGGTTTTCACCAAAAGACTTCTTGTGATGTCTGCTTGTTCCTAATTGAAAATGTTTTTGCCACAACATACAATATGTCTGGTACAGTGGCCATCTTGAAAACTGTATTGCTACTTTGGGATTTTACCAGAAGGTTTCCTGCAAATTCTGCTTTAAACCTAAATGAAAATGGTCATGCATGGACATCAAATATGACCACTACAATAGTATTCTTGCAAATCTGGTCACTACTCCTCCTGAAAGGATGGTTGTAAATCAAGCTAATCTAACATCCACTACAGCAGTCATTTTGTTGTGGGGTTTAACGCCATTTTTCAGCACACGATAGGCTATGCATGGCGGCCAGTATTAATGGTGGAGGAAGAACCCAGGAAAACCCCGGGAAGAACCACCCACCCACGAGAAGCTACCGGCAAGCTTTCTCACATACCCACATTGGCTGAATCCTAGACTCAAACCGATGCAGACAGAGGTGAAATGGCAGTGATCCGTAACGGAGAGCGCTTTAGACCACTCTGCCACTCGGGGGGGGCCCCCAGCCATTTTGAACATCTTGTTATTGCTACTCCTGAATAGAAAGTCATATCAGGACCAGGTCTCCTGGAAGACTTTGTACAGTGTCTAGTTGGTCTTTAATAAAAAAAATTGTGCCAGTCTGATATCCAATGTGTCTGTCACAGTGACCATGAATATTTTATTGCTGCTCTTCCTTGATGGAAAGTCGTGTCATTATTGGGTTTTCACTTGACTTTTTACTTGGTGGGACTAACTGAATATGCCACCAATCTGACATCCATTATGGACACCATGGCAGCCATCTTGACTTAATGTTATTGAAACTTCTACTGAACAGAATGTCTTATTGACATGGGGTTTTCACACGATGAAAATGATGTTTAATTTCACCACCGCAGCAGGCATTTTGATCATGTGTTATCACTACTCTTCTTGGATGGATGCAATATCAACATGCAGGTTTTCACTAGAAGACTTCTAACGATGTCTAGTTGGCCCATAATGAAAAAGGTGATGATCTGACATCCAATTATAATATGGTCACCATAGCAACCATCTTGTGTGTGTGTGTGTATGTATATATATATATATATATATATATATATATATATATATATATATATATATATATATAAAATACGAGTGTGTGTGATTTACATTTTTTACATAACTTTAACAATTTTAGTCATATCACTGCGAAGTCTGCAGTGTGCAGTTTTATAGTGATGCCCAGTACTGGGGCATAATGCCACAGACATGGCAGTATCACAACTCACCCAGTTAGATTATCCTGACATCAGGCCAACCAGTTCTGACACTTAACCTCTGAAAGCTGAGCATTAACTGCTAGTATCATTTTATAAGTTTTTGGTACAAGTCGGCATTTGAACAACTGAGCTCCCACATCTGAGGCGGATACTCTAACCACTTAGACCATTGAAGCAGTTGCAATCGTCTTGAAAATATTAGTAAGTAAACGCTGTTTCTACTGAACAGAAAGTCATACTGACATGGAGTTTTTACTGAAAGATTTATTATGATATCTAGTTGGGTCTAAATGAAAATGGTGATGATCTGAAAGCTAATATGACCATCAAGGTAGCCATCTTGAAAATCTTGGTATCAATTTTTTTCTGGAATGGATGGTTATATCAACATGCACTTTTCATTGAAAGTCTTCTTATGATGTCTAGCTAGTACTAAATGAGAATCGTGCAGGTCTGATTCCAATATGGCCATGATAGCAGCCATCTTGACAATTGACTTATTGCCAGCTTGAGAATCATGTTATTGCTACTTCTCAATGTATGGCCATACAAACAAGGTTTTTACTAAAATACTTCTTTTGATGTAGGTCTTAATTCAAAAATGTGCAACTTATGATGTCTCATCTGTCAGAAATGAAAATGGTTCTGCTCAGGCCTCCAGCATGGCTGTCACGATGTCCATCTGGAAAATCTTGTTGCTACTTCTACATTACATGACTGATCATAATGACATTGTGCTTTAATTAGATGGTTTCTTATGTCTAGTTGGTCCTAAATGGAAATGGTGCATATCTTGTGTCCAATATGGCCACCATGGAAGCCACCATCTTAAAACTCCTGCTATTGTTATTCCTCCAAAACAGAGTCATGTCAATGCACGGTCTTCACCAAAAGTTGTTGTTGTTGTAGGGTTTAACGCCATTTTTCAGCACACGATAGGCTATGCATGGTGGCCAGTATTAATGGTGGAGGAAGAACCCGGGAAAACCCCGGAAAGAACCAATGACCCATGAGAAGCTACCGGCAAGCCTTCTCACATACCCACATTGGCCAAATCCTAGACTCGAACCCATGCAGACAGGTGACTCCACCAAAAGAATTCATGTAATGAATTATTGGTCTTAAATTAAAATGGTGCTGATCTGATGTTGAATATGGCCAGAATGGTGATGACCATCTTGAAAATCTGTTATTGCTACTCTTCTTTAATGGAAATTGCTTTAACATTGGGTTTTCATTGGAAGATCTGTTGTGGCGTTTAGTTGGTTCTAAATGAAAATAAGGGGCTATCCACTAAGTATACATGCACAGATCGGGGTTTGAAGTTTGCATATATGTGCATAGTGGGGAGGGAAGGGAAGTAAAACCACATATGGACCTAATAACACAAACTATATGATAGCTACTACAAATAAAACCTATAAGCCTTGGAAAACAACAAACTACCTATAGTATTTGCACACCTTATAATTTGTTTCTACCCCACTACCAATGTTAAAAAACAATGCATTAATGAAATAAGTAATAAAAAGGTGCAGTTCACCATTTTCAGTTGGCCAGTGAGAGGGAAGTATTTCATTCACTGCACTTACTTACTAAGCATGGGCAATCATAGCCATGATGATGGGATTCTTGGGAAAATGATCTGGTATTCCTTAAAGGTCCAACGGCAAGATAAGCTTTGGATAGGTATACAAAGTCAAATGCTTCAGATAAACAGCAATACCAAATTTATTATACTACACAAATTGTAGCTTGAAATATCAGAATTGATTCTAAATTAGGTTGCAAAATAAGGGAGAGAAGTGCACTCTCATTTCATTTTTTTATGTACACGTATAACTGATGTGTAAATTGTAAGCAATGATATAAGCCCAGTTTCCTTTTCTGGATTCCAAACAGTCTATTAGTCAAAACTGACATTTATGGCAAAAAGTCTTAAATTGTTTTTTTTTCTTTTTTTTTTTAAATCAATTTACCATCAAATATAGCAACCATTAGATAAAATAAAATAAGCCTTCAGTTGACTTCTTCAGAATTGTTGAATCAATTTAACCAAACAAACAAAAAAATGCCACAAACACCTATCAAATTTTTTACTTGATGCTTATCTGCCATCAGATAGTTATCATTACAAACAAGAGAAAAATGTTCAAATGTCAGAAATTACTGAAAATAACTGTATAATATTTGACTGGATGAAAACATGTCAAGTTTACCTACATGCCATAAAACATGACCACCATTACTAAAAGCAGAAAAAGTCTTTAACGATATCTCCAGAGCCACTGAAAATTATAATTTTTGACCAAGGCATCATTGCATGAAGACCTATTAAGTTTGTACGAATAACGATCCACAAATAGGGCCACTGGTGCAAAAAATATATAAATCTTTAAACAACTTGAAAACCACTGAATAGAACTTGACTGGAAGCATTCTGACATAACGACTTTTATATTCATAGAAGTAATACCAATTCAATCTGCCACCAAATGTCGCTCCTGACATTAAAAATATAAAAGCCTTCAATAACCTTTTCTTTAGACAACAAAATAATCTGACAAAAAGTGTAACTGATTAAACATTTTTCAGATTTATACAAAATGTGCTGTTCTGCCCTAAAATGTGGCCACCATTACAAACAGTAACAATACAAGTACATGTATATGAAGATTGACTAGCAAATGTTAACAAACTTCATACCAGAATGTTTTCTGCTGAATATAGTCTAACTCTGGTTTCGTGAAGGTGTTATTTAGAGATTTTTTCTCAATTATTTGCTCTTTGAAATAAAAGTCATTGTATGGTTTGAGCAGTTTCATTTTAAGAAATTTAAATATGATTTGTGGAAAGTTCTTGAGAAGAAGTTTAATCAAAAAGTTTATCGATTCTAGTAACAGTGGCCATACTTGATGGTGGATTAGCACCACAGTCTGAACAAATCTAAGAGTGTTCATGCCAGGACACTTTTGTCAGATTTGGTCAAACTTGAGCAATGTTTAAGAAGAGCTTGTAAATAGCAACTGTTAATGGATGATGCATGACAGATGACACAAAATAGATGATTCACAATGGATGAAAGACTATACCATTAACAATCAGGAGTTATCCCCCTGGAAATACAGCAATATGATTATTTTTTCACCTGCTATTTGGGTCTTTTCAACCATTGAGAAATGATTTTCCGTTTCAAAGATCAGCTCCAATCTAAGATATAATCTGCAAAACATTTCACAGCTTTCTATTTTCAAAGAAGAATAATATAGTTTATGGCAAAGTAGTAACTTTGTTAGAAAATTTCATCTTGTTAACTTCCATTTACATTCATTTTACAGTCAAGAGAAAATTCTGATCAGTTTATATACTTGAATTGTGATTTTCTGACAAACAGTGCAAGATATGACCTTCAAATTTATTGTAATGAACTGCTGCTGCTGAAGTGAACATGGTTTTCTGATTAATGTTCTGTTTTCTATCATCTATATGAAACTTTAATTTGTGTATAGGTACCTGTTTTCTATCATCTATATGAAACTTTAATTTGTGTATGGGTACCTATTTTCTACCATCTATATGAAACTTTAATTTGTGTATAGGTATCTGTTTTCTATCGTCTGTATGAAACTTTAATTTGTGTACAGGTACCTGTTTTCTATCATCTATATGAAACTTTAATTTATGCATAGGTACCTGTTTTCTATCCTCTATATGAAACTTTAATTTGTGCATAGGTACCTGTTTTCTCTCATCTATATGAAACTTTAATTTGTGCATAGGTACCTGTTTTCTATCATCTATATGAAACTTTAATTTGTGTATAGGTACCCGTTTTCTCTCATCTATATGAAACTTTGTGGATAGATACCTGTTTTCTATCATCTATATGAAACTTTAATTTGTGTATAGGTTCCCGTTTTCTATCATCTATATGACACTTTAATTTGTGTATAGGTTCCTGTTTTCTATCATCTATATGAAACTTTAATTTGTGCATAGGTACCTGTTTCTATCATCTATATGAAACTTTAATTTGTGTATAGGTATCTGTTTTCTATCGTCTGTATGAAACTTTAATTTGTGTACAGGTACCTGTTTTCTATCATCTATATAAAACTTTAATTTGTGCATAGGTACCTGTTTCTCTCATCTATAAGAAACTTTAATTTGTGTATAGGTACCTGTTTCTATCATCTGTATGAAACTTTAATTTGTGTATAGGTACCTGTTTTCTATCGTCTGTATGAAACTTTAATTTGTGTACAGGTACCTGTTTTCTATCTATATGAAACTTTAATTTGGGCATAGGTACCTGTTTCTATCATCTATATGAAACTTTAATGTGCGTATAGGTACCTGTTTCTGTCGTCTGTATGAAACTTGTGTATAGGTACCTGTTTTCTATCATCTGTATGAAACTTTAATTTGTGTATAGGTACATGCTTTCTATTGTCTATATGAAACTTTAATTTGTGTATAGGTACCTGTTTCTATCGTCTACATGAAACTTTAATTTGTTTATAGGTACCTGTTTTCTATCATCTATATGAACTTTAATTTGTGTAAAGGTACCTGTTTTCATCATGCATATAAGGAAGTTTTACTTGACTTCTTGCAGCTCTCTCCTCGTCTGTCAGGGAAAGGTTGAAGGTTAAATTTGCAGTTGGATCAATCTGAAAATCAGTTAAGACAAGCTGTTAAATAAAGGGCCTAAGTCAGCATGATATCACTCACCTGCTAATATTTGCCTAATAGCCCAAAGCTTGTCAAGGACTCTTGATCAGTAAGATGCATTTCTGTTGAAATTTCTTACAATGATTTTGACTGCATGTTATGAAAACAGCTGCTTCAATATTTTTCGAATTTTTGGTATACCGGTATTTATATATTTGATAGCATCACTGCATCACTTGTCCAATATTTAATTTGTTTTATGGCAGGATTCTTTTAGTCAAATTCTGTAGGTGGTGTTTTAAGAATCATTTCAAAGTTTTCTATTTATGGTAACAGAAGTCAACTTTGATTGCAGATCAGCATCATTTATAACAAAACTGAAAGTCCTCTGTGCAGGGATGCTCTTTCTTAAATTTGGTCAAATTCTGTTCAGTTATTTAGGAGAAGTCATTTAAAACTTTTCTTTGATTTTTTTAGTCATGGTGGCCATATTTATTTACAGATTGGAATCCATATGTAAACTTGAAGGCCAGTCAAACCAGAATGCTTTCAGTCAGTTTTTGAGAAGTTATTTAAAAGTTTCCCTACTTTTTGTAATGGTGACGTGATCTAATAAAGAATAAGCATCGTTACAGCAACCTCAATGCCTTTTAAACCGGGATGCACATTTGGTAAAAATCTTTTGGTAATGGTGACCCTAGGGTGCTTTCTCTGAAATTTGGTCAGATTCTTTTAAGCTACATTAAACAAGATGTCATTTAAAGGGAGCTATTTTCTAAATTTAGTAACAGCAGCCATATTTGCATCATTTGTACAAACTGGATGACAGGATGCTGTCAGATTTGGTTAAATTCTGTTGAGAAGTTGATTTTTAGTGGTAGTTTAAAGGTTTCTTAAGTTTTGTAGTTACAGCAGCCATATTTGATCATGGAATGGCATCATTTGTAGAAATTGTCATTGTGCCAGGATGCATTCTTCTTTGATTGACTGAAATTGGCCTAGTGATTTTTTGAGAAGGCTCTGGAAACAGCAAGTGTTGACTGACACCAAATGCATGATGGACACAGGGCTAAACCATAAGTTCACTGTTTTACAGTTTGGTGAGCTGAAAATTAGATATACAAGTGTTCCCATATCATTCACCTACAAATGAATCTTCAACAAGAAGTATAAATGGGCCTGGGAATATTCACATGGCGGAAAGCATCTTTAAAGCCAGAAACAAGAGCAGTGGGCCTAGTAGGATGTTTTCTTAAGAGGTTTCTTCCAGTTATGTTTAACAATTATTTCAAGGTTTGCCTGTATTTCTGTCTTCATTCATTTGAGACCGCTCCAGTAGTCGCATGCTTGAACCCCTGCTGAATCATACCAAAGACTTATTTTAAAAAAATGGTACTAACAGCTGCCTTGTTAGAGGTTAATTCTAGGACTGGTTGGTCTGGCATCAGGATAATATGACTGGATGGGACATCATGCTAAATGTCTGCGGCATGATGACCCAGTGCTAGACATCACTATAAACTGTCACACTCCAGACATCACAGCAATATGACTGAAAAACTGTTAAAGCTACATTAAAAATACAAATCACACACACACTCATTCATCTGATAGAATATCAGCATCATTGGTTCAATAATTATGTCAACGTGCATTTGTCGAAGTTGGTCAAATTCTATTACGCCGATTTTGAGAAGCTGTTTTTCAAGTATTTGTTATATAGGTATTTAATTTAGCAATGGTGGCCATATTTTGATAGCAGAATCAACATCATTCTTTAAAAAAAGTCCAGGATACTCTTATCCAAATCTTTCAAAAAGGATCAGTGGTGTCAGAGATGAAGTTAAGTCTTGATGGATGTACAATGGATGATGGGCCATGTCACAAGCCAGTTGGCCTTATGGCCAGGTGAAATAAAAACTACAAGTTCCAACAGGCTGAGTTTTTGTCCGTCTGTGCAAGTTGACAGAGTTGAAATTAACAGTCAGAAAACTTGTGTAATTGTTTGCAGCTATTTGCAGTAGAAAGAACAAAAAACAAATAATGACTTAAACAAAACACCCAAGTGGTACTGAGTTTACTCACCACTGACACTGGCCTAATAGTCAAATGGAAGAAATCTTGTCAGCAGTATATGTTCTCATAAAATTTCTGCCAGTGTTGTTGATTCCATGAAAACAACTGTTTCAAGGTTTCTCTATTTTCTGTTTCTTCATTCATATTTGATGGCACATGTGCATCATCTGTCCAGTACTAAAAAGCCCTTATGCCAGGACACACTGTGTCAAATCTTGGCAAAATTCTGTCCAGTACTAAAAAGCCCTTATGCCAGGACACACTGTCAAAGCTGGTAAAATTCTGTCCAGTACTAAAAAGCCTTTATGCCAGGGCACTGTGTCAAATCTTGATAAAATTCTGCAGAGTAATAAAAAGCCCTTATGCCAAGACACTATGTCAAATCTTGGCAAAATTCTGTCCAGTACTAAAAAGCCCTCATGCCAGGACACTGTGTTAAAGCCGGTAAAATTCTGTCTAGTACTAAAAAACCCTTATGCCAGGACACTGTATCAAAGCTGGTAAAATTCTGTCCAGTAATAAAAAGACCTTATGCCAGGACACTGTGTCAAATCTTGGCAAAATTAAGTCCAGTACTAAAAAGCCCTTATGCCAGGACACTGTGTCAAAGCTGGTAAAATTCTGTCCATAATAAAAAGACCTTATGCCAGGACACTGTGTCAAATCTTGGCAAAATTCTGTCCAGTACTAAAAAGCCCTTATGCCAGGACACTGTGTCAAAGCTGGTAAAATTCCTTTCAGAAGTTTGTGTTAGATAAAGCTGGGCAAATGTTGTTAATCTTCATGCCATGTTTTCTGTCATATTTCATCAATTATTTGTTGACAGCTTTTGGATAAGATTCTAAATAAAGTTTTTGTCTATTTTTAACCATGGCAGCCATACAGTGGATTGGCATAAATTTACAAAACTGAAAGGTTTTTATGTCAGGATGCTTTGTGCCATGTTTGGCTAAAACCGGTCTTGATGGTTTTGAGAAAAAGTTGAAAATAGCAATTGTTAATGAATAATTGAAGAGTTTTTCCACTTTAAGTAACAGTGACCCATATTTGAAGGTTGATCCACATCATTTCTATAACTCTGAAATTCCTTAATGCCAGGATGCTCTCTACTAAAGTATAGCAATATTTGTTAAGTGTTTCTCAACAAGAAGTTTAAAAACGCAATTGTTGATTAATGCACAAATGACACCATACCACAGGATCACTTGGCATTTGGGTTAGATTTACCTACAAATCAATCAAACATCAAGTAAGGTTATATAATAATCCTAAAATACCACAGGTAAGGAAAGAGTAGACAAAAAGACTAAAAGAAAATGAATAAAAAGAAAATCCAACTTCATGTAATTCAGACTGGACTCCTTTAATATATCAGTGAAACAATTAAAAGTATGTGACATGAATATCTATACAGTTTTAATTAAAACACATTAAATGTAATAAATATAATAATATAATACCAAAGGAAAAATGAGACTGAACAGTTTCATTGCCTTTCATAAACAAGGGTTTCTCCATAGTGCTAATGCTCTACTGGCATAATTTTTTTTCCAGGATACCCAGACAAGTCAATTTTTCTTTTTTCATTGTTGGGTATTCAAACCACCTCTGATATGCTCGAGATCCTTCAAAATACCAGATCTGGTAACAAAGATATTTTCTTACACTTGAGTCAACATTTTCACAAGATACCTCTCCGACTAGTGCCTATTTAACTCGGGACCAAATGCATTCTTAAAATGTCTTTTAGTGAAAAATGTCTGTCACAACAATTAACCATTCAGGTGAAATAGTTACAACAAGATTTTAAAGATGACAATCACTGCAGCCATATTGGATGTCAGATCAGCATCTTTATCATTTTAGGACCATATATACATCACAAGAAATATTTTAGTGAAAATCACATTCTGATAAGATCATCCATTGAGAAGCAGCAGTAACAAGATTTTTAAGACTGCCGCAGAAGCCATGTTTGATGTCAGAGTGGCAACATTTTTTTAATTTAAGATCAAATAAACTTTAATATGAATGTGATTGTAAAGTCATATGGCAATCCTCCATGTAGTTTAGGAGAAGTAGCAATTAGAAATTGATAATAGACCCCTGAAAAAACACCACAGCATAAGCTCTTCTGGTCTATGACCAGTGTAAAATCAATCTTGCCAATTCTGTCAGGTTCTCAATGACCAAATTAACACTTTGGTTATAACCCCCCCTCCCCAAAAATATTTGATCTTTGCCCATCTAATAAGTCCTCAAACAATCCTCTTGGTTTCAGATTAAATTCAATGAAAAAAGAGCCTTCTATCATGGCCATATATCTGTGAATACAGAAGGTTTAAAAGATGGTGACCATGCTGTAGCCGCCACTGTAACACCTCACAGCATAATCTCGAGCTGGATACTGTCTCCATTTTTGAACCACATAAATTACAACCTTAAAATTTTTTCGTGGATCTACACTGAAACCTCTCAGAAAACAAATTGTCAACATCCTTTTCTAGTCCCTTTTTTTAAAATATACAATGAATGCCTTAAATCTGACAAACCATCAATACCCCAATTTTTCATACAGTAATATAATTTGCTCATAAAGTCTGGAAAAAATATTCTTTACTGTTGGCTGCAAGGTCACATTGGCATTAAGGTCAATGAAGTGGCAGACGAAGTAGCCATACAACCATACTGTCCTGAATTGAAGATTCCATAAAGTAATTTAAAATATATTAATTAGTATGTATTATTTGATATACTTGTGAAAATATGGTAATGAAAACTCAACATCAAAACCATTTTGTCATCTGCCATATAGAAAAAACAAAGGAGATGATATGGTATTGTGTCACATGTGCATACATGGGTGTCAATTTAGCCACTGGCCAAGCACCTTTGGGTTTTGAGGGCCAGTTAATACTGACAGCTGCAGACCTATGGGAACAGTTACATTTTTAAAAAAATTGTTTTTATTTTCTGTTAATTTTCTGCAGAGTCAGCTGATTTCCATGTGAGATGGCCCTGGTGGTCAATTGTAAAATATGTGTAAAGTTGACCCCTGCATATAGGATACACATAACTAAAGGGTGAAACTCAATCAGACTTCATACATTCCCAGCATCCTCTGAAAACAGAACACATTCTTGTTGAGTTCCACTCTGTGACAAAGATGATGTACCGGAAGAAAAAATGGGGGATTTTTAAAGACTAAAACATTTTGGCCATATATTTTAGGGATTTTATATTTCTTTACCTTTATCTTTTACTTTATTTACCTTCAAAAGAATTTTAACATCTTTACCTTTTATCTTGAGTGACTACATGCAAGATGGGTTGATCTTCTCAAAAACTTTTACAATTTTGGATCATTACAGAACTTCACTTTTAATCAGCACTTTGTTGTCAAGATTGTGCTGACGTGCACACACACACAGATATTTTACCAAGAACTTCAAGCACTTTTACAAAGACATGTAATTTTCAAGAATGATAACTAACTCTGTATAAACTCAGGAAGACTGTTGATTATGTAAGGGCTGTTCCATTTAAACATAAATGGTACCAAGGGAAGCCAGTTTTTTTAAAAGGATATGCCAGGGTACTTTGATTTCACACAGACCATATTGAAATGATAAGAAAATTCTAAATTGCATCAATGGGTGAGTACCCACATTAAAAGTATCTTCCCTGGGTCACAGTTATGTTTTACTGGAACTGTCCTAAGTAGAGTTAAAACATTTCAGAAATAGGTATTTTTATTCTTACACAACAACCACACATATTTATTTGAACTAGGCCTTTGTCAAGACACTGTAGCTCATAGGGTTTTAATTTGATCTAGGCCTTGGTCAAGATACTGTAGGTCATAGGGTTTTAATTTGATCTAGGCCTTGGTCAAGATACTGTAGGTCATAGGGTTTTAATTTGATCTAGGCCTTTGTCAAGATACTGTAGGTCATAGGGTTTTAATTTGATCTAGGCCTTGGTCAAGATACTGTAGGTCATAGGGTTTTAATTTGATCTAGGCCTTGGTCAAGATACTGTAGGTCATGAGATTTTTATTTGAACTAGACCTTGGTAAAGACAATTTAGCTCATAGAGAGTTTATTTGCATTAGGCCTTGGTAAAGACAATTTAGCTCATAGAGAGTTTATTTGCATTAGGCCTTGGTAAAGACAATTTAGCTCATAGAGAGTTTATTTGCATTAGGCCTTGGTAAAGACAACTTAGCTCATAGAGAGTTTATTTGCATTAGGCCTTGGTAAAGACAATTTAGCTCATAGAGAGTTTATTTGCATTAGGCCTTGGTAAAGACAATTTAGCTCATAGGGTTTTTATTTGAACTAGGATTTGGTCAAGATACTGTAGGTCATGAGATTTTTATTTGAACTAAGCCTTTGTCAAGACACGGTAGGTAATAGGGTTTTTATTTGAACTACACTTTGGTCAAGACACTGTAAGTCATGGGGTTTAAATCTGAACAAGACCTTGGTCAAGATACTGTAAGTCATGAGGTTTTTATTTGAACTAGGTATTGGTCAAGACACTGTAGGTCATGGGGTTTAAATCTGAACTAGGCCTTGGTCAAGATACTGTAGGTCAAAGTGTTTTATTTGAACTAGGCCTTGGTCAAGACACTGTAGGTCATGAGGTTTTTATCTGAACTAGGTATTGGTCAAGACACTGTAGGTCATGGGGTTTAAATCTGAACTAGGCCTTGGTCAAGACACTGTAGGTCAAAGTGTTTTATCTGAACTAGGTATTGGTCAAGACACTGTAGGTCATGAGTTTTTTTTTTGAACTAGGCCTTGGTCAAGACACTAGGTCAAAGTGTTTTATTTGAACTAGGCCTTGGTCAAGACACTGTAGGTCAAAGTGTTTTATTTGAACTAGGCCTTGGTCAAGACACTGTAGGTCAAAGTGTTTTATTTGAACTAGGTATTGGTCAAGACACTGTAGGTCATGAGTTTTTTTTTTCGAACTAGGCCTTTGTTAAGACAGTGTAGCTCCTGGAGTTTTAATTTGAACTAGGACATGGTCAAGATACTGTAGTTCATAGGGTTTTTATTTAAACATGGCCTTTGCCAAGACACTGTAGCTCATGAGAATTCTAAATCTATATCAGGTTGTGAGTTATCGGTTTTATTTTACAGAATTCTAAATCTATAGGTTGTGAGTTATTGGTCTTATTTGACAGAATTCTAAATCTATATCAGGTCGTGAGTTATCTATCTTATTTGACAGAATTCTAAATCTATATCAGGTTGTGAGTTATCTGTCTTATTTGACAGAATTCTAAATCTATATCAAGTTGTGAGTTATCTGTCTTATTTGACAGAGTTATAAATCTATATCAGGTTGTGAGTTATCAGTCTTATTTGACAGAATTATAAATCTGTATCAGGTTGTGAGTTATCTGTCTTATTTGACAGAGTTCTAAATCTACATTTAGTTTGTGAGTTATCTGTTTTATTTGCCAGAGTTTCTAACCCTTCTGTTTAATTTTTCATGCATAGCAAATACTTTTCTAAATTCATTCCTACTGTTTTATGCTTTCTCTCATGCTGTGAGACTTCTCACTGATCTACCTGAAGTTGCTTTAGCTTCCTCAATCCTTAGTTATATTGATAGGAGGGACTCTGGCACTACGGTCAAATGCACAGACATTTTTAGCACAGTAGCCAGACCATGGAGATTTTACACCTGGTACTAGTTCTATTGCGTTATTTCAATGATTTTAGCATAATTAAAAAATATTACTGTATTTCCACTTGTTTGAGTTATGTAGGTAATACAGGTTAGAACCTGTACCATTCTGAGATGGGTCCTTTTGTGGATGTAGGTAATACAGGTTAAAAATTGTACCATTCTGAGATGGGTCCCTTTTTGGATGTAGGTAATACAGGTTAGAACCTGTACCATTCTGAGATGGGTCCCTTTGTAGCTCTTGGTTTATCACTTGGTATTACCCTTATGCCCAGAAAGCATAGGGTTAATTTTTTAAAATACTGAATCTTGTCTTTCTTCATATTTACTGCAGAAAACAAATGTTTTTTAATGAAATGAAATTCAAGTACTTTTCATGGACATCTGATCATTTCCAATACTTTTCCAGACCCTCTTTTTCCGCTGACTTCAAATTCTCAAGACTGTACCAGATAGATGCATAAAACATTTGATCACTTGTAAGCCAGGTCCAACTACAGAAAGACAGACCCGGATATGTTCTTGCTTTTTAGTATGGCTGTTATGCATTAGTATACCTGGACAGAAAAATTATTGTGGAATTCTTGTTACTTACTGTGGTTTCATTCTTTATGGATGACTTTGAAAAAGACATCTTCACTTCTGTAACATCATAAACCTCATAGTTCTCTCTAATGTTGAAATGCTCAAGCTGAAAAATGATATATTCCAGGTAAAGGTATGCACTACATGTGACAAACTGAAACGTTCAAGCTGAAAAATGATATATTTCAGGTAATGGCATGCACTGCATCTGACAAGTTGAAATGATCAAACTGAAAACTGATATATTCCAGGTAAAGTATGCATTACATGTGACAAACTAAAACGTTCAAGCTGAAAGATGACATAATACAGGTAATAGCAAGCATTACAACTAACAAGTTAAAATGCTCAAGCTGAAAGATGATATAATACAGGTAAAGAATTGCATTACATGTGACCAGCTGAATTGCTCAAGCTGAAAGATGATATAATTCAGGTAATGGCATGCATTGCATCTGACAAGTTGAAATGCTCAAGCTGAAAAATTATATAATACACCTAATGGTATGCATTACACGTGTCAAGCTGAGCTGCTCAAGCTGAAAGATGACATAATACAAGTAATAGCAAGCATTACAACAAGCTAAAATGCTCAAGCTGAAAGATGACATGATACAGGTAATAGCAAGCATTACAACTAACAAGTTAAAATGCTCAAGCTGAAAGATGACATAATACAGGTAATTACATACACTGCCTCTAACAAGTTGAAGTGCTAAAGCTGAAAGATGATATATACAAGTAAAAGCATGCATTCCATCTGACAAAGTGTTTGTAACCAGAAACATTTCAAGAAAGATAAAAATCTAACTGTTACATATTTTTCCTTTTAAACTGCAGACAACCTTTTCACCATATATATTTGCACATAAGTCCAAATGCAAACTGCACAGCCCCAGATCTGCTATCACTTCAGCTCTGTGAAGTTTGTTAGGAGTAATCAGTGGAACAAACAACATGGACCCTGATTTATTTTTAGTATGAACCAACTTATAAGTTTGTCTAGATGGTAGAACCTTTTCCCTCTCAAAAATGACTTTGTCCAATTCAAATTATGTTAATGATATTGATTGAAAATTATTCACTATTTTCAACAATGCAAGCTGCCCTCAATTGCTTGCATGTTGAATTTATAAATATTGTCAGATTTGGATACGATTTTCAAATACACTTTTTCAGCATTGTTTAAATTGGTAATTATATTTCTTGTAACCATGGCAACAGACTGGCTAATGAGTTTGAGTTCTTTTCATGCTTAGATTTTGATGATCTAGAAGAACTCAACCATGCAAAGAATTCTAATGAAATAAGAAGAGGAAAAATAAAACAAACAAGCAAAAATTGAATATCTAACAACAAATAAAGGGGCCCTGAGTGGCCGAGTGGTCTCCATTACGGATCACTGCCATCTCACCTCTGTCTGCCATGGTTCGAGTCTCGGATTCAGCCAATATGGGTATGTGAGAAAGCTTGCCAGTAGCTTCTCGTGGGTCGATGGTTCTTTCCTGGGTATTCCTCCACCATTAATACTGGCCGCCATGTATAGCCTATCGTATGCTGAAAAATGGCGTTAAGCCCCACAACAACATCATCAACAATAAATAAAGGTCACAGAACTAATAAAGAATCTGTCATTACTGTTCAGATAAAAGTGCAAATTTTCCATATAACAATAAAAGGAAAGTACATTGTTGATTAGGTTTTAAACAAACTGATCAGATTGTAATCTACAACTGCAAACAATGCGACCCTGATGATTTACTTCTGTAAGGTGAGATTATAAGCAATGGTTACCATGGTACCTAGGTATGCAGCTGCATGCAAAACTATAGACAGAAACAAATTTTCAGTGCGTTCCTGAATGTAAAAAGTGCACAGTAAACATGTTTTCTTCTAAGAGTGCAACAAGTAACATTCCCTGTACAGACTGCAATATAAATAATCGCTCTTAAGCTTTCTGGTGGATTTGGTAGATGATAAATAAAAATATAAAAAGACAAATGAACTTTGGCTAATATATGCTGGAAAAATCAAAGCTTAAAATATTTTGTAATGGTCTTAATTTTCAAGACATGATGAAAGTATGAAGAATATCAGCCACAATTTGTATGAGGCATAACTGTTTTGTTCCACTATCATGGAGAAGTTGGGATCCATCTTGAAAATATCAGAGGAAAGACAAATTGTGAAAATACATGAAAATAGGGCTTCAAGGAGAGAATAGTGTATTACCAAGGGAAATTACACACATTTTTTTGCAATGATATTTATGACGTAATCCTTTCACAATAACCTGGATTCAGAAGGTTTGGGTTTGTTTGGAGGTACATTTATGATGTTATGACATTCAATCAATAATTATAACTGTCAAGAAATCTACATAACATCTTGGTATCAGATAATGAATTTTTGCAAAGATTATATTATGAACAATGCTAAACTTCAGAAAATAATGTTGATTGATCAACATTGACTGGTTACCATTTAAATCTTTTTTTTTGTGAAAGTGAATGTTCCTAAATTAAGTACTTCCTTGGTTAATCTTCCAGAATGATGCAGTTCTGGTGGAGCCAGTATATTTTTGTCATGCAACCTTCTATTGCACATTTATATGTTAAACTGAATTTCCTTCACTTAGTCAAGTAGCTCACCTGAGTTCTGATTCAGAAATATTACACCTGAAACAGGTAATGTCCTGAATAATGATTTGAATTAAAATGATCATTCTACTACTTAAAGTTTATGCATTTAATTATGTGGTGTACATTCATGAATGCATACAATTCTTCTTCTCATATGCCAGGGGGGCCCTGAGTGGCCTAAAGTGCTCACCGTTCCAGATCACTGCCATCTCACCTCTGTCTTCGTGGGTTCAAGTCCTCAGGCTCGGCTAACATGGGTACGTGAGAAAGCCTGCCAGTAGCTTCTTGTGGGTTGGTGGTTCTTCCTGGGGTTTTCCAGGGTTCTTCCTCCACCAGTTATACTGGCCGTCATGTTAGTCTATCTTGTGCTGAAAAATGGCGTTAAACCCTACAACAACAACAACAACATATGTCAGGTGCATCATAAGCAGTTAAAGATAATTATGTTTCCTTCAACTTTTCTAAGACAGAGCAGAAAGTTTAAATCCTAGATACAGCCATACATCTCCATGACCCTGCAATCCCATAAGAATAAAAAGGTCAAACACTAATTTACATTAAAAGGAATTATCTGATCCATGTAGTAAAGTGTCACAAATATTACAAGTCACATATAGAAGAAATTTCCCAATGCTTGTATTTATAGAAAGTGTATGCGTGGCAGAGGAAATAAGTATGCAATCTGATGAATAAAGATTTCAGTAGAAATCTGTGTGTATCCAGTTGATTAGCCCCCAGTCCTTCTCTTTTGTTATCTGTTCCCATTTCCATGTTATTCTTACAGCTTAATTTGACATCTTTTCCCAATCATGGTCAAATGAAAATAATGAAATCCACTTTAAGCTTAACTCAGTATCATGCAGCACATTTTTCAGTGACTGCACAATAATATAAAAATAATTAAGTGGTATTTAATACAGGGGACTCAGGGCAACCTTTAAGATATAATAACTCTGACCAAAGAAATACTTGTTATCTTTAGTAATCAATACTGCATTTTTAAGTGTTAACAGACTTTAATTTTTTTTCTTCAAATTGTGAACCAAAAACTTTATAATTTATTCATGCTGAAACTGCTTATGTGATACGATTCTATATAGCTTCTTAAAATAGCCATACTGCTCATGTGACACGATTATTCATAGCTTCTATAAATAGCCATGGAAATATTGTAGTCTCTTGCCTTTTTGTAGGTTATTTCCAGCAGTTTCACATTATATATCAATTGAAAATTTATGTAAGTAAATTATTACATATATTTTTATTTATAATTTTATCTGCAAACTTCCACAATATTATTATTCTTGGTATCTTACAGTTAAACTTAATCCATTGATTGGACACATTTCCAAGTTCCAAGACCTGGATGTAGGCAGTGTTTTTTTCACACTCCTGTAATATGATCTCCTGTTCTATTCAGTGGCATCTAAACAGTGGTGCAAGTAAGCTGGTACAACCAAGTATACTCTACTAGTATGCCATTATTGCTGGTACAACCAAGTATACTGTACTAGTATGCCATTACTGCTGGTACAACCAAGTATACTGTACTAGTATGCCATTATTGCTGATACAACCAAGTATACTGTACTAGTATGCCATTATTGCTGGTACAACCAAGTATACTGTACTAGTATGCCATTATTGCTGGTACAACCAAGTATATGGTACTAGTATGACATTATTGCTGGTATAGCTGTACTGGAAAGGCAGGGTTAAAGGGGTCAGTACCATACTGGTAATTGTTACATTTTAAATGCACCATTGCATCCAACATGCAATACAAATAAGAAACTCGCTATTTTCATGTTGTTAGACCTCGATCAACTCAAAAATGACAATTTTATGTCAATTATTTTAACTAAGTTGTAAATATGTGCACAACTGTGGAGGTGGCCATTATGAATTACCGTAAAAGACTGTTGAATCAGTTGTAATTGACAAATCTATTGTAATTTTACTCATGTTTACAAAAATATGCAATCCTGCTTTGTCTTAAGTTCATTGTAAATGATAAATGATGATAAATGTGTCTGTTAGCAAAAAATTCAACTAATATTAGTGATGATGAAAAAATATACCCAATGTGTTTCTGAGTCAATTCGGCAGTGATACCTGATATATATTTGAGACCTTAAAGCCTTTGGGGTTTTATTATTTCTGGAGGGGAAGCGTACTGGGCCAATGTCTTCAGAGTTTTCCCTAAGGGTGAAAGATTGAGAGTCAAAAATGCCCTTGGTGTCAGAACTGGGGGTTAAGTAAAAAAATCTGGGGTCTCTGATGCACAAATTAGTGTAAAGGGAAGTGCTGTGACTTGTTCCAATGAAGTAAAGGAAAATGTTATTGTTGTTGTTATTGTGAGTTTAATGCCCCATTTTCAGCACATGAATATATATATACATAGCAGCCAATATAACTAGTGGAGAAGAACATGAAAAAAACACCATTCCAGAGGAAGCTAATGGCAAGCTTTCTCACATACCCTCACTGGCTAAGCCCGAGACTCGAACCCATGTGGACAGAGTTGAGATGGCTGTAAAGGCAGGTGCTTTAGACTTCTTGGCCACCCAAGCCCCTAAAGGAAAATGCTTTTTTCATGTATATACAAACATAACTTTATTTTAACACTAGAAATGTGTTCATGAACTACAAATGCCCTGAAACAAATGCCTCTTACCTACAACCTTTAATGCTCTGAACCATATGTACTAAAAACCAAAGCTTAAGGAAACAGATGGATGGATGTTTTCTAGGTTGATTGAGAATGGGACCTGGGTCCATCATTTTATTAAAAAATGAAAATAATAAAATTTTCCTTGAGCAAATTGGTAAAATTAGGAAAAATTCTGCAATATTTGTAAATAATTTTAACTGAATCAGGGGTTTTATTGTTGGCCCCTGAGGACCCCCCCACCAAAAAAAACCTCTTGTAGCAACAGACAACAGAAACATTATTTACCCATTAATTATTTTTTGGTGATGTTTAAAAATGGATTTCTGCCAACAAAAAAAAGATTACTTTGTATAACAGCAAAATAATAATAATACTTTATTCAGTATAATATGCTTGTTAGAGTCATTACACATGTGATAGTCACAGCTGATTGTCAGTTATGAAAATACCTACTTGTCAGTTTTACCCTAAATTTTACTCAGGCCTGAAGGACCAGCAATTTTAAGATGTTCCTAGCCCTCATTATATGATTTTCATAAGTCTGTAACGTAACCAGCTATGTTAATTCTTTAGTCAATTTGACCAGAAAATGATTGGTATCAGACCAATAGGCAGGTAAATAAAGAATCTAATTTCCTTCAAGAGTCTTTCATATTTGTGTAAGTTTATTTTTACTATGCCTCTATAATGACTAACAACTACTTAAAAATTAGTTTTGTGTGTGTTTATTTGAAAGAAATTCTTGTAATATTACTTACAATGTTTTGTTTGGTGAAAAATAATTTTAATATATTCAGAATCTTGTTAGCATACTTGACTCCTTACCAAAAGGGTACAGGTTTGAACCCCACTACTGGCTCAGCCATGGTCGACTACCATGGTATGTCCCTCAGGCAAGGCACTTTACCCAACTGCCTTCAAGTTGGAACTTAATAATCTAACCATATTGCTTGGGTGTAAACCATATTATCAAACGAAATCCAACCTATTCTTTGAAATGATGTTGTTTGAATTTCACAGTAGTGATAACCCACGAGCTCTAGTATATTATAAAATACAGCAAGTCCGATCTGACGTTTTCTTAATTCAAGCCCTTGTAATAATACAACTTTCATATTTAGTAAAATAAAATTAAATGTGTAAGATGCCTGTCTCAATTTCAGTGTACTCCTCTACTGTTAAAATTGTGTCTCACAGTTAGCAAAAATTGGATTCCTTGAATATCTATCTGATACAATATTACCTTTCAATTCCATTTTAAATTCAACCAAGAAGTTTTTTTTTCTTCAGAACCTGTACATTTTGGGATATTTATTTAGACATTTTCAAATCCTACTGAAATTCCATCTGATTTATAATGACATATTCCAGTTGTAAATAGTTTATATACATTCAGAATAGAAATTTTATTTAATGTCTTACACTGCGGACAATCTTGCCTGATACTCTCTTGTGAAGGATGCCAGTGCAGAAGTTGAACTGGGGATGAGCAGACGGTTCTATTCTGATGACGGTGGAGCATATGTGCTCCAGCTGGGCCACATCATGGTTGTAATGGAGATCTTGGTGGACCAAGCACACAATCTGCTCCACATCAACAGCTGTGAAATAAACGTGATGTTACTTAGGAAGTTGTATTAGAAAGACCTATCATAAATAACAATGACTCAATGCATCCAGATAATCAAAATATGTCAGTTTACATGGAAAACATATACTGAACAAAGTAAATCAACCATGGTCATTATAAACAAGGATTCTGCAGAATGCCATCTCCTGCTAGTTCATCAGGGGATCTCAACAAGAGACCCAAGTGGACCTAATATCACTCTCATGGATGCTGACATTTGTCTGCTCATGACTGCAAATTCACACACATATTTAAATTATAAAAGAGAAGGAAAGACTTGTGTACATAGCTGCTAGATTGTCTATTACAGTATATGATGGCCTGTAGATGATACTGACCTGAACAATACTTAGTTGTAGATAAAATTTGAGATGCTGTGTGGAACGAACTATTGTGAAAAGACAACGCAGATGTATTGATCTGGCCTTGTCTTATACTCAGCATCAACTTGTATATGACTGAAGGATGGAAAATTTCCAAAATTTGCAAATTTGACTTATACTATATAGTCTGGCAAAAATACGGCACCGATGGTATCATTTATCTTCTTTCCTAGAGCATGTATGTTAGATCACTTTCTTGGCATAAGAAGAATAAGTTATTTATACAACCAGCATGGTCCCCTGGATCTCTTTCTGTCCCACTTTAAAAAACTCAGCCAATCAGGGATCTGGGGCCTGTTTCACTAAAGTGCATAACATACGTCTGGTGTAAGTTATGCAAATGACCTTGCTTAAGCATAATCTACCTGTTTTACAAACGTTCCATACACTACGCATTAACGTAAATACTCGCATAACTTAAGGCAGGCACCTAGCTGGTGTATGTTTTGTGCAAGGAATAAAATGGCTGCTTTTATCATCTTTGGATTGAATAAAAATAAAAATATCGGATGAAGTTTGCAACACCAACGTGTGTTCCAGGACAGAACACAGGTCATGAATACTTTGTATGATCGCAGTTTAACATCAAGATATCACTTTCCAAAAGACATTTTTCTACAACTGACAGACTTGGTGTGAGATGATATACAGAGACCAACACTGAGATCTCATTTAATACCCGCACACACTCAGGTTTGTATTTTACCTCATAAATTTAAATTGAAATATGCCACTCGCAAATACCCCACTACAAATAGCATTTACTTGCCCTATGAGAATCGGCTAGTTGGCAGGGGGTTACGTGGGGTATTATTTTGGTGTTGAAAGAATACTCATTATGCATTGTGTGTATATGTGAAATAAGAACAAGAACTTAAAACTATTTAAACGACACAATTAGTAATATACAAAAAGCATGTCAAATTGTTTTTTAATTAACTTGTCATTTAACGTAATAGATACAATTAAGTCTTCACAACTGTGCATGCCAGTAGGTTCTCGAGGGCAAATGTATAGTAGACATCACAATGGTCCATTGATCACTCAAATCAACACCAGGCTTGGCTGCCCCATCGTTACTGACTGTGTCCATTAGAGGTGCTAATGTCAATCATATTACAGATACGGGCCCATTGACCACTACAATCAACACCATGCAGGGTTTTCCAAGTTCTGCTGACAGTGTCTATATCAGGGGCAAATGTCAATCAGCTATCATGCAACAGATATTCCTATGGGGCAATGATAACTCAATTTAACATCAGTCCAGGTTAGATGACTACCTATTGGCATTTTGCCATGTGTAATTATTTGAAACATTGTCAGACACCTATCACTCTCTTACTATAAACATTCATGATTGCAAATAATAGCAATGTATATACAAAAACTATGCTGATGTTTCATTCTTCACCATTTAATAAAACTAAGATACGTTTCATGAAAATATTGTTATGACTCTATGGTCTTACATTAATCAACAGGAAAGAGCGAAAACCAGCAAGTTTTGTAAAATTACAACAAATAATTTATTTCATGCTTCAGATTTATCAACTTAGTTTGAAAATGGCCTGGATCTGTGCACAATTTATTTTTGGATGATAAAGAATTCTGGTTTGAGTGGTTACATGGAGAACCAAGGAAATGAGTGGCTTGTTGTGGATTCAGGGTATGCACAATTACCTTGGCTAATTACTCCCACATTCAAACCGAAGTCAAAAGTAAAAAAAGAGGTTTAATGATGTCTACTCAAAAACTAGAGTTATTGTGGATCAGGCATTTGCAAATCAAGATTTAGGTACAAGTTATTGTATTGACCTATATTAGTAACTGACGTTATGAAATACATGAAATAATGCACCTCAATGTCAGAAAGAAATCGCTGAATTCCATTGCAATATATTACCAGTCTTGTCGTATTATGCAGTGATTGAGTAAGAGGACAAGGTGACCATCTACATATGCATGTATTATAACATAATTAAATTTACACTTCACCCCCTCTCCTTTCATGGCCATAGTTGTCATGTCCGAAAGTGAGTTTAATATCCCACTGAAGTAACTCAGAAGTTTACAAAGGGTGCATTAATGGTAATATTAATTGTACATGCATAGGTAGAAACACTGTATGGCCCATTTTCTCTGTAGGATTCATATTACTAATTCAGTTCCCATATTAATACTATGCAAACACCATGATATTAAAAAAGCAATAAATTAATTATTTTAGCAATAACAGCAAACCAAAATTTATCAGTATAGACACATCCTTGATGACAGCTACTGTGTAGAGGAAACCATATGAGCTGCAACATTTTTTGTATCTACATGTGTTTGAAACGTGCTTTCAATTTTGTGCCGAGTCCAATGCTAATTTCAGTAATGCATTTTCCAAACACAAATATGTAAAAGCACTGAAATTACATTAATAAATCATTGTCTCTTTTTCTTTTCATTAAAGCTATGATTAGCTCGAAAAAAATTATATTAATCCATTGTTTCCCTTTACCCTCAACTGTGCTCAAAGGACACTCAAACTTTTAATTTGATCTCCAGTTTGGATACCAAAGTTTGGTTTTTACTCAGCCTGACCCCCAATTTTGACACCAAGAGGATTATTGTCTCTCAGTCATTCACCCCTAGTGGTACACTGTTACTATATTCTAACTTTCCTTATAAACCAGTCCTGGACTGCCAAACCCATATATACTCTATTTTATTATCACCTTTTCAAGACTGGTTTCCATTTTTTTTCCGTATCATTAGTACCGTGAGTCCTACAACCCCACTAAATGATCTTATTAGAGGTTTATGTCAGGAGATTAATTTTAAAATAATTGTATCTAAATTGTAAATAAACATTTTATTATTTCTGAAACAATATTTCATGCATATTGTAATTACAAGGTATAAGATTTTAAAGTATAACTGTAACTCATTTTGATTGAACAATGTCAAATAAAGTTTCATTTTATCTTTATTCATAGGAATTTATAGCTTTATTTCTTGTATTTATAGGTGTACCATAAAACAGGAGGGCAGCTATCCATCCAGCTGCCCCCAAATTGTGTGAAGATTAATTATCACAGCTGTCCTAAAACTGCACAACAAGGCAATTGATGAAAAGTTTCCTTACAGAATATGATAGTGATGACACTGAAGTCAATGATGATGATAATATTTGAAAGCTTGTCAATGAAAGTGGAAAGATTATCAGATTTAGGCTATCAAGACGATTTTGAAACACACTTTATAATTTGTGAACTACTTGCAAGGCAATGTTTAGTATAATAGTGACAACAGATTAATAGTGATCATGGGTGTAAATATCGTCCAGTACTCAGACTAAATAATGTTTTTTCTTTGTTTCATTTTCTTTTTGACTTTTGAAACATCAAGTATCGAACGGTGCATGCAATAACTTTCAGCATTAGTTTAATTCTGTTTAACTTTCCTTGTATCAAATACGTAAGCTTTAGAGATCCAATTATTTCACAGATTCCGTCCTATTACTTTGGTTCGCCTTTTAAATCAACATTGATCCACCTGACCGGATGTGAAATTGCAAACAGTATGACTTATCTATCAGTCACTCTTTCTATCTTAGCATCATTTTATACTCATTTTAACCAGAAGTATGTTTATGTAATATACGTATGCGAACACACATTCATTTGAGGATATACATATACCCATGCACCAGATGAACTGAGACAAACAGACAGACATGCAGATAGGTGAGAGCCACAAATTCCTATACATGCATAGTGTGTCTAACATCGATATTTCTCCAAATTGTATACTCTAAAATGTCAAACCATTCAAGGAAATAAAATTACAATAATCAAGGAGATTCGTATGTGCGCCTGTCTGTTCAAGCGTGGTTGACATTTGTGCATTTTGAAAAAAGTTATTTCATTAAAAAATATAATGAATTATTATTAGAAAAACAACAGTCTAAATCAATAATAAAAGAACCTTAAGAAGTTAGAATTTTTTTCTCGCTGTCGTTCAACCTCCATTAACTGCTATGATTGAAGCTGTAAAAAATAAACATATTTTCATTATTCTTTAAGCAAGATAAATTGCAAGAACTTTTTACGCAGCAATACACTTTCGCATAAGGGTTAGGGACTGATACGTCAAGATGGCATATAATGCTGAGGTGATCTGATGCAAGGTCATGGGATAACTGAGGACCGTAGAATGTTATCATCAGGTCTATGAAGAATCCAGTCTAAAATATGACCATGTTTATGGGTGGGTTGGTTAACTGACTGTTTGAGGTTGAAACATTAATGGAATCTATGAGTTTTTATGTGTTTGGGTTTCTGGGACAGTCAAAGTGAAAGCTGAAATCTCCAAAAATAATATAGCACACAATAATAATTTTGACTTCGCACAAAGAAATTGAATTAATACTTATTATGAAAATTAAATGAACTTTCATGCCCATAACACATGCACAAGCATCAAATAAACATATAAACATGTACAAAATACCATACTGTATTGAAAAATGTATCTGCAAGAAACAAATGTATAAGCAGAGAAAAGCAACAGGTCTTAACCAATTTGGCCCTGATCCCGTCTGTATGCGTGATGAGGCTGTACCCTACTTGCGGTCTCCATATGGAAATGATGGGACCATTAAGCAACAAAAAGAAGAAAAAAAAAGAACTCCCAACTTTTACCCTTCTGCTCAGCGCAAGTAAAATAACCAATGAAAAATGATGTTTCTAATACAACTAGGCATTAGTCTCAAGGAAAATCTGTTGAAAGCCGATGTATTTCGAAATAGCCCCCCAAATGTCTTTCCTACGCACATTTCAGGCAAAAACAACAAAAACCTCTGGGGCCGAATGAGTTACTTATTCATTTCATCAATTGTGCATCAGTATTGCACACAAGTTGTAAAAAGAGCCATTCTTTGACAATTTCTAAGAAACTTCCATAAGCTTGATTAACTGATTCGGCCCCGATTCCGCCTGTAGGCATGATGAAGCTGTACCCTACTTCCGAGCTCTGCAACATCAAGGTCATTTAGGATACACCAACATGGGTGGTATTAAAAAAAGCAGACAGATATAGCTCTAAAATGATACCAAATAATCTGGAAGTTCTAGTTGCACTACAAAATACACGGGAAAAACCTCATTTTTGGAGCCGTTTTTTTCCCACCCAAAATTCACTCGAGGTCAGAATGCGATTTTGTGTCTCGATTTTAGACTTTTTGGTCTCAGATCTAAGGATAAGGTGGATATTTAGAATAAATTGTGGTCTCTATATTAAAATGATGGGTCCATTAAGTAAAAATAAAAATTAAAAAATATTGAAAAATCCAACTTTTACCCTTCTGCTCATGCGCAACAAAAATAATCAATGAAAAATGATGTTTCTTATACAACTAGGCATTAGTCTCAAGGAAAATCTGTTGAAAGCCAATGTATTTCGATGTATTCAGAAATAGCCCCCCAAATGTCTTTCCTACGCACATTTCAGGCAAAAACGACAAAAACCTCTGGGGCCGAATGAGTTAAATATTACTTAGTACTGTTCGACTATCATATCCATTTGAGACATGGATTATGAAAAGATGAAATGCTAAGGTGCCTGCCTAATTTTACTCAAAATGTTATTCCATACCAGCGGACCAGCATACTGAATGCTCTTTTTAAACAATTCCTTCTTTGGCTTTGGTATAATGTAATTTGTACTTCGAAAAGACCTTAAAGTTGGAGTACACTCAACAACTCTTTGGTGAAAGATATTACTTAGGTTGACAGGAATGGCTTTTCTGGAAACTTTACACATAAATTTGGCTTTTCTAATGGTTATTATTTCATGTATTGGTGAAACTTTTAAACGAATTCTGTTTTCTGAAAACTGTCTTTAAAACATTCTACAATTAAATGACATAACATCTTTTGCAGGCTTAAAAACTGTATTATGTTTAGAAGTATTATCCAAAATTACGTAACAATAGTCCATAACATACCTGAATATTACATTACAATAGTCCATAACATACATGATTACGTTACAATAGTCCATAATATACCTGAATACATTACAATAGTCCATAATATACCTGATTACATTACAATAGTAAATAATATACCTGAATATTACATTACAATAGTCTATAATATACCTGAATATTACTTTATAGAAGAGGACTATGTATCAAAAAGGAACAAATGTTCTTATTTACTTAAGCAGTCAAAAATAAAGGTGAAATATAGGTCACAGTGACATTTTTTCAAACTTAAAACAAAATTTAACCGAAGTCAGTTATGTGTGTAAATATGGACCGCAGTGATCCATGTTTAATACTCATCAAGATATATCTGCTCAACATCTTTTATGATTTAAGGCAGGGGTCTCAAATACAAACAACCTGAGGGCAGTATGAGGGCATTGTCAATGGCCCAAAGGCCACAACACCTTTGTTATCTCTCATGACACCATGTGACACCAATCATTTTCCAGGCCATATTATATGACTTGGAGGACTGCATGTGGCCTGTGGGTAGCGTGTTTATTCTAAAGTATAATAGGAAACAAGTATGTATACAGGATGTAAAAAATTAATTTGGTCATGAGCTCATGCAAAGACTTAACTAATGCCAGTAAAATGTAGGTCACAGTGACCTTCTGTTGTCATGGTGTACTAAAAGAGATGCATATAACCATCTAGTTTGATGATTCTAGAATGAGAACTAAATGTTATACAACACAGTTGGATTCCAACAAAGATTAATAAGATGGTAACAATTACAAATGGTTAAATTCATGAACATGAATACTTACTGTGTATTTGTCTGGCAAGTCTTGAGATGGTCTGACATGTATATGGTGCTGGTCTATGAAGTAGTAATGGACTGACTGAGTTGATCACTATGGCAACCACTTGGTTAGCATGACGACCTGACAGATTTTCAAAATATTTCACCAGATCTGTATTTACATTTATGGAAGAAGAGTCCAACCATCCACCTATATCCTGAAAACCATCATGGACTTCAATTCTAAAAAGAAAACAAAGTGCACGAGCATGGTAAATAAAAAAAGGGCATTATGGGATATTATATGCCCATGCATTTACCTTGACAATTCAGTCTACCTTGACTAACAAGTACCACGAACAACACATTATATGCCAGCTACATGCTGAACAATCTCTGTAGAAGCAACTCGTTTCTGCACAGTAACCAATTCTTTTTCTTTCAGAGTGACCTTGCCTTATTAGCTTTGGACCTTGAAATCAACAGGCGTCTTCATTACTCTAAGTGTATGTCAACCACAAAGTAGGGTCAAGTCTCTGATATAGAACAAATGGTATTGTGAGGCAATCATTTTCCTTCTTCAGTGACCATGACCTTTTCACCAATAAAAATCATTATCCTTCATTCTTACCCCAAGTGCAAGCCATCAACAAAGTTTGGTTGAGGTATGTCATCTAGAACTAATATTGTGTGCAAACCATTTTCTTATTCTTTCAGTCAGTGAACCTTACTCTTTGATTCCGAAATCAATTGGGTTGTTCCTCGCATCAAGTGCAAGCCATTCACAAAGACTGGTAATTGTTGAACTTAATTTATTTTGCAGATGCTATTGTTTTGTATTTGTTTTTCTTTTAGTCAGACTGACTTTGACTTTGTACCTTTTTTAGCCCCTATCAAAAGCTTTCTTCCTTAAGTGCGAGCCAGCCACATATTATAGCAACTGAGATGGTGGAGAACTTGAGTTACTGTATAGAAACCACTTTTCTTTTATCGGTCACAGTGACCTTGACCATTAACCTTTTCATCCTTCAACTGATATGGTTCTTAGCTCAAATGCAACTATCTATACAATCTGGTAATTACAGATGGTGGAGAACTCATGTTATTGTGCAGAAACTGTATTCCTGATTTCAGCCAGTGACCTAGACAATTAAGCTTTTGAATCTCAAATCGAAAGGGATCTGCCTTACCACAAGAGGCAAACCATCCACATAGCTGAGTAACTGCTAATGATGGGCAACTAAAGTTATTGTGTGGAAACCAAACTGATAACAGATGGTTGGATAGAGAGATGAATGGACAATACAATAATATATGCTCTGCCTTATTTGGGTGAAAACAAAAGAAAATAAATTGTTAATTTTGTTATCATAGAGAAACCATTGGACTTGATTAGGATCATTGTGAACTCAACCTATATGCTGTCTAGCCCCATCATGTGTCTTACTCCCATTTCAACAAACCATCATCAAAGTTTAATACCATTAAATGGCATGTAATTAAAGTTATTTTGTATTTTGTTTATCAAAAACAAATCCCCCGTTTATGTCAGGTTGACTGTAACCATTTATCTTTTGACACCTTAAACCAGAAGATGTCTTTCTTGTCCCAGGTGCAAAGCCATGCACAAGGTATGCTCAAGGTACACAATGCAGAACTGAACTTATTTTGTCAATTCCCTTTGTTTTTATTTGACTCAATGTGACCTTGAACTTGATCATTTGACCCAACATAAATATGTATATTTTTTCATACAAATGCAAGGCATCCACAAAGTCTGTTAAAGTACATGGTCTAGAACTTGAGTTCGGACACCACCAGTGTTTTAACATCTGAGTCAGTCACCTTGACCTTTGACAATTTTATAACCCCCCCCAAAAAGGAGTGTTCCTTGCCTCAAAAGTAAGCCAGCCATTCACACACACACACACACATATATATATATATATATATATATAGGTTTTGTTAAACAAATTCAGTGAACTTGTGTTTCCTCCTTGTTATATCAAGGACACAAACCAGAGTGTAAACACTAAAAGATGTGGAAAGTTAATATGACCACTTCTGAATCAGTCAGACCTGTTGATTTCAGACCCCTTTGGAACCTTCAACACACACAAGCTTTGGCCAATGAGGGTATGTGAGAAAGCTTGAAAGTAGCTTCTCGTGGGTAGGTGGTTCTTTCCGGGGTTTTCCCGGGTTCTTTCTCCACCATTAATACTGTCCACCATGTATAGCCTATTGTGTGCTGAAAAATGGCATTAAAGCACACAACACCAACACCATACAAGCTTTGTCCCTTTGCAATAAGTCAGCAGTCTTTTGGCATAAAAATCCATCACATTTGGTATTCATTTCAATCAGTGCTACAAAAATCCAAAAGCCCAATGCCCCGGAACCTTCTAATTTCTAATAGGGCTTGTCCTGTATTCTGAAAGGAATGCCCATCAGACTTGTAAAAAAATAATCAAATCTGTCTGAGAAAACTTTGATTGTGCTGATAAAATGCGGAAATGTATTTTCCAGATGTTGACATACCTGCCGTAACTCAGTGCAATCAGATCACCACTGTCCGACATGAAGTTGAAATCTGCATTTAATCAAACTGTAACACGGCATGTCATGCTAAAAACACGGTTTTGTACTCCCTAATTGCATGACATGGTCATTGTCACAGAATTAGGCAAAGAAATAACTTGATTTTGTTTTAAAACTATTCAACTATTTCTCGTTGTACATGTGTGCAACGTTATCTAGGGTGAATGTGTTTTTCCAGGTAAGCGACTGTATTAACATGTACTTAGCCGCAGAGATTACTTGTGATGAGGTAACATGACATGTACTCACTCTCCTATGGATTTAAGTAAGACCAATTTCTAAAACAACACTGGTTGTTTTTGGATCACGTCAAGGAGTGTACACTCTCCGTTGTTCTCCAGCCATAGGGGTAAGTGTTAAATTTACATTTTCATTTGATATGCGAAGCTTATTCGTTTATAATGTCTTATCGCGTAATAATGCATTTATTACAACGCAGATTTAAAGTATTATCATATATCTAGAGATTTTAAAGAAACTATTATTATGACCAATTTGGTTTTATTGTAGCTTACTGTGTCTGTAGCTGACTGTTTGAAGCTGATTCTGACTTATTGTAGCTGACTCTTATTGTAGCTGATTGTGACTGTCGCTGTGATTGTGTCTATGAAGTGTGATTGTCAATGTGACTGCGAATATGACTAGAGCGGTCTGAAGCTGTCCGAAGCCATCTAAAGTTGCTTAGAGCTATCTGGAGTTTCCAGAACATTTAATGCTACATGCTGTCAATACGTATGTATGTATGTACGTATGTCTGTGCCATGGACGTAGACATAGTAAATCAGAAAAAGTGCTGTATGCTGTCTGTATGTGTAACGTATGACTGTACTTGTGGTGGATTCATAAAGGGTACGAGCGGTCGATAAGAGTGTGGACAAACCCAAGGAATTGTGCGACTGTACAAGGGGTCTAGAAGCATACATTTGGATCAATTGTTGTTCACTGCATTTTTTTATATCCATAAGATTATTTTGAATCTTCGTTATGTTCATAAGATTATTTTGATTTTTTTTTTGTTGTTGTTGTGGGGTTTAATGCCATTTTTCAGCACACGATAGGCTATGTATGGCGGCCAGTATTAATGGTGGAGGAAGAACCCGGGAAAACCCCGGGAAGAACCGATTATTTTGAATCTTAGTTGTGTTAAGATTATTTTGAATCTTAATAGAATTCATATTCGAGATTATGTGAATCTCTTATTGTGTAAAATACTGTTTGAAGCGTATGTGCAGTCCATGAGGTTTCTTGGATCTGTACTTCATATTAATTTAATATTTTTGGTTTATTTTCGATGTATGAATGTTGTGTAGAGTGATTTGAATAAATCATTTGTTGAGAGCATGAGAGATTCATTGTATTTTTACATCATATATTTATCTTTATTAATTCATTCATAAATTTCCATCTTTCTCACAATGTGTTTATCTTATTCATTTAGTCCAAAAACCCACTCGGTTGCAATTCTGTGACAGTCATGTTTGGAGAAATTAATATCTCCAGCAATCTTTGAAAAAAATACCACTTTCAGCATATACCCATTACATGTAGCATACATAAACGATAAACAGCCATGATTGGAGCTGATGTAAAACTATCATTCGGGCATTTTAAACAGCGGTAATTAAAAGGCAAAGAGGTCAGGTATAAACCACCATTTCACATAATACTTAACTGGCTGACAATAGATAGTGATATGTTTAAAGACTGCACTGGGTAAGTCCATTGTGATAATTTGCATAGGTAAGATCTGGAGGTGTAACAACCCAATATAGGTAAAGCAAAGATGCAAAATGCATTTGGGAGAACAAAAGTTATTTCATATCAATGCTCTGAATGAAAAGGTTTAAGCCATATTTATTGTGGGTTTTTGTGAACAATGGCAACATTTCTTAAATGGCGGATTTTACTGCATATATAAAACGCCCAGCATGTGCATTTCATTGGTCAGAATAGTGTTCAAGTGTGATTAATTTCTGAAGCTTATTTAAGAAGCATGTAGCTATCAGCATGAAATTATGGTTAAACCTCTTTTCACCTAGGACATATGTCCCAAGATTTAAGAAACAAAATAAATTTGTCTTGAATTTGCGCCGCAAATCTGCCACTGCATGTTGCAAAAAGTTTGATAAACAAAATAATTACTGGATAATAAAATGTAAGAGACTGTTATCATTTATGCCTCTCTTTTTCATTATGAGCGTTAAAGAAAATATATATTCACAAATTCTGTACATGTAGCATATGTATCGATATTGTAGTGTGTATCACTTATGTCAGGTAACATAACACATAGTTCCTTGACATGAATATAGAGAAATGAATCATATTTGGTTGTACTCAAAGGTTTGAATATGTTATTAGAATGAAAAATCCAGAAAAACTGCAAACGAGAGAGAGAGGGAAATATCAACTGACTGCTTGAAGGCACTTGCCATTCATTCATGACATGGTGTAAGGTGCAAAATAACCAAAAAGGTAATATATTCAGGTTAAATAATATGATAGTATCAAATAAAAATCATTCTTTGAAATTACATTCACTGTGAGTGCAATATTTTTGATAGCAGGTTACAAAATGCATTTTTAAAGCAAGTTATTGCTGTGTATACTATTTACCCTGCAAACATCAATCCCCATTTGTATCAATTATGATTACAGATGGCAAGCAAATAGAAGTCTGGTTAGTGAATGAACACAACTGGTAATGAGCAATAAATTAATTGTTTGAACTTACAGACAGGATATCAGATACAAAGGTTATCTAATTACAAAGCAAGCCAACCATGTAAGCCGACTTTGGATTCTTTAAAGTGAGCACATTTTTTTTTAAAATACAAAGTTGGCCAAGATATGGAAGCCAACTTTGGTTCCTTTTTAATGGTATTCATGGGAAAATTTTTAAGTAAATATTCAAACAATGTAAGAGTTCTTAAAGCGACACAATCTAGTGTGGAGGACAAAATAAAATGATTTGATGAATTTGTTAAGGTCAGAAGAAAAGATGATTTTGCCAACAAAAAGATTATTAACATGTTTGAAACTCCAGTGTACTCTGATCTCATTCCTGGACAGGCTATCAAAAAGAAGGATGTTAAAAGTGTAAGAATTTGCACAACCCGTGCAGAAAAAAAAAATATTACTCAAGTCCTTGCAGTTTCCGCTTCAGGGGATGTGTTGCCTCCAATATAAATTTTTCACAGCGTGAGGAAACTAACAAATATTCATGCCCAGAAACGGTGGATTATACATGTGCAGGAGAAGGGCTGGGTTCATGAGATGATGCTGCAGTTGATTAAAGAGTTTTATCTCAAGTAGTTTCATATTTTTGAAATAAAATTTAATTTTGAGCGCATTTCCCAACATTTAATTTTTGAATGATTTAAAAAGGTATCCCACAACTTATGACTCAAAAAAGGTATGTTCCAGAACATACAGTGCACAAAAAATTACTTCAAAAATTAAATTATGGTGTCCCAATATATAGGGTAAATGTGGCAGTCATGAAATATGACGTTGGGTGCATTTAGAATTTCTCAATTTGAAAGCCTCTATGATGAGGCAAATGAGCCATCACTTTATCTCCGATGAATTAAATTGGCTGTTCAATATATATAACCAAGTATCTCTTCAATATATATAACCAAATATCTCTTCAATATATATAACCAAATATCTCTTCAATATATATAACCAAGTATCTCTTCAATATATATAACCAAATATCTCTTCAATATATATAACCAAGTATCTCTTCAATATATATAACCAAGTATCTCTTCAATATATATAACCAAGTATCTCTTCAATATATATAACCAAGTACCTCTTCAATATATATAACCAAGTATCTCTTCAATATATATAACCAAGTATCTCTTCAATATATATAACCAAGTATCTCTTCAATATATATAACCAAATATCTCTTCAATATATATAACCAAGTATCTCTTCAATATATATAATCAAGTATCTCTTCAATATATATATAACCAAGTATCTCTTCAATATATATATAACCAAGTATCTCTTCAACCAAGTATCTCTTCAATATATATAACCAAGTATCTCTTCAAATCCATCTAATCCTGGAAACCCAATATCATTCCACCTTTTGACAAATGAATTCTTCTTCAACTAGAAGCAGCAAAAATCAGTGTTGCAAATACTGAAAACTCCTGTATTCCCAAATTACCACTGTGGACATCAAAACCTCCTGAAATAACATTTAATCTTTGAAAATATTAAAAATCCTTGAACAAATTCTCTTCTATTCTCCCAAGTAAATTGAATGAAATCAGAGCATCCCATAACAGAAGTCATACCTACCTGTATACGGACAGTTCGAAATATGGAGACAATGTTGGAGCTGCCATCGTAACATCACCACACACCATTCTGAGCCGATTATGAGATAAAGCCTCAATTTTTGCAGCAGAAATTACAGCCATACTCAAAGATTATCTAGATTGAAACCTCCCAACAAGAAATTTCATCATATTTTTTAGATTCTTTTTCCACACTAACAGCCTTATGAAATCTTAAATCTGACAAACCGTTAATATGACAAATACGATCATTAATTTTTTCAACCATGTTTACACATATTTAAAAGTTTGAGTTCTGTCTGCATGTTAGACAGCAACACAATCATCAATTTTCTACCTATAAAATTACAAATTACTAAGTATATGTGCAGATTTCATAATATCATACACATACTTTGTACAACCAATTAATGAGGGGAACGAAGAGTGACAATACCCATCAAGACACAACAAATGACAATTCCCATCATGACATAGAAATGATAATTCCCATCAAGACACGACACATGACAATTCCAATCAAGACATGACAAATGACAATTCCCATCAAGACATGACAAATGGCAATTCCCATGAAGACATGACAAATGACAATTCCCATCAAGACATGACAAATGGCAATTCCCATGAAGACCTGACAAATGACAATTCCCATCAAGACACGACACATGACAATTCCCATTAAGACATGAAAAATGACAATTCCCATCAAGACATGACATATGACAATTCCCATCAAGACACTAGAAATGCCAATTCCCATCAAGACATGACAAATGCCAATTCCCATCAAGACATGAAAAATGACAATTCCCATCAAGACATGGAAAATGACAATTCCCATCAAGACACGACACATGACAATTCCCATCAAGACATGACACATGACAATTCCCATCAAGACATGACAAATGACAATTCCCATGAAGACCCGACAAATGACAATGCTCATCAAGACACTAGAAACAAAAAAAATAATTCAGTTTACCTATTCAGACAACCAGATGGAATGTTTTCCAATGTTTTCTGTGGATGAGGATCAAAGACAAAATAATGTATCTTGTCCACTCTGAAAGCAAAAAGAAAAGGAAGAAATGAGTGTTCCACCATTTTTCATCTTTTCATCTGCTGTCGAAAATCAGATGACAGTCTGTCCATGGAGATTTAAATTTACACATCATAATATGATCATTTTTTTCTCACATTCTTAAATTAAAAAAACCATAAATTAAAAAGTACACAATATTAGTACAGGTGTAGTTCAAAAACAAATATTTCTTTCATTGTTGTCGATCGCATTTGAAAATGATATGTAAAACTGTCCCAATTTCTTGTCTCTTCATCCATATATCTAAAATTGTTTCAAGCTTTCTCTAATTGATGACAAATCAGCACCGTTTGTCCAAAATTCAAATGCCTTTATATAAAAGATGCTTTCTATGTTTTTCGAATTCTGCTTAACGCGTTAAAAATAAAGTTGTTTAAACAGTGTGCTACTTTTAGCAATGACAGCCATATCTGATGGTGAATTGGCATCATCCGCACAAGTTTCAAAGGCTCTTGTACTGCAATGCTTTCCATCAAATTTAGCCATATTCAAAATTTGGCCAAATTCTGCTATGTGCTTTTTGAAAACAAGTCCATTCAAGATTTTTTTTTTATATTGGCAATGACAGACATGTTTGATGGTAGATCTGCATCATTTGTGCCATCTTAAAAGCACTTCATGCCAGAATGCTTTCTGTCAAATTTAATTAAATTCTGTTGCACAGTGTTTTATCTATTGTTAGAAACCGAGGTCATATTTAAAGAAAATAAATTATGCCAGGATGCTTTCTGTACTATTTGGCTGATCCAATGGTAAAATTCAAACTCGCACCCTTTCGGTGGCAAGTATGGCATGCTAACCACTCAGCCACTGCAGCTGTAAATAAAAACTGTAAATGGAAAACATGTTATCGATGGATAATACACACAAAAAAATACCATAAGCACTACTGGCCTTGTGGCCATAGAGGTAAAAACACTGATAAATTTCAATTGCTTAAAAATTGCATTTGATACAAAAACCATGAAATGATGTCATGAACACAATGGAATAACAATCGGAACCTGTTCATAGGAATACTGTCCTCAACAGAAATGAGTTAAGTGACAGCTTTTGTATAAAATGATACATCATGATAACTGTGATGAAACACATTGAAAACAAACAGAAATAAAAGAAAAGATTTCATGGCAGATTATTCAGTAAATATTACCTCTCAGACAGACTTTTAAGAAAGGACTTCAACACTGGGCCACCACTCTGGGAAATATTATCTGAAACAGTTTACCACATATGCATGAGTCAAATTTATAAGTTACAAGAAATTTCTGAATTCATAGGCAAAGTTCTCAAAAACAGAAGTCCAAGACTTTTACCCTTGAAAAGTCCAAGACTCCTAAAGTTTGAAAAAGTCCAAAATCAATAATGCGAAGTCCCACTCCTACAATTAAGATTAACAGAAACTGTTTATTAAATGCTACAAAAGAAAAGAATACACCATTTTCTACTTTCTTATTTATAGAAAATGAAAAGCTAACAACCTATGACAGGCATATGCATCAGAAGTTACTTTGTTTAAATTTGGCAAGGATTACATTTGGTTATTACAGAAAAATGTGGTATCAGTATTTTTAATTGGCAAATTAATGAGAGTATTAAACATTAAATATTTCTAATTGGCAAATTAATGAGAGTATTCAACTGACACCTGCTAGTATCAATAAGTCTCACTGATGCGAACACGATGAATATTTGTAAACCCTTATCGAGTACTGAAAGATGTTATACGTGTATACTCATGCATAAGATGAGTCCAAATCCAAACTACAAACTGCACAGACCCAGATCTGCTGTTGCATAATGCATAAGGGTCTGTGCAATTTGGTAGGCATTGTCAGTAGAACAAACACAGACCCTGATCTGCAGGTGCATTATGCTATAGCACATCAGGATCTTTGTTGTTTGCAGTTTGACTCAACTTATAAGCAAATATATACAGAAGTATTGATGCACCATTTTATTTATGGATAAGCAATTTATTGGATTCCATGTCTGTCATAAATTTTAAACACAGACAGACCAACAGAAGGGGTAAGATAATGAATATGTTTTAATCCCATTGTTTAAGTAATAAAAATATCTCCATATTAGATAACTATTATTTATTCTATTTTATGGGACAATTCTCTACATTTGACGAAGGTTTCATTTTGCTTACTGGAACTGACCAGCCAAAGACTATCCAAATGATAAGCAGGGCTCTCAAAAGTGTTCCAGGATGAGGAGTATTCGACTCTTCATTCATGGAACTCAGTAGTCCCCAGCCTATTTCTGAGAGTCCCTGGCATAAACTTTCAAGTCCATCACTTTCAAAAGAATAGAAAGGAAAATGAAAAAGTACATATCATTATTTTATTAAATATCTGGAATAAATTCTCAGTCTCAAAAGATCACACTGTAGAGAAACTATTTTTCAGTAATGTCCAAGATACTTTTTATGCACTTTTACCATCAAGCTTTTCAGACGAGTTAGTTTCTTTACTTTTTGATGTACTTTGACTAAACAAATGTATATATGACATTTTGGCTACTGAAGTCTTCAAGCACAGAATGCTCTTCCATTATTTGTATTGATTTATTCAATGTTTCATTGTTAGAAACATTGCTGCCTTGCAGTCTTCATTTATCACACCAATCAAGAGTTTTCTAAACATCATACATGACTGGCTGTCTTTTTTGGCGTAGCATTCCCACACTCAACAACAACTTTATGACCTGATGGCTAAAGGCCAGTACTCATTTTCCACAAACCGATTTTAAACTACCCATCTAATCCCACTTTTTCAACCTTTGGAACTGCTTCAACCTTTCATGTATCTAGTATCTTACATTCCTAGTTCAGCTGCCATTTTGTATCAGCACCCTTTATCGTAATCAAGATCGTGTCCATATTAAATATACATTCCAAGTTTGAGCTCTCTTTGACGTCTTAACTTTCATTTTGTTGTGTGTTTTAATAGCTTTAGTGTCATTTTTATCACAAGTCCATTTCTCAAAACATGAGAAAAGAATTTGCCAACTTATTTTTTTGATTCAAGTTACATTTCTGCACTCTTTAAAAAAAGTGTCCACTGATACTGTAGTGCCCAAGTCTAAATGACATGTACTTAACTAGCAGTTATCATTACTGTGGAGTTTTAAAGCTTCGACAATATCGTCCACAAGCAAACTAAGAAACTCCGATTACTTTTAGCCATTAATTTAAACACAATTGCAACATAAAAGGGGCATTGTTTGTTTGCTTAACAACTGTTATACAAACACTCAATAAATTATTGGTTTCTTTGAAGTCATGTCAGAGTTGTCTTCCTTTTCTAAAGGTAATCATGATGATAAGCATTAACTTTTAATTAGTCATTTCTGTTTAGCCTTGAGCTATTCCACAGATCACCCAAAGGTGACCAAAATATATAAAGAGGGAGCATCTTGGGGGAAAAATGAGGCATGTCAAAGGGTACATCCTTTGATAACTTCATGCACACTTAACCTGGAAGCTCAGATCCTGAGAGCCTGATAAGTCTGCAGATATATCCAGAATGATGTCATCAGCAGCCATATTTGTGTTATGCTGTCCAATTTACTGTTGAGTTATATGGTGTTTGGAAGTTGAAATAAATTCCCTAAATTTCCAGATACTGTTACAAAACATACATACATATATAAACGGGGGGGCCCCTAGTGGCCAAGTGGTCTAAAGCGCTCATTGTTATGGATCACTGCCATCTCACCTGTCTGCATGGGTTCTAGTCTTGGGCTCAGCCAGTGTGGGTATGTGTGAAAGCTAACCAGTAGCTTCTCGTGGGTTGGTGGTTCTTTCCGGGGTTTTCCCCAAGTTCTTCCTCCACCATTTATACTGGCCGCCATGTATAGCCTATCTTGTGCTGAAAAATGGCATTGAACCCTACAACAACATATAGACATAAACAGAACACAAATCAGGCTTCTGTTTGTATCTAATTTTGTAATCTGTAAGTATCTAATTTTGTAATTTGAAAGTTGATTTTCCCCAGGTGTGCCTTGTTCAAAATGGTTTGTTTCGATGGTCGCATATAGGAGAAACTACCAGGCTGCCCATTGTTTAGGTAAAATGGGCAGAATATCATCTGATAATGACCTTATAGGGAAGCATCTATAAACATAAAATAGTCTTCCAGCTAGGAATTTCTAATGTAGCAAGGGATGTTGGGCACTTTTAGCAAAAGAGATACTCTTGTTGAAAAAAATGGGTATGGTTTGTAACAAACTATTAGTAACTTCAAAGATGAAATTTGGCATTTAATCTTTCTAGAATTAGAAACAGACTAAAGTATATTCATTGATTTATCACATATTAAAAAATAATAAAAACTGGAATAAAGTGAAAACAGCATTAAGTGTTTTAGTGGTCTGGTGATAGGCAGATTAGAGGTGTCTTGGAGGGCAATAGTGGGTGGGGGACTAGTAAGATACTCATTTGATTTGTGAACCTGGGAAAACCCTGGGAAGAACCACTGACCCAGGGAAAGCTACTAGCAAGCTTTCTCACATATCCAAGTTGGCTAAGCTGAGACTCAAACCATGTGGACCGAGTATGTAAGAGTATTCAAAGGGTACATGTATTATCAAATTTTAACTCATCACAAAATGAATATTTTGATTACTGAGGCAGAAAAAGATTGCTTATTGCTTCTTAGTAAGTCTTAGTGCTTCTTAGCAGTTCTTACTGAGACCAGAAACCGTGAGGATATTACCAAGAGCCCATAAAGCTTGAAGTACTTCTTCATCATGTCAAGCTTTCTGAGAAGTTTTTACTATAATGAGAGGTCATGAGACAATAGGTGTTATAACCAAATGGCCAAAGCACCTGCCAGCTTCTGAACAGGTGTGGTATGGTATGGTATAGACTAGTCCTACACGTAAGACATATTTTGATTTTGTTTAGGTGTTATATAAATATAAGCGTCTTACAGGTAGGACTAGGTATGGACATACAAGCAGACAAATACCTGACTGGCATATAGCCAAATGACTGCAAACCACAGGTAAAAGTTCCAATTAAAGTCAGCATCAACAAATTGTATCAAGTTCAGTTTCTTCCCATGTGCAATAGGGACTTGGAACAAATTACTATCAATAATTGCAAAAGCTCCTGACGTGGTATCTCACAAGCAGCAGCTTTCCAAAATCACATTTTAATGAACTAATCAGCTACAAGTAAGACCTAGTGATTCTCAGGGATATGCCGGTTGAGGTTACATATATCACCGCCGCTACGGTAGCCGGATTGGTCTGAGTATGATGAGACTAAAACGTACACGTACACTCTTTAAAAAAAAAAAAGTATTTTACTTATTTCTGCCTTTTCTATCATTACTCTTCTAACTGTCCTATCACTTCCGTCTTTACTTTATCTTTGGTCACTCATCACCCGTTGCTTAACAGTCAAGTGTGACTGAGTCAACGTGTTTATAGATAGAAGATCACGGTTTATTAAAATAAACGGGGGGAGGGGGGCTCACCTCGAAATCACATAATTTAAGATTACCTTCTATTAATACTAGTTCAGACTTTTCACGTCCGCTAACAATGTCATTTATCATTCTTTGCAAACTGTAAGAACAATTATAAAATGCAGCAGAATCTTGCCTAAACACTACTCTGTTGCTCAGCTTGTTAAATCTCGTCAGTGCATGTGCGAATACAATATTTACAGGGTGTGCCTAAATTCCGAACGAATTATTGTACGAAACGGAGTACGGCAAGAGGTTTATCGTTCATTATTGTGTGAAGTCAATGCACCGTAAGCTTCGATCCATTTTTCAAACTATATCGATTTTATCGCGATAGTTCGTAAATTACCCCAAACTGGGGAATAGTTCACAAACATATTCCAAATAAAATTGGTAAAAAATTATACATTGCATGGTAATTATAATCTTTGACGATTTTAAAAATACCCCCCCCCCAAAAAAAAATGATCTTCTAAGCTTCGTAAAATGATCTTTACAATTACAGTTAAAGTTTAAAGTGTAGTTTTTTATTCTAATGAATTATCTTTACTTATAATAATATCATTATAATCTTCACATCAGTGTTAAAAACAGACTATTTGACATGCCCAATATTGAACTCCTTTGTTTTTTTGTTTGTTTGTTTTTTTTTTTTGTTTATATAAAAAAAACAATAAAGCGTGATTAACACTTCGGAATAATTAATTGACCCCATTGGTTACATGGAGACTACATAGAGAGACAGACGGAGAAACAAAAATAAACCGACTAACATACATTAAGTGACAGAAATAAAGGTAGAGTTTAATGACATGCCTATTTATTAGAAACACACACACACACACACACACACGCACGCACGCACGCACACACATTGAATATGACGATAATCAATGATAGTAGTAATGTGTTAATCGCCTTTGGTGATCACGTTTTGTAAGAACTTTCAGTAATCGTATCCATTTGTTAAAAAATCACTTTGATTACAAGATAGAAGAGCGAGTTTCTAGTGTGAGATAATCTCAAAGGCTTCCATACATTGTCAGTGTATATTAATTTGATGGTAGTAGTTAACACGAATAGTATAGTGTGACACTATATGGTTATGTCGACTGCAAGAACAAACTTTAAGACCTAATAATGTTTCCTACGTTAAATATTCTCAGCATGTTCTTTTTTTTAATGTTTTCTAATTTCATGGTGTTTGTTTTTGAAATCATAACATTATATGTTTTTTTATCTTATAGGTGTTGTCTAATGTTGTAAAGCGCTTAGAGCTTCTAAAAATTAGGCGCTATACAAAGTCCTCATTATTATTATTATTATTATTATTATATAGTACTAGTAGTAGTAGTAGTAGTAGGGACATTGTATTGTAATAATCTGGAGTATGTACGTTTGGTTATAGCACCCCGTTTTAAGGAATTATTGGATTTTTGTAATTACTTGTCTGATTATTGGAATTCGGTGCAATGGAAATATTCCTTAGCCCAAAATAATTAGCCAATTACTAGGAGCAAATGTCACGGAGTGAAGTGTTTGTGAGTTTCCATGATGTCATGGTTCACTTTTAGTGAATTCAGGGCAAAACCGCACGAGAGCCTGCATGGAGTACCATAGTCCCTTTTAAAATCTAGCGGTGTACATTGATGGTGAGCAGCAGAGAGGGTGAACAGACCATAGAATTCCGACAAAAATAAATAAAACAAACAAATAAATCATCTCGTAGAAAGGTCCAGATTTTACAAATGAACTTTCCTTGAGATGTTTATTTTTGCAATTACCGATTGTGCTAATAAAACCTCAGTTTGAAATAGTAGCTGAAAAAATAAAGTACTCTACGTGTTTATTTATTTCTTGTTTACCTTTTTGACGACCAACGTTGGTAGGTACCCTCTCTGCTGCTCCTCTTCTGCTGATATTAATTAAATTATTATGTTATAATAAAATGGTACATCCAGAATCTCATACTGCAAGAACAGCACGAGAACGATTAGAAGCAATTAAAAAATTTCTTCCTGTCAAAGACTCATTTAGAAAAAATCTACAAGCGCAGCAAGAAGCAAAAGTTGAGTATGAAGAGGACACTAAAAAACTGTTTAAGCCCGTCACTGCAGCTACTAAGAAAGTTAGAACTGTCATCAAAGAAGATCTTCTTCCGGTATCAAAACAAACTGCAGCGCTGACTGAACAGACAATGGAGATTTTACGAAATCTTCCAACTAATATAGCTGCAGCTCAGCCTCCACGTGTTGATGAGGAAATACGTGAAGGTATTGGAGAACTTCGTACTGAAGTCGCCGATGTGAGAAAAAAACTTGCATCTAAATCCAAACCAGCAGGAGAAAACGTAGAATTAATTGCAAAATTTAACGAAGGAGTTGTTGAGGAAATTAGAAAAACTGAAAGAGAGAGATTACCTGAAGCAATATTAAATAGTATATCTAATAAATCTAGTATTTTAAAACCCCGTTATGAAAAAACAAATGATGATAATTTCATTAAATGGATATATCGCGTATATTACAACAAAAAACAAGCTAGAGGTCCAGAATTTGAAAGACTTAAAGAAGAAGTAAAAAGACTTTATAGAGAGAGATGGGAACAACCAAAACAAGGAGAGTCCTCCCAGTATCAGCTTCCTCCACCTCTGCAACAAATAGAACAACAACAACAATCTTCTTCGCCACAGCAAAGGTTGATGTCGGAAATTAAAAAGGCTAAAGAGTCACTTAAATCACCCTCCTCGAAGAAAATTCCTTCACCTTTACATAAAATTTCTGCACCGAAAATGACATTTACACCGACAGGTTCACCACATGGATTTCGAGAAGGTTCACCCCCGGCCACCACTGAAGTACTTACTCCGGTAATGCAACCACCAGTATTTAAAACACCTCAAGATGAACCTAAAACAGGATCTGGTTTATGTCCTGATAATATCATCAATGACGTGTCACGGTTAGAGGTTCTCATAGGAGGAAAACGTGCCGGAAATAATTCACCAGAAATAACCAATGAAGCAGCTGATATTTGTCGGCGACTATTTCAAGGTGGTATCATGGATATTGGCGTTTACCGAGAACTTATTGATGAGCTCGTTGATGACTAGTTGTTAGATAAATGGTAAATAAAATAAGATGATTGTGCATGATAATCATCGTAAACCCACACAGGTTAGAGCGGTAAACTCACGATTACCAATCTATAGTGTTATTTACGGAAATGGACTTGGTGATGTCATTCGGGGATTATTCACGAGGATAGCTCCAAAAGTAGCACCCGTCGCAAAACAATTATCGATGAAGGCTATTGATATTGTTCGTGATAAAGCTCCTGGTGCAATTGTCAATGTTGCTGGTAAGGCGTTCTCGGCGATCAAAGAAAGACTAGCACGATTATTGCGACGAAAACAACAACCACCGGTGAAACTGGCAAGTACTGAGGTGATGCCCTCAGACGTAAGTAAAATAATAAATCAGGCTGCAAATCAAAAACTAGCGGCGATATCTGAAGAAGCGGAAAAAAATATAACAGCAAATTTAATAGCAGGAAGTGGTCTTCGTCGACGATGATTATCATTTGGAAAAATGGTAACTATAATAAAATGTTCAGGCGCGAATCAGACCCAGCATTTGATATGGAGGCACCTGTCCTTAAGTACGAGTCAGTACGTGATTATCAGTTTTATTCTTATGACGCAAGACAACCAAATCATCCGGGGAGAATCGAATTACAGGTTCATGATACAAGTAGATATTTCTTGCCCGCTGAAGCGTTTATTGAAGTAGAAGGTACACTTGTAACGAATGTTGTAGCTAATACGGCATATGCTGCTAATTTGCGTGTTGGTTTTGTCAACAACGGGATCATGGCGTTGTTTGATAGCGCCACATACATGATTGATGGAAAAAATATTGAATCAATTCAGAAGGATGTTGATGTTGCTACAACAATAATTGGTCTGGCGAGATATTCTGACGACTTTACAAGATCAGCTGGTCCAACGATGATGTTTGCTAAGGATATCACCGACAACGCTGATCATATCAGGTATGCTAAAATACGGACACCAGTAGGTACTGCAGTTGATCCACAACCGGTTGCTGATGGTCCTGAATACGCAGCCAGACCAGCTGCTGCTTTTGGTATTGTAAAAGGTGATAGCGCGACTTTCAACTTAGGATTTGCAACACGCCAAGCAGCGCTGTCAGGAGATAATAGAAATTTTTCGTGTGCAATTCCATTATCTCACATCTTTGGATTTTGCAGAAATGTTAGAAAGGTCATCTTTGGAGCTAAACACACAATTGTGCTCGTAAGAAAAGGTGATGATAATGATGCAATCTGGCGAGGTGCTGGTGTTGCTGATGCTGGTAAAGTAAATATATCAAAACTTTCATTGTGGATGCCAGTAATGACACCATCTATTACTGAGGAACAAAAATTACTATCTTTTATGGATCAAGGCGGCAAATCATTGCTATCATGGTTAACAGTAACCACAGATGCTGCTCAAAGCAATATTAATGGTTTATTTACATGGCATATAGCATCACAACAGGGTGTTTCTGCACCACGACATATTTTTATTGCACTACAAGATAATGCTCGGACGAATAATCAACAACGTTCACATATGATATTTGATAACCTTGGAGTTAATGAAGTTTCCTTGCGAATAAATGGACATCAAGAACCAACAGAAAATATACAACTAAATTTTGATCAAAATCATGTAGCGCGCGCATATCATCGTTTAATGTCATTCATGGGACGTGATCAAAATATAGATACCGGCTTGCAAATATCACAACTAGATTTTACAGGTCTATATCCGATTTATTATTTTTCACTAGAACATCTTGATTTATCCAAACAATCTGTTGTTGATATACACTTTCGAGCTCATGTTACTAACCCGCCAGGTGGTGGTGCTTTCTACAAAGCGATCGCGGTCATACTTAGCGACAAAGCCATGTTACTTGAAGGTGGCAGTGGTCGAATGAGGGTCGTTGATGCACCGGTGGAAAATCTTTAATCGTGTTATTTAGAAAAATATATTTTATATAAAAATGTCGTATAGTCATGTTAATGTTACTCTGACCCCGGGTCAGGTAAAAAAGCTTCAATCAAAAACCGCCAACAAATGCGGAACTAAAATATCACTGAAACGAGATCATATTAGTGGTGGTCCAAACAAATTATCGTTGACAAATAATCAGATTAAACATTTCAATAAAGCCCTAGAATCAAAAACTGGAGTTCAATTCCATCTCTCCCCGAGCGCCATCAAAGACATGGTTAAAACGGGTGGTATATTCCCACTACTTGCGGCCATTCCGGCATTAATAGCTGCAGCTGCTCCAGCCGTAGCAAAAGCGGCCGCGTTAGGTGCTGTTGGAACAGCCGCTGGAATGGCACTAAAGAAAGCAACAGGGCAGGGGTACAAAAAAAAGGGACGCGGTCTAAGATTACCGGGATCTCGTTGGGGGAGAGGCCTAAGGCTTCCAGGGTCATTTCGTTAGACGTTCCAGCATCAAATTTTGATTTACTTGATGCTGCTAAAAAATTAAAAATATCCGCCTTTAGAGGTGTTTTTATGCGAGATCAATTACCGAAACAACCAAACAAACTAGAAACAGGTATTATTAATTTTGACAAACGTTCCGGACCCGGTACTCATTGGGTATCATACGCGGTTGATCCGCGTGGAATTGTTTATTTTGATTCGTACGGGTTAGCTCCACCTGTTGAATTTATCAAGTATGTCGCACCACTCCACGCAACAACTAGAGGTTCCAAAGTTTGGTATTCAACGCTACCCACACAAACAATGACAGATCCGCCAATATGCGGCCGTGAAGTAATTAATGTACTCGATGCTATATCAAAATCATCCAGGCCACCACATAAAGTCGTGCACGATTATACAAGCAACCGATATGTTGCGCGTAAAGCATTTTAAACAACGGATCTTATTATAATGGTTGACATTTACGGAAGATCTTCTACTAGTAAGAAAATAAAATCCGACGTTGATCTGTCAAAGTATGCGACCAAGGATGACCTCGCTGATATTATGAACTTTGCTGGAGTTGATTCAGATGAAGTTGTTATTTTTCAAGATCGATATGGTAAACTAAAAACCAGCAATATCAAATGGAATGATATAGTCCGGCGAGTACTCGGTGCAGTTACAGATAATATTCCCGTGTTTACTGACGGTGGTAGAATCAGAGATTCAAGTGTATCATTAGCAACCATCAGAGATGAAATTGCAAAAAATGTTGCTAATCGCGTGAGAAACACCGGTGACACAATGACAGGTGAACTCAGCATGAACGGAAATAAAATAGTAGTTTTAAGAGATCCAACATCTGACGAAGACGCAGCAACAAAAAAATACGTCGACACCGTAGATAATAAATTATCCACGTTACGGGCTGAGTATGACGTTCACGCAGGAACTTTTGGAAGATTTCGAAGAAATTTTCAAAAAACCGATGATACCATAGATAAATTCTTCGGTACTCCACGCGCCATTGACATGAAACTCGTTGATATCAAAACTGACCTAGACACGATCAAACAAACACAGCAAGACGTCGTAGCGGGAATTCCTGAGATTGTCAGTAAAACCAATTTGATTAAAATTCCAGCTGCAATAACTCCCGGGCATATCACAAACATCGTATGCACGGTATCATCGGGATTTGCAACATGGTCGCAGCAAAATAATACTATCAAATATACCGCAACAGTCACTGGCGTGTACAGGCTGTCTGTGTTTTCCGCCGCTAAGTTTGAAATATTTACAACGTTTCCATGGCGTCATTCCACCGACAGGTTTTCCGGGATTGTATCTGTTGTATTAAATAGCGGAACCGAAGAAATATTTATTCTGGAAGCAGCTGATAAGAAATTAACCGCAACATCCTTCTGGTGGTGTTTGGAATTTGTAGCTGAAACACCTCAATTGGTTACGGCATAAAAATATATATGGACGGTGCGCAATACAGATACAATCAAGCGCGTGAATGGCAGGCTGCGCTAAAAGATCAAGTTGATCAATATACAGTAAAAGTAAAAAAATATCGACGACGATTGGTTATCGTTGATGTGATTGTTTATTCAGTATCCGCTGTTGTTGCTGGAACCGGTGTAATATTATCAGCGTTGACAACGATGGCACCAGTAGCTGTAACTATCTGTATTTCAGCAGCAACAACTATTGCAGGTGTGCTTGGTATCATCACAAAAAAAATATGTACTTGTACGAACGAAAAATTATCCGATTACAAAATAAAATTACATACAGCGACGGTAGCATACTCGAAATTATCCTCGTTGTTATCAGCGAGTCTCAGTGATGGAATTATATCTGATTTCGAATTTTCAATGATGACCAAAATATACGATGAAGGTATTAAAGATACAAGTATCAATAATGACAGAATTACTCCAGCAGATCGTGACCAACACAACTCCGCCAAAGATAACGATGATCTCGGTAAGTTCAACTAATCCTGAATTTAGTGTTAATTTTCCTATTGCAATTCCAGTAAAAGAAATAGCACTAGCACAATTACGAGTATATTACAGCTGGCCAAATATCAGATCAAAATCATTTAATGGTACACCAGCAAATAATTCGCTCGTATTTACTAACAAGAACAAATCCGATGGAACACCTGACTGGGTTGTTGTTGGAATACCAACCGGCAGTTACCAGATTGAAGAGATCGGTGAGGAATTTGCGCGTAGAATAAAATCAATAACGGGAAAGGAATCAAAAATATCAATAAACGTTCATGAGCCGACGTTGTCCTCGACGGTTGAAATAAACTCGCCTGATTATGCCGTTGATATTTATCAATCTTCAATCAGATCCGTGCTAGGATGGCCTGAAATATCACCACCGATAACACCGATACCACCAGAACCGAAAAAGTCTGATTATGTCACGGATAGACAATTTTATCATCAAATTTATCCATCATACGAGGTGTTACTAAGTATTTTAAAAAGTAAATCGATGCTTGGCGAGTTTTACTTTCGCGAAGATGTTGAGTCATGGTCTTTTATAAATCATGGGGAGTGGCAATATGCTGTGAGGTTTGATCGGAGTGATATTATTGCATATTTTCAGGAAATCAATCAAGAGTGTAAAAAACAACTAGATCAACTAAATCAATATTTTAACGAACATATTTTTGACATATCAGCGTCATCGCGTGAAAAAATCATCACGCGTGTGGAAAGATTAAATCAGCTTATATCAGACATGGAATATTTTAATAACCGAATAGTTCAGGCGATGGTTAGACTTTTACAATCACATAAAAATTCTGATGCAAAGGCGTGGTTAGAAAAATATAAAATAACAGAAGCCGATGTACCAAATTATAAATTTCCCGGGTATAGTGTAACCGAGTTAAGAAAATCTTTCAGTGATGTCATTGATGAGTTTTTTCCTAAAATACTCGATGCATGGAGAAAATTAATTCCGCCTTCAACTGTTCTCAGATATGATAATGATCCACATGGCGGCGGAAGACACGTATCCCCGCGGATCGTTAATATAACACCGACGGTCGCGGTCAATCTGGTTTGTGACGTAATCGATGGCAGCTATCAAATAGATCTCGGAAGATCAAATCAGGCTCAACAAGGATACATCCTGTACACGTTCACACCACAGGTTCCCCCTGGAAATTTAATCGTGCAAGAACCAACTAATCCCGTGTATTTGCGGTGTCACAATAATATGTTAACGCGAATCAATTTTAAACTCACAGACCACCTTAATCGCTTAATTGACATACGTGAAGAAGAGCTTGTAATAAATCTGTATGTAAAGTCGTAAAGACTTTTGTCTTAAGGATTTCTGTCTAAGGACTTTTGTCGTAGATCTTCAGAATCAAATTCGATCAACTTAAAAAAATATTTTATTATTACTAGCACAAATTTGTGTTTGGTACAAATTAATCGGCCCAGGCAACTAAAAAAGCTAGTCGATGAAAGTAAAATTAAAATTTCTATCACAAAAAAAATAATATTTATTAATTTTCCTGATTTTTACTGAAATTGTACAAATTACTTGATTTTGACTACCAACTACCCCCTCAGAAACATAAAAATGCACGAACTACTTGATTTTGACTACCAACTACCCCGTCAGAAACATAAAAATGCACGAACTACTTGATTTTGACTACCAACTACCCCGTCAAAATCAAGAAAGTTCTAACCTTGTCAAATTGTTCCTAATAAATTTTATTTATTATAAATTAATTTTATTTATTAATAATATTATTTTTACTGAGATTTTTATTTTTTTTTACTAAAATACAACGAAATTGCTCAATTTTCCTGATTTTGACTACCAACTACCCCGTCAGAAATCAAGTAGTTCGTGCATTTTTCTTTGATTTTGACTACCAACTACCCCGTCAGAATCAAGTAATTTGTGCATTTTTCTTGATTTTAGTAAAAAAAAATAAATTAATTCAGTAAAAATAATATTATTAATAAATAAAATTTATAATAAATAAAATTTATTAGGAACAAATTTGACAAGGTTAGAACTTTCTTGATTTTGACTATCAATACACGTGGTCAGCGTTGACTTGGACCCCAGTTACCAAAACTTTCATTTTCATTATCACCAGTAACGAAGTTACCTTGGATCGTTTCACCAACGAAGTTACCTTGGATCGTTTCACCAACGAAGTTACCTTGGATCGTTTCACCAGTAACGGGGTTACTCTCTGACATAATTTTTCTTAATAGTCTTATGCGAGTACTAATCGTTTTCTTTGCCTCATACTCGTGGGATAATAACGACTTAATTCTTTCTACGGCGGTAGAAAGAGGAACGAACTCCTTCACATGATCATCTTCTACGGTAGCTAGCGACTGAAACATTGCCGATTGAATCCGTTTCATGAGCCTGTATTCAGATGATAGTGTGTGTGTCCCCATGGTTTTACGTTCTTGTAAAATCTCAAAGTCAGAAACTATTTTTTCAGGATTAAGTTCATCAGATATATTAATTCCATCTTTTTTTAATTTTTTAATAGCGACAATTACATCATTGATATTTTCATGGTTCATTATATAATATATAAATCTTTAAAATAAAAAAAATATCCCTAGAACACCTATCGAGTGTATTAGCGAGTTCGTCGGGATGTTTCAGGGACAGCACAGCCAAGAACTCGTAGCTTGCCACCGCAATCTACCAAGTTCATTAGGCAAATATTCCCTCTACGAGAGCCCCTAACCCGCCAAACAACGGTCTAGAGGCCCAAGAGGGGGGACGGCACAACCCTCATAAACTCGTAGCTTGCCACCGCAATCTACCAAGTTTAGAGGATATACATATAACATATAACTAACTAAGGACAGCACAGTCCTCATTAAACTCGTAGCTTGCCACCGCAATCTACCAAGCTTAGAGGATATACATATAACATATATACAATGAATGAAGAGCCCCTATCGAGTGTATTAGCGAGCTCAGATTATGAATGAAACGGCACTAACTAAGGACAGCACAAGGACAGCACAGTCATCATTAAACTCGTAGCTTGCCACCGCAATCTACCAAGTTTAGAGGATATACATATAACATATATACAATGAAATGGTTATATACAATGAATGAAGAGAGCCCCTATCGAGTGTATTAGCGAGCTCAGATTATGAATGAAACGGTACTAACTAAGGACAGTACAAACATATACGCTCAGCAAAATCACACCCACAATAATTAATCCAGTGGGTGATACGAAAATATGTATCAACAACCAGTCAATATTGTGGTTGTGAATTTGCTGAGCGGAGGGGTTCTTGCGGTTCCCCCCACTATTATAAAAATCGCAATTATGCGCACCACCGACAAATTGTCAGCCATGGGGGTTTGATCCTGGACCGCGAGCGCCACAGTCCAATACCATACTGATCGAGCTATCAAACATTGTTACGAACATATGTTTCGGAAGTTAATATATAGCTAGCTATATAGCTAAAGAACCAATATTTACACTAAACAGCGGTTTCTGAATAATAACGGTTTCTGTATTTGTAGCGGTTTCTGTATTTGTAGCGGTTTCTGTATTTATAACAGTTTCTGAATAATAGTTTCTGTATTTATAACAGTTTCTGTATTTGTAGCTGGTTTCCTAAGAGCAGACCGAAAATCAATAATAACAGTGGCATTAATGCACCAGTCAAAGAACTTTCCAGAATTGTAAGTTCAGTGAACACACAACTGCAGGTCAATTACAATGAGTAACGGTTTCTGTTTCACACACAGCTTCCTACGGATCAATAATATTATCATGTGTTGTATGATGGGAAAATATTTAAAAACCATAAATAATACTTATGAGTCTAATGAGTTAGGTTCGTCGGCACTATACGATGTAATTAGTTAAACTGACTAATTACGATCATAAAAAACCAACCATCTACGAAGAAAACTATATATTACAAAGTAATCTCCCCTTAAATCAAAAATTCAGTAGTGTATGGAGGACCTACTGTGACATAAATTAAAACAAATTAATTCAATGTGGTGATGATAGTTAATAATGTGGTGATGATAGTTATTGATACTGAAAGATGATTTTCTGCTTATATTTTTTCGAGAGAGCAGATCTGGTTATATTATCTGCTACATTTTGTACTGAACGCGAGTTAATATCAAAATATGTCGCAGCCGCGTTCATAGACTGAAACATAATTACTTTACCGGTTTCTATGTTTGTAGAAATTACCGCCCTCTTTCCGATTGTCTTACATCTTCCTGTATTACCACATGCAGAGTTCACGCTTCGAGTTGTCACTCGAAGGTTGGATAAATTATTGTTTTGAGGATTTCCATCAATATGATCAATAACAAGACCGTCATTGATCAAACCCTTGTGACACTCGTATGTAAATCTATGACATAGATATCTTCTCTTTCCAACTGTAAATCTAAGATAGCCAGTATTAGAAACATTACCAACTTGTCTCTTCAACTTGCGGTGCCTGATGATACCATTAATATTTGATTCATAGTTTGTTATGACAGGATGTGGGACAAATATATTTTGCTCCATTATAATAATATTATATGTTTAAATCATTGTTTGTCTGAAATCTTGATATATAATCCTTCACGGATTTTATAGCGTTTTCACCGCTATTATTTTTTTTGTCATAATATCTTTTAAGCTCTCTGAACCGTTTCCCGCCACACTTTCCACATAATTCTGTCTTTCCTCGCACTCCAATACCACACCGTAGACATGGTATTGGTCCTAGACTTCCTCGTCGTATGTTTTGTGAGTGCATCCAACAAAATTCCTTTCTACAGGATTTGTTGCATCGATTTACTGAGCCGATCATCAACCATCTACATTGGGACATTGTATATATCTATATATAATTTTCTTTATTTAAATATTTGTTTTAATTATATGAACGAGTTTGAGAGATTATCCCAAACTAGGCCTGTTAAGTATAAATTCAACCTTGACAGATTATCTTCTGACTTGCCAGTACGAGATCTGGTTGATCCGAAAAATAAAAGTTTGATCTCGAAAATTCATGACGCTAAGAAAGAATTTTACACGGATGGTGCATCTCATACATGGTCAACGTTCAAGATTATACGCCCTGACTCCGTCAAGGACACTGTCACGGACGCCACAATGAACGACAAGCGAGCGGCAACTATCATTAACTACATCGCTGAATACGAGGGCAATCAAAAATATTTCTTCAGAGTAAAATTTATTGTATTAACAGAAACAGATAGTTGGATTATCCGTGACAAGTATGATCCTGTCCTTGGCAATAATAAAACTATCATATTAAGTAAAAATTCCAGACCGGGTCTATTGACTGGTATTGATAAACCGTATTATGAGCGAGCGTATCCTGTAACAGCAGTTATTTATGGAATTTATGAGATAAATAAAAAACCCAACGTTGATAAACTAGCGCCGATGAAATTTTCAAGGTTAAATTGTGTAGCTGAACGAGTAATAGAACACTTTACAAACGCGATGCGTGGAAATGGATTAACTGATTTAAGGCGTGAAAAAATAAACTCGTGGGCTGATTCAGTTAAGGATACTGGTGCTACAATAAAAGATGTTGCTGAGTTAGGAAAAATATTAAAATTTCCAATAACCGTAGCAACAATAACGGGAGAAGTACTGTACCAGTCGAAATATAAATCGAAGGGAGCTCCAATAAATATTATCGATCATAACGCGCACGCATGGACTAACGCAGTAACAATATTTCCACGTGATCGAACTGTTAGATTTTACCCCACAGATATGGCTGTGGCAGATATGTTTGATTTTATCAACGAAATAAGTAAAACCGATCCTGTATCGGTATGGTTATTTAAAAGTAATGAAGAAGGTGAATTTGATCAGTTTGTCAAACCAAACGGTGAAATATATCGCACAGAATTCCTCCATGACGAGATGAAAAATCTTGCGACGTTTTTACAGTGCAAGCACGCGGAAAATACTGACAAATTACTAACTAATTGTTTTACCGTTCCATCTGTTGCGGCTCATTTCGCCAGAGAACGAAATTCATGGAAACCAACACGATTTGATTTACTCGAGGACGTACGCGCAAGTTGCGTCGAATATGGACATGGCGGATTATGGAATACCAAATACAATTACAATGATGTTATTTCGGTTGATATGGTTGCATGTTATCCAGGAAGTTTTCTGGGATACGGAGATTGTTCTACGTACTTTGAAAGATTTGGTCACCCAACAAACGAGATGACGCGAGTGGCAATTAATGGACCATTACCTGATTTTGATCTGACTGGATTCGCCTGTATTGAGTCGTTCGAGTTTAACGAAAATCTTCACAAGATTTGTTATGTTTGGTTTGGCAGACATTTTTGTGAAAAACGTTGGGCACCTATAGTTTTGTTGCGATATATGCTAGATTGTGCGATACTGACATCGTTGGTGGTCAGTGAGGCAATTATATCATATCATGCACAGACCAAAGTTTGGTTGCCCATGTCAGATTCTGAAGTTATCAGCGAGTTTAAGGATGATATTCCTAATAGACTCAAAACCGCAAAAGATCTCGGTAGAAAAATTATAGGTAAATTTACTCAAGGTGGTGCATATGATTATAAAAGACATCACGCACGATTAATTCTAGATGATGCCGAGTACGATTTTATAATCGCTGATACAACGGCGAAAAATACATTTGTAAATCGAGAGAGTGTTTATTTATCCGACGGAACAAAATTAGGTACGATCGTTAGTTACATAAATGACGTATCCCCGCAATATACTCATCTAAGATCTTCCATGTTGGCTTATGTTTCTATAAATTTATTATCGATGATTAATAGATTTCCTGAGGCCGCAGTCAGAGTCGCAACGGACTCGTTTTATATTTCAAGTAAATATTTAGAACCTGTTATGAAATTTACAAGTAATGATGAACGATGGGGTTCGTGGAGAATAAAAAAGGAACTATTACACAATTATGTAGAATCAGCAGATGTTCCAGTGAGAGATGTTTATCGTGAGGGTAATAAAATATCAGAAATGTCGAAGGCACCATCGTTGAGTGATCCAATAACCAGATATAAGACAGTATATCTCAATGGACCTGGTGGATGCGGCAAAACAACTCGAACGATTAATGTTTTTAGAAATTCCGATATAATCGTGCTGACACCCACACATAGACTTGCACGTGAGATGAAACAGCGGCAAATACAATCGTGTACGTATCATAGTTTCTTCCGATGGCGCGGGGATACATGGACTCCTGAACGGATGGGAGAAAAATATATACCTAAAATAATTATTTGGGATGAGATATGCACGGTCTCATTGGATACATTAAAAATGTTTCTTGATTGGTTGTTGACGAAAAATACCGCCATAATAATGTGTGGCGATCATGGTCAACCTCCGCCTTTTGTTGGACCATCTCCACATGATTGGTTAAAAAATTTCGTTGATTATTACGAAGAAATAGATGATGATCATAGAGCTCTTGATGCAAATTTGAAGGAGTTTAAAAAATTAATCAGATTACAATCAAACAAAATTCAGTGTGAAATATTACGTGGAGTGATCTCAGAGACATCAATGAGTGATTTTTTGAACTCATGGAGACCCACCGATTTGATCGTAGCAAGTAGAAAAATAATCAGAGACGCTTTACAGCAGCAGTTATTTCAGCTGCATAAAGAACAATATTCAGAACTACCCGTACCGTTGTGTTATAGACCATCAGATACACGAAAACAGAATATTAATGTTGATATTCCAGGACCCTTGACAGAGTCAAGGAAACAGAATCTCGTATTAAATGATATTGTCGCCGTTGATATCAGTGTGGTCGAAGATGCATTACGCGCTGACAAATCTCCATGGGTGTTGGGATACGCTATGACGATCCACTCGTCACAGGGATTAACTATTTCTGATACACGAGTCTGGATTATAGACGATCGTATCGAGTGGTCAAATTTAGTTTATTTAGCGGTATCGAGGGTCAGAAATATATCTCAATTACGTAGAATCATAATTCCTGAAATCGTTGATAAATTTAACATCATCGATGATGATATAATAAGAAAAAAATTAATCGGATACAAACAATCTGATAAAAAAAATAAACGTGACTTTGATCTTGATGTTGAATTTATTATTGAGTTAAAACAGCAGCAGAACAATCACTGCACCAGTTGTAATTGTATAATGTTATGGCGATATTCAAGTAATGATTCAAGACAATTTACCGTAGATAGAAAAGATAATAGTCGCGGTCATACACGAGAAAATACCATGCTGACCTGTCTGGAGTGTAATCGACGTCGGGGTGCAGGCACCCTTGGCGCTAGTTAAGTGATCGAAATCACCGAAGTGATCGCGGCGGTAGTTGTGTATCCGCGGGAATTATTTGTAGTTGTTCACGTGTAAATCCACGTTGAGGAGCAGCAGAATCTAATCTGTAGATTGCAGGTCTGGAAACGCCTACATTTCTTCCAGTGGATCTTGTCACGGTAGATATTTTGTGTGTGGTAACACTCCAAATAGGATCAGTTGCTCTCGCGCTACCACCTTCAAGTTCACCAGGCTCATATAAATATCTGACTGTAACATCACCTAATATTTTTTGTTTTCCAGCATCTTTCCGTTGTGTTGGTATATTTTTTTTTGTGACCGCGCTAATGGGTTTCATGTTGGTTGTTCGTGTAATCTCATTATTTAATGCAGCTATCACGTTTGGTAATCTTGCAACCCATTCACGAGATCTTTTATCCTGAATAAATTCCCTCGCGTATTGATATCCAAATAACCGTTCAGCAAGTGTTCGATTAAATCGCTCAACAATTGCCTGATCACGGTGAATTGCAGTATGACCTCGTCGTATTTTGGTATTATGTTGTTTCATCAACGATGATACTGGACCAAGAAATTCCTTACCAGGATCAACCTGTAGTAGCTGCGGCCATCGCAGACCACCTCGTGGTCCGAGTCCTCGTTGATAAATTCGTTCAAACGCATCGGCTACTTCAGATGATGTTTTCGCTGATAGCGGCTCTGCTTCTTTATATCTACTTGCAACATCAACTACGGTTAGCGCGTATTTGTGCGTTTTTCCACGCACAGTATCATGCGGTAAAAACAGAATATCAGCTTGATGAACTTCATTAGGAACACTGACATCGAAATACGAGTACTGAATTTGTTTAGGACGTGGTAGATAAATTTGCCATATTGCTTGTTTAGATAACCACGTTTTAGCAGTAGAATGTTTAACCGATGCTGCATCAGCGAGTTTACCAATTGCTGCTTTGCCTCTCCAGTATCCTCTCGGTGAATAATAAATTGATTCCATTATTAATTACCAGCCCCAATCGCTAATTTACCTTTCATCGAGGATCTTACTAACCAATTAGCTAATGATTCTCTAATATTTTTATTTTTTATAGAATTTAATGAATGAATTAATTTTACATCTGCAATATGCCTATCTTGTAGATTTTTACTTTTATAAGCTACATCATGAGCATGACAAGCTCGATCAATAGCATTTATTGGTTCCTCGCCTGGTTTTGGTTGATCTTGATTATCGAGCCTGATATCGAGTCGAGTACCAGGACCGCAATAATTATATCCTGGTAGATGTTTTTCTCCGCTGTATTTAGCCCATGGAGCACCTGGAAACTTTGACATCAAATTAGCAATATCACCACCACGCTTATTAGGTAAAAACGAAAATTTCTTTCTACAGCATACAGAACATTTTCCACCGTACGCTATTTTTTTATTTTTTGTTGTAACTGTAGCTAAATCAATAGTTGGAGTTTTAACTTTACAGCGTAAACAATATAAATTCATGTTATAATATATATGGATATAATTGATTTCTCAGCAACTCGGCAGCGAGAGCCAGTTAAGCATCATCCTGCGCTACCGAACTCCATCAGAATGATTATCATAGGACCATCTGGATCGGGTAAGACGCAATTATTACTTAATCTGATAATGAGATGGTTGAAATGGGATAAGTTGTATTTAGTAGCACCATCCGTTGATGATCAACGATGTTATGATGTACTTAAAGATTTCAATGAAAACGCGCGATTACTGGATGAGGATAATGATGTTATAGAGTTTATAACCGATATTGATGAAGCACCATCCGTAGATTCCATAGACGGATTATTAATAATTTAGTTGTATACGACGATGTGATGCTAGATAAACAATCAAATCCAGCCAGAATATTTTCCCGAGGGAGACATAAAAATACAGACGTGATCTATGTTACTCAACGATATACACAAATACCAAAAGTGATCAGAGACAACTGCAACATTTTAGTTGTGTTTAATGGCGTAGACATACACACGTTGCGAAATATTCATCAAACTTGGTGTGGTGGTGACATGGATATAATTAAATTCAAAAATTTCTTCTCACGAGCGCAAGCTACCCCACATGGATTTATAACAATAAATTTACATGATCCAAGAACAAGATATCGTGTGGGTATTGATAAAATATTTGGGTAACAGGGGTGATGATAAAATTAAATTTAATTAAATAGATATCATTAATATAATGAACAACTGTGCGTGGCTGCGTCAAGGAACAACAGATAAATGCAACAAAAGGTGCCGTGGAGAATATTGCAAGAAACATAATTATCTTATAAAGAAAAATCCTCATGCTGGTCCACGAAGATGTGTTGGATGTAACAACGGCGTTAGAGGATTATATCAGATTTGCAAAAATTGCGGTGGAGATCGATATCGAAGTTTGATGATATATTATAAACACAGAAAAAACATAAATCCAAAAATAGAAAAACCACCATCAGAACTTGAATATTACTTGAAACATAGAACAAATTCCGAAGATTCAGATGAAGATGAAACAGATGAGGAAAAACGACAGCGAGAACGTGTTGAAAAATATTCATCAAACTTGGTATGGTGGTAAATTAATAGCAGCAGAGAGGGTACCTACCAACGTTGGTCGTCAAAAAGGTAAACAAGAAATAAATAAACACGTAGAGTACTTTATTTTTTCAGCTACTATTTCAAACTGAGGTTTTATTAGCACAATCGGTAATTGCAAAAATAAACATCTCAAGGAAAGTTCATTTGTAAAATCTGGACCTTTCTACGAGATGATTTATTTGTTTGTTTTATTTATTTTTGTCGGAATTCTATGGTCTGTTCACCCTCTCTGCTGCTTGGTGTGACTGCAGTGGCAGTATTTACAGTAGGAAACCGGTAAATTACACAATGGAACCAACAAGAAGAGACTCGGCAGATACCGCTTATGTAGCCATGGTGGCGAATGTGATGACTGAAGTAAGGTGGCGTAGTTAAAGTAGTTCCATGTGTTAGGGGATAGTTGCGTAGTTTCTACGGCGTGAACTGCTGACGGTACGGAAAGTTGATGAGATGGCAATGCTTGGTAAAGGCAAGCGCTTTAGACCACTCGTCTACCATACAGGGGCTTATATCGTTGCTTACAATTTAACTATCAGCCATATATGTATGTGCTTATTATATTAGTACATGTATAACAGGTAAATTGTAAGAAACAATACGAGTCCCCGTGGGCCACCCGGGGCACCACATCGTGTGTTAAACAGGTAAAAACGATAATTTGGTAAGACGGGAAATTAACATTAGGCCGCCATGTAATGCATTATGGGTATAACGGTCCCAATTATGCAACCCTATGTGGGCGGAGTTTAATGCGTGGGTGACAATGTATTCAGAAATAAATAAGAGAACTAGTTGTGATTGGGGCATTATGTAAGAGTTTTAGTTTTTGTCAGGCTTAAAAAGGTTGAGTTTCTTAGCAACATATGATATTATTTTACCTCATATCTAGATCATATTTTGCATTCTTAAAAAATATGATACACATCACTGAAAATGCATGTTGTTTGGATAACTCTTACCCTTATTTAGTTGCAACATAGTTATCTCTCTTAAAAGCAACGGAGCATCTGGCTGTGTCCTTGTCAAATTGACAATCTAACATTGTTCTCTATGACAGTGTGTGACGTGAATGCTGAAGTAGTTTGAAAGTATATTTATTTCACCAAAGGTTTTCATTAAAGTCTATGGAAAAACAATTGGCACCATGATATCTATATGGTTTAGGTTTACCATCGTTAGTATCATTAGAAATGGTGGCAGTGTAGTATGTTATGTCTATTTGGGTGGAAATAGGTGGTTACTAATACAAATGAAGATTCACCAGTGTGATTTGAGGTTGGTTTTTGTTTTTCTTTTACAAAAAAATTCAGCCAGTAAACAATGTGCGTTGACTGGGGTACTCTGGTTGTTATTAGAACCTTAACATTGGTGCCATATATTTTGGTTTGAAATACAGCACTCTAGACCAAACCTGTCACTTTGGAATGAAACGGAAATCCTTTGTTAAACAGGTTACAAAGACTGTACAGCCAAACGGGAATTCAGCGTTAGGCCGCCGTGTTGAAATTTATAGGCTCAAGATGTAATGTCTAAAAGTTGTTGCAAAGGTTTCATTTGATGACTCTGTCCTGTTAGAAATGTAATATATATTGTGTTGGTTTTGGCGGGAATATGCAGAATCTAACAGAGATCGGAGATTTTCACACATATACAACATGTTCTACGTAGGTGGTTCGAGGTGGTGTTTTATTGTCGGTCAGTATAAAGTCAGGTTACAGAAGGTCAGTATTACTTGACTTCATTATCAGGCAGAATTTGAGGATCGGTATTACTTTGCTTCATTGTCAGGCAGAATTTGAGACGTGCGCGAAATTTGGTTCTAAAGTATTTGTTACAATTATGTCTGCTCTACAATGACTTGACAGTAGTAAAGTGGGATACCCTAGCCTCAATGGGAATTAGCATTACAGGACCCCCTGGGACACTCTAGCCTCAATGGAAATTTAACATGGAGAAAAATCGTGGGACACTCTAGCCTCAAGGGAAATTTAACATGGAGAAAAAATAGTGGGACAATCTAGCCTCAAGGGGAATTGAACATGGGAAAAAATCTTGGGTCACTCTAGCCTCAAGGGGAATTGAACATGGTTTTTTTTTTTTTTTTAAAAATTTTAAATTTAAATTTAAATTTAAATTTAAAAAAGGGGTAGGCAATTGAAAAGTCATTCTCTTTTCGAGAAATATGGCTGGCCCTGAAAAGGGCCTTTGGGTTTATGTTAATGTATCCATTAACATAAAGGGCACCGCATTGGTCTTCTTCTTGTCCTTAGACTGCGTCTCAATGTTGGTCCGTAAATCAGCACTCTTTTGAGGCATCCTTGTCTTTCAACGTAGATCCTACGTATCCACAGGCTGGGGTTTGTCCTGTGGACAACGGTCCACTTGGATCGGACATACATGGGTATGTCCGTCCGGAACATCATGGAAGACACAAGCGTAGAAGATTGCACATCGGTCCACATCTTGAAGCGACGAGAACAGGTGAATCAATGCACTGAACTGCGCTTATTTATAGGTAGAGGTAGGATTGAAACGGATTGAGTTCATTCACCAATCCTAACACGCGTTACAAAATTTAGTCAGCCCGCATCCAATTCGAAGAGAGCAGTCTGTGACGTCACGTAGTCTATATAGATTCGCTAGCGCTTGTGTGCAGTCAATCTATGCAACAGTGATTCAACATGACGGAAACTCAGAAAACGATCCATTGGGGTGCACCAACAGGGGAGACTGCCCAAGGGAACCCGGACTTACTTTCAGAAGAGGTGAATTGGGATTTTGTGGATTTTCTCTCCTCGCAAGAATTTGTTCCGGAACCTTCGTTACCTTCTTCATTACCGCAAGTGGAGAATTTTAGACAGAGACAGAAAGAAGAATTGGAGAAATTTATACAACGACAAAAGGAAGCGGAACAAGCTTTTCTCCTACAGCAACAGCAGCAAGAAGAAGAGGTAAGAAAAAAACAACAGCAACAACAGCAAGAAGAAGTAGCAGCAAAGAAACAAGAGGGTGAAAATCAAACGGTCACGGTCCTGTTGGACATTTTAGCGGAGTTAAGAAGTCTGAAACAAATGTATCAGACTTCTTTATTACGACCGAAGAGAATACGACCTTCCCGAGCTAAACACGTCAACCCTGTGACTAAGCCTACCGTACCACCCTTAGTGATTTCAACCCAATCATCATCAACATTACGCAGTCCAGAAGTAGGCCTTGGCCGTGGCAAAGGCTTAAGGCAGCTAAAGTTGATTGTTTAAACTCACCCCTACACCGAAATAAAAAGGCCCTTTTCAGGGCCACCCACATTTCTCGAAAAGAGATAGCCCTTCAATTTTGCAAGTAACTCAAAAAAAAAAATAACCCACCCATTTTACCCTTATAGTACGTGTCTTTTTTGTATGAGTGCGTGAGTGTACGTTCTTATTTTAAAATCAAAACTCAAAGACACTTACCTTATATCATTAATTTATTCTTTTATCCATTGTTACAATACAATTCACAATTCACAACAGAACACTTTAATTAAAAGTTCATTAACTTCTTCTGTTTCCTTGTTTAGTCTCTCTGTTTTTTGAATTTTTTCACCGTCACACTCTTTTCCTCTTCTTCCTCCTCCTCGCTCTCTTCCCTTCTTCTTTTTTTCTCCTGTTTCTTTTTCTTCACCTGTCTTCTTTCTTCCTCAGAAGAATCCCTCTCTTCCTCTGAAGAATCCCTCTCTTCTTCTGAAGAATTCCTCTTTTCTTCTGATTCCTCTTGTTTCTTTTTTGGGCAATCTGGAGACCAATGTCCTTTTTCTTTACAATAATAACAGGTATCTTGACTTTTGTCTTTCTTAGTCCCTGTTTTCTTTCTTTTTTGACGGTCTGGACACTCTGAAGACCAATGCCCTTTCTTCTGACAGATATAGCAAGTATCTTGACTTTTATCTCGAAAGGAAGGAGAGTAGTCCGTCGGCTGGTCTGAAGAGAATTTTCTAATGACCCCTCGCAAAGCTCTGACGAAACGTTCGATTTGGTTAGTCTCTTCCATCGTTGTGCTCGGCTTGAGAGTGAAATGAATAGTGAAAAGGACAAGACACACACCCTTTTTATATACGCTGGTCTGCCATGACTATAAATTAGTCTATGGTGTTTAAACTTGAGTCATTTGACGTTTTGCACTCAAGATGAAACGATCCTATTCATTCGAGAAGAAAGAAGAAGAAAGTAAGAGGCAGAAACGTGATCTATCGCCTCGAACCAGGGCTGAAATCTTGGCACAAATTCATACCAGTGATTTTGAAGAGTACATGAGTGAACCGGAATTTGAAACCTCTAAACCAAGTTCACCACCCTTAGTCAACCCTGAAAAGTACTATTCCATTCGAGAGACGGAAAAGCGCTCCTCTAGAAAATTTAGAACCACGGCTTACACCTACACGGTGAAGTTTAAAGATTTCAAGTCCGACGTACCATTGGAGAAAGCAGAAGGGTTTATCACTGGGGTGTGGGATTCTTTGCTCACTGCACTCAAGCGACAATGTCAACCCAAAGAAGACGATCGCTTGACACTATCCATAGATCACGACGGTTTGAAATCCCCTGTTTGGATCGAGTTTAGCAGACCCGCAGAACTGACCCCTTCCAAAGTCATGGACAAGATACAACAGGTGCAACAATCCAATGACAAGTTTGACATCACCGATGGTAAAGCCACACTGAAAATGGCTCACGTCTCTCTTCCTCAAGGGACTGGACGCAAAAAGATGTTATTGGTGGACGACCTTCGCAACACCAAAACAAGTCTCGTCCGAATTAACAACCCTCAAGACCAGATGTGTTTAGCTCGAGCCATCGTGGTGGGACGAACCTATGCCAACAAGAACGACACGACAGAATGGAAAAGAGCCTGGAAAACTATTTGACAATCGGACCGAGCCAAACAACGAAACGAAGCAGAACTCCTGTTGCAACAAGCTGGTCTGTCCAAAGACACACCCTGTGGCATTCACGAGATGCAGAAATTGCAAGATGCCCTAGCTCCACGCTACACCTTGAAAGTGCACCCTCAAGAAATGCGTGGGTCTCTGTTGTTTCGAGGGCAAGATTTTAAGGACGGAAAATACATTCACCTTTATCATCACGATGACCATTTTGATACCATTACCAGTATCACTGCATTCCTGCGATACGGTTATTATTGTGAGAAATGTGATTATGGTTATAACAATCGAGAGCAACACAAGTCTTGTGGATCGAAATGCCGAGGATGTTTGGCCTCTCCACCCTGTCTGAGCGAAGAACCAGTGCCTTGTTCAACTTGTTTGCGCACGTTTGTCAGCCCTACCTGTTACCAACAACATCTGAAGACGCAAGGTTCACAGCAGAAATGTGCTTGTCAACTGCTGCGATTGTGCCCTACGTGTGGACAAGGCCTACGTACCAATAATGTCAAGGCACACGTATGTCGAGGAAAGAAAAAATGTCACATTTGTCACCACATCGTGGACTTGGAACACCAATGCTACGTGCAAAAATACCAATCTCCACCAGAGAAAGAGGACGGTCACAAGAAGAAAGGCAATTTCATCTTTTTCGATTTCGAATGCATGCAAGAGACTGGCATTCACATTCCTAATTTCTGCGTGGCTCATCGAGCGTGCGAGAAGTGCATTCAAGAACCTATCTTCAGTCATTGCCCTCACTGCAGCAAAATTCCCGTAGGGCGTGAAAAAAATCTTTCGAGGACCGAACACGTTAGCCGATTTTGCCCAATGGGTCTTAGACCCCATCGACAAGACGTGGAGCCAAGAGGACATCGAACGTTACGGAGATTGTCATCGTCATGCCACAGTGATGGCTCACAATTTCTCCGGATACGATGGACAGTTTCTTTTGAGATACTATACGGAACAAGGCACCGAACGTCCTAAAGTCACTTTGAACGGAGCCAAAATCATTTTCATGCAAGTGGGACAAGTGCAGTTTAAAGATTCGATGAGCTATTTGGCCATGCCTTTGAGTCGAATGCCTAAAACGTTTGGAATGACAGAAATGGCTAAAGGGTACTTTCCACACTTTTTCAATACGGAAGCCAATCAACACGCCGTTCTACCCCATTTACCTGAGGCTCACTATTACGACCCCGACAACATGCGTACCGAACAACGAGAAGCTTTCTACGCTTGGTACCAGGCTCACGCCTCTGACCCCTTCGACTTTCAGGAAGAAATGTTAAAGTATTGTCATTCCGACGTGGACATTTTACGGCGTTGCTGTGGAAAATTTCGAGAACTGTTCATGGAACACGGAGGGGTCGATCCTTTGAAAGAAGCTTGCACCATTGCCAAAGCGTGTTCCTTAGTGTACCGCCAACGATTCATGCCTGAAAACATCGTGGCTGTCATCAGTCCTCAAACGACCAACTATGTCAAGCGTCAATACTCGGTCAAAGCCCTACGTTGGTTACATTACTTGTGCGACAAGGAAGATAAATGGATTCAGCATGCCCGCAACGGAGGAGGCGAAAAGACCATTGGAACGTATTCGGTCGATGGCTGGGACTTAGAAAACCCCAAGATCGTGTACGAGTTTAACGGTTGCTTATTTCACGGATGTCCCGTCTGCTACCCTGACCGTGACACTAAAAATCAGTTTTTACAACGGACCATGGAAGACCTGTACCAGGACACTTGTCAGCGACGCTTGAAGTTAGAACAGCAAGGATACCAAGTGGTGGAAATGTCGGAACACGAGTACGATCACCGTATGAAAACCGATCCCGAGTTTAAACGGCTCGTGGAAAGTTACCAGTTCATGGACCCGCTGAACCCGAGGGATAGTTTGTACGGAGGAAGGATCAATGCCACCTGTTTGCTGTACCAAGCCGACGAAGAGAAAGGAGAAGAAATCAAATACTTGGACGTGTGTTCGCTGTATCCCTACGTGTGCAAATATTGTCGCTTTCCCGTAGGGCACCCGCAATTGCTGACGGAACACATCGACCTGAAAAACATTCGACAATACGAAGGCTTGATCAAGTGTAAAGTTTTGCCTCCCACGAACCTATACCATCCCGTCTTACCTCACCATTGTCAAGGCAAACTGATGTTTCCCTTGTGCCGTACTTGTGCCGAAACGTGCAACCAAGACCAACCTTGTCAGCACACCCAGGAAGAACGGGCCTTGACGGGAACCTGGGTCAGCGTAGAATTGTTCAAAGCTCTGGACATGGGATACCAACTGTTAGAAGTGTACGAAATTTGCCACTTTCCCAAGACACATCAATACCACAAGGGTGATCCCAGTCAGAAAGGCATTTTCGCAGACTACGTGGATGCCTTTTTGAAACTGAAGCAAGAAGCCAGCGGCTATCCTTCCTGGTGTCACACTCCCGAAGACCAAATACAATTCAAAGAGAAATACTACGAACAAGAAGGCATCTCTTTAGACCACATCGAAAAAAACGAAGGCAGGCGATCGTTTGCCAAAGTGATGTTAAATTGCTTGTGGGGTAAAATGGCACAACGACCGTGTTTACCCAAGACGGAATATTTGACAGAACCTTCCCGCTACTTTCAGATGATTCACGACAAAACCAAATACATGAAACACGTGGACGTCGTTCGCGAGGATTTGATCTTGGTCAATTACGAAGAAGATCTGGACTTTGTACAAGACGACCCTTTTGGAAATGTCATCATTGCGGCTTACGTGACAGCTCATGCTCGCTTAAAATTGTACGAAGCTTTAGAACTGTTAGAAGAACGCGTCCTGTACTTTGACACGGACAGTTGCATCTACATCCATCACCCAATTCAACATCACCCTGACATCGAAGGAGACCGTTTAGGAGCCTGGACAGACGAGCATCCCGACGACAAGATTCTAAGTTTCGTCAGTGGTGGTCCCAAAAATTACGGCTACGAATACCGTGACAAACAAGGAGAAGTGCACACGACGTGCAAAGTGAAAGGACTGACTCTGAATCATCGTACCAGTCGAGTGGTCAACTTTGGGGTATTGAAAGAAGCCTTGCAATCGGGAGAGGAAGCAAACTTTAAAGTGACCACTTACCAACCGAACAAGATTGTACGTTTACCCACTCACCACATCGTCAGTCGACCCTTGGAAAAAGTCTATCAAATCGTGTACCAGAAGCGAGTGAGACTTTCCAATCACTTTACGTTGCCGTACGGTCACGTCGGTATTGGTCTGTATATAAAAAAGGAACCCTAGGCAAGATCGATAGTTCATTGGGACTACCAAGACCGAACGAACAAGATGAACACTTTCAGAGAAATGCAAAACAAGTTGTTTAGAAAGGCACAATTCAAGTGTGGGGCTTCGGAAGTGGAATGCGATTGTGAGCCTTGCGATGGGTACGATGCTGTACGTTGTGACCTTAGCGATGCCGTAAAGCATCATGGGAACTTTAGTGTCACTACCCCTATCATGGAAAGTGATGCTGTGCGTGTCAAACCTGAGGGATGCGAAAGGGATGCCGCTCGTCCTCTTGGACATTTTACTGGGTTTCGTTTTAAAGGGGAATGTTTACCTTCACGTCTACCCCCTTACGGATGTCATCCAGCCCTGAGCAAACTCCTGTTCCTGTCACCCAACCCTCATCGAAACGAACCTGTGAAAGACGAATATTCGTTCCCTGTGCGTTTGTCGGAATACTGCGACTTTGAAAATCGTCTTCAATCTTTCAAAGGAAAATGGCCTAAGTATCTGGGAGGACCGACCCCCGAAGAATTAGCCAGAGCCGGATTTTTCTACTTGGGCGAAGGAGATAAAGTCAAGTGCTTCAGTTGCGGTGTGTCACTTCACCACTGGGAACCGCAAGATTCAGCCTACGTAGAACATGCTCGATGGTCACCGAATTGTCATTACTTACCCTTAGTGGGACCAAGACATTTAAGTAACTTTACCATAATAATCTGTTCATGAATACTTTACAAGAGAACATTCGTGCTTTGCCTGTGGAGTTGAGAGAACGCATTTACCGAGAGCTGGTGAAAATACAAGTGAAACGTAAAGAACAATTGCATCCGTTACGTCACCGGTGTTTGAACCACTGGTACCTGAAGGCTATACAAGGACTGATTCAATTGAAAGTGTTCCATCGGACAGACATTGATGAACGATCCTCTAGTTTTAAAAAGGATTGGTTTGTTATGGACGATTCTACCTACATCATTGTAAACTTACTGCAACGAATTCCAGAGGAAGAGTTAACGAATTACCAACATCTTGAACACAATGTCAACTTAGTGAAAGAGGAAACTTCTGAAGGAATTGTAATATGCAAATTAGTGACTAAACGATTTAAATTCGACACTGAAGTAAAAGCATGTTTGTGCAAAGAGTACATTTCTTGTGTCAGACCAAAGAGGATTTAGTATGACCTATTCATGGATACTTTGCTAGAGAACATTCGTACCTTGCCTGTGGAGTTGAGAGAAAGGATTTACCGAGAGCTGGTGAAAATGCAAGTGAAACGTAAAGAACAATTGCATCCGTTACGTCACCAGATTTTTAACCACTGGTACCTGAATGGTATAAAAGAACTGATTCGTCAGAAATTGTTTCAGTGGTCAGACCTTGTTCAATACTTCCAGGCCCCCGATGATCCACGTGTTGATCATTTTGGTTACTTCGAGATTCACCTAGTACAACACATTGAGGAAGACAAGGTAAAGGATTACAGACATATTTTACGTGGAATCTACTTAGCGGAAGAGGAAACTTCTAAACGAAGTCTGACGTTTCGGTTACAGTATACAACATTTAAATTCCCTACTGGAGAACGTAGATGTCTGGCTAGAAAGTACGTGTATTGTTTCCGAAACAAAGAGACTATAAAAACAGGCTGCCATGCCACGACTTTTATCGCATGTAATCCAACAGATTCCGTGGAAGGTACTCAATGACCATATTCAAACCGTGGATCATTACCATCAATTATTACAAGAACTGTATCCATTCAATTTGGGACGACAAGTTGTGTGTGTCTTAGTGACTTGTTTTCTGGGATTTCGTTTACCAGCCGATTCTTTGTGGACTCTTTACGATCAGTACTTACCACCTCAATGGCCTTAAATGGTCACGAAAAACTCCTTTTGCTCAAAGCCTTGCGTTTTCATCTGGATACTTCTCGACCTCAACAGGAAAAAAAGATTCGTCAACTTTTAGCGACCCAAGACGTGTATGACGATGTGTGTGTAGCTTGTGACTTACATCCCCATTGGACAGATGTCCGTGCCTGGAAAGAATGGGGTTTTGAGGCTTGGACCCAAGAAGTGGCCCAGTATGCACGAGAGTTGTTCAAGGAAAAAAGTTACTTTTCAACCCGTGTTAGTGACGGTGCCAGAAGAACCCGTCACCCAGGACAGGACTGTCGTGGACATCCCTGAAAGACCCTTTCGGGAGGACACTTGTGTGACCTTACCCCCTACATTAGAACTGGTTAGAACATTACCCAAAACATGTTGTACAGACACTTGTTTTTATTCCACGTTCATGGTTATTATGTGCCTTTTATCCTTGTACTTAAGCCTTTGGCTTTTATGTATTTTTGTCTTTCGTGTTCATGTTTGAAAAAAAAACATTCAATAAACGTGTTCTGAAAAAAGTATATAAACTCTCGTCTTGTTTGTTTTGGTGTCACAAGTGACATTTCTCACACAATGGCTACCTCTGCTGTCTCTGCTCCCTCTTCCTTTACTGTCAAAATCATCGACGAACACTTAGATCGTGCCAGTTGGGAGGCTTTGTATCTTCGCCATCCTTTTAACATGCTCGTTGCTGGACCTAGCGGTTCAGGCAAAACCGAATTCGTCAAACGTTTGATCGAACATAAACATCATTTGATCGATCGACCACCTCAACGGATCGCGTGGTGTTACAAAGAGTGGCAATCGGCGTACAACCTCTTGCGAGAAAGTCAAGGCGATTCCATCGTGTTTGTGGAAGGCATTCCTAAAGAAGACGACGGCATCGTCTCGGACTCCCGTCAAACCCATTTGGTCATTTTCGACGACATGTTAGGAGAAGACGAAGAAGAAATTAAACTGTGGTTTACGCGTAAAGGGCATCACCGTAATGCCAGTGTCGTTTACATCACCCAAAATTTGTTTCAACAAAGTAAAGCCCATCGCACCATCAGTCTCAATGCGCATTACGTGGTCTTGTTTAAAAGCCCTCGAGATAAATCGCAAGTGCAAGTCTTAGCCAAACAGTTAGGAACGCCTTGGCTGACTCAGGCGTACGACGATGCCACTCAAACGCCACACGCCTATTTACTCGTCGATTTGAAACCTACGACCCCCGAGGATTTGCGATTTCGTACCCACTTGTTTCACCACTGGTGCCAAGACGGAGGGCCTGTCCTGTACACGTCTCCGTCCTCGACTTCATTTCACTCCCCCATAAAAAATCTATAAAAACCTCAGGCCCTTTTCGTCTGTATCACACACAGTGTGAACATGACGTCCTGTCAGTCGCATCTTCCCGTCAAATTGATTCGTGCCTTGTATGGCATCAGTCGAGAAAAAAATCCACAAACACGAGCTCGTGTCTTAGAAGCTAGTCTCAAAGAAGTCTTACGATGGTTCACGGTGACGGCACGTCAATTACTCCAAGGAATCATTCAGATTCCTCATCAAACCAAACGCTTTTTCGATCGAAACAAAGTTGCTTTGGTCCAACTGGCCGATCTCCGCATCGACACTCAAACCAAAAAACAAATCATTTTGAAACCTGGAGGGAGCGGTACTCTAGGAGGCGTCATTATTCGCTCACTCTTCAGATGGGATCCTAATGCCCCCAAAGTTATCCCCAAGAAAAAAGTCCAACGAAGCCCCAAGAAGAAAAAGACCAAGTCCCCAAGGAGAACTTCTCCAGTGGCGGGACCCTCCTCTGACCAGACACCACCCCGGAAAAAGAAAAGAAGCCCACAGAAAAAGAAACAGTGAAAAAGTCCCCAGAAAAAGAAAAGTCCACAGAAGAAAATTAGTCGCAAGAGAGGCACTTCGGCCAGGATGCAGCCTTACACTCGCAAACCACGATCTGCCACGTCGGTGACTGTGTCTCCGGCAGCCTCACGTTTATCCACTACTCCGTTGATGACACCAGGAACTGAAGAGTACTTGGAGACGTTGATCACACCAAGAACTTCTCCGTTGATGACCCCCAAAAGAACTTCCCCAGTGGCAGGACCCTCCAATTTAGTGGCAGTGGCTGCTGCTCACAAAGTACCTTCTCCCAAAATCAAAGTCCATGAAAGATCGGGCATGTTACAAAGTTTACTGGATTTGTTCAAGCAAGAACTGGCTCGATTTAGTCCGTTGCGTACCCCTGCACGACGTGTCATGCCTGTCCTCAAACTGATACGACGTAAAGACAATCAGTGGCGACGCGTTCCAGTATAAAAAAGACCTGTGACCAAGTCGGGGGTATCAGTGTTTTTTTGGTCCTCCCGAAGACTCAAAGATGTCACCCTCCAGAAAACGCCAAGGAAAGAAAAGGAAAGGACTACCACCACGTTTAGTCAAACATGGGGACATGTTATCTGTCCTGTCCAAAGCTTCTTCACCTCTACGAAAAAAACTCATTCAGTCAGCCTCCAAAGAGGTCATCGATACCGTGTGCGAATGTTGTTTTAAATGTTTTGAAAGGCACGATCCCTTTGTCCAAACACCAGAAACAATGCTTAAGCAAACATCGTCACGTTCTTCGCCAAATGGTTCGAAAGAAAATTCCCATTCGTCAAAAGAAGAAGATGTTAGTGCAACGTGGAGGCATTTTGCCTCTCTTGTTAGGCCCCATACTGAAAGGAGTCTTGGGAACCATGTTGGGAGGACTGGTGGGAGCAAGATAAAAAGGCCTTCGGAAGTCCCAAGATCTCAGAATCAACCCCTGACAACCCCATGGAAGGACGAAAACTAGCTTTAGTGCCTTACAAACGATGGACGGAATACCATCGGTGGCAAGAACAACGTACCCCGCATTTACCTCCCAATCCCAATTTGAGCGAGATGTCCCAGTTACAACACGAATTACAGTCTTTGATGGATCGCCAAGATTTGTCTGAAACAGAAAAATCGCAAAAGTACGGTCAACTTTTGCAACGACTGCAACTCTTTCGCCAGAAAGCTTTAGACGAAACAGCTCTACCCACTTTGAAAGATTTTAAGACGTTGATGAAAAGTCCAGCACCATCACCAGTACCAGTACCAGTCCCACCAGTACCAGTGACCAAGACAGAAAAGGGAAAAGAAGAAGAAGAAGAAGGGTTTCAAACTCCACCAGAAAAAGTACGCAAGTTAACAACACCACCTACCTCCAGAATTGGATGGATTAAAAAGATGATGGCCACCCCTTCTTCCTCACAAGAGAAAAAGAAAGTGAAGACAGAAGTGAAACAAGAACCGATATCCCCCGCTCAGATCTCCTCCTCCTCTTCAACACCTATTGCCGGTCGCACACGCAAGCATTGCAATCCAAGAAAGTACCCCAAGAGAAAAAGAGTAGCCTCTTCCAAGAATGGGTGCCTTATTAACACACCAATCAACACAAAAAATGGAAAAAGTCTTAGCCAGCATTTACTACGATCCCTCGCATCCTGCAGGTTGCTCAGGAGTTCAAAAATTGTATCGTGCTGCCAAAACGCGACTAAAAAGTCTCCGTTTACCTCAAGTGCAACGATGGTTACAAGAACAAGCTACCTACACTTTACACAAACCCATTCGACGCAAGTTTGCCAGAAGTCGCACCCGAGTGGAAGGCATTGATCATCAATGGGAAGCCGATTTAGCCGATGTCTCTCATTTGGCCAGTACAATCGTGGCTACAAATATTTGTTTTGTGTCATCGACGTCTTTTCCAAATTTGCCTGGGTCGTGCCCTTGACTTCCAAATCGAGCAGCGAGTTAGTGCGAGCCCTGCAACGGGTGTTGAAACAAAGCGGTCGTCACCCTCTTCGATGGCAAACGGACAAAGGCACCGAATTTCTGAACCAAGCTTTCCAAAAAGAATTAAAGAAACGTGACATTCATTTTTTTACCACCGAGAATCCCGAAACCAAAGCCAGCATCGTGGAACGTTTTCAACGCACTTTGAAAGAACGCATGTGGAAATATTTTACGCATCACCACACTCTGAAGTACATCGACATCTTACCTCACCTGGTGCAAGCGTACAACCAATCTTACCATCGAAGCATCGGACGTGCCCCGCAAGACGTGACTCCCGACAACGAAGTGTTGGTGTTTGAGCGCCTGTTTGGTACGTCCCCGACGAGGGCTGTCCCCAAGAAAAGTGGAGTGTTGGCCGTAGGAGATTGGGTGCGCATTGGCAAAACCAAACGCATTTTTGACAAAGGTTACTTACCTAACTGGACGACCGAATTGTTTCGCGTCACTGGACGAGTGCATGGCCGTCATCCTGCCGTCTATAAATTGAAAGACATGAACGGAGAAGTGCTCAAAGGAACGTTTTATTTGCCCGAGTTACAACGTGTCACCAAAAAGAAAGACGACGTGTACGACATCGAAAGCATTCTCGAACGCAGATTCCGTAAAGTGGGCAAACGACGTGTCAAAGAAGTCAAAGTACGTTGGAAAGGATATCCACCCAGTTTTGATTCTTGGATAGACGCTTCGCAAGTCATCGACTATAAAAAGAAGAAGTGACCATCATGCCCTTTCACACAGACGCAGCTACTACGTCGACCACTCCTCCTTCACCCAGTTCTTCTGTGCAAGATTCACAAAAACAACCTTTGTGGGTGTGGTGTGGAGAACGTGTGCCTAAAACGCAAATCGTCTTTTTCTGCCAAATCTTCGTGGTGTATTGTGTCATCGGGGCAGCCATTGCCAATTTGAGTTTGCAACAAGGAGACAAACAATTGTGGACCATTTTATTGAGCAGTTGCATCGGTTACCTGTTTCCCAATCCCTCCCTGAAATTCTCCTCGAACGGGAACCACAGCAACCTTGTGTCCAGTGTCAGTGCCAGTCACCACTCCAACCACAATCAGAACCCCATTTTAGACGGAGACACGCCTCTGACGTCCAGTAATAACCCCTCGGACAGCAACAGAACTCTGGAATTATGAGTCACCAAAACCAATTTTACTTAACCTTACCCAGTGACAGTTCCATGGAGGTGTTTCCCCACAACACGTTGTGCTGTTACACGGCCAAATTACCTCAGGCCATCCCCTTAGATCACGAAGCCCATTGGGAAGTGGCTTTAGTAGAAATCATTCACCCGACCCAAGTCCTCAATATCCTTCCCAATCAAAATTTTTTTGATGTGGAAGTTCATGACGAGCAAATGCAACAGTGGATGGATAGCAATGTCAAATATGACAAGAAAACCCGTACACAAAAGTACACCACCTATCACTTGTTTATTCCCCCAGGCTATTATTTTAGTGGTCAACATTTGGTCAGCACCATTACCTCCAGGTTTAATGTCGTGTTTCTGAAAGCTTTGGAGCATGTCAACAAAAGTGTCAACATGGAGTACCACAAAGCAGCTCGTCGCTTCATGATTAAATTTGAACGGACTAAAATCATGTCCATTTTATTTTGTCCTGAATTGTTTGACATGTTGGGCGGAGACATGAACATGAGAATGACCATGCTCAAGAAAAACGAATTACCCATCGTTTACGACAACGAGACGTTTAGCAAGTTATTTCGTGCTCCGGTAGAACTGAACCAAGGACTGAATTTGATGTTCGTGTATTCCGATGTGGTGGAGTACAACGTGGTGGGACACACCTCCGTACCGTTACTGCGTGTCATTCCTTTCAAAGTGGATTCTGCCACGAACGCTGACGAGGAAGGTGGAAACACTTACCACGTCCACCGCGAATTTGTCCATCCTCACTATTTGCCTGTCAGGAAGTCGTATTTGGACACGGTCAACATTGCTATAAAAGGAGATTTGGGGCAAAATATTCCATTTACCAAAGGAAAAGTCACGGTGAAACTCCATTTTCGAAAACGGTTCTCTCACGATTCGTAAGTCATGTATCCAGTGTACCGAGGGGTTGCTCGACAGCGAGGACACGGTTTAAGAGATATGCTGAAATCGGCCTTTCGTTCGGTGGCCCCGGTGTTGAAACCGATGGTGACACGCGGATTGCACGCCTTGAAAGATGCGGCACTGACGCAAGGCAAAGAATTTCTCCAAAATGTCATCATCGACAAACAAAACCCTAAAGAAGCCTTCATGAGGGCAGGCAAAAATGTCTTGCTGCAAACGGGCAAAGACATTTTGGGTCGCCGAGAAACACCTATAAATGCCCTACACGCTACCGAGTCAGGCATTCAGCAAGGACAAGGCAGAAAGAGACGACGCAGAAAACACCCTTTCACCAGACTTCAAGCTAGAAAGGCCAAGAAAAGAAGAACCGTTCGAGACTTAGACGTTTTCGATTATTGAGAAAGAACAAAAAATGATGCACCGAGAGTCTTGCGCTTGTTCCAAGTCGGAACTGGATCTGTTTGCCATGCCCCCCACCATGATGACCATGCAAGAATCCCAGTGGGTGGAATTTCACCCCGTCTCTTCTTTGACGGATTCCGCTCCCATCGAGTTTGAAATCAAAGGACAGCCCGAAGATTACATCGATCTGAATAGCAGTTACTTGTACCTGAAAGTCAAAATTCTAGATAAGACTGGAGGTCCTATAGACAATGAAGCAGTAGCTCCCGTCAACAATTTCATGCATTCCTTGTTCAGTGGAGTGGACTTGTACTTGAATAACAAATTGGTTAGTAGCAGCATGGATACTTACCCTTATCGTGCCTACCTGGAAAATCTCTTGACGTACGGAATAGATGCCAAGAACACTCATCTCAATGCCTGTGTGGTATGGGAAGCTGACGAACCTACCAAGTTTGAAATGTTGGAAACTGATGAAAAGAAAGACAACAATGATGGATTTCTAGAACGAAGAAAGAGAATCACGGGAGTCGACACAAGTTTAGAACTGATGGATCGTTTGCATTTGGACATGTGGTTGCAAGAAAAGTATTTGCTGAACGGGGTGGATGTCCGCCTGAGACTGAATCGGAGCAGTACAGCTTTCCATTTATTGGCTGATAGTGACGGTTACAAAACCAAAATCCAAGAAGCCAGACTCTACGTACGCCGTGTGGAAGTGTTACCTAAAGTGGGAAACGACATCAGTCAGACGTTGAGCAGAACGACCGCCAATTAACCCATACGACGCGTGGAAGTGAAAACCTTCACCATTCCTGCTGGACAGCGATCCATGATCGAAGATCATCTGTTCCAAGGACAGTTACCCAAACGTTTGATCGTTGGTATCGTCGAGAATACAGCCTTCAACGGAGCTGCCGAAAAAAATCCTTTCTACTTTCAACACTTTGGCGTGTCCAAAATCGAAGTCAGTCGCGATGGCAAAACCTTGTGTACCCGACCTTTTGAACCTGACTTTACCAAGAAGAATTACTTGAGATCGTACTTGTCCTTGTACGAAGCCACCGGACAGTTAGGAACCAATACCAGTCACGGCATTACGTACGAGGATTATGCAGGAGGCTACGCTTTGTGGGCTTTTGATTTCACTCCAGACCAAGGCAGCGACGAGGGACATTTCCACCCTATAAAATCCTGCCAGATTCGTGTGGAAATTCAGTTTAAAGACCGAGACCCTGATGAAACGGTGAACGTCATCCTGTATGCAGAATTCGATAACACCATAGAAATCAACAGTTTGAGAGAAGTCATTCTAGATTACTAGAAGCCATGGAAGACTGTTATCCCTCTTTACCTAGCGGAGAAACTTTGGACATGAAATGTGAGGAGACCGTGGAAAAAGAAGAAGTGTTCATGATGAAGTCAAGATGGCCAGAACAAGAAGCCCATTTAGTCTCCTGTTTTGCCAAACACTTGGTGGAAAAAATGACGGAATTGATCAAGAAAAATTGTTATGGATGTCAAAACGATCATCCCAGTCAAATTCAACACGATAAATGCCTGATGCTGAGTCAAGAAGAAAAATTGGACGAGTATCTGGACGAGGCTTGGAGTCTCATCTCGGACAAAGACGTGTTGCATCAGTGGTATAAAGACTTGCGTGAACATTCTTGTCCACCATTAACCACTCAAGAGATCCATCGTATCAAAGCTCTCCTGAATCAGAGTGAGGAAACAGAACGAATAACCGTTTATTCGTCAGACATTTTCAAGCAAAAAGTCAGGATCGAATTGACGACTTATTATTACCTGTGAAGAAGAAGAAAAAAAACACACACACAAATCAATGGATACCTGGGAACTTTATTACCTTTTGAACCACAGTTCGTATACGGCTTCTTGGAATCCTGTCGTCTGTGCTAAAGATGAACTCCCTCATCGCAAACCTAAAGACCATCAAGCTTTCGTGATCAACACGGACGACAGTCATCTCCCAGGAACCCACTGGGTAGCCGTTTACTTTCCTCAAGAAGGATGTGTGGAATATTTCGATTCCTATGGATTGCCCCCTTTGGAAGACGATATCATTGACTTTATGAGAAGAAATGCTCAAACCACCCGATTCAATAATGTGAAATTACAAGGCACAGATTCCTTGGTGTGTGGACAGTACTGTGTGTATTTTCTGCATCATCGCAGCCTGGGCTATTCCTTAGAACATTTAGTAACTCATTTTGATCCTCGTTCTTCTACTAGAAACGATGTGAAAGTAGATAAATGGTTCTGTGACCATTATGCTTATCTTTTGTCTCAAGCTAGGAAACGTAGTGTCCATCAATGGCCTAATGATTTCCAAAAGTGGAAATCACAATTTCATTCACAACGTTGTCAGCCCTGTTTAAAGTAGACTGTATTTGAAGAAAAAATGTTTGATGTTATCATGTTGGATTATTGTTAAAAAATGTTACAATTGTTGTTGGTTAGTGTTAAGTGATTTTTGAATAAAAAATGTTGTGTTTTGCAAAAAAATGCCTTTGTGGTTTGTTTAGCTATAAGAATGTTGGATTGATGCTCTTTCATTTCTTACTATCCCTCTCATAACATTCATTGAACGTTGCGACTCGAAAACAGTGTGGGGGATGTTTTCCTTCACGTCCGCGCTTGGACTTTAAGAACCGGGTTGTTTCGAGTCTAACCATCCATTGTCGACTCATCCTCCTACGAAGATGTGCTCCAAACTAGCTAAGCTCAACGAAGCCTACGTGAATTTGCATAGGGTCAGACACAGTCTGATACCGAAGCCAGAAGAAATAGAGAACGTGAGAATGCTAAAAGTCACTGAAGACCTGATAGAAGAGCTCTTCAGAGAAGAAATGAACAGGGAGAAAGAAGAATGGACAGAGAAGTACAGACTTCAGAAACAGCAGCAACAGCAACAACAACAACAGCATCAGCAGCAGCAGCAACCTGAACCTGACAGAGGCTTTGTCGATTGCCGTATCGACACCAAAGAGTTCTTCTTCCCTTTCCGAAGAAGCAGACCTATTGCCAGAAAGTCTATAATCAGAGGACATCGCATTCTTAGAAACTAAAAAAGAATGCCATAGCAAACAAAAAAAAAACAGCCCATTTCAGGGCTACCCAATACTCTAGAAAAGAAATAACTATCTATTTGTCAAAGTGTGTAGGTAGAGTAGTGTGAATATAAACACTAACTCTTTATTGATAGTGAGAGTGTATGTGTGTTTGTGTTTGTAACAGTTTACGTAAGTTTGTGTGAATAGTAGATTAAAATAATGTATTTTTTTGGTGTTTGAGGTGTATATTTGGAGTTAGATTGGATTGCTTTGCGTATGTAAATAGTCTATTGAAGTGATTTATAAAAAATTTTTAGAATAGGAATGGGTAGCATGAAAAGTGAGTGTTTCTTTTAGGTCCGCGCGTTGATTTTTTTGGTCATGATCTTGGTAAGATGAATTTTATGTTTTTAGGGGGATGTTTTCCTTCACGTCCGCGCTTTCACTATAAATTGAAACTCATTCGTCAGTCTAGCTACCCTTGTTGATTGATCAACACCACCACCAGAAGAATGAACACCAGAATTGTGAAACTGTTAGAACTCCAGATGCACCTGGAATATGCCAGGCGCATAGTAAATGAACTATCAGCGGAGGCTATCGTAGAAGAAGCAAGAATAAAGAAGGAAGTGGAGGAGAGAAGAGAGAGGGAAGAAGAGGAAAAGAAAATAGAAGAGAGGATGTCGTACAATATTCCCGAGACAGAGGACTGGGGTGCTGAAGCGAATCATCCCGCCTCTGCACTCTCAAGACAAAAAGTAAAAAGAGACTGGAGTCAAAGATGTGTGTGTGGCGCCAGGCCTGGAAGGTGCAACCATTAGATAGGTGCATCTGGAGTTGACAAAAAACCCAGCCCTTTTAAGGGCTACCCAATACTCTAGAAAAGAAATAACTATTAATTTGCCAATGTGTATGGGTAGAGTAGTGTGAATATCAACACTAACTCTTTTTAAAAAAATGTGAGGGTATGTGTTTGTGTGTTTGTGTTTGTAAGAGTTCAGGTATGTTTGTGTGAATAGTAGATTATGGGTTTCTTAGCGTATGTAAAGAGTATAGTTAGGGTTCTATTATATGAAATGAGAAAGTAGGGGGATGTTTTCCTTCACGTCCGCGCGTTGTTGGGTCATGATCTAGGTAAGATCAATTTTATGTTTTAGGGGATGTTTTCCTTCACGTCCGCGCTTTCAGTATAAGAATCCACCACGTTCGTCGTTGGAACCATTCTACGGAATAACTGAGACAAAATGACTCAAGTATCAGTTCTATTTAATCTATTGAGAGACATCTATTTCTGGATAATGGATGTAGAATATGTTTTAGGAAGAACAGAAGAGGAATGGAGGCATGGAGATATGAAAGACTTTGTAACGAGTCAAGTTCAAGGCCTAAAGACAGCAAGAGATATCATAGCAGGGATGATTGAAGAAGAAGTCAATAAGTCAAGAGGCTTCATTAACCCACCTTACTTCAGAGTGGGAAGTTTGAAGGAAGCACTGGATCATGTCATCCAAGTCCGGTGCTTCCTAGAAAAGATATTATACTGGACAGAGTGGAGGAATGTAAAATGGGGGTTGGACAAGGTGAAGAAAGGGGAAGATCTGATGAGAAAAGTAATGGAGGAAGAAGTAGAGAAGATTAAAGAGAAATGGAGGGAAGAAAGAAAAGATGTGGAAAACAAAAAGAAAAAGGAAGAGTTTGAGCGACTTAACAACAATTGGATGAAAATCCAAAACAAGTTCCGAGCCATGGGTCACCCGGACTGGATGGCGGAAACAGAAAAGAAGAAGAAGAAAGGAATGATGGACAAAATAAGAGGATGGTGGAAAAAGTTAAGAAGTTAAAAGAAGAAGAAAAACCCAAAGGCCCTTTTCAGGGCCAGCCATATTTCTCGAAAAGAGAATGACTTTTCAATTGCCTACCCCTTTTTTAAATTTAAATTTAAATTTAAATTTAAAAATTTAAAAAAAAAAAAAACCCATGTTCAATTCCCCTTGAGGCTAGAGTGACCCAAGATTTTTTCCCATGTTCAATTCCCCTTGAGGCTAGATTGTCCCACGATTTTTTCTCCATGTTAAATTTCCCTTGAGGCTAGAGTGTCCCACGATTTTTCTCCATGTTAAATTTCCATTGAGGCTAGAGTGTCCCAGGGGGTCCTGTAATGCTAATTCCCATTGAGGCTAGGGTATCCCACTTTACTACTCTTGACTTCCGCTTACGTTACATTGCATAAGATGAGCAAAACTGCCTGTTTAGTAAAGGCGATATCCGACATGACCAATTTACAGACAGAAAATTTGCTTAAAATTTCTGAATGTCAAGTGAGCCAGATATTGTTAGCTTTTTATTAAAAGAGTGCAGATCGTGTTTTAGCACCGGTTGAAGACAGACCCGAGAGAGAGAGAGAGAGAGAGAGAGAGAGAGAGAGAGAGAGAGAGAGAGAGAGCACCAGTATGAGATCAGTATATACAGTTAATGCTTTATATATATTTATATAAGCGTTTATTCAAAACAGATGCAAATATATTTTACGTAATGAGTTTTTGTTCTTGAGAGAAATTTACCACTTAGTTTATTGGGTCATTCCCTCCACCATTCTTAAATATCCTACATTTTGTACCTTTTGACCACTCCTTTAAAAAATTCCCCACCTTCAAAGAAATTATTTAAGAAATGAAATAATGTATGGTCAAGTCGTTGGTTATTCAATTTAAAGGTTCCTTCTAATTCCTTTCAATAGCTTCAATGTTTCTCATTTTAAAAATATCTATTGGACATTAATAAGGAACGACAATAGTGTAACCAGTCATTCCGAATAGATCTGAAACTAAGATATAAAGGGAAACAACTCTGTGTAGACTGCAACATAATCCACATGTCAAAATGTATGTATGTGTGAAACACCATTTGAGAGAGATTTTAATACGGAAAATTATGAAATATGCAAGAGGTTAAGGGATAATTCCATATCGTATCCATAAGAGAGAGAAAATCATATCTATATTTTAAAAACCAGAGCAAATCAAAATAGCTAAAATTCAACAGCATATTTCCGTTGAATTACAATGCAATACAATATTGCAAATATACACAGTATATGAATCTAGGATAATTACACAGGATTTAAATGCATCGATCAAACAGTAATATTGTTTTTCCAAACGTAGATGGAATGTTCTATTTTACTGTCAGGCAGTTTTATTTGTCAAAATAAAAATAAAAAATATAAAAATTACCCAATTTCAGCCTGATACATTTACCTAGCGCCATGCTAGCCTGATAGTAGTTAAGTGGGATACTATACGTACAATGGGAATTAGCATTACAGACCCCCCCCCCCCCCGGGTCAATATACGTACAAGGGGAATTTAACATGGCGAAAAATCGTGGGTCAATATACGTACAAGGGGAATTTAACATGGGAATAAATCGTGGGTCAATATACGTACAAGGGGAATTTAACATGGGGAATAGAGTTTGGGCTTGTTTAGGGACAAGGGGAATTGAATATGGGATTTTTTTTTTTTTAAATTTTTTTTAAAAAAAGGGGTAGGCAATTGAAAAGTCATTCTCTTTTCGAGAAATATGGGTGGCCCTGAAAAGGGCCTTTGGCTTTCTTCTATTTCCTCCATTTACTCATCCAGCCCCTAATCTTTCCCCAAATTCCTTTTTTCTTCTTCTTTTCATTGTCCGCTATCCAGTCCGGGTGACCCATGGCTCGGAACTTCTGTTGGATTTTTATCCAGTTATTGTTCAGTCTCTCATATTCTTCTTTTTTCTTTCTATTCTCTTGTTCTTTTCTATCTTTTGCCCACCTGTCCTTAATTTTCTGCACTTCTTCCTCTATTATCTTTTTCATCTTTTCTTCCGCTTTCTTTAGTTGTTCAATGCCCCTTTTCACGAACTTCCACTCTGACCATTTCTCTAGCTCTTCTAAATAGCATCTCACTGCTTTTACCTTGTCCATAGACTCTTTTATAGTCCCCACTCTTACATACTCTGGTTGAATCAATCCTCTCAATCTCTTAACTTCTTCCTCTATCATCTCCTCTATCATCTTCCTCGCTAATTGTAGTTCATTGACATAGTCAAGACTTTTTCTCAACCTCCATTCTCTTTCTATCCTTTCAATAGTATATTCTCCATCCATCATCCAAAAATAAACATTTCTTAAGTCATTAAACAAGCCGACACTTCCATCTTGTATCTGTTATTCCGTAGAATGGTTTGAACGACGGATACTGTGGGTTCTTATAGGAAAAGCGCGGACGTGAAGGAAAACATCCCCCTAAAACATAAAATTGATCTTACCTAGATCATGACTTAACAACGTGCGGACGTGAAGGAAAACATCCCACTTTTCTCATTTCATATAATATAACCCAAACTATACTCTCCACATACGCCAAGAAACAATAAAGAAACCCATAATCTACTATTCACACCAACGTACGTGAACAGTTACAAACACAAACACACAAACACACACCCTTACACTATGAATAAAGAGTTAGTGTTTATATTCCCACTACTCTACCTACACACATTGGCAAATGGATTGTTATTTCTTTTCTAGAGTATTGGGTAGCCCTGAAAAGGGCTGTTTTTGTTTTTGGAACTTCATGGACGCCTGGTTAATGGTGGCACCTTCCAGGCTTGGCGCCACATACACATCTTGTCTCCCAGTTACTTTTTACCTTTTGGGGGGAGAGAGCAGAGGCAGGATATGTGGCTTCAGAATCCCAATTTTCGCTCTCTGGGATTCTGAAATTTTTTCTTCTTCTTCTCTCCTTTTCCTCCTCCTCTTCTTTGTTTCTTCTCTCCTCCTCTTCTTTTCTACTTCTTTCCTCCTCCTCCTCTTTCATTCTTGCTTCTTCGACAATGGCCTCTGCGGCCAGTTCATTTAGTATGCGCCTGGCATATTCCAGGTGCATCTGGAGTTCTAGCAGTTTCACAATTCTGGTGTTCATTCTTCTGGTGGTGTTGATCAATCAACAAGGGTAGCTAGACTGCCGAGCGAGTTTCAATTTATACTGAAAGCGCGGACGTGATGGAAAACATCCCCCTAAAAAACATGAAATTGATCTTACCTGGATCTTGACCAAAAAACAACGCGCGGACCTAAAAGAAACACTCACTCACTTTTTATGCTACCATTACTATTGTAAAAATTTTTTCATGAATCACTTCAATAGACTATTCACATACGCAAATCAATCCAATCTAACTCCAAATCTACACCTCAAACACCAAAAAAAGACATCATTTTAATCTACTATCCACACCAACGTACGTGAGCACTTACAAACACAAACACACAAACACACAAACACATACCCTCACATTTTTTAAAAAAAGAGTTAGTGTTTATATTCACACTACTCTACCTACACACATTGGCAAATCTATCGTTATTTCTTTTCTAGAGTATTGGTGTAGCCCTGAAAAGGGCTGTTTTTTTGTTTGCTATGGCAATCTTTTTTTAGTTTCTAAGAATGCGATGTCCTCTGAGGATAGACTTTTTGGCAATAGGTCTGCTTCTTCGGAAAGAGAAGAAGAACTCTTTGGTGTCGATACGACAATCGACAAAGCCTCTGTCAGGTTCAGGTTGTTGCTGCTGTTGTTGTTGTTGTTGCTGCTGTTGCTGCTGTCTCTGAAGTCTGTACTTCTCTGTCCATTCTTCTTTCTCCCTGTTCACTTCTTCTCTGAAGAGCTCTTCTATCAGGTCTTCAGTGACTTTTAACATTCTCACGTTCTCTATCTCTTCTGGCTTCGGTATCAGACTGTGTCTGACCCTATGCAAATTCACGTAGGCTTCGTTGAGCTTAGCTAGTTTGGAGCACATCTTCGTAGGAGGATGAGTCGACAATGGATGGTTAGACTCGAAACAACCCCGGTTCTTAAAGTCAAAGCGCGGACGTGAAGGAAAACATCCCCACACGGTTTTCGAGCCGCAACGTTCAGTGAGTGTCATGAAAGGGATAGTAAGAAATTAAAGAGCATGAATCAAACATTCTTATAGCTAAACAAAAGACAAAGGCATTTTTTTCAAAACACAACATTTTTTATTCAATAATCACTTAACACTAAACAACAACTATAACATTTTTTAACAATAATCCAACACTATAACATCAAACATTTTTTTCAAATCACAAACATTTTTTTCAATTTACAGTCTACTTTAAACAGGGCTGACAACGTTGTGAATGAAATTGTGATTTCCACTGTTGGAAGTCATTAGGCCATTGATGGACACTACGTTTCCTAGCTTGAGACAAAAGATAAGCATAATGGTCACAAAACCATCGATCTACTTTCACATCGTTTCTAGAAGAAGAACGAGGATCAAAATGAGTCACTAAATGTTCTAAGGAATAGCCCAGGCTGCGATGATGCAGAAAATACACACAATATTGTCCACACACCAAGGAATCTGTGCCTTGTAATTTCACATTATTGAATCGGGTGGTTTGAGCATTTCTTCTCATAAAGTCGATGATATCGTCTTCCAAAGGGGGCAATCCGTACGAATCGAAATATTCCACACATCCTTCTTGAGGAAAGTAAACGGCTACCCAGTGGATTCCTGGGAGATGACTGTCGTCCGTATTGATCACGTAAGCTAGATGGTCTTGAGGTTTGCGATGAGAGAGTTCATCTTTAGCACAGACGACAGGATTCCAAGAAGCCGTATACGAACTGTGGTTCAAAAGGTAATAAATTTCCCAGGTATCCATGTTTTTTCTTCTTTACAGGTAATAATAAGTCGTCAATTCGATCCTGACTTTTTGCTTGAAAATGTCTGACAAATAGCCGTTTCTTCGTTTCGTCTCCTCACTCTGATTCAGGAGAGCTTCGATACGATGGATCTCTTGAGTGGTTAATGGTGGACAAGAATGTTCACGCAAGTCTTTATACCACTGATGCAACACGTCTTTGTCCGAGATGAGACTCCAAGCTTCGTCCAGATATTCGTCCAATTTTTCTTCTTGACTCAACATCAGGCATTTATCGTGTTGAATTTGACTGGGATGAGCGTTTTGACATCCATAGCAATTTTTCTTGATCAATTCCGTCATTTTTTCCACCAAGTGTTTGGCAAAACAGGAGACTAAATGGGCTTCTTGTTCTGGCCATCTCGACTTCATCATGATCACTTCTTCTTTCACAGTCTCCTCACATTCCATCTCCAAAGTTTCTCCACTAGGTAAAGAGGGATAACAGTCTTCCATGGCTTCTAATAATCTAGAATGACTTATCTCAAACTGTTGATTTCTATGGTATTATCGAATTCTGCATACAGGATGACGTTCACTGTGTTCACTGCATCCAGTGGACTTGCAAACTGAATTTCCACACGAATCTGGCCAGATTTTATAGGGTGGAAATGTCCCTCGTCGCTGCCTTGGTCTGGAGTGAAATCGAAAGCCCACAAAGCATAGCCTCCTGCATAATCCTCGTACGTAATGCCGTGACTGGTGTTGGTTCCTAACTGTCCGGTGGCTTCGTACAGGGACAAGTATGATCTCAAGTAATTCTTCGCGGCACCAAAGTTAGGCTCAAAAGGTCGGGTACACAAGGTCTTGCCATCGCGACTGACTTCAATCTTGGACACATTGTAATGATTAAAGTAGAAAGGATTTTCATTGTAGGCTCCATTGAAAGCTGAATTCTTGACGATACCAACAATCAAACGTTTGGGTAACTGTCCTTGGAACAGATGATCTTCGATCATGGATCGCTGTCCAGCAGGAATGGTGAAGGTTTTCACTTCCACACGTCGTATCGGATACTTGACGGTCGTTCTGTTCAACGTTTGACTGACGTCGTTTCCCACTTTAGGCAACACTTCCACACGACGCACGTAGAGTCTCGCTTCTTCGATTTTGGTTTTGTAAGTGGCATCAGCAGCAGCCATCAAATGGAAAGGGACACTGCTGCGATTCAGTCTCAAGCGGATATCCACCCCGTTCAGCAAATACTTTTCTTGCAACCACATGTCCAAATGCAAGCGATCCATCAGTTCTAAACTACGACTTAGTGCAATTTTCTTTCGTCAATCGACAAATCCTGTTGTATTTTGAGCATCCCCAGCAACTGTAATGCTGTTGAACCTAGTCGCTTGGTCAGGATTCCATACCACGCAAGCATCCAGATGAGTGTTCTTGGCTTCTTTTCCGTACGTCAAGAGATTTTCCAGGTAGGCTCGATAAGGGTAAGTATCCATGCTGCTGCTGACCAGTTTGTTATTCAAGTACAAGTCCACTTCGCTAAACAAGGAATGCATGAAATTGTTGACGGGAGCTACTACATCATCATCGGCTTGGTTATCGTTGTTTGCTTCGTTTACTTTGACTTTCAAGTACAAGTAACTGCTATTCAGATCGATGTAATCTTCGGGCTGTCCTTTGATTTCAAACTCGATGGGAGCGGTATCGGTCAATGAGGAGACCGGGTGAAATTCCACCCATTGGGATTCTTGCATGGTCATCATGGTGGGTGGCATGGCAAACAGATCCAGTTCCGTTTTGGAACAGGCGCAAGACTCTCGGTGCATCATTTTTTTGTCTCTTTCTCAATAATCGAAAACGTCTAAGTCTCGAACGGTTCTTCTTTTCTTGGCCTTTCTAGCTTGAAGTCTGGTGAAAGGGTGTTTTCTTCGTGGTCTCTTTCTGCCTTGTCCTTGCTGAATGCCTGATTCGGTAGCGTGCAGGGCATTTATAGGTGTTTCTCGGCGACCCAAAATGTCTTTGCCCGTTTGCAGCAAGACATTTTTGCCTGCCCTCATGAAGGCTTCTTTAGGGTTTTGTTTGTCGATGATGACATTTTGGAGAAATTCTTTGCCTTGCGTCAGTGCCGCATCTTTCAAGGCGTGCAATCCGCGTGTCACCATCGGTTTCAACACTGGGGCCACCGAACGAAAGGCCGATTTTAACATATCTCCTAAACCGTGTCCTCGCTGTCGAGCAACCCCTCGGTACACTGGATACATGACTTACTTACGAGTCGTGAGAGAACCGTTTTCGAAAATGGAGTTTCACCGTGACTTTTCCTTTGGTGAATGGAATATTTTGTCCCAAATCTCCTTTTATAGTAATGTTGACCGTGTCCAAATACGGCTTGCTGACAGGCAAATAGTGAGGATGGACAAATTCGCGGTGGACGTGGTGTTTCCACCTTCCTCGTCAGCGTTTGCGGCAGAATCCACTTTGAAAGGAATGGCACGCAGTAACGGCACGGAGGTGTGTCCCACCACGTTGTATTCCACCACATCGGAATACACAAACATCAAATTCAGTCCTTGGTTCAGTTCTACTGGGGTACGAAATAACTTGATAAAAGACTCGTTGTCGTAAATTATGGGTAATTCGTTGTTATTGAGTATGGTCGTTCTCATGTTCATGTCTCCGCCCAACATGTCAAACAATTCAGGACAAAATAAAATGGACATGATTTTACTCCGCTCAAATTTCATCGAGAAGCGACGAGCTGTTTTGTGGTACTCCATGGTGACATTTTTGTTGACATGCTCCAAAGCTTTCAGAAACACGCCATTAAACCTGGTGGCTATGGTGTTGACCAAATGTTGACCACTAAAATAATAGCCTGGGGGAATGAACAAGTGATAGGTGGTGTAATTTTGTGTACGGGTTTTCTTGTCATATTTGACATTCTTATCCAACTCCTGTTGCAATTGCTCGTCATGAACTTCCACATCAAAAAAATTTTGATTGGGAAGGACATTGAGGACTTGGGTCGGGTGAATGATTTCTACTAAAGCCACTTCCCAATGGGCATCGTGATCTAAGGGGATGGCCTGAGGTAATTTGGCCGTGTAACAGCACAACGTGTTGTGGGGAAACACCTCCATGGAACTGTCACTGGGTAAGGTTAAGTAAAATTGGTTTTGGTGACTCATAATTCCAGAGTTCTGTTGCTGTCCGAGGGGTTACTGGACGTCAGAGGTGTGTCTCCGCCCAAAATGGGGTTCTGGTTGTGGTTGTTGTTGGAGTGGTGACTGACACTGGCACTGGACACAAGGTTCCCGTGGTTCCCGTTCGAGGAGAATTTCAGGGAGGGATTGGGAAGCAGGTAACCGATGCAACTGCTCAATAAAATGGTCCACAATTGTTTGTCTCCTTGTTGCAAACTCAAATTGGCAATGGCTGCCCCGATGACACAATGCACCACGAAGATTTGGCAGAAAAAGACGATTTGCGTTTTAGGCACACGTTCTCCACACCACACCCACAAGGGTTGTTTTTGTAAATCTTGCACAGAAGAACTAGGTGAAGGAGGAGTGGTCGACGTAGTAGCTGCGTCTGTGTGAAAGGGCATGATAGTCACTTCTTTTTATAGTCGATGACTTGCGAAGCGTCGATCCAAGAATCAAAACTGGGTGGATATCCTTTCCAACGTACTTTGACGTCTTTGACACGTCGTTTGCCCACTTTACGGGTTCTGCGTTCGAGAATGCTTTCGATGTCGTACACGTCGTCTTCTTTTTTGGTGACACGTTGTAATTCGGGCAAATAAAACGTTCCTTTGAGCACTTCTCCGTTCATATCTTCCAATCTATAGACGGCAGGATGACGGCCATGCACTCGTCCAGTGACGCGAAACAATTCGGTCGTCCAGTTAGGTAAGTAACCTTTGTCGAAAGTGCGTTTGGTTTTGCCAATGCGCACCTAATCTCCTACGTCGCACACTCCACTTTTCTTGGGGACAGCCCTCGTCGGGGACGTACCAAACAGGCGCTCAAACACCAACACTTCGTTGTCGGGAGTCACGTCTTGCGGGGCACGTCCGATGCTTCGATGGTAAGATTGGTTGTACGCTTGCACCAGGTGCGGTAAGATGTCGATGTACTTCAGAGTGTGGTGATGCGTAAAATATTTCCACATGCGTTCTTTCAAAGTGCATTGAAAACGTTCCATGATGCTGGCTTTGGTTTCGGGATTCTTGGCGGTTAAAAAATGAATGTCACGTTTCTTTAATTCTTTTTGGAAAGCTTGGTTGAAAAATTCGGTGCCTTTGTCCGTTTGCCATCGAAGAGGGTGACGACCGCTTTGTTTCAGCACTCGTTGCAGGGCTCGCACTAACTCGCTGCTCGATTTGGAAGTCAAGGGCACGACCCAGGCAAATTTGGAAAAGACGTCGATGACACAAAACAAATATTTGTAGCCACGATTGTAGCTGGCCAAATGAGAGACATCGGCTAAATCGGCTTGCCATTGATGATCGATGCCTTCCACTCGGGTGCGACTTCTGGCAAACTTGCGTCGAATGGGTTTGTGTAAAGTGTAGGTAGCTTGTTCTTGTAACCATCGTTGCACTTGAGGTAAACGGAGACTTTTCAGTCGCGTTTTGGCAGCACGATACAATTTTTGAACTCCTGCATAACCTGCAGGATGCGAGGGATCGTAGTAAATGCTGGCTAAGACTTTTTCCATTTTTTCTTTTTTTTGTGTTGGTTGGTGTGTTAATAAGGCACCCACTCTTGGAAGAGGCTACTCTTTTTCTCTTGGGGTACTTTCTTGGATTGCAATGCTTTGCGTGTGCGACCGGCAATAGGTGTTGAAGAGGAGGAGGGGGATGTCTGAGCGGGGTATATCGGTTCTTGTTTCACTTCTGTCTTCACTTTCTTTTTCTCTTGTGATGAAGAAGGGGTGACCATCATCTTTTTAATCCATCCAATTCTGGAGGTAGGTGGTGTTGTTAACTTGCGTACTTTTTCTGGTGGAGTTTGAAACCCTTCTTCTTCTTCTTCTTTTCCTTTTTCTGTCTTGACCACTGGTACTGGTGGTACTGATACTGGTACTGGTGATGGTGCTGGACGTTTCATGAAGGTCTTAAAATCTTTCAGAGTGGGTAGAGCTGTTTCGTCTAAAGCTTTCTGGTGAAAGAGTTGCAGTCGTTGCAAGAGTTGACCGTACTTTTGCGATTTTTCTGTTTCGGACAAATCTTGGCGATCCATCAAGGACTGCAATTGGTGTTGTAACTGGGACATCTCGCTGAAATGGGGATTGGGAGGTAAATGCGGGGTGCGTTGTTCTTGCCACCGATGGTATTCCATCCATCGTTTGTAAGGCACTAAAACTAGTTTTCGTCCTTCCATGGGTTGTCAAGGGTCGATTCTGAGATCTTGGGACTTCCGAAGGCCTTTTTATCTTGCTCCCACCAGTCCTCCCAACATGGTTCCCAAGACTCCTTTCAGTATGGGGCCTAACAAGAGAGGCAAAATGCCTCCACGTTGCACTAACATCTTCTTCTTTTGACGAATGGGAATTTTCTTTCGAACCATTTGGCGAAGAACGTGACGATGTTTGTTTAAGCATTGTTTTTGGTGTTTGGACAAAGGGATCGTGCCTTTCAAGACGTTCAAACAACATTCGCACACGGTATCGATGACCTCCTTGGAGGCCGATTGAATGAGTTTTTTTCGTAGAGGTGAAGAAGCTTTGGACAGGACAGATAACAGGTCCCCATGTTTGACTAAACGTGGTGGTAGTCCTTTTCTTTTCTTTCCTTGGCGTTTTCTGGAGGGTGACATCTTTGAGTCTTCAGGGGCACCAAAAAACACTGATACCCCCGACTTGGTCACAGGTCTTTTTTATACTGGAACGCGTCGCCACTGATTGTCTTTACGTTTTATCAGTTTGAGGACAGGCATGACACGTCGTGCAAGGGTACGCAACGGACTAAATCGAGCCAGTTCTTGCTTGGACAAATCCAGTAAACTTTGTAACATGCCCGATCTTTCATGGACTTTGATTTTGGGAGAAGGTACTTTGTGAGCAGCAGCCACTGCCACTAAATTGGAGGGTCCTGCCACTGGGGAAGTTCTTTTTGGGGTCATCAACGGAGAAGTTCTTGGTGTGATCAACGTCTCCAAGTACTCTTCAGTTCCTGGTGTCATCAACGGAGAAGTGGACAAACGTGAGGATGCCGAAGACGCAGTAACTGCCGTGGCAGATCGTGGTTTGCGAGTGTAAGGTTGCGTCCTGGCCGAAGTGCCTCTCTTGCGACTAGTTTTCTTCTGTGGACTTTTCTTTTTCTTGGGGCTTCTTTTCTCTTTCCGGGGTGGTGGTGGTGCCTGGTCAGAGGAGGGTCCAGCTACGGGAGAAGTTTTTCTTTTTCTTCTTGGGGACCTGGTCTTTTTCTTTTTCTTCTTGGGGCTTCGTTGGATTTTTTTCTTGGGGATAACTTTGGGGCATTAGGATCCCATCTTAAGAGAGAGCGAATGATGACCCCTCCTAGAGTACCGCTCCCTCCAGGTTTCAAAATGATTTGTTTTTCGGTTTGAGTGTCGATGCGGGGATAGGCCAGTTGGACCAAAGCAACTTTGTTTCGATCGAAAAAGCGTTTGGTTTGATGAGGAATCTGAATGATTCCTTGGAGTAATTGACGTGCCGTCACCGTGAACCATCGTAAGACTTCTTTGAGACTAGCTTCTAAGACACGAGCTCGTGTTTGTGGATTTTTTTCTCGACTGATGCCATACAAGGCACGAATCAATCTGACGGGAAGATGCGACTGAAGGGACGTCATGTTCACACTGTGTGTGAGACAGACGAAAAGGGTCTGAGGTTTTTATAGATTTTTTGATGTGGAGTGAAATGAAGAAGGAGGACGGAGACGTGTACAGGACAGGACTCCGTCTTGGCACCAGTGGTGAAACAAGTGGGTACGAAATCGCAAATGGTTGGGGGTGGTAGGTTTCAAATCGACGAGTAAATAGGCGTGTGGCGTTTGAGTGGCATCGTCGTAAAACTGAGTCAGCCAAGGTGTTCCTAACTGTTTTGGCTACGACTTGCACTTGCGATTTATCTCGAGGGCTTTTAAACAAGACCACGTAATGCGCATTGAGACTGATGGTGCGATGGGCTTTACTTTGTTGAAACAAATTTTGGGTGATGTAAACGACACTGGCATTACGGTGATGCCCTTTGCGCGTGAACCACAGTTTAATTTCTTCTTCGTCTTCTCCTAACATGTCGTCGAAAATGACCAAATGGGTTTGACGGGAGTCCGAGACGATGCCGTCGTCTTCTTTAGGAATACCTTCCACAAACACGATGGAATCGCCTTGACTTTCTCGCAAGAGGCTGTACGCCGATTGCCACTCTTTGTAACACCACACGATCCGTTGAGGTGGTAGATCGATCAAATGATGTTTATGTTCGATCAAACGTTTGACGAATTCGGTTTTGCCTGAACCGCTAGGTCCAGCAATGAGCATGTTAAAGGGATGGCGAAGATATAAAGCCTCCCAACTGGCACGATCTAAGTGTTCGTCGATGACTTTGACAGTGGAGGAAGAGGTAGCAGAGACAGCAGAGGTAGACATAGTGTCAGAAATGTCACTTGTGACACGAAAACAAACAAGACAAGAGTTTATATACTTTTTTCAGAACACGTTTATTGAATGTTTCAAACATGAATACGAAAGACAAAAATACATAAAAGCCAAAGGCTTAAGTACAAGAATAAAAGGCACATGATAACCATTAACGTGGAATAAACACAAGTGTCTGTACAACAACATGTTTTGGGTAATGTTCTAACCAGTTCTATAGTAGGGGGTAGTAAGGTCACACAAGTGTCCTCCCGAAAGGGCCTTTCAGGCCTGTCCACGACAGTTCCGTCCTGGGTGACAGGTTCTTCTGGCACCGTCACTAACACGGGTTGAAAAGTAACTTTTTTCCTTGAGCAACTCTCGTGCATACTGGGCCACTTCTTGGGTCCAAGCCTCAAAACCCCATTCTTTCCAGGCACGGACATCTGTCCAATGGGGATGTAAGTCACAAGCTACACACACATCGTCATACACGTTTTGGGTCGCTAAAAGTTGACGAATCTTTTTTTCCTGTTGAGGTCGAGAAGTATCCAGATGAAACCGCAAGGCTTTGAGCAAAAGGAGTTTTTCGTGACCATTTAAGGCCATTGAGGTGGTAAGTACTGATCGTAAAGAGTCCACAAAGAATCGGCTGGTAAACGAGATCCCATGAAACAAGTCACTAAGACACACACCACTTGTCGTCCCAAATTGAATGGATACAGTTCTTGTAATAATCGATGGTAATGATCCACGGTTTGAATATGGTCGTTGAGTTCCTTCCACGGAATCTGTTCAATGACATATGACATAAGTCGTGGCATGGCAGCCTGTTTTTATATTCTCTTTTTTTTCGGATGCAATACACGTACTTTCTAGCCAGAGATCTTCGTTGTCCAGTAGGGAATTTAAATGTTACATACTGTAACCGAAACGTCAGAGTTCGTTTAGACGTTTCGTCTTCCGCTAAGCAGATTCCACGTAACAAATGTTGGTAATCCTTTAACTCGTCTTCCTCAATAGGTTGCAGTAAGTGAATGTCGAAGTAACCAAAATTATGAACATGTACATCATTGGCGACCTCAAAGTTTTGAACAATGTCTGACCACTGAAACAATTTCTGACGAATCAGTTTTCTTATACCATTCAGGTACCAGTGGTTAAAGATCTGGTGACGTAACGGATGCAATTGTTCTTTACGTTTGACTTGTATTTTGACCAGTTCTCGGTATATCCTTTCTCTCAACTCCTCAGGCAAGCCCAAAATGTTCTCTTGTAAAGTATCCATAAGTATATACACTGTTTTCGGAATCGTTGGGTGGTGGCCAATAGCCTCGTTTACCTTTGTGCCTGATGTAATATCCACTCATAATCAGTCTTCTTATACTTTGGAACAGAGCATAATTTAAAAACGGTTCAATCACTTTGAGTTTGCGTTTCACTTGTATTTTGATCAGTTCTCGGTAAATGCGTTCTCTCAACTCCACAGGCAAAGCACGAATGTTCTCTAGCAAAGTATCCATGAATAGGTCATACTAAATCCTCTTTGGTCTGACACAAGAAATGTACTCTTTGCACAAACATGCTTTTACTTCAGTGTCGAATTTAAATCGTTTAGTCACTAATCTACACATTACAATTCGTTCAGAAGTTTCCTCTTTCACTAAGTTGACATTGTGTTCAAGATGTTGGTAATTCGTTAACTCTTCCTCTGGAATTCGATGCAGTAAGTTTACAATGATGTAGTAGATAGAATCGTCCATAACAAACCAATCCTTTTTAAAACTAGAGGATCGTTGATCAATGTCTGTCCAATGGAACACTTTCAATTAAATCAGTCCTTGTATAGCCTTCAGGTACCAGTGGTTCAAACACCGGTGACGTAACGGATGCAATTGTTCTTTACGTTTCACTTGTATTTTCACCAGCTCTCGGTAAATGCGTTCTCTCAACTCCACAGGCAAAGCACGAATGTTCTCTTGTAAAGTATCCATGAACAGATTATGGTAAGTTACTTCAATGTCTCGGTCCCACTAAGGGTAAGTAATGACAATTCGGTGACCATCGAGCATGTTCTACGTAGGCCGAATCTTGCGGTTCCCAGTGGTGAAGTGACACACCGCAACTGAAGCACTTGACTTTATCTCCTTCACCCAAGTAGAAAAATCCGGCTCTGGCTAATTCTTCGGGGGTCGGTCCTCCCAGATACTTAGGCCATTTTCCTTTGAACGATTGAAGACGATTTTCAAAGTCACAGTATTCCGACAAATGCACAGGAAACGAATATTCGTCTTTCACAGGTTCGTTTCGATGAGGGTTGGGTGACATGGACAGAAGTTTGCTCAGGGCTGGATGACATCCATAGGGTGGGAGACGTGAATGTTGACATCTACAATCACCATGAAACCCAGTAAAGAGTCCACGAGGACGAGCGGAATCACTTTCGCATCCCTCAGATTTGACACGCACAGCATCACTTTCCATGATAGGGGTCGTGAGAACAAAGTTCCCATGATGCTTTACGGCATCGCTAAGGTCACGACGTACAGCATCGTACCCATCGAAAGGCTCACAATCGCATTCCACTTCAGAAGCCTCACACTTGAATTGTGCCTTTCTAAACAACTTGTTTTGTGTTTCTCTGAAAGTATTCACCTTGTTTGCTCGGTCTTGGTAGTCACAATGAAATATCGATCTTGACCATAGCCCCTTTTTATACTAGTCTCAATGCAGTCTCCAGCTTGTACATCTTTCCTTTTTTACGCTTTTTATGTCCTGTTCTGGAAGGTACCGTCTCTAAGGTACCGTCAACATTGTACCGTAGTGTGATGGGTGGAAAGGCCATAGAAAGGTAAGGGCAGTGCGGAGACCATCGAGTATGTTCCAGAATAGCTGAATCTTTATAGATACATAGATCCATTCGTAACTTCAGTCCGCAAGCGAAACACTGTACCTCGTATCCCAATCCTGACTCAGGTCCCAAGTAGACAAATCCTGTTCTAGCTAAAACATGCGAAGAAGGTAATCCTTCCCTATCCGTAGGCCATTTCTGAAACGTGTCCAATCGACGGGCACAATCACAATAGTCAGGTAAGAAGACTGGAAAATGGTAGGGTTTGAACTTGGAGTTCTCATCGGGTTTCTCACTCGATTCTTGCTGTGGCGAAGTCATCCTTCTAGCGGGTGACTATCCTCTTACAACCAATGTTTTATACCAACATGTCCATACGGCAAAGTAAAGTGGTTGGGCAGTCGCACTCGCTTCTGGTACACAATTTGATAGACTTTTTCCAAGGGCCGACTGACGATGTGATGAGTGGGTAAACGTACAATCTTGTTCGGTTGATAGGTGGTCACTTTAAAGTTTCCATCCTCTCCCGATTGCAAGGCTTCTTTCAATACCCCAAAGTTGACCACACGACTGGTACGATAATTCAGAGTCAGTCCTTTCACTTTGCACGTCGTGTGCACTTCTCCTTGTTTGTCCCGGTATTCGTAGCCGTAATTTTTGGGACCGCCACTGACGAAACTTAGAATCTTGTCGTCGGGATGCTCGTCTATCCAGGCTCCTAAACGGTCTCCTTCGATGTTAGGGTGCTGTTGACTCGGGTGATGGATGTAAATGCAACTGTCCGTGTCAAAGTACAGGACGCGTTCTTCTAACAGTTCTAAAGCTTCGTACAATTTTAAGCGAGCATGGGCTGTCACGTAAGCCGCAATGATGACATTTCCAAAAGGGTCGTCTTGTACAAAGTCCAGATCTTCTTCGTAATTGACCAAGATCAAATCCTCTCGAACAACGTCCACGTGTTTCATGTATTTGGTTTTGTCGTGAATCATCTGGAAGTAGCGGGAAGGTTCTGTCAAATATTCCGTCTTGGGTAAACACGGTCGTTGTGCCATTTTACCCCACAAGCAATTTAACATCACTTTGGCAAACGATCGCCTGCCTTCGTTTTTCTCGATGTGGTCTAAAGTGATGGCTTCTTGTTCGTAGTATTTCTCTTTGAATTGTATTTGGTCTTCGGGAGTGTGACACCAGGAAGGATAGCCGCTGACTTCTTGTTTCAGTTTCAAAAAGGCATCCACGTAGTCTGCGAAAATGACTTTCTGACTGGGATCACCCTTGTGGTATTGCTGTGTCTTGGGAAAGTGGCAAATTTCGTACACTTCTAACAGTTGGTATCCCATGTCCAGAGCTTTGAACAATTCTACGCTGACCCAGGTTCCCGTCAAGGCACGTTCTTCCTGGGTGTGCTGACAAGGCTGATCTTGGTTGCACGTTTCGGCACAAGTACGGCACAAGGGAAACATCAGTTTGCCTTGACAATGGTGAGGTAAGACGGAATGGTACAAGTCCGTGGGAGGCAAAACTTTACACTTGATCAAGCCTTCGTATTGTCGAATGTTTTTCAGGTCGATGTGTTCCGTTAACAATTGCGGGTGCCCTATAGGAAAGCGACAATACTTGCACACGTAGGGATACAGCGAACACACGTCCAAGTATTTGATTACTTCTCCTTTCTCTTCGTCGGCTTGGTACAGCAAACAGGTGGCATTGGTCCTTCCTCCGTACAAACTATCCCTCGGGTTCAGCGGGTCCATGAACTGGTAACTTTCCACGAGGCGTTTAAACTCGGGATCGGTTTTCATACGGTGCTCGTACTCGTGTTCCCACATTTCCACCACTTGGTATCCTTGCTGTTCTAACTTTAGGCGCCGCTGACAAGTGTCCTGGTACAAGTCTTCCATGGTTCGTTGCAAAAACTGATTTTTAGTGCCACGGTCAGGGTAACAGACGGGACATCCGTGAAATAAGCAACCGTTAAACTCGTACACGATCTTGGGGTTTTCTAAGTCCCAGCCATCGACCGAATACGTTCCGATGGTCTTTTCACCCCCTCCGTTGCGAGCATGCTGAATCCACTTGTCTTCCTTGTCGCACAAGTAATGTAACCAACGTAGGGCTTTGACCGAGTATTGACGTTTGACAAAGTGGGTCGTTTGAGAACTGATGACAGCCACGGTGTTTTCAGGCATGAATCGTTGTCGATACACTAAGGAACACGCTTTGGCAATGGTGCAAGCTTCTTTCAAAGGATCGACCCCTCTGTGTTCCATGAACAGTTCTCGAAATTTTCCACAGCAACGCCGTAAAATGTCCACGTCGGAACGACAATACTTTAGCATTTCTTCCTGAAAGTCGAAAGGGTCCGTGGCGTGAGCCTGGTACCAAACGTAGAAAGCTTCTCGTTGTTCGGTACGCATGTTGTCGGGGTCGTAATAGTGAGCCTCAGGTAAATGGGGTAGAACGGCGTGTTGATTGGCTTCCGTATTGAAAAAGTGTGGAAAATACCCTTTAGCCATTTCTGTCATTCCAAACGTTTTAGGCATTCGGCTCAAAGGCACGGCCAAATAGCTCATCGAATCTTTAAACTGTACTTGTCCCACTTGCATGAAAATGATTTTGGCTCCGTTTAAAGTCACTTTAGGACGCTCGGTGCCTTGTTCCGTATAGTATCTGAGAAGAAACTATCCATCGTATCCGGAGAAATTGTGAGCCATCACTGTGGCATGACGATGACAATCTCCGTAACGTTCGATGTCCTCTTTGCTCCACGTCTTGTCGATGGGGTCTAAGACCCATTGGGCAAAATCGGCTAACGTGTTCGGTCCCCGAAAGATTTTTTCACGCCCTCCGGGAATCTTGCTGCAGTGAGGGCAATGACTGAAGATAGGTTCTTGAATGCACTTCTCGCACGCTCGATGAGCCACGCAGAAATTAGGGATGTGAATGCCGGTCTCTTGCATGCATTCGAAATCGAAAAAGATGAAATTGCCTTTCTTCTTGCGACCGTCCTCTTTCTCTGGTGGGGGTTGGTATTTTTGCACGTAGCATTGGTGTTCCAAGTCCACTATGTGGTGACAAATGTGACATTTTTTCTTTCCTCGACATACGTGTGCCTTGGCGTTATTGGTACATATGCCTTGTCCACACGTACGGCACAATCTCAGCAGTTGACAAGCACATTTCTTCTGTGAACCTTGTGTTTTCAAATGTTGTTGGTAACAGGTAGGGCTGACAAACGTGCGCAGACAAGTTGAACAAGGCACTGGTTCTTCGCTCAGACAGGGTGGAGAGGCTAAACATCCTGGACATTTCATTCCACAATGCTTGTGTTGCTCTCGATTGTTAAAACCATAATCACATTTCTCACAATAATAACCGTATCCCAGGAATCCGGTGATGGTGGTAATGGTATCGAAATGGTCATCGTGATAATAAACATGAATGTATTTTCCGTCCTTAAAATCTTGGCCTCGAAGCAACAGAGGCCCGCGCATTTCTTGAGGGTGCACTTTCAAGGTGTATCGTGGAGCTAGGACATCTTGCAATTTTTGCATCTCAGGAATGCCACAGGGTGTGTCTTTGGACAGGCCAGCTTGTTGCAACAGGAGTTCTGCTTCGTTTCGTTGTTTGGCTCGATAGGAACGTTGAATAGTGTTCCAGGTTCTGTTCCATTCTACCGTGTCGTTCTTGTTGGCATAGGTTCGTCCCACCACGATGGCACGGGCTAAACACATCTGGTCATGAGGATTGTGAATTTGGACAAGGCTACGCTTAATGCTGCGAAGCTCGTTCACCAATAACATCTTTTTGCGTCCGGTCCCTTGAGGAGGAGAGACGTGGGTCATGTCCAATGTGGCTTTTCCATCGGTGATGTCAAACTGGTCATTAGATTGTTGCACGTGTTGAATCTTGTCCATGACTTTGGAAGCGGTCAATTCTGCAGGGGTGCTAAACTCGATCCAAACAGGGGATTTCAAACCTTCGTGTTGTATGGAAAGTCTCAAGCGATCGTCTTCTTTGGGTTGACATTGTCGCTTGAGTGAAGTGAGCAGAGAATCCCACACCCCAGTGATAAACACTTCTGCTTTCTCTAACGGCACTTCAGCCTTGAAATCTTTAAACTTCACCGTGTATTTGTAAGCCGTGGTTCTAAATTTTCTAGAGGAGCGCTTTTCCGTCTCTCGAATGGAATAGTGTTTTTTAGGGTTGACTAAGGGTGGTAAACTTGGTTTAGAGGTTTCAAATTCTGGTTCACTCATGTCCTCTTCAAAATCACTGGCATGAATTTGTGCCAAGATTTCAGCCCTGGTACGAGGCGATAGATCACGTTTCTGCCTCTTACTTTCTTCTTCTTCTTTCTTCTCGAATAAATAGGATCGTTTCATCTTGAGTGTAAAACGTCAAATGACTCAAGTTTAAACACCATAGACTAATTTATAGTCATGGCAGACCAGCGTATATAAAAGGGTGTGTGTCTTGTTGTTTCACTATTGATTTCACTCTCAAGCCGAGCACAACGATGGAAGAGACTAACCAAATCGAACGTTTCGTCAGAGCTTTGCGAGGGGTCATTAGAAAATTCTCTTCAGACCAGCCTACGGACTAATCTTATTCCTTTAGAGATAAAAGTCAAGATACTTGCTATATCTGTCAGAACAAAGGGCATTGGTCTTCAGAGTGTCCAGACCGTCAAAAAAGAACAAAAACAGGGACTAAAAAAGACAAAAGTCAAGATACCCGTTATTACTGCAAAGAAAAAGGACATTGGTCTCCAGATTGCCCAAAAAAGAAACAAGAGGAGTCAGAAGAAAAGAGGAATTCTTCAGAAGAAGAGAGGGATTCTTCGGAAGAAGAGAGTGATTTTTCAGAGGAAGAAAGCAGAGAGGTGAAGAAAAAGAAACAGGAGAAGAAAAGAAGAAGGGAAGAAAGTGAGGAGGAAGAAGAGGAAAAGAGTGTGACGGTGAAGAAATTTAAAAAACAGAGAGACTAAACAAGGAGACAGAAGAAGTCAATGAACTTTTTATTAAAGTGTTGTGGTGTGAATTGTGAATTGGATTGTAACAATGGATAAAAGAATAAATTAATGATATAAGGTAAGTGTCTTTGAGTTGTGATTTTAAAATAAGAACGTACACTCACGCACTCATACAAAGACACGTACTATACGGGGTAAAATGGGGTTGTTTTTTTTTTTTTTGAGTGATTGGCAAATTGAAAGGCTATCTCTTTTCGAGAAATGTGGGTGGCCCTGAAAAGGGCCTTTTTATTTTGGTGCAGGGGTGAGTTTAAGCAATCAACTTTAACTGCCTTAAGCCTTTGCCACGGCCAAGGCCTACTTCTGGACTGCGTAATGTTGATGATGATGATTGGGTTGAAATCACTAAGGGTGGTACGGTAGGCTTAGTCACAGGGTTAACGTGTTTAGCTCGGGAAGGTCGTATTCTCTTCGGTCGTAATAAAGAAGTCTGATACATTTGTTTCAGACTTCTTAACTCCGCTAAAATGTCCAACAGGACCGTGACCGTTTGATTTTCACCCTCTTGTTTCTTTGCTGCTACTTCTTCTTGCTGTTGTTTTTTTTCTTACCTCTTCTTCTTGCTGCTGTTGCTGTAGGAGAAAAGCTTGTTCCGCTTCCTTTTGTCGTTGTATAAATTTCTCCAATTCTTCTTTCTGTCTCTGTCTAAAATTCTCCACTTGCGGTAATGAAGGTAACGAAGGTTCCGGAACAAATTCTTGCGAGGAGAGAAAATCCACAAAATCCCAATTCACCTCTTTTGAAAGTAAGTCCGAGTTCCCTTGGGCAGTCTCCCCTGCTGGTGCACCCCAATGAATCGTTTTCTGAGTTTCCGTCATGTTGAATCACTGTCGCATAGATTGACTGCACACAAGCGCTAGCAAATCTATATAGACCACGTGACGTCACAGACTGCTCTCTTCTGATTGAATGCGGGCTGACTGAATTTTGTAACGCGTGTTCGGATTGGTGAATGAACTCAATCCGTTTCAATCCTTCCTCTACCTATAAATAAGCGCAGTTCACTGCATTGATTCACCTGTTCTCGTCGCTTCAAGATGTGGACCGATGTGCAATCTTCTACGCTTGTGTCTTCCATGATGTTCAGGACGGACATGCTCATGTATGTCCGATCCAAGTGGACCGTTGTCCACAGGACAAACACCAGTCTGTGGATACGTAGGATATACGTAGAAAGACAAGGATGCCTCAAAAGAGTGCTGATTTACGGACCAACAGTGAGACGCAGCCTAAGGACAAGAAGACGGCCAATGCAGTGCCCTTTATGTTAATGGATACATTAACATAAACCCAAAGGCCCTTTTCAGGGCCACCCATATTTCTCGAAAAGAGAATGACTTTTCAATTGCCTACCCCTTTTTTTAAAAAAAATTTAAAAAAAAAAAAAAAAATCCCATATTCAATTCCCCTTGTCCCTAAACAAGCCCAAACTCTATTCCCCATGTTAAATTCCCCTTGTACGTATATTGACCCACGATTTTTCGCCATGTTAAATTCCCCTTGTACGTATATTGACCCGGGGGGGGGGGGGTCTGTAATGCTAATTCCCATTGTACGTATAGTATCCCACTTCACTACTCCTGATAAACAGTCTGACGGAGTGTGAAATTACTTGATGCACAGAGTGAAATTGCGACTAACTCTGCCGACGGTCAAAAATCATTCTAAGACATATTGGTTTTCTTAAAATGTTTGTAACCAATCTCATCGCATATACCAACCCTACCCTTCTTCGAATGGGAAAATAGTGTTTTAAATTGACGATCAAATATCACCAATTAATTTTTAGTTCTCTAATTTTTTGTAACAATTTTAAAATATTTAAAACTTTTGCCTGTGAAATTAAGATTTTTGTTCTGATAAAGTTGTACGTTTGTGGGGTCTTTATTAACTTCAAACCAATGTCAGCTCGTTTACGAGGGATACAAGTTTTGATTTAGCCCAGCCAAAGGCTGATTGAAGCATTTTTTTCTCAATTCGAGTTCGAAAACAGGAGAGAGAGAGAGAGAGAGAGAGAGAGAGAGAGAGAGAGAGAGAGAGAGAGAGAGGATATATTTTGAGGGTATATAGTTACAAGTGTAAATTCTAATCGCAAGTTTCCTATTACGAGCTTTTGCTTGACATTTATGCCGGCGAGAGCTCAAAATTGTTAGATATGGATGGCATCATATAATCGGACACAATTACTGTACCTTTAACATTTATTAATACTTGGCTTGTATTCAACAAGATTAGTTCTCTGTAGATAAAGGGAAATATAATGTTAAAACTACACTGGCTATGCAACACGTAATTAATACTGACAGTCATCCACTCATATACTGACCACATCGTGTAGGATGTAAAAGAAGTAGTAAAAACAAGAACAAATATATGTGAAATCCCTTATAAATAAAACTACCTTCCCTATCGCCCTATGTTTTTATAATACCGAGTTAACCACGAGAGAGAGAGAGAGAGAGAGAGAGAGAGAGAGAGAGAGAGATAGATGCAACAACAATTAACACCAGTTTGGTTTCTCTAAATTAACGTTTTCAGCAAGATACGCTAACTCAAACAGCGGTGAATTCCAGTCTCATGAGAATAAAACGTCAAGAAAGATAAAATGAATACAACAGGCATGTTTCTTTTTCTTGTTCTGGTCGTCATTACATATTTCTTTGAGTTCGTTTAAATATACTGCAATCAGTCTTCTTGTGTGTGTGTGTGTGTGTGTGTGTGTGTGTGTGAGAGAGAGAGAGAGAGAGAGAGAGAGAGAGAGCATTTGTTGTTTCGTTTTTTGTTCGGGTTTTCAGTGTTTTTTTTTTTTTTGTTTCTTTTTGGTCATAGCTTCTCCCAAAAATCTGTCTTCTTATGCTATGGAAATATATGTGTGCGTGATTTGGATTTTTAACGTAACTTTATAACCTTTTTTCAGTCATATCACTACGATGCATGCATTGTGGCAGTTTATAGTGATGTCTAGCACTGGGGCATCATGCCACAGACATGTAGCATCATATCTCACCCAGTCACATTATCCTGACACTAACCTCTTTTAATGCTGAGCGCCTAGCGAGGCAGCTGTTAGTACCATTTTTATAAGTCTTTGGTATGACTCGGCCGGGGATTGAACCCACGACCTCCCGCATCCGAGGTGGACGCTCTAACCATTAGGCTACTGGAGCGGTCGCTATGGAAAATAGCAATTGTTTAAAATCTATAAATGATTAAGAGCTTGCGTTTCACTTAAGTCTCTCACGAAGTCCCCGTAAACGTGTTATCGCTTCTCCAAAAGTAGATTCCAAAAGTGTAATTGTAAATCACTCATGCATACTGGTAATCTTAAAGTATTCATGTAAATTCCAAATGTGTAATTGTAAATCACCCACATGTACTGGTAATCTTAAAGTATTCATGTAAATTCCAAATGTATAATTGTAAATCACTCACACGTACTGGTAATCTTAAAGTATTCATGTAAATTCCAAATGTGTAATTGTAAATCACTCACACGTACTGGTAATCCTAAAGTATTCATATCAATTCCAAATGTGTAATTGTAAATCACCCAAACGTACTGGTAATCTTAAAGTATTCATGTAAATTCCAAATGTGTAATTGTAAATCACTCACACGTACTGGTAATCTTAAAGTATTCATATAAATTCCAAATGTGTAATTGTAAATCAGCCTCACGTACTGGTAATCTTAAAGGATTCATGTAAATTCCAAATGCGTAATTGTAAATCACTCACACGTACTGGTAATCTTAAAGTATTCATGTAAATTCCAAATGTGTAATTGTAAACTACTCACACGTACTGGTAATCTTAAAGTATTCATGTAAATTCCAAATGTGTAATTGTAAACCCCTCACACGTACTGGTAATCTTAAAGTATTCATGTAAATTCCAAATGTGTAATTGTAAATCACTCACACGTACTGGTAATCTTAAAGTATTCATATCAATTCCAAATGTGTAATTGTAAATCACCCACACGTACTGGTAATCTTAAAGTATTCATGTAAATTCCAAATGTGTAATTGTAAATCACTCACACGTACTGGTAATCTTAAAGTATTTATATAAATTTCAAACGTGAAATTGTAAACCCCTCACACGTACTGGTAATCTTAAAGTATTCATGTAAATTCCAAATGTGTTATTGTAAATCACTCACACGTACTGGTAATCTTAAAGTATTCATGTAAATTCCAAATGTGTTATTGTAAATCACTCAGACGTACTGGCAGTCTTAAAGTATTCATGTAAATTCCAAATGTGTAATTGTAAACCACTCATACATACTGGTAATCTTAAAGTACTCACGTAGATCATTGTCTGGAGCACAACGTGGTAAAAGTATTTTTTCTTCTCTCTTCAAATACTTGTGTGTTACTGCTATCTTTTGTCCAGTTTTAGAGGTTTCTGTTCTTTGATACTGTGGACAATTTGCTTTCATAAATCCTGGAGTCTATCTCTAAGCATACTCATGATTATAAAATAGATTGAATATCCAACATTATCGCTCATATTAACATAATATATGCTTGTGTCGGTACCGAAGGACAAACAGAGTCTGTCCTGACACTAATACTGAGACACGATAATCCATGTCTTGGGATTAAAATGTAAATGTTCTGTTAATTATTTATCTTTAGCGCGGCCAGGAAATGCCCCAAAACAACAGTGTTGTTTAAGTAGTATGTGGGCATATACAATGCTGTTTGGATCGTTTTAGTTATAGCACTTATGGAAATTCACATGGACTAGTCAGATTCGATGTATTATCGGACACATTGAAACCATGTTATCTACTACATAATAAAACAGTCAGCTACTATATGGCACCCACACTATACCCCGAACACCTCAAACATATGTGATATCAACCAGTTATATTCAATCCAGTACCAGGTGATGTACTATCCAACACCAACATTATATTATTAAGGTTGTTCTATCCTAGCTTGTATCGCATCTAGATTCAAACAGTCCTTTTAGCAATGTGCAATCTGCATATCGCCCTTGCCACAGTACTGAAACTACTCTTCTAAACGTAGTTAATGACATTCTCTCTGCGTTGGATAGTGGAAAGATTACATTCCTCACACTACTTGATTTGTCTGCAGCATTTGACACAATAGACCATGATATATTACTTCACCGTCTCCAGCATGTACTTGGCATTTATGATACAGCCTTACTGTGGTTTAAGTCCTACTTGGTCAACAGGACACAAATTGTATCTGCAAATGGAATACACTCCAGCCCAGTTGATCTATGTTGTGGTGTTCTTGGACCTGTTCTCTTCATTCTGTACACTCAGTCGCTCTCAAGTGTCATAGATGACCATCCAGTATCTCACCAACTGTACGCTGATGACACCCAAATATACAAATCTATCCACCCAACTGAAGTTGATGCTACCATCCAAGGTGTAGAGAGGTGCATTTCTGATGTGAAATCATGGATAACATGTAACAAGCTGCAGATGAATGATGATAAAACTGAGACCATTCTGATCACAACACAAAGACTTTCTAATTCACATCCTTTACCTCAAATAATAAATATCAGCAGCACCAACATTAAATTCAAACAATCAGTACGAAACCTAGGTGTTACTCTGGAAAGTACTCTCACAGTGTACCAACATGTCATGAACATATGCAAGGCTGCATATCTTGAGCTGAGACGCATCAGCTCATTTCGCAAATATCTTTCAGTTGATGCCACTAAAATACTTGTGTGTTCATTAGTACTTTCAAGACTGGACTATTGTAACTCAATTCTGTCTGGTTCATCTCAATATCTGCTCCAGAAACTTCAAAAAGTTCAAAACACAGCTGCTCGGACCATACTTAGAGTACCACGATCAGAGCACACCTCCACGCTGCTCTGTACCCTACACTGGCTATCCATTCGATCCAGAATCAAACACAAAATTTGTTCTTTGTGCTACGTTTCACTGTTGGACCCTAGTCCAACATACCTATCCGACCTCACCCATGTGTACTCACCAGCAAGATACTTACGCTCCTCTTCTGACAATCGTATAGTCATTATTCCAAGTATGAAAACAAGTCATATGGACAGCGTTCTTTTGCATACTAGGGCCCAGCAACGTGGAATGAATTGCCCACTGAACATAAACAGAAAGACACAGTGATCACATTCAAGAGGGCTCTCAAAACTCACTTATTTCGACTGCAAGAACAAACTTAAAGACCTAATAATGTTTCCTACCTTAAATATTCTCAGCATTTTTTAATGTCTTTCTAATTTCATGTTGTTTGTTTTTGTAATCATATCATATCATATCATTATATTTTTGTTTTTTTATCTTATAGGTGTTGTCTAAAGTTGTAAAGCGCTTAGAGCTTCTAAAGTTTAGGCGCTATACAAAGTCCTCATTATTATTAAATTATGAACACGCTGTTTGGAGTGGGCAACACCTAGTTATCTACTATCCAAAACCCAGTAGCAAAATGGATCTGGAGGAGAAAATGAGACGGTATCCACCCGTGAAATTAGAAACTGTCCGAATTGAAATTCAAGCTATGGTCGATTTGGGGATCTTATAGTCAGCTGAATCAGTGTATAGCTCTCCTATTCCTTTGAAGCGGAAATGGGTCGGCACTCGCCAATTTTGTGTCGATTATAGGAAAATAAAGACGATAACGGAATTTCAGGTAGAAATGATACTGGATTCTGAATCTGTATTCACTGGAGTAACCAAAGCGAACTACTTTTCGAAACGTGGTCTGTCACAAAAATTTGTTGGTAAATTCTAGTCCGAAGTGAAGACAGAGCAAGGCGTTCCTCTGCAACTTCAGATGGAACGTACCAATAGGTGGTTATGCCATTTAGGGTCCGGAATACACAAGTGTCTTTACCCGTACGGAACGGGAGTTTCGAACTTCATGGACTATTTACTATTAGCGACAACTACGTGTACTTGGGACGACCATATCATTTTGCTGTGAAAAGTTCAAGAACGACTTTGACAGACGGGACTTAGGTCTCACTGGATAGTTTCGTATTTTGACACCTCCCTAATTTTTAAGGTAGAAGTCACGAGCCTATCGAGTTAGGCTTGAAAATGGGTTGGCTTGTTTGGTGACTGCCTGTCACAGCTAGACTAGCATTGGAGATCAAATGCGTAACTTGGGCTGAAAATGAACAGCCGACTTGGCACAGGTATTTATTTATGTCTGCTACAGAGGTAAATATATAAAAATATAGATGGTTGAGGGGTGACGAAACATGCTAATTTATTATAGTACTAGTAAACTTTATTCATGCATAAGGCACATAACTGCTTCTTTTAGCTGCCTTGTAACAGGAAAATATTCAAAATAGCTCTTTGCTGTCAAAAATTAATGTAAAAAAGAGGGGTTGGTGGCAGTGTTGGTTGAATATAAAAGCCACCAGTTGTATAAGGAATTAACCTGATTGCCGCAGTCAAAATCTCACATGCATGCTTTCTACAAAAATCATTAGTTTGTTTTTAATTGCATCTTCATTATAAAAATATTCTCATTTTTCTGTAATAGGTCATTGTCGGATGACAATTCACCAGATAAACCTTCCAGTGAGACCATAACGAACGACCATCTAAGTGCCATGTAGGTTTAGAAAATTAACTTACACTGGTCACACCCTCAGCGAAGACACATTAACTCCAGATAACTCTCAAGATGACCAACATTGTGTAATAACTTGCATTTAGGGAGTGAGGTATGCATGCATATATACGGTAAACACTATTCATACAAGCCGTCCAATTCGGTATAGATTTTTTTTTAAAGTATAAATCTGTGCATTAGCAGTGAATTGCTCAAATGAGTTGACATTACTATTTTCTAGGATCCTGTGTTTTGTTTACTTGTCGATTAATAGTTAGCTGGTATAGTCTACGTGTTTTTGTGATAGCGAAAATAGGGAGTATCATGCCGGCGGCTGGCATCCTTGATAATTCGATTAATGGCTATTTCTGGTTAACAGCTTAAGACTGTACACTACAACCTCAATGTGTTTATAGTCCCTGGGGTTTCATTTGTATACGTCATCGCATTTAAGTTTGTTTTTCCTCTTCTTTGTTTCTTTGGTACATATAACTGTTGACTACCCTTTCATGCGGTCTACCTCGGTAATATTGTAAGAGTGCATAACACGGTTTCCGAACCATTGCTATAGCGACAGGCTAACACGGTATGTGCCGCGAAATACAAAACTGAATTTTTTTTCTTTTTCTATTTTTACTTATGGCAATTCATTCGCAATGTAGTAATGTGTAAAATATCCCGCTGGTAATTTCCATAAACAATCACTGTGAAAATTTACTAAATATATACATTCAATACTAGCGCATGATGGTTTGAACATTCCAACAAGGATTGTGGGTTTTGTGGGTTTTGTGGGTATTGTGGGTTTTGTGGGTTTTGTCAGGAGTATATAAGGCTTTGTGGGCTGCTTGAGACAGTTCAGTCAGCTAGCAGCCATCAAACTAGGTACATCACAGTTATTGTGAGTTTTATTTTTTTTATTTTTTTTTGTTTTGTTTAGTTTATTAGAGAATTATGTAACTTTAGGCAATATTTTGGACAGCAAATATTTTTATAAAGTTTATTTAAGTGCAAATCAATTTTTTATTTAAGTTATTTTTTTTATTATTTTTAATTCCTTTCTCTCTTCCAACTTGTACACATTCTAGTCATTTCTAATTTATTTTACAAGCAACATAGATATTGTTTTATCATTTGTTATTTGAAATTCAGTTATATGGTCAAGTGAGTGTTGTCCTCACAGACCAGTACTTTTATTCATTTCTTTATTTATTTTCTTTATTTAATTAGTTTTATGAAGCTAAAGACATACAGAAAAGTTCTGCTACACTACAAATATATAATTCCTTTTTTTCTTAAATTATAGGTCCAACAAAGTTCTTAGGGAAATAAAATGTCTAAGTCATTGTGAGTGTTTTCCTCACCGACTTGACATTCTAACTTCAATTCAACAATACTTGATTATTCTAGCAATCTATAAAACACAAGTTATTTGTCTATTTTATAATTTACTAGTTGTCTAAGTCACTATGAGTGTTTTCCTCACCGACTTGACAGCCAATTTACTTCCATTTATACCAATTCACTTCAAATAAGTATTACGCTATAGTTGAGGTGTAAAGTCAAGCAAGTGTTTTCCTTGCAGATTTTTACATTTCACAATTACAATCAAATCATAGTTTCTCTTCTGTAGTAACCTTTATTGCAACTAAATCCACATATGGTAACCCTAATATAATCTTCACTCATCAGAAGAAATAATATAATGAACTAATAGCATAGTGCTAATGTGTATCCTGACCTTGCATGAAATTATCATATACCATACAGTACCTTCAAACTATGATAATATTTTGGCTTAGGACAAAAACAACAAGACTGTCATGGTCATGAACTGGCTTTATTCGCTGTTTCTTAATAAATGAATCATCTTGTGTTATGGTTGAAAAGAAATCAAGAGTTCGAGTTTACTCCATTCTCCCCCTCCTTAGTCAGCTGATAAGAAGCATACTCATCCCTGGTGCGATACTCCAAGATAGTATTATCAGGACCTAGCTTGGCCGTTACAATAGGAACGCTTTACGACCGACTGCTATGACGAAAGCTGAATCTTTCTTGGGACTGGCAGGGTATTATCGTCGATATGTTGCTAACTTCAGTGCTTTTGCTAGCCCATTGACCGACTTGACTCGGAAGAAGGCACAGACGAAGAACATTTGGATGGAAGCATGTGAACGTGCATTTCAGCCATTAAAGGACAGGTTGATGTCAGACACAGTAGTAAAATTACCAGACGTGACAGCGGAATTTTACAGAGGTTTAGGGGTGTTGCTGTTGGAAGAGTATGGTGGAAACGTATTTCCGGTTGCATATGGTAGAAAGGAGTTGTCAATGTGGAACGCAATTATTTGGTCCCTGAGAAAGAATGCTTGGCACTTACCTTCTAAATATCTAAATTCCAGCTCTACTTTTATGGACGGAAGTTCTTTTGTGGAAACTGATCTACAACAACTTGTTTATTCAGTCCCAAGCTAAGCTGAGCAATGGATGGCTAATGAGATGGTCGTTATTTTTACAGCAGTAATAGCTACAGGCACGGTATATTAAGGGTAGCGAGATTGTTGGGGCAACTCTTTTAAGTAGGCTAGGGGAAACTGAGGTGAAGGGTTCATCTGAGGACGTTTAAAAGGTAACACAGATTACATCTCCAGAATTTTGAAGAGCAAAAATATTAGATTTTACTCGTCAAGAAGAGACCTATATAACAGTGAAAAATTGTGTAGAGATTTCATAGTACATTTTGTTAGGGTCAGCGTGACATGTAAACCTTAAATTTAATTTATTGGCTAGGATCGCCATTGCTTGGCAACTAATTAATCTGTTCATTTTTAGGCATGAATTTAATTTTAATCAGGACCCACTTGTTTAACACTAAGGAACTGACGAGAGTGCAATGTTAACGCGAGGTCAAAGGTATATGACAGAGTGACATGAGCCAGGGAATAATTTTAGGAAATTGTAGTCCATTTGAAACTGGTATCATAAAATTATATTTTACAGAATCATTATTAATAAAGATGGACTAAATGGGATTTTCTGACGTGGATGGGAGCGATAAAAATATTTGGCTGGTAAAGTAGTAATCCTGATTGGACAAGCTCCGTGTGTGTGTGTGTGTGTGTGTGTGTGTTCCCAGACGGAATTCGGGGTTTTAAAATAATCTCCCTCGCGAAATTAGTCACTCAGGTTCTGAGGCGAGCCAGAATTTTAGCTCCTGAAAATGTTAGATTTCTCGTTAGATTGCCCTAAGGGGCGCGTTTTGGAAAGTAAGGAGCATGGAATGAAAGAGATTCTACTTCATAGAGAGATGCGAATATCGAATAAAGAACAAAGGAAATAGATCTACACACACCTGTAATGAAGAGTGGGGAGAAGAGCACAGTCTGCAACCCAGGGGGTAGATGACCCAAGGAGGCAGAATGGAGAGAAGCAGGACGAAAGAGACAGAAACGCCGACCGATCACCAGCAGTGATTTGTGAAAGACCGGAAGCACTAGGTGATGATGTCTTGCGGTGCAATTAGAGTTCGATGTCACTCAATCATATGATGAAATTTGTTGTATCAATAATAGAACGGCTAAATAAAATTGGCATAATTTTGTAACTCTGTTTCTGAGAGAAAGCGAATAATTCACATAGCACAATCGATTTTACTTTGTTTATGTAATTGATTAAATTATTGTATTTTACATACAGGATGTTGTGTTATTTCTATTCTATATCTCTGCTCAGATCTCTGTAATTCTGTCTATCAATTTCATATTTTATAGCATTGTTTACTTGATGGTCTCATAGATAACGATAACCAAAAACCATTCAAAGGGGGGTCTTTCTCATCATCCACCACACTATGACAACATATTTTTTTAAAATTATGTTCTTATCCCCGTTGTCCGACAGAAAGTGATATGATTTAGGGAATGCACCGACAGATGTATCCCACGTACCACGGCCGTCTGAACAGAACCCCATTATACGACCTCTTTTCGGAGTTGTTCTCGTTATTTTAAACCAAGAAGATATTTTGTAAGCCACATAGGATGCATTGACTACTAACGACAAGCATACACCTTTTCCTGTGACTAGAAAATGAACTGATCTAATCTGCATTCTCCTGAATGTTTGTATGTCGCATTTTCGTGTTGTACCTCATTTTGGGCCAGTTACCTCTTTATTTACTTTAAAGAATATAAGTATGTGATCTATACACATGTAACACACATTCTTACTGTCAAAATCTCACTATTATATTTTAAGTTCTGACTGACTCCACATGTATCATATTTGTCCATAAGAATAAAATAAAGTACGACCGAGTGATGTCATTACATAAATTGAAATAGAAATTGGTAAAAAGTAAATAGTTTGGATCAAATTAACTTGAAAAATACTTGTTTTTCTTTTTATTATTTCAAACCAACTACAAATCATAATGTCGGAATGTGCACCAATGTATACACCGAAACATGTCAATACTTGTACTGTTCGGTTTTTGAGCGTATTTTCATCAGTGGGTACGGGTTGATTCGGACCATGGCCGATTCGGACCAAATTAAGGGCTGATTCGGAGCATATGAAGTACTACTAAGTTTCGTCTTATGTTTAAGTGTAACATTAGCAAATATTTGAAATATATAATAATAAAAAAACTAAAACGGGATTCAGTGGCGGCGCGATGAGGCAATTGCCCCTGGGTGCCAGGAGAAATGGGTGCTATCAGAGCATAATTTAATTTTATTGTTTTAGCAGCTGAATGTTTCAATAATATGTCGCAATGTCCTTAGTATAACGGAGGCAAGATCTTCAAAACACTTATATTGGGGGAGGGGGCTGAAGTCTAACTACTGTTGTCTGTATCAAGGTTGAGGCATAATCCAAGAACATTGTCTCTGGGCGCCCCGGACCTTTGACTTGTCTCTTCTGGATTTCTGTCAAATCAGCGCTATACCATGCGTAAAAATTGTACACTTTTATTCTAAGTGTAAAGTATAATTACGTTTTAGTCACAGTCAGTTAATGGTTAAGGTTTAGTCACATTCAATTAAGTGCAGTGTTCATGATTAAGGTTTAGTCACAGTCATTTAAGTGCAATGTTCATGATTAGGGCTTAGTCATAGTCAGTTAAGTGCAATGTTCATGATTAGGGTTTAGTCACAGTCAGTTAAGTGCAATGTTCATGATTAGGGTTTAGTCACAGTCAGTTAAATGCAATGTTCATGATAAGGGTTTAGTCACAGTCAGTTAAGTGCAATGTTCATGATTAGGGTTTAGTCATAGTTAAGTGCAACTGTCATGATTAGGGTTTAGTCATAGTCAGTTAAGTGCAATGTTCATTATTAAGGTTTAGTCACAGTCAGTTAAGTGCAATGTTCATGATTAGGGTTTAGTCACAGTCAGTTAAGTGCAATGTTCATGATTAGGGTTTAGTCATAGTTAAGTGCAACTGTCATGATTAGGGTTTAGTCATAGTCAGTTAAGTGCAATTGTCATGATTAGGGTTTAGTCACAGTCAGTTAAGTGCAATGTTCATGATTAGGGTTTAGTCATAGTCAGTTAAGTGCAATGTTCATGATTAGGGTTTAGTCATAGTCAGTTAAGTGCAATGCTCATGATTAGGGTTTAGTCACAGTCAGTTAAGTGCAATGTTCATGATTAGGGTTTAGTCACAGTCAGTTAAGTGCAATGTTCATGATTAGGGTTTAGTCATAGTTAAGTGCAACTGTCATGATTAGGGTTTAGTCACAGTCAGTTAAGTTATAAGTATATGATTAAGGTCTAGGCACATTCAGTTAAGTGAAATGTTCGTGATTAAAGTTTGGTCACATTGGATGTTTGAAAATGCTCGCGCGTGAGGATCAAACAGGAGAAAAACTTATTAAGCACGGAGTAGATGATGAAATGTTTAGTCTGAGTTTAGATTTCAAAGTGCTTTTTATCAAGGGAACAAGAAAAAAGAAAACAAAATCTCTGATGGTAAAACTACCTGTCAAAATGTTCACATTTATCGAGCAGTCACATGGCCACAGCAGCCGATCTAAGTTTCCACAGCCGATTTATGATATAAAAGTCATAACAGTCTCCTTGGTCAATAAAAAGTTTGTTTTTAAAGTCAATAATGATTTCTTACTGTATTACGTTGTCAGAAGATCATATCTATAGGGACCAATTAGTCTCTGCAAGCTAACCCGTGAGGAAGACATTATTTAGATAAGAGAATGACATACGAATTGATGCGTGAACGTTTCTTACGTTGCTTGTACTGCACACATTGTCAGGATACCTCAAAGGTGTGTCAGTATGTTACATTCACAAGCAAGATAGTTTTTATCATTAGGGTAGAGGGTCAAAGCAATTCATTTGATGGATGATGGTAAATGTAAATACGTTCTCAAAGTAGAAATGGAAATTAATATAATAAAGAAAGTGTAATTTCTTCCTCGAGTCCTTCTAGCTGGCAAGGTAACACCAATGAGAATTGTTATTATTAACTGTAGCATCACAAATAGTTATCGTGGTTTTATATCAACTGACATAATTCGTCTTTTGTTTATTATCATAGTACATGTTTTCATATTATTGCATGGCAAAATGCATCATTATTGGAACTCCTAGTTTTAGAACATGGAATGCAACTTTTTCCAAGGAAACAGTCCTGGACTGCAACTTTCAAAATCGTATGGAGAATATTGAGTGTGATGAGTATAGTGGAGTATCTTCGTCAATTTGCATGTGAATTAATGCTATCTTTGATGAAATAAAGTTCTTCCTTGAAAAGAGGTACAATTAGTTACATTACGTTTCAGTAGGGTCAAGGGTGATTCATTATTTTAAAAGAAACTGTCTGTAAATTCTGGCTATTATGAATCTAGGTCTTACAATAAAAAGAAAATGAAACCAACAATTTCAAATAAAATCAACCAGCAATTTATTTCTCTACTATACGAGTGAAAATTTAGGAGATATTTACAGTATTGTGAATTAAATCTCAAATAATCCTAAATGTCCTAACACAATTCAAAAAATAGAATATTCCGAATGAATTATAATAGTCTTGAATGTCCTGATGTAACAGAATAATGGAATCCAGAATGTATTTGAATTAATTCACAATAATTCCAAAGAACTGTGTATATAACCCACAAATAATGGAGCACTCTAGTAATTATAATGAATATTTTAAACAAAACGCTGCCCTTGAATGATATCTAATGTCACGAACACAACTGAAAACTCTGATCATTGATTCTGACAGAATGATATAGAAACAGGAATGAATTCTTTGTAACATCCACATTTATACACATTTTCACTTTGATCGTTGACATAATACGTACCAGGCAGAAGACTCCTTTCCTGTGTATTTCTGTCGTACAGTTATTTCATTTTTGAATGAATAGTGAAGAATAGTCGTTGCTACTCTACATGCCTTTGAAAACAAATATTTTTGAAATCCGAGACAAGGTCGAGATGATTACTCTTTCAATCTTCACTTGCCTGACTTGGTCTTATGTAAGGGACCGAACATTCTACCATTATTCTGCTAAATGGTTCGTCAAATGCAGGAATAGATTACACACGAGTCTTGTGTAGTTTCTGAAATGAGTTTCCTACCAGTTGCCAAAAGTGGCAAAAAATTGCAGTATTTAGAAACATCACTTTTTAGTTCCGTCCAAAATAATTAGTCAAGATTTTATGAAAACTCTTGCTGGTTCCTAAATAAGTAGCCGAGAGATTGTCATAGGCATGACAAAGATTTTTTCATGTCGATATGATCTCGGAATGGCACCTTGATAGCTCGCTGACCACTCGTCATCAGCGGGTATCTCAGGTTGTCTGAATTTTCTCATAAGGACCCCATTTTTCACAAAGTAACAAACTGGAACTTATGTGGCTTCAATTTCGCTAATAGCCCCATACAACATAATAATATAATTAAAATTTATTTCTTTTAATAAATGTAATCGGATATTGTGAGATTTGACACGCCAATAAGTCAATGTATGTTTTGGTCTCCGGACATCATACAATCGTTATCACTGTGAAAACCCGTACTTATTGTTTATATTCGACCGCGCAGTTATAGACGAATCATGGGTTGATCTTCTTGTCGTTATTCTTATAGTTCTTTCAATTCATTTTGTTTTCAATATGGCATTGGTGATAGAAAGATATTTGAGAACATCAACGTCGAAATGAATGCTGTGAGCATACAATAATCATTATAAAATATTCTCTTGTGTGATGCCAATGATGTAATGGATGGGAGATTAAAAGGTTTATTGGCAGAGATAACTTTAGTGCAAAAGCGCCCTCGATTTATCTACCAATACCTTTTTATTGCCCCACCGTTCGATATACCTGGTATCCAACTCTCCAATATCGTCTAATACATCTTTTATAACCAAACCTCAATCACATTCTTCAGTCTACACTCGCACGTCAGAGAGCGAAATCTATGTTACTTTTAAAGTGTCCACGGGTTCTGTAGTCTTCTTTTTGGTTACCCTCTCTTTATCGTCTACCGTCATAGTTGCTAAATACAAGGATGGATACTGCAGAAAAAGTCGGATTTATTTATTTATATATTTTTTCATAATTGAAATTACATTGCTTATTATTTGTATCAAATTTATGCACTCAATTCCGATTTTCTTTCAATATTTTCCGTGTAACTGACAATAGCGAAAGCTGAGTGATTGTTCCTAATCTATACCGACATTTATTGAATTTATATGAAACTTACTTACATCGATTGAATACTGCCTCTAATTTTATCTAAATATGGACTTTCTTCTTGTGATCATGCTGACTCTAAAAATAATGGTTTCTGATAAGTCTGTGGTGTCAAGTTCGAGTCTGAAGCACCACGTGTTCACAAGAGAGAGAGAGAGAGAGAGATGCAGGAGAGAGAGAGAGAGAGAGAGAGAGAGAGAGAGAGAGATGCAGGTGTTTGCGTATCAGTTTGTAACATCTAATTATGGATGTCCAAAATTAGCTATATATTCTTAATAATTCTTTTCGTTATTGTGAGCAATATTACAACGTGAAGTAGAGGCAAGTGATACACTGTAGAATCAGAGAGAGAGAGAGAGATCTTCAGCAACTGTTGATATCTTGCCAACTACAGCAATTCTGACCCAGAGAGGAGACATTTTTTTTAAATACAAAATATTTGTTTTATGGAAAAAGTTTGTGTAGGAAACTTCAATTTATCAGTTACTGAGGAATCGAATTTGTTTGGTAAATCTGATGATAAACGTTTGCAACATATAGGTAGACGTATCATAGAAAGCAGCAGCTGTTTTTACTGTGATGCAAATTTAGAACAATAGCTTGTTACAATGTTGTTTAGGTTTTTCAAAAATGGGGCTCTCTCAGGGATCAGTATTCTTTTAAATTCTTGCATATGTTCAAGTAGAAATTAAGGACGAAAACAGATCAATATTCTTTGGAAGTTTCTTGTAAAAAATATCAAAATGAAAATTAAACACCTATTCGACCGAACTTTCATTTTCTCAAAACATATGCTTCATATATACTTATCACCTTTTAGTTGAATGTGTCAGTACTTTCTTGTAATAAATTATAAGCAAAAAGATACATTTTGAAAGTAATGTACGTTAATCAGCTTTCTCTGTAAAATTGAATGTATTTAATTATTGTTTGGCTGTGCAATTTGGCCGGATCTTGCTTGGAAGAAGAGTGTATTCAAGACGTTTTGTGTAAGAAAATAGGTCACTTGATCTTCCAAACCGTATGCTCATAACTGCGGCTTAAATCCATTCACATATGACATATAACATTTTGTCAATTCAAAGCTAAAGCGTAAATAACCGTGTATGCAATGCAGACAGACCGATAACGAAACTAAACAGTATATATATCTAGGCCTAGCTCATGTTCCATAAATGGGGATTTTTCAGAGGGTCTGAAAATATATTTCATATAACGCCAAATGCCTAATTCATTTCTCTAAAAGTATACATTAAAAATTAATAGAATGGGTAAATACAAAAGGGGACATGTGTGGGCCCGACGGCCTCGACATACCTACCCCTTATCATATTCGTTCTTACTTCCCACTCGGAACATATCACATATATGCAGTTTTCTCTAATATATATGTCACTGTCTGATCTGTATAAGTTTGAAAATGGATCAATCCAGTTTTCCACATTCAAAACACACACACACACACACACACACACACACACACACACACACACAGAGTCTGAAACTTTTCGGTTACAAAATGTTTTCAATGATTACATATTCCTTCACAGATAAAATTCAATCATTTTTTCCGAACTCAGAGAAGGCCAGGGTTTATTCAGAAATGTATTTGCCTTTGCGTTTGAAAATGATCATAAACTTAGCGTGAGAGTTCTCCAAACAGGATCAATTATCGCACCAGCACAAATATCCTTTCAAAAGAGCACTGAATTACCGTTCAACTTATTTTATCAAGGGGACGATTAAACCGCATTGATAATTTGAACACGTACTATGGATTGCATTATAAACCCAAAACATTTGAAAAGGAGATATTCAACAAACAGTCAAGATTTAGATTCACGTCTTTACAATATTTGATAAAATAATTACGTCGGTCTCTCTGGAGTCCTTGCATACATTTAGTTGACAATTGATAACGGTTTATGATCTGGGTACGGTTAAATCCAATCCTCTTTCCTTGATTATTAAAATGTATTATGTGACAGCAAAAGTACATTTGCTGACATAAGAAAACAATATATCAATAAAAAGTATCTTAAAAATGATAATATATACAAAAATATAAAAAATTTCGATAGTTGCTATATAACACCAATGTAAGTAGTGAAGGGGGCCACCCTACGTACAATGGGAATTAGCATTACAGGGACCCCTGGGCCACTCTACGTACAATGGAAATTTAACATGGCGAAAAATCGTGGGCCACTCTACGTACAAGGGGAATTTAACATGGCGAAAAATCGTGGGCCACTCTACGTACAAGGGGAATTTAACATGGGGAATAGAATTTGGGGTTGTTTAGGGACAAAGGGAATTGAACATGGGATTTTTTTTTTTTTTTATAATTTAAAAAAGGGGTAGGCAATGGAAAGGCTATCTCTTTTCGAGAAATATGGCTGGCCCTGAAAAGGGCCTTTGGGTTTTTTCTTCTTCTTCTTTTAACTTCTTAACTTCTTCCACCATCCTCTTATTTTGTCCATCATTCCTTTCTTCTTTTTCTTTTCTGTTTCCGGCAACCAGTCCGGGTGGCCCATGGCCCGGAACTTCTCTTGGATTTTCATCCAGTTTGTGTTCAGTTTTTCGAATTCATCCTTTGTTTTCTATTTTCTTCTTCTTTTCTTTCCTTTGACCACTTTTCTTTGATCTTCTTGACCTCTTCGGTCAGCACATTCCTCATTAGTTCTTCAGCTTTCTTAAGTTTTTCTAACCCCCACTTCGCGAAACACCAATCTGTCCATTCTACAATGTCTTCTAGAAAGCACCTTGCACTCGTCACATGATCTATCGCTTCTTTTAACTTACCCACTTTGACATACGGTGGGTTAATTAAACCTCTGATTCTCTTCTCCTCATCCTCTATCATTTCTTTTACAATATTTACGGATAAGTGGAGGCTGGTTACTTGTCTTGAGACGAAGTCTTTTGTCACTGCATACCTCCATTCCTGTTCAACCCTTTCTACTACACTCAATCCATCTACCATCCAATACCAACTTCCCATAAGATCGTTGTATAAAGCTGAAGCTGCTGGCATCTTCTTGTTTGCTTATTCCGTAGAATGGGTTCCAATGGCCAACACTGTTAGTTTTATACTGAAAGCGCGTACGTGAAGGAAAACATCCCCTAAAAACATAAAATTGATCTTACCTAGATCATGACCGAACAACGCGCGGACGTGAAGGAAAACATCCCCCTACTTTTTCATTTCATATAATATAACCCCAACTATACTCTCCGCATACGCTAAGAAACAATTAATAAACCCATAATCTACTATTCACACAAACATACCTGAGCTCTTATAAACACTAACACACCAACACATACCCTCACACATTAAAAAAGAGTTAGTGTTTATATTCACACTACTCTACCTACACACATTGGCAAATCGATCGTTATTTCTTTTCTAGAGTATTGGGTAGCCCTGAAAAGGGCTGTTTTGTTTGGAACTTCATGGACACCTGGTTAATGGTGGCACCTTCCAGGCCTGGCGCCACATACACACCTTATCCCCCAGTTACTTTTTACCTTTTGGGGGGAGAGAGCAGAGGCAGGATATGTCGCTTCAGAATCCCAATTTTCGCTCTCTGGGATTCTGAAATTTTTTCTTCTCTCCTTTTCCTCCTCCTCTTCTTTGTATCTTCTCTCCTCCTCTTTGTATCTTCTTTCCTCTTCTTCTTCTTTATATCTTCTCTCCTCCTCTTCTTTGTTTCTTCTTTCCTCCTCTCTTATCCTTCCCTCCTCGACAATGGCTTCCGCGGCCAGTTCATTTAATATGCGCCTGGCATATTCCAGATGCACATGAAGTTCCAACAGTTTCTCCAGTCTCGTGTTCATTTTTGGTGTTGATCAATCAACAAGGGTAGCTGGACTGCCGAACGAGTTTCAATTTATACTGAAAGCGCGGACGTGAAGGAAAACATCCCCTAAAACATAAAATTCATCTTACCTAGATCATGACCAAAAAACAACAACAACAACGCGCGGACCTAAAAGAAACACTCACTCACTTTTTTTTGCTACCCATCACTATTGTAAAATTTTTTATAAATCACTTCAATAGACTATCCACATACGCAAAGCAATCCAATCTAACCCCAAATATACACCTCAAACACCAAAAAGACATAATTTTAATCTACTATCCACACCAACCTTCTTTATCACTTACAAACACACAAACACACAAACACATACCCTCACATTTTTTTAAGAAAGAGTTAGTGTTTATTTTCACACTACTCTACCTACACACATTGGCAAATCGATGGTTATTTCTTTTCTAGAGTATTGGGTAGCCCTGAAAAGGGCTGTTTTTTTTGTTTTGCTATGGCATTCTTTTTTAGTTTCTAAGAATGCGATGTCCTCTGAGGATAGACTTTCTGGCGATAGGTCTGCTTCTTCGGAAAGAGAAGAAGAACTCTTTAGTGTCGATACGGCAATCGACAAAGCCTCTGTCAGGTTCAGGTTGCTGCTGCTGCTGCTGTTGCTGTTGTTGCTGCTGTTGCTGCTGTCTCTGAAGTCTGTACTTCTCTGTCCATTCTTCTTTTTCCCTGTTCATTTCTTCTCTGAAGAGCTCTTCTATCAGGTCTTCAGTGATTTTTAACATTCTCACATTCTCTATTTCTTCTGGCTTCGGTATCATACTGTGCCTGACCCTATGCAAATTCACGTAGGCTTCGTTGAGCTTAGCTAGTTTGGAGCACATCTTCGTAGGAAGATGAGTCGACAATGGATGGTTAGACTGGAAACAACCCCGGTTCTTAAAGTCAAAGCGCGGACGTGAAGGAAAACATCCCCCACACGGTTTTCGAGCCGCAACGTTTAGTGAGTGTCATGAGAGGGATAGTAAGAAATCAAAGAGCATCAATCCAACATTCTTATAGTTAAACAAAAGACAAAGACATTTTTTCAAAACACAACATTTTTTATTCAAAAATCACTTAACACTAAACAACAACTCTAACATTTTTTAACAATAATCCAACACTACAACATCAAACAATTTTTTTTCTAATCACAAACATTTTTTTCTCAATAGACAATCTACTTTGAACAGGGCTGACAACGTTGTGAATGAAATTGTGATTTCCACTGTTGGAAATCATTAGGCCATTGATGGACACTACGTTTCCTAGCTTGAGACAAAAGATAAGCATAATGGTCACAACACCATCGATCTACTTTCACATCGTTTCTAGCAGAAGAACGAGGATCGAAATGAGTCACTAAATGTTCTAAGGAATAGCCCAGGCTGCGATGATGCAGAAAATACACACAGTACTGTCCACACACCAAGGAATCTGTGCCTTGTAATTTCACATTATTGAATCGGGTGGTTTGAGCATTTCTTCTCATAAAGTCGATGATATCGTCTTCCAAAGGGGGTAATCCGTACGAATCAAAATATTCCACACATCCTTCTTGAGGAAAGTAGACGGCTACCCAGTGGGTTCCTGGGAGATGACTGTCGTCCGTGTTGATCACGTAAGCTTGATGGTCTTTAGGTTTGCGATGAGGGAGTTCATCTTTAGCACAGACGACAGGATTCCAAGAAGCCGTATACGAACTGTGGTTCAAAAGGTAATAAAGTTCCCAGGTATCCATTTGTGTGGTTTTTGTCTTCTTCTTCTTCACAGGTAATAATAAGTTGTCAATTCGATCCTGACTTTTTGCTTGAAAATGTCTGACGAATAAACGGTTATTCGTTCTGTTTCCTCACTCTGATTCAGGAGAGCTTCGATACGATGGATCTCTTGAGTGGTTAATGGTGGACAAGAATGTTCACGCAAGTCTTTATACCACTGGTGCAACACGTCTTTGTTTGAGATGAGACTCCAAGCTTCGTCCAGATACTCGTCCAATTTTTCTTCTTGACTCAACATCAGGCATTTATCGTGTTGAATTTGACTGGGATGATCGTTTTGACATCCATAGCAATTTTTCTTGATCAATTCCGTCATTTTGTCGACCAAGTGTTTGGCAAAACAGGAGACTAAATGGGCTTCTTGTTCTGGCCATCTCGACTTCATCATGACAATTTCTTCGTCTTTGTCTTGGGATTCTCCTTCCACGGTCTCCTCACATTCCATGTCCAAAGTTTCTTCACTAGGTAAAGAGGGATAACAGTCTTCCATGGCTTCTAGTAATCTAGAATGACTTCTCTCAAACTGTTGATTTCTATGGTATTATCGAATTCTGCATACATGATGACGTTCAACGTTGGATTATCATCAACACCGGGGTCTTTGATTGCAAACTGAATTTCCACACGAATCTGGCCGGATTTTATAGGGTGGAAATGTCCCTCGTCGCTGCCTTGGTCTGGAGTGAAATCGAAAGCCCACAAAGCGTAGCCTCCTGCATAATCCTCGTACGTAATGCCGTGACTGGTGTTGGTTCCTAACTGTCCGGTGGCTTCGAACAGGGACAAGTACGACCTCAAGTAATTCTTCTTTTTAAAGTCAGGTTCGAAAGGTCGGGTACACAAGGTCTTGCCATCGCGACTGACTTCGATCTTGGACACGTCAAAGTGTTTAAAGTAGAAAGGATTTTTAGTGATAGTTCCGTTGAAGGCTTCATTCTCGACGATACCAACGATCAAACGTTTGGGTAGCTGTCCTTGGAACAGATGATCTTCGATCATGGATCGCTGTCCCTTGGGAATGGTGAAGGTTTTCACTTCCACGCGTCGGATCGGATACTTGGCGGTCGTTCTGCTCAACGTCTGACTGATGTCGTTACCTACTTTAGGTAGCACTTCCACACGTCGCACGTAGAGTCTGGCTTCTTGGATTTTGGTTTTGTAATCGTCAGCACTAGCCAATAAATGGAAAGCGGTACTGCTCCGATTCAGTCTCAGGCGAACATTCGCCCCGTTCAGCAAATATTTCTCTTGCAACCACATGTCCAAATGCAAACGATCCATCAGTTCTAAACTCTTTCCATCTTTGATTCTGTCTCTTCGTTCTACAAATCCCCCATTGTGTTCTTTGGTTGTATCAGTTACCAATTCTTCAAACTGGCCTTCATCGTCAGCTTCCCATACCACACAGGCATTGAGATGAGTGTTCTTGGCATCTATTCCGTACGTCAAGAGATTTTCCAGGTAGGCCCGATAAGGGTAAGTATCCATGCTGCTGCTGACCAGTTTGTTGTTCAAGTACAAGTCCACTCCACTGAACAAGGAATGCATGAAATTGTTGACGGGAGCTACTGCTTCAGTGTCTATATCACCTCCTGTCTTATCTACAACTTTGACTTTCAGGTACAAGTAACTGCTATTCAGATCGATGTAATCTTCGGGCTGTCCTTTGATTTCAAACTCGATGGGAGCGGAATCGGTCAATGAGGAGACGGGGTGAAATTCCACCCACTGAGATTCTTGCATGGTCATCATGGTGGGGGGCATGGCAAACAGATCCAGTTCCGTCTTGGAACAAGCGTAAGACTCTCGGTGCATCATTTTTTTCTGTGTTTCAATAATCGAAAACGTCTAAGTCTCGAACGGTTCTTCTTTTCTTGGCCTTTCTCGCTTGAAGTCTGGTGAAAGGGTGTTTTCTTCGTCGTCGTCTCTTTCTACCTTGTCCTTGCTGAATGCCTGATTCGGTAGCGTGCAGGTCATTTATAGGTGTGTCTCGTCGGCCCAAAATGTCTTTACCCGTTTGCAGCAAGACATTTTTGCATGCCCTCATCAAGGCTTCTTTAGGGTTTTGTTTGTCGATGATGACATTTTGGAGAAATTCTTTGCCTTGCGTCAGTGCCGCATCTTTCAAGGCGTGCAATCCGCGTGTCACCATCGGTTTCAACACCGGGGCCACCGAACGAAAGGCTGATTTTAACATGTCTCCTAAACCGTGTCCTCGCTGTCGTGCAACCCCTCGGTACACTGGATACATGACTTACTTACGAATCGTGATAAAACCGTTTTCGAAAATGGAGTTTCACCGTGACTTTTCCTTTGGTGAATGGAATATTTTGTCCCAAATCTCCTTTTATAGTAATGTTGACTGTGTCCAAATACGACTTGCTGACAGGCAAATAGTGAGGATGGACAAATTCGCGGTGGACGTGGTAAGTGTTTCCACCTTCCTCGTCAGCGTTTGCGGCAGAATCCACTTTGAAAGGAATGACACGCAGTAACGGTACGGAGGTGTGTCCCACCACGTTGTACTCCACCACATCGGAGTACACAAACATCAAATTCAGTCCTTGGTTCAGTTCTACCGGGGTACGAAAATACTTGGCAAAAGTCTCGTTGTCGCCAATGATTGGTAATTCGGGTTTTTGTTCTACTTTCTTCCTCAGCTCCATGTCTCCGCCCAACATGTCAAACAATTCAGGACAAAATAAGAAAGACATCATTTTACGCCCCTCAGGAAATTTTATCAGGAAGCGACGAGCTGTTTTGTGGTATTCCAGGGTGACGATACCTTTATTGACACTTTCCAAAGCTTTCAGAAACACGCCATTAAACCTGGTGGCTATGGTGCTGACCAAATGTTGACCACTAAAATAATAGCCTGGGGAAATGAACAAGTGATAGGTGGTGTACTTTTGATTTTGTAAACGGGTGTTCTTGTCATATTTGCTATGGTCATCCATCCACTTTTGCACTTGCTCGTCATAAACTTCCACATCAAATTTATTTTGGTTGGGAAGGACATTGAGGACTTGGGTCGGGTGAATCATTTCTACTAAAGCCACTTCCCAATGGGCTTCGTGATCTAAGGGGATGGCTTGAGGTAATTTAGCCGTGTAACAGCACAACGTGTTGTTGGGAAACACCTCCATGGAACTGTCACTGGGTAAGGTTAAGTAAAATTGGTTTTCGTGACTCATAATTCCAGAGTTCTGTGGCTGTCCGAGGGGTTATTACTGGACGTCAGAGGCGTGTCTCCGCCCAAAATGGGGTTCTGGTTGTGGTTGTTGTTGGAGTGGTGACTGGCACTGGCACTGGACACAACGTTCCCGTTCGAGGAGAATTTCAAGGAGGGATTGGGAAGCAGGTAACCGATGCAACTGCTCAATAAAATGGTCCACAATTGTTTGTCTCCTTGTTGCAAACTCAAATTGGCGATGGCTGCCCCGATGACACAATACACCACGAAGATTTGGCAGAAAAAGACGATTTGCGTTTTAGGCACACGTTCTCCACACCACACCCACAAGGGTTGTTTTTGTAAATCTTGCACAGAAGAACTAGGGGAAGAAGGAGTGGTCGACGTAGCTGCGTCTGCTGTGTGAAAGGGCATGATGGTCACTTCTTCTTTTTATAGTCGATGACTTGCGAAGCGTCGATCCAAGAATCGAAACTGGGTGGATATCCTTTCCAACGTACTTTGACTTCTTTGACACGTCGTTTGCCCACTTTACGGGTTCTGCGTTCGAGAATGCTTTCGATGTCGTACACGTCGTCTTCTTTTTTGGTGACACGTTGTAACTCGGGCAAATAAAACGTTCCTTTGAGTACTTCTCCGTTCATGTCTTCCAATTTATAGACGGCAGGATGACGGCGATGCACACGTCCAGTGACGCGAAACAATTCGGTCGTCCAGTTAGGTAAGTAACCTTTGTCGAAAGTGCGTTTGGTTTTGCCAATGCGCACCCAATCTCCTACGGCCAACACTCCACTTTTCTTGGGGACAGCCCTAATCGGGGACGTACCGAACAGGCGTTCAAACACCAGCACTTCGTTGTCGGGAGTCACGTCCTGCGGGGCACGTCCGATGCTTCGATGGTAAGATTGGTTGTACGCTTGCACCAGGTGTGGTAAGATGTCGATGTACTTCAGAGTGTGGTGATGCGTAAAATATTTCCACATGCGTTCTTTCAAAGTGCGTTGAAAACGTTCCACGATGCTGGCTTTGGTTTCGGGATTCTCGGTGGTAAAAAAATGAATGTCACGTTTCTTTAATTCTTTTTGGAAAGCTTGGTTTAGAAATTCGGTGCCTTTGTCCGTTTGCCATCGAAGAGGGTGACGACCGCTTTGTTTCAACACCCGTTGCAGGGCTCGCACTAACTCGCTGCTGGATTTGGAAGTCAAGGGCACGACCCAGGCAAATTTGGAAAAGACGTCGATGACACAAAACAAATATTTGTAGCCACGATTGTAGCTGGCCAAATGAGAGACATCGGCTAAATCGGCTTGCCATTAATGATCGATGCCTTCCACTCGGGTGCGACTTCTGGCAAACGTGCGTCGAATGGGTTTGTGTAAAGTGTAGGTAGCTTGTTCTTGTAACCATCGTTGCACTTGAGGTAAACGGAGACTTTTCAGTCGAGTTTTGGCAGCACGATACAATTTTTGAACTCCTGCGTAACCTGCAGGATGCGAGGGATCGTAGTAAATGCTGGCTAAGACTTTTTCCATTTTTTATTTTTTTGTGTTGGTTGATGTGTTAATAAGGCACCCACTCTTGGAAGAGGCTACACTTTTTCTCTTGGGGTATTTTCTTGGATTGCAAGGCTTTGCGTGTGCGACCGGCAATAGGTGTCGAAGAGGAGGAGGATGTCTGAGCAGGGGATATCGGTTCTTGTTTCACTTCTGTCTTCACTTTCTTTTTCTCTTGTGATGAAGAAGGGGTGGCCATCATCTTTTTAATCCATCCAATTCTGGAGGTAGGTGGTGTTGTTAACTTGCGTACTTTTTCTGGTGGAGTTTGAAACCCTACCTCTTCTTCTTCTCCTTTTTCTGTCTTGGTCACGGGTACTGGTGGTACTGGTACTGGTACTGGTGATGGTGCTGAACTTTTCATCAAGGTCTTAAAATCTTTCAAAGTGGGTAGAGCTGTTTCGTCTAAAGCTTTCTGGTGAAAGAGTTGCAGTCGTTGCAAGAGTTGACCGTACTTTTGCGATTTTTCTGTTTCGGACAAATCTTGGCGATCCATCAAAGACTGTAATTCGTGTTGTAACTGGGACATCTCGCTCAAATTGGGATTGGGAGGTAAATGCGGGGTGCGTTGTTCTTGCCACCGATGGTATTCCATCCATCGTTTGTAAGGCACTAAAGCTAGTTTTCGTCCTTCCATGGGGTTGTCAGGGGTCGATTCTGAGATCTTGGGACTTCCGAGGGCCTTTTTATCTTGCTCCCACCAGTCCTCCCAACATGGTTCCCAAGACTCCTTTCAGTATGGGGCCTAGCAAGAGAGGCAAAATGCCTCCACGTTGGACCAACATCTTCTTTTTTTGACGAATGGGAATTTTTTTTCGAACCATTTGGCGAAGAACGTGACGATGCTTGCTTAAGCATTGTTTCTGGTGTTTGGACAAAGGCATCGTGCCTTTCAAGACGTTCAAACAACATTCGCACACGGTATCGATGACCTCTTTGGAAGCCGTTTGAATGAGTTTTTTTCGTAGGGGTGGAGAAGCTTTGGACAGGACAGATAACAGGTCCCCATGTTTGGCTAAACGTGGTGGCAGTCCTTTCCTTTTCTTTCCTTGGGGTTTTCTGGAGGGTGACATCTTTGAGTCTTTAGGAGCACCAAAAAAACACTGATACCCTACTTGGTCACAGGCCTTTTTTATACTGGAACGCGTCGCCACTGATTGTCTTTACGTCGTATCAGTTTGAGGACAGGCATGACACGTCGTGCAGGGGTACGCAGCGGACTAAATCGAGCCAATTCTTGCTTGGACAAATCCAGTAGACTTTGTAACATGCCCGATCTTTCATGGACTTTGATTTTGGGAGAAGGTACTTTGTGAGCAGCAGCCACTGCCGCTAAATTGGAAGGTCCTGCCACTGGGGAAGTTCTTTTTGGGGTCATCAACGGAGATGTTCTTGGTGTGATCAACGTCTCCAAGTACTCTTCAGTTCCTGGTGACATCAACGGAGAAGTGGACAAACGTGAGGCTGCCGAAGACGCAGTCACTGCCGTGGCAGGTCGTGGTTTGCGAGTGTAAGGTTGCGTCCTGGCCGAGGTGCCTCTCTTGCGACTAGTTTTCTTCTGTGGACTTTTCTTTTTCTGGGGACTTTTTTTCTGGGGGCTTCTTTTCTTTTTCCGGGGTGGTGGTGTCTGGTAAGAGGAGGATCCTGCCACTGGAGAAGTTATTCTTCTTGGGGACCTGGTCTTTTTCTTTTTCTTCTTGGGGCTTCGTTGGACTTTTGTCTTGGGGATAACTTTGGGGGCATTAGGATCCCATCTTAAGAGTGAGCGAATGATGACCCCTCCTAGAGTACCGCTCCCTCCAGGTTTCAAAATGATTTGTTTTTTGGTTTGAGTGTCGATGCGGGGATCGGCCAGTTGGACCAAAGCGACTTTGTTTCGATCGAAAAAGCGTTTGGTTTGATGAGGAATCTGAATGATTCCTTGGAGTAATTGACGTGCCGTCACCGTGAACCATCGTAAGACTTCTTTGAGACTAGCTTCTAAGACACGAGCTCGTGTTTGTGGATCTTTTTCTCGACTGATACCATACAAGGCACGAATCAATTTGACGGGAAGATGCGACTGAAGGGACGTCATGTTCACACTGTGTGAGGCAGACGAGAAAGGGTCTGAGGTTTTTATAGATTTTTTTTCATGGGGAGTGAAATGAAGTCGAGGACGGAGACGTGTAGAGGACAGGCCCTCCGTCTTGGCACCAGTGGTGAAACAAGTGGGTACGAAATCGCAAATCCTCGGGGGTCGTAGGTTTCAAATAGACGAGTCAATAGGCGTGTGGCGTTTGAGTGGCATCGTCGTACGCCTGAGTCAGCCAAGGCGTTCCTAACTGTTTGGCTAAGACTTGCACTTGCGATTTATCTCGAGGGCTTTTAAACAAGACCACGTAATGCGCATTGAGACTGATGGTGCGATGGGCTTTACTTTGTTGAAACAAATTTTGGGTGATGTAAACGACACTGGCATTACGGTGATGCCCTTTGCGCGTGAACCACAGTTTAATTTCTTCTTCGTCTTCTCCTAACATGTCGTCGAAAATGACCAAAATGGGTTAGACGGGAGTCAGAGACGATGCCATCGTCTTCTTTAGGAATGCCTTCCACAAACACGATGGAATCGCCTTGACTTTCTCGCAAGAGGCTGTACGCCGATTGCTACTCTTTGTAACACCACACGATTCGTTGAGGGGGCCGATCGATCAAATGATGTTTATGTTCGATCAAACGTTTGACGAATTCGGTTTTGCCTGAACCGCTAGGTCCAGCAATGAGCATGTTAAAGGGATGGCGAAGATACAAAGCCTCCCAACTGGCACGATCTAAGTGTTCGTCGATGACTTTGACAGTAGAGGAAGAGGGAGCAGAGACAGCAGAGGTAGCCATGGTGTGAGAAATGTCACTTGTGACACGAAAACAAACAAGACAAGAGTTTATATACTTTTTCAGAATACGTTTATTGAATGTTTTTTTTTTCAAACATGAATACGAAAGACAAAAATACATAAAAGCCAAAGGCTTAAGTACAAGGATAAAAGGCACATGATAACGATGAATGTGGAATAAACACAAGTGTCTGTACAACAACCACATGTTTTGGGTAATGTTCTAACCAGTTCTATAGTAGGGGGTAAAGTCACACAAGTGTCCTCCCGAAAGGGTCTTTCAGGCCTGTCCACGACAGTCCCGTCCTGGGTGACGGGTTCTTCTGGCACCGTCACTAACACGGGTTGAAAAGTAACTTTTTTCCTTGAACAACTCTCGTGCATACTGGGCCACTTCTTGGGTCCAAGCCTCAAAACCCCATTCTTTCCAGGCACGGACATCTGTCCAATGGGGATGTAAGTCACAAGCTACACACACATCGTCATACACGTCTTGGGTAGCTAAAAGTTGACGAATCTTTTTTTCCTGTTGAGGTCGAGAAGTATCCAGATGAAAACGCAAGGCTTTGAGCAAAAGGAGTTTTTCGTGACCATTTAAGGCCATGAAGGTGGTAAGTACTGATCGTAAAGAGTCCACAAAGAATCGGCTGGTAAACGAAATCCCAGAAAACAAGTCACTAAGACACACACCACTTGTCGTCCCAAACTGAATGGATACAGTTCTTGTAATAATTGATGGTAATGATCCACGGTTTGAATATGGTCATTGAGTTCCTTCCACGGAATCTGTTGGATTACATACGACATAAGTCGTGGCATAACAGCCTGTTTTTATAGTCTCTTTGTTTCGAAAAGAATACACGTACTTTCTAGCCAGTGATCTTCGTTCTCCAGTAGGGAATGTAAATCTTGCATACTGTAACCGAAACGTCAGAGTTCGATTAGAAGTTTCCTCTTCCGCTAAGTAGATTCCACGTAACAAATGTTGGTAATCCTTTACCTCGTCTTCCTCAATGGGTTGCTCTAGGTGAATCTCGAAGTAACCAAAATGATCAACACGTGAATCATCGGGGGCCTGGAAGTATTGAACAAGGTCTGACCACTGAAACAATTTCTGACGAATCAGTTCTCTTATACCATTCAGGTACCAGTGGTTAAAGATCTGGTGACGTAACGGATGCAGTTGTTCTTTACGTTTCACTTGTATTTTCACCAGCTCTCGGTAAATGCGTTCTCTCAACTCCACAGGCAAAGCACGAATGTTCTCTAGCAAAGTATCCATGAATAGGTCATACTAAATCCTCTTTGGTCTGACACAAGAAATGTACTCTTTGCACAAACATGGTTTCACTTCAGTGTCAAATTTAAATCGTTGAGTCACTAATCTACACATTACAATTCGTTCAGAAGTTTCCTCTTTCACTAAGTTGACATTGTGTTCAAGATGTTGGTAATTCGTTAACTCTTCCTCTGGAATTCGATGCAGTACGTTTACAATGATGTAACTACAATCGTCCATGCCAAACCAATCCTTTTTAAAACTAGAGGATCGTTGATCAATGTCTGTCCGATGGAACACTTTCAATTGAATCAATCCTTGTATAGCCTTCAGGTACCAGTGGTTCAAACACCGGTGACGTAACGGATGCAATTCTTCTTTACGTTTCACTTGTATTTTGACCAGTTCTCGATAAATGCGTTCTCTCAACTCCACAGGCAAAGCACGAATGTTCTCTTGTAAAGTATCCATGAACAGATTATTATGGTAAGAAGTTACTTCAATGTCTCGGTCCCACTAAGGGTAAGTAATGACAATTCGGTGACCATCGAGCATGTTCTACGTAGGCCGAATCTTGCGGTTCCCAGTGGTGAAGTGACACACCGCAACTGAAGCACTTGACTTTATCTCCTTTGCCCAAGTAGAAAAATCCGGCTCTGGCTAATTCTTCGGGGGTCGGTCCTCCCAGATACTTTGGCCATTTTCCTTTGAACGATTGAAGACGATTTTCAAAGTCGCAGTATTCCGACAAACGCACAGGGAACGAATATTCGTCTTTCACAGGTTCGTTACGATGAGGGTTGAGTGACAAGGGTAGGAGTTTGCTCAGGGCTGGATGACATCCGTAGGGGGGTAGACGTGAAGGTGAACATTCCCCTTTAAAACGAAACCCAGTAAAATGTCCAAGAGGACGAGCGGCATCACTTTCGCATCCCACAGGTTTGACACGCACAGCATCACTTTCCATGATAGGAGTAGGGACACTAAAGTTCCCATGATGCTTTGCGGCATCGCTCAGGTCACAACGTACAGCATCGGTCCCATCGCAAGGCTCACAATCGCACTCGTCTGCAAACTCCGTTACGCAATTACAATGGTAACCACATGGACAATCGCAGTTTCCTTCCGGACATTTTCCGTCGCAATGCATGGGTCTTATCCATCCAATATTAGCCACACTAGAGGAAGATACAACTTTTTTACAATCCCCAAACTGGAACGATGCCTCTTTCAAAGTATTCATCTTGTTCGCTCGGTCTTGGTAGTCACAATGAACTATCGATCTTGCCTAGGGTTCCTTTTTTATATACAGACCAATACCGACGTGTCCATACGGTAAGGTGAAATGATTGGGAAGTCGCACTCGCTTCTGGTATACGATTTGATAGACTTTTTCCAGGGGTCGACTGACGATGTGGTGAGTGGGTAAACGTACAATCTTGTTCGGTTGGTGAGTGGTCACTTTAAAGTTTCCATCCTCTCCCGATTGCAAGGCTTCTTTCAATACCCCAAAGTTGACCACTCGACTGGTACGATAATTCAGAGTCAGTCCTTTCACTTTGCACGTCGTGTGCACTTCTCCTTGTTTGTCCCGGTATTCGTAGCCGTAATTTTTGGGACCACCACTGACGAAACTTAGAATCTTGTCGTCGGGATGCTCGTCTGTCCAGGCTCCTAAACGGTCTCCTTCGATGTCAGGGTGATGTTGAATCGGGTGATGGATGTAAATGCAACTGTCCGTGTCAAAGTACAGGACGCGTTCTTCTAACAGTTCTAAAGCTTCGTACAATTTTAAGCGAGCATGGGCTGTCACGTAAGCTGCAATGATGACATTTCCAAAAGGGTCGTCTTGTACAAAGTCCAGATCTTCTTCGTAATTGACCAAGATCAAATCCTCTCGAACGACGTCCACGTGTTTCATGTATTTGGTTTTGTCGTGAATCATCTGGAAGTAGCGGGAAGGTTCTGTCAAATATTCCGTCTTGGGTAAACACGGTCGTTGTGCCATTTTACCCCACAAGCAATTTAACATCACTTTGGCAAACGATCGCCTGCCTTCGTTTTTCTCGATGTGGTCTAAAGTGATGCCTTCTTGTTCGTAGTATTTCTCTTTGAATTGTATTTGGTCTTCGGGAGTGTGACACCAGGAAGGATAGCCGCTGGCTTCTTGCTTCAGTTTCAAAAAGGCATCCACGTAGTCGGCGAAAATGCCTTTCTGACTGGGATCACCCTTGTGGTATTGTTGTGTCTTGGGAAAGTGGCAAATTTCGTACACTTCTAACAGTTGGTATCCCATGTCCAGAGCTTTGAACAATTCTACGCTGACCCAGGTTCCCGTCAAGGCCCGTTCTTCCTGGCTGTGCTGACAAGGTTGGTCTTGGTTGCACGTTTCGGCACAAGTACGGCACAAGGGAAACATCAGTTTGCCTTGACAATGGTGAGGTAAGACGGGATGGTACAGGTTCGTGGGAGGCAAAACTTTGCACTTGATCAAGCCTTCGTATTGTCGAATGTTGACCAGGTCGATGTGTTCCGTCAGCAATTGCGGGTGCCCTACAGGAAAGCGACAATATTTGCACACGTAGGGATACAGCGAACACACGTCCAAGTATTTGATTTCTTCTCCTTTCTCTTCGTCGGCTTGGTACAGCAAACAGGTGGCATTGGTCCTTCCTCCGTACAAACTATCCCTCGGGTTCAGCGGGTCCATGAACTGGTAACTTTCCACGAGGCGTTTAAACTCGGGATCGGTTTTCATACGGTGATCGTACTCGTGTTCCCACATTTCCACCACTTGGTATCCTTGCTGTTCTAACTTTAGGCGCCGCTGACAAGTGTCCTGGTACAAGTCTTCCATTGTTCGTTGCAAAAACTGATTTTTAGTGCCACGGTCAGGGTAGCAGACGGGACATCCGTGAAATAAGCAACCGTTAAACTCGTACACGATCTTGGGGTTTTCTAAGTCCCAGCCATCGACCGAATACGTTCCGATGGTCTTTTCGCCTCCTCCGTTGCGGGCATGCTGAATCCACTTGTCTTCCTTGTCGCACAAGTAATGTAACCAGCGTAGGGCTTTGACCGAGTATTGACGTTTGACAAAGTGGGTCGTTTGAGGGCTGATGACAGCCACGGTGTTTTCAGGCATGAATCGTTGTCGATACACTAAGGAACACGCTTTGGCAATGGTGCAAGCTTCTTTCAAAGGATCGACCCCTCCGTGTTCCATGAACAGTTCTCGAAATTTTCCACAGCAACGTCGTAAAATGTCCACGTCGGAACGACAATACTTTAACATTTCTTCCTGAAAGTCGAAAGGGTCCGAGGCGTGAGCCTGGTACCAAACGTAGAAAGCTTCTCGTTGTTCGGTACGCATGTTGTCGGGGTCGTAATAGTGAGCCTCAGGTAAATGGGGTAGAACGGCGTGTTGATTGGCTTCCGTATTGAAAAAGTGTGGAAAGTACCCTTTAGCCATTTCTGTCATTCCAAACGTTTTAGGCATTCGACTCAAAGGCATGGCCAAATAGCTCATCGAATCTTTAAACTGTACTTGTCCCACTTGCATGAAAATGATTTTGGCTTCGTTCAAAGTCACTTTAGGACGTTCGGTGCCTTGTTCCGTATAGTATCTGAGAAGAAACTGTCCATCGTATCCGGAGAAATTGTGAGCTATCACCGTGGCATGACGATGACAATCTCCGTAACGTTCGATGTCCTCTTGGCTCCACGTCTTGTCGATGGGGTCTAAGACCCATTGGGCAAAATCGGCTAACGTGTTCGGTCCCCGAAAGATTTTTTCACGCCCTCCAGGAATCTTGCTGCAGTGAGGGCAATGACTGAATATAGGTTCTTGAATGCACTTCTCGCACGCTCGATGAGCCACGCAGAAATTAGGAATGTGAATGCCGGTCTCTTGCATGCATTCGAAATCGAAAAAGATGAAATTGCCTTTCTTCTTGTGACCGTCCTCTTTCTCTGGTGGGGGCTGGTATTTTTGCACGTAGCATTGGTGTTCCAAGTCCACGATGTGGTGACAAATGTGACATTTTTTCTTTCCTCGACATACGTGTGCCTTGGCCTTACTGGTACGTATGACTTGTTCACACGTAGGGCACAATCTCAGCAGTTGACAAGCACATTTCTGCTGTGAACCTTGTGTTTTCAGATGTTGTTGGTAACAGGTAGGACTGACAAACGTGCGCAGACAAGTTGAACAAGGCACTGGTTTTTCGCTCAGACAGGGTGGAGAGGCCAAACATCCTGGGCATTTCCATCCACAATGCTTGTGTTGCTCTCGATTGTTATAACCATAATCACATTTCTCACAGTAATATCTGTATCCCAGGAATCCAGTGATACTGGTAATGGTATCGAAATGGTCATCGTGATAATAGACATGAATGTATTTTCCGTCCTTAAAGTCTTGGCCTCGAAACAACAGAGGCCCGCGCATTTCTTGAGGGTGCACTTTCAAGGTGTATCGTGGAGCTAGGACATCTTGCAATTTTTGCATCTCAGGAATGCCACAGGGTGTGTCTTTGGACAGTCCGGTTTGTTGCAACAGGAGTTCTGCTTCGTTTCGTTGTTTGGCTCGACTGGAACGTTGAATAGTGTTCCAGGTTCTTTTCCATTCTACCGTGTCGTTCTTGTTGGCATAGGTTCGTCCCACCACGATGGCTCGGGCTAAACACATCTGGTCTTGAGGGTTGTTAATTCGGACGAGACTTGTTTTGGTGTTGCGAAGGTCGTCCACCAATAACATCTTTTTGCGTCCAGTCCCTTGAGGAAGAGAGACGTGAGCCATTTTCAGTGTGGCTTTACCATCGGTGATGTCAAACTGGTCATTAGATTGTTGTACGTGTTGAATCTTGTCCATGATTTTGGAAGGAGTTAGTTCTGCGGGTCTGCTAAACTCGATCCAAACAGGGGATTTCAAACCGTCGTGATCTATGGATAGTGTCAAGCGATCGACTTCTTTGGGTTGACATTGTCGCTTGAGTGCGGTGAGCAAAGAATCCCACATCTCGGTGATAAACCCTTCTGCTTTCTCCAAGGGTACGTCGGCCTTGAAATCTTTAAACTTCACCGTGTAGGTGTAAGCCGTGGTTCAAAATTTTCTAGAGGAGCGCTTTTCCGTCTCTCGAATGGAATAGTATTTTTCAGGGTTGACTAAGGGTGGTGAACTTGGTTTAGAGGTTTCAAATTCTGATTCACTCATGTCCTCTTCAAAATCACTGGCATGAATTTGTGCCAAGATTTCAGCTTTGGTACGAGGCGATAGATCACGTTTCTGCCTCTTACTTTCTTCTTCTTTCTTCTCGAATGAATGGGATCGTTTCATCTTGAGTGCAAAACGTCAAATGACTCAAGTGTAAACGCCATAGACTAATTTATAGTCATGGCTAACCAGCGTATATAAAAGGGTGTGTGTCTTGTTCTTTCACTATTCATTTCACTCTCAAGCCGAGCACAACGATGGAAGAGACTACCCAGATGGAACGTTTCGTCAGAGCTTTGCGAGGGGTCATTAGAAAATTCTCTTCAGACCAGCCGACGGACTACTCTCCTTCCTTTCGAGATAAAAGTCAGGATACTTGCTATATCTGTCAGAAGAAAGGGCATTGGTCTTCAGAGTGTCCAGACCGTCAAAAAAGAAAAGAAACAGGGGCTAAAAAAGACAAAAGTCAAGATACCTGTTATTATTGTAAAGAAAAAGGACATTGGTCTCCAGATTGCCCAAAAAAGAAACAAGAGGAGTCAGAAGAAAAGAGGAATTCTTCAGAAGAAGAGAGGGATTCTTCAGAGGAAGAAGAGAGGGATTCTTCAGAGGAAGAAAGCAGACAAGTGAAGAAAAAGAAACAGGAGAAGAAAAGAAGAAGGGAAGAAAATGAGGAAAAGACGGTGAAGAAATTCAAAAAACAGAGAGACTAAACAAGGAGAAAGAAGAAGTCAATGAACTTTTTGTTAAAGTGTTGTGTTGTGAATTGTGAATTGGATTGTAAAAAATGGAGAAAAGAATAAATGAATGATATAAGGTAAGTGTCTTTGAGTTTTGATTTTAAAATAAGAAGCTACACTCACGCACTCATACACAGACACGTACTATAAGGGTAAAATGGGTGGGGTTTCTTTTTTTTTTTGAGTTATTGGCAAATTGAAAGGCTATCTCTTTTCGAGAAATGTGGGTGGCCCTGAAAAGGGCCTTTTTTCTTTATGGTATAGGGGTGAGTTTAAGCAATCAACTTTAACTGCCTTAAGCCTTTGCCACGGCCAAGGCCTACTTCTGGACTGCGTAATGTTGATGATGATGATGATAATGATTGGGTTGAAATCACTAAGGGTGGTACGGTAGGCTTAGTCACAGGGTTGACGTGTTTAGCTCGGGAAGGTCGTATTCTCTTCGGTCGTGATAAAGAAGTCTGATACATTTGTTTCAGACTTCTTAACTCCGCTAAAATGTCCAACAGTACCGTAGCCGTTTGATTTTCACCCTCTTGTTTCTTTGCTGATACTTCTTCTTGCTGTTGTTGCAGTTGTTTTTTTCTTACCTCTTCTTCTTGCTGCTGTTGCTGTAGGAGAAAAGCCTGTTCCGCTTCCTTTTGTCGTTGTATAAATTTCTCCAATTCTTCTTTCTGTCTCTGTCTAAAATTCTCCACTTGCGGTAATGAAGAAGGTAACGCAGGTTCCGGAACAAATTCTTGCGAGGAGAGAAAATCCACAAAATCCCAATTCACCTCTTCTGAAAGTAAGTCCGGGTTCCCTTGGGCAGTCTCCCCTGCTGGTGCACCCCAATGGATCGTTTTCTGAGTTTCCGTCATGTTGAATCACTGTCGCATAGATTGACTGCACACAAGCGCTAGCGAATCTATATAGACTACATGACGTCACAGACTGCTCTCTTCGGATTGGATGCGGGCTGACTGAATTTTGTAACGCGTGTTCGGATTGGTGAATGAACTCAATCCGTTTCAATCCTTCCTGTACCTTTAAATAAGCGCAGTTCACTGCATTGATTCACCTGTTCTCGGCGCCTCAACATGTGGACCGATGTACACTCTTCAACGCTTGTGTCAACGATGATGTTCAGGACGGACATGCTCATGTATGTCCGATCGAAGTGGACTGTTGTTGATAGGACAGATGCTAGTCTATGGATGAGGAGAGTTTATATAGAAAGACAAGGATGTCTCAAGAGGGTACTTGTGTATGGACCGGCAGTTAGAAGGAGTTTAAGAAGAAGAAGATGTAACAGATGCCATCTATGTTAATGAATACATTAACATAAACCCAAAGGCCCTTTTCAGGGCCAGCCATATTTCTCGAAAAGAGATAGCCTTTCCATTGCCTACCCCTTTTTTTAAATTTAATAAAAAAAAAAAAAAAATCCCATGTTCAATTCCCTTTGTCCCTAAACAACCCCAAACTCTATTCCCCATGTTAAATTCCCCTTGTACGTAGAGTGGCCCACGATTTTTCGCCATGTTAAATTCCCCTTGTACGTAGAGTGGCCCACGATTTTTCGCCATGTTAAATTTCCATTGTACGTAGAGTGGCCCAGGGGTCCCTGTAATGCTAATTCCCATTGTACGTAGGGTGGCCCCCTTCACTACTAATGTATAAACTATAGGTAAAATTAAGGCAATTTAAGGAATGGATAATTAAATGATTCTGTTCCAATATAAACGCGAAATAGTTAAGTGTATTACTTTTTCATACCTTTTTGCCATGCATGTCCAAAATATGGATCTCTTCCACTCCCTATTTGTGTCTACTGCTTTTATGATCAAGTTAATAATGATTGTGCGTAATACGAGACAATAATTTCTGCTTGTATTGATCTCTTTTGAATAAAAAAGAAAAGAAATTCATTGGTAACGACTACGTCAATACTGTAAAACTATTCTAGTTTTAAAGTAAAATGTTGGGGGGGGGAGGGAGGGGATAGAGAATGGGAGGGAGAACGAGGTTAAAAAAGAATGGCATTTAAATAAAAAAGACAACTGGAAAATTGGTAAAAGTTAAAATATTACATCGATAGAGTCTTGAAAGTGTATTTCTAATATAATGTGTTCATAAACCGACTTCTTAAAAAATTAATTTGCTTGGCATATCAGGCTTCCCATATTTAGAAACGAACGGATGGGCATTGAACTAGTCTCACTCTGTACCCTCAGGCGTTCCGTTTGTCATATTGGTATGCATCTACTTTTGTGTTTGTCTGATAATCTAAACAATCGTCTCTTTTTCTCGTCCGAACGTTGACTGTTTAAGTTTAAGTCGTCTTAAAATGGCTTTTGTTGGAACAGAAGATAAAATTAAAAATGTAATACACCAAGAAAGTTTGCTTTCTTTGCATTATTGTACCTCCCGTTTTACACTTTAATGGATGGTTGCTAAACGCTTATTCAGATGAAGGAACACATAAGAGGAAGCTCTGGTGCAAATGAGATTCATTATCATGTACATATCTGCATACCTACATGCATATATTATACATGTATACAAAAATAACATAATTAATACTTCAAACAAACTTTCTTAATGCTATCGTTATTGTTTCCCATTTAGTCGAACATCCAAGAACAACATGAGTGGCTAGTTATGTTACCGTTTTAAGAAGTACAGCGACGGTGAGAACAATGGTTAGTGGGTTAATATTATCTTCATGACACAGCAAATTTGCAGGTACGTGTGTTTAATTGTGTAATAACTTGCTGAGAGATATCACGTTTTGTTCGCCTGAAATCCCATCGCAAAAATAGAAACAGAGATGTATTGTGACCATCAATGTAATTTTACAATCTACTTTATCGTAGGATTGACAGTGAAGCTATATAAAAAAAAAAATAAATAAATAGTTTGATGATTTCGCAACTTCTCGGTCAAGAGGTGATTTGAATCGAAGCTAATGGCAGCTATCGCCATACAGTCGAAGTATGATCCGTAGGATTGACTGGAAATTTGCCAAAGCACTACTAGTAAAGACTATGAAAAGGGCTATCAATTAATAAGGGAGTTAATAATCAAATGTTAAGCAACTGTTTATTCTGTCACTGACACACACGCAAACACACATGTGCACACACACACACACACGCACACGCACACACACTAATATGCAACAACTGCAAATTCATACTTTTGTATGCACATTTAATTTCCAGTTATACGGATTATTTACACTATTTTAATGATTTAAGTAAAGAAACATTACTGTTATTTTTGTATTAATGTAACTTTCATCTCCTTAATTAATCTGTTAATAGCAAAACTAAATACACTTCATTGCTAAAATAATTCGTTGATAGAAATTTTACCGGGAACATAATTTCGAACTATACAATTAAGAACCATAGACGCCTGATGCATAATGATTAATAAAGAATACGAAAATATTTGCCATATTGAATAAAATTTGGAAACTATAACTAATAAGAAACCTGTCAGTTTTGATAAAAATTGAAAGGAAAATGGCATAAACACTGCTCTTGCGTTTCTATAATACAACACACAAACGTTACAGTATTATACAATATATAATATTATAACGTTGATGTACATTACATGTATCCAGCTGTATATGCCAACATCATCATTTTGCATTAAACAGAGTAAAAACTGTTCCATGAATTATCCAAGTAGTAGGTACATTTAGAAATATTATTAAACTCTGACAAGGATCCGATTAGAGTTAAAAGCAAACATTGTCCTTTTACACTCCCATTAGGGCCTATTCTACATCAAAGGTGTAGGATGCCGATCTGGGAACAACGATAATTTAACATTACGGACAAGGTTCTTTGGGAAGAAAGTGAAATCTAAAGTTAAAATTAAAATATATTCTTTATTAGCACGATCCTATCGGTATAAGGAAAATATAATGTTAAAATTTAACACGAAATCTTCTATTATCCCTCAAAATGTTTCATAGATATATGGTCCTCCTGAGACAAGGGAAAATTTAATCTTATAATTAACACGAGATTTTCCATTGTCCTATTATTGTACTAATATTGCCATCTGGAGTCAAGGGAAAATGAGATGCTAAAATTACCATGGTTGTTTGCATCGTTCATACAAATTATCTACGAGATGGGACGAGACAAGTGAAAACGTGAACATGAAATCTTCCATTGTTCTTAAAAATGTTTTACGAATGTGCTCTAAGTGAAAAAAAGTGCAATTTAATGATATAATTAACATAAGATTTGCCATAGTCCCTCTAGAGCCAAGAGAAAACGTGATGTTGAAAACGTCCACAGGTTTCACATACTTTAATTGTCCAACACCAATACCTACTGATAATGACCAACAACCCACACCTTACTATCAACACTTAGGGTTTAGTGCAAAAAAACAGTTATCTACTATCCAACACCCCACACATACTATCCAACACGCAGTTGGAGTGACCATCACCCAGATATCTGCTATTCAACACCTGCACACTTGGATCTTATGGAAAGACGCGGATTAAATGTACTTCCTTACAAATAGTGGCTTGAATTCCGCCAATATTACTAACAATGGATGCCACATAGATTGTCAGAAACGGAACAACAGTAACATTTTCATCTATGTCATCAAAAAGCCGAGGTCGAGATTACCCTGAGAGATAACCATAAAGTAGCAGCTCCAGAAGATGATAGCTGACATGGACATGAGTATAGACGTAAAAAAAGAAAGCAGAAAGCTTCAAAGAGGTTCAGACCACCTCCTACTAAAACAACTAAACTGATACTTGCATTAGGAATTGGCTGGATCAGAAAAATTGATGTCAGCATCTTTGCAAGCAGAAGAAAACAAGAACGAGGTGAACAAAGAAACCTGTAAGCCCTCTCTAGGCATACTTTACTCCTATTGCACGTCGTACATCTAAAGCAGTGAAAGAATTCGAAGAAAAAGAACATCGATAATTATTTAACTTCTGAGCAGCAATAACATGGATACATTTGTATTCAAATTATATCTGAGCACAGTAGTATATGATTTCACAAACTGAACTTAAAAAGGAATGATTTGTTTTGACCAGACCAGTTATATGTACATATTTCAGTTGACATTGATGTGAGTCCTTGCTAATAGAAAATTCCATCAAATTGTCATTATGTTCACTTGCAGAAAAAGCTTGTATATACGTGATGCATTGCACGCAAACGTTAGTAAACATATTACATTCATGAAACATGTCAGGTATGAAAAAACTATATCCTCAATCACAGCCAAAAGATTGGGCATACAATATAGATGTCCATAACACATGGAACAAAGTAATCGACGCCTTCTGCGATGGATAATAAAGAAAGGCGTTATGTCTCTCAACCAAGCTTTTAAAAAAAATTCCATTTTACCGCTGAAAATCATGAAACTAAAGCAATTGTCGTGGACCGTTTTAATAGAACAGATAAAGAACTCATGTAGAAATATTTTACACATAAAATAAGTTCAATTGCATAGACTTGTTTCCACGTTTAGACATAAGTTTACAATCAGTAATACCACCGTAGCATCGGATGTGTTCCAGAAGAATTGATCTCTTAAAATGACAAAGAACAAGTGTGTTGAAGTGATTCCCGGTCTATACGTTGGAGTGATTCCCGGTCTATACGTTGGAGTGATTCCCGGTCTATACGTTGAAGTGATTCCCGGTCTATACGTTGGAGTGATTCCCGGTCTATACGTTGGAGTGATTCCCGGTCTATACGTTGAAGTGATTCCCGGTCTATACGTTGGAGTGATTCCCGGTCTATACGTTGAAGTGATTCCCGGTCTATACGTTGGAGTGATTCCCGGTCTATACGTTGAAGTGATTCCCGGTCTATACGTTGAAGTGATTCCCGGTCTATATGTTGAAGTGATTCCCGGACTATACGTTGAAGTGATTCCCGGTCTATACGTTGAAGTGATTCCCGGTCTATACGTTGAAGTGATTCCCGGTCTATATGTTGAAGTGATTCCCGGTCTATACGTTGAAGTGATTCCCGGTCTATATGTTGAAGTGATTCCCGGTCTATACGTTGAAGTGATTCCCGGTCTATACGTTGAAGTGATTCCCGGTCAATATGTTGAAGTGATTCCCGGTCTATACGTTGGAGTGATTCCCGGTCTATACGTTGAAGTGATTCCCGGTCTATACGTTGAAGTGATTCCCGGTCTATATGTTGAAGTGATTCCCGGTCTATACGTTGAAGTGATTCCCGGTCTATACGTTGAAGTGATTCCCGGTCTATACGTTGGAAACTCTCAACGGAGAAGTGTGATAAAAATATATTTGCGCGAATTACAACAAACGAATAGTAAAGAAAGAAGACAGCTTGTACACTATTGAAATCATAGAAGAATACGTAAAATGGGTAAAATCGAATCCAGGAAGTCAAACCAGTTTAAAATTTTGTCTTATCAGTTTTGATTCTTGGATTGCAGCTTCACATATCCTCAACTATAAAAAGAAAAAGAAAGTCACAACCATCACGATAAATATTGTACATTCTTCTTCCAGTTCATGTCAACAACAACAAGCACAGTAGGTGTGGAGTGGAGAACGTTTCTCTAAAAATCAAATCGTCCTTTTCTGTGAGATCTTTGTTATGTATTTTGACACTGGAACATCGGTAGGAAACCTGAGTTTGCAACAAAGTTACTCAGCAATGGCATTGGTTATATTGTTCACAGTCCTTCGTTGTCATATATAAACACTGTGCTCTCGCCAACGATCGAACTAAAAATAATCTATTTTATTGAACAATACCTAGTTACAGTTATGTGTATGGGATTCCGAACAGCAAAGTATATTGCTTCAAAACCAAAATACCTCAGTCCATACAAGTAGGTTACGAAGCTCTTTGGGACGTGGCTTTGATGGAAATCATGCATTCCACTTAAGTCAGGAATATGGTCGAAGATCAAACTACGTTAAAGGTAGAAATATTAAAAACAAATGAAGTCCCAGAAAACATGGACAAAATGATACTATTTTTTAGGAATCCGATATATCAGTTGCAGCTAATACCAAGTTGAATATTTTAATTTCTTGAAGGTATGATTTTAATGCTCGACATCTCGTCGAAACGATTTCATCTCTGTTAAACGATCAGGTTGGCAAAACACTAAAATAGATAAACCTCTGAGGCCTCTTCAACGGTCATAATGCATACCGCCGTCACAACTTGTAATACATAGGTGTCTACTGGAGACGTTTTCATAGGGTCCACAAATCCTGTCCGCGGCCCTACTTTACTATTCACATTCCCATCGTCTTACATTGAATTTATTTGAGGGTAAAAACCTGTCCATCAGTTTTTCTCCCAGTTGTTTAATATTCTGCATGGAAACTCATCGCTTGATGATACCAAAGAGATAAACAACAACATAGTCAAATAGTACCTTCGCTACCCTATCAAAATGAATGAAGGACTCAATCTGACGTTTGTGTACCCTGATATCGTCGAGTAAAAAGTAGTGAGAAACACAGCTATTCCGCTGCTTTTAGTTTTCTTTCAAAGTAGATGCTGATATATGGACTTTTGATAAAACTAGAAACACAGTTGAAGTTTACCAATAATTTGTAAATCCTCATTGTCTTCGTGTCATTAAATCGTTGGGCAGTGGGAATATTAGCATAAAAGTAGATATTGGACAAAATAGTATGTTCACTTCAGCAGAAGTCATCATTAAACTACATTGTGAAGAACGATTCTCCAGTGAATTGCAATTGAGATATGCTGTGTACCGAGGAGTAGAAAATGGCATCGATCTTAATAACAGATACATCTCCCAGAAAGTCAGTTCTGTAAACAAGCAGCAACAATCCAGGGTTGATGCCATAGTTGCTGCCGTCAACAATTTTATGCATTCATTGTTTAGGTACGTGAATGTGTATTTAAATAAGAAACTGGTCAATAAGAGCATGGATATTTACCCTTACCTAATTATCTTGAGATTCTCCTGTCGTACGAAAAAGAAACCAGGACCATCAACAAGAATGCATTAGTGTACGGAAACCTGATACCGACGATGCGATCAATATCACAGAGTTCGTAGAAGATCACGATTCTCACAATGCTGGGTATAATAATCGACGAAAGAAATTCAAAGAAGGATGTGGTTTAGAAATGATACGTCGTTCTCATTTGGACATGTGTTTGCAAGATTTTTAATTGTTGAATGTTATGGATGTAAGTGGGAGATTTAATCAAAGTAGCACCGCGCTCCGTTTAATGACCAGTCCTAGTGAGTATAAAACCATCATAGAAGATCCCAGACTCTACTTGCTCTGTGTGGGCGTCATACTTAAAATTGTAAACGAAAGTCGGTCAAACGTAAAACAGATGTCTCATCTACGACGAGTGGAAGGTTAACCATTTACTATCTCGTTTCGAATCTAATCGAAGGTAAAAAAAAACTATATTTTTTGAAGGTATCGTCAAGAACGCTTATCTCAACGGGACGATTGATTAATGTCCTTTCTAGTTCCAACATTTGAACGTATCCAGCTTAGAAGTCATACGAGATTACCAGACGCTGTGTACCTGACCCATTGAATTCAACTTTCCCCAGAAATATATTTTACATGTTTTTTTTTTATTCCGTTTGAAGTCACGTGGCAGCTAGGCACCAACAGGAGACATGGTATTTCGTACGATTTATATGGAGGAGAATCAACATGTGGTTGACTGCGCGGAACTTCATTTTGTTTTTGTTGGTATTTATCAATTGCAAAAGGGAGAAGCGGGTGACTAGCCCTAATCCACACGCTTCATTTGTTAATGTTTGCAATAGTGAGGTTTAATTAAAATAACAATGCTAATGTTGAAAAAATGTTCTTGATTCGGGGCTTTTGGGATTTTTCCAAACCTTTTGACATGCATTTCTCTCTCTCTCTCTCTCTCTCTTTGAATTCTTCTAAGAGGATGTTTTATTTCACATTTGTGTGCCGATTATGCGGGAGCATATAAAGCGATCGTCCGCCATTCTTGCCATCCAGCATTGACTTGTCAATCCAACAGAAAATGAGCCACAGTTAAGCGGAAGACTCAATGTAACTTTAGTTCACTTAGAATATGTTCATCGCATACTGTAAGAGAACTGGAGCTGTTTTACGACTCTGAGCTTAAATTAAGTACCTGAAAGAAAAGAAAGAAACAAGTTTTGTAAAAATTCAACGAACTATTTATTTTCCTGGAATACAAACTAAAAATTTAATATGAACTTACATTTTTGTGAATTAAATCCCAAATAATCCCGAGTGTTCTATCACAAGTCCAGATATATAGGCCGTTCGGAAAGAATTCCAATCTTGAAGGTGCTCTTTTACCAACAGTCTTCATGTGTAATAATGAGATAATTCAAAATGTCTTTGAATAAATTTACAATAACCTCAAATAAGTGTTTTAGTATGAAAAGTCAATGAGTACTTTTTAATTCCAGTGAATGATTTAAATAAATAATTCCTCTCGAATTATAGCTGAACACAACTAAAAATGTTTGCACTAGACTGATATTAAAGCGTTCATACATAATTGCTCAAACAGTCCGTTATATACAGACTTTCACCTGACTTATGATACAACAAAATGCCCAGGATGTGGGTAACTTTGCGACAGTTGTCTGGCATACTTTACTTGACGCTGCGTACTTTGGTTAATGTGATGTTTGAATGAATGTGTGTATCGGAAGTTAGGCAGGCATACGTATAGACCAGTTGGTGTCGGTTAGACAGTTTTTAGTTTTTGAAATGACTTTCGAAGTACTCCTAATTGTTTGAGATGTGTCAAGTAGAGCTTACGGAGATATGCATCTTTGAAAATGCCTATGGTGCTTTTCCCAAGACCTAATAGATTGCAGATTAAGAGTTAAAATAACAATACTTCAAAAATATGAGAATTATATCTAACGAATCAGTATAACTTTGTATGCCTTTATTCCATTCGTGATTGGTCCTGCTTTCTGTGTAAAGAAAGAATGGGTGACTCAATTAAGGCTTTATTTTACCTGTTTCTTCCTCTTCAGATGGACCTTTCCGGTGGCCTAGTGGTTAAAGCGTCCGCATCGGAAGCGGGAGATCGTGGGTTAGAACCCCGGCCGAGTCATACCAAAGACTTACAAAAATGGTACTAACAGATGCCTCGCTAGACGCTCAGCATTAAGAGGTTAGTGTTAGGACTGGTCGGCCTGGTGCCAGGATAATGTGACTGGGTGGGACATCATGCTATATGTCTGCGGCATGATGCCCCAGTGCTAGACATCACTATAAACTGCCACAGTGCAGACATCGTAGCGATATGACTGAAAAATTGTTAAAGCTACGTTAAAAATCCTCATCACACACACACACACACACACACACACACACCACTTCAGATGTTATCCCCGATGTAGTTATTGTTGTACTGGAGAGATTTTGATGTCATTCGGTAAGTCTGCAGCAATGGGATGGTCAAGGTGAACCACATCTTGGTTGATTAATCTTTTACCAAAGAACACGCGCTCTGTATACAATAACAAGCATATATCGCACCAAAGAGTTCACAGTAATTTGACTACTGATGCCTCTTACTGGTCATTGAGTATGGTTCACGTATGGAATGGTCTACTGCCCTAATTAAGCAACTGCCCTGACTTTGCAAGGAAATATCTGATTCTTGTTTTCTACAGCTGCAGGAAATGATGTTCAGGCAGATGGAACTTTCGGAAGATAGACATCCGGTGCACAAAGTCTCATGTGATTGTGATTGGCAGTGCATACTAAATAAATATGCCACATATCCTTTTCTGTATACTTATACCATTCGTCATTAGCATCAGGTCTCCGAACAATAGTGGCCTTGCTAATTGATTTTGTCTTTTTACAGTTTTATATAAATATAGTTTTAGGAAGAAATTATATGAAGCTTAGAAAGATTACCTCAATGACTTTTGCCACTGTAAGAGAGGCTACGCTGAAATTGAAAATTGTTATGGCATTTATGTATATTGTTCAAAATGTGTCTTGGTGTAATTCCCTTGGAAAATGGTACCAACGGAAAAAACAAAAATCATTGCAGTGGTACATTCTATATATCTTTCCATGTTTTAGGTATCAGATCATTTTCATAAAGTCTTTTTAGTATCTTGAACAAAAACATTAATATGATCCTCATTTGTTCAGATTTGTACCGACGTGATTTGGGTAGGGGTGGTTCTAGAGTAGGTAATCATCTTAGAAGATGAGGATAATAATGGGAAGACTACTAGTTTTTCGCAGAACTCTTTTCTCATTGCATGTTGAAGTAGTAGTATTAGTAGTGGTAGTAATAGTAGTAGTTATTGCTGCTCAGAGCATCATTCGAGTAGAAGCAGCAGCTGATGGTAATGATGATGGTGATGGTTGTTTTTTTTTTAAATATTATTATTATTATTATTATTATTATTATTATAAACTAAAAGAAATAAAGTAAACCATTTCCCAAAAAATCAATTCCACCCATTGTATACATATATCAAATACACACATCCCAGGTAAGTCAGACAGAGATTTTATCCTTCCTTCTTCTCTTTCCTTCTTATACTACTAATATAAAGGTTTCAAAATTCATATAAACTGTATAATATTTTCTTAATAGCATTCTTACCCCCTACCCAAATGTTGTGCAGTTTCGAAAATCAAACTTGTACATATAATCACTTCGGGTCATTATCCGGGCCTCCTACACAAGCTAGACTATACATTGTTTCTACTTTGTAACAGTATTCATCACTCTCCTCTTCTTTTCTTTCTCTTCATTTTAGTTGCTTTATATGTTTACAAAGCACACGTGTTTCACCGGTGTAACTCGTAAAGTGTAAAGACACAAATCAGGGTACACAACTGATCTAAATAACACCGTCACATATTTAGGAAAATTCACATAAATTACAGACACAAATGTTGTCTGAACATTCTTAAAGGATGATGAATAGTGCATAGCCTGCCTATTTCAACCTTAATTGCAATCTTGGAGGATGATGAATAGTGCATAACCTGCCTATTTCACCCTTAATTGCAATCCTGGAGGATGATAAATAGTGCATAGCCTGCCTATTTCACCCTTAATTGCAATCTTGGAGGATGATGAATAGTGCATAACCTGGCTATTTCACCCTTAATTGCAATCCTGGAGGATGATGAATAGTGCATAGCCTGCCTATTTCACCCTTAATTGCAATCCTGGAGGATGATGAATAGTGCATAACCTGCCTACTTCACCCTTAATTGCAATCCTGGAGGATGATGAATAGTGCATAACCTGCCTACTTCACCCTTAATTGCAATCGTTATTTCGTTTAATATGCATCGGGCCAAATACAAATTTTGTTCAAATGTTCCGCCAGTGAATCCCATTTCATTAACTCGTTGCAGGTGACCTTTGATGTCATTTCCCGATATGTCCTGTTCCAGTAACTTGTCAAAAGTAAATCTGTTTCTGTACTTACGACAGTACAATAAGCTGTGTTTCGTTATGGTCTTACAAAGTGCTCGGTGTTATCATTATTTATATAAAGATTTGCTTTTTGCAAACATGTTGTACATTATTCATTATTATTTTAATTATATAATGTTATCTGCAGAAATAAGTGTGAGACAAGTTCGCCTGAATGATGTTTTGGGTATCGCTATAATCGTTTCTTCCAAACTAAATCTCTAATTTTGATTGAAACACATTCAGTGTTGATCTGACATAAGCAATGTTAAAGACACTCTGGTTTGTGTGTATATAAAATAAGCATGGCTTGACAAACACACTAATTTTTGTGTTCATTTGTAATAGGCATGGTTAGACACATACTGGTTTGTGATCTTCTAAAAAACCATGGTTAATTACACATTGGTTTGTGTCCATCTAAAATAAGCATGGTTAGACACGCAAGGATTTGTGTGTATCTAAACTAAGAATGGCTAAAAACACGTTGGTTTTTATCATCTAAAATATTCATAGTTAAATACACAGTGGCTTGCGTTCTAAAATTGGCATGGTTAGACACAAACTAGTTTATATTTCATTTTACTGTTACTCGATAGCACAAAATTAAAACAATAAAACTGACGAAATGAATATAAAAATAGTTCTTTTATATAATGTCGTTTGTTATACAATTAAATATTTTTCATCACAAAGGAAGATATGAACAGCATATGAAATGATACAGATAATAGATTTATGAAACTATTCATGGATTCATGATTATCGTAGTGATAAATTGTTAGCGGAAAAGTGGCACTGATTTCCTGTTTCTTTACCTGTTGTTTTTGTTTTGGTTGCTGAAGATAATCCCGATTCTTTTTACCTATTGCATATGAAGTCAGATTGCATGGCTCTTTTTCTTCTTTTTCTACTTTATTGTTATTATGTACACACACTCCTTTACAAGTAGCTTATGGATGTTTTCTGACTGCCAATACTAAGTATCCCTTGCAATGCTTCTCCTAGTGTAAATTCTGTGATTATGTCGTCATTTGTACTAATTGCACATCACTTACCTATACCCATTACTAAATCGCAGTGTATAAAACACACACTGGTCTGAGAAGATGAACTCACAGGAAAGGAAAATAACATGTAAAATATTTGAATAATATGAGACTGATTCTACATGAAAGGGTGGAACTGAACAACAGTTAATAATAGAATTAAACGTTTTATATACCTGTATCACATCTGTTATCGTTTGGACACCTCATGTCAATAGCGAGTAATGATTATAAGAAATATTGCAAACAAATGAGCAGTCTTTTTATTTCTCTGGGAAGGAAAAGCTTGAGGATGATAAAAATTTTAATGGAATCTATTAAGTAAGAATGGATCTGTCTTCTAAATATTAATAAGTATGATTACTCCCAGTCTTGAACAGCTTCAGTAATAACAAACATGATCACTTTCAGTCTTGTCAGCTTCATTTTTAACAAGCATGATCACTCTCAGTCCTGTGCAGCTTCAATTGTTACATTTGAAGCCGTACAAGACTGGAAGCGATCATGCTTATTACTATTGTAGCTGTTCATACATGGGAATGATCATGCTTGTTACAACTGAAGCTTCACAAGACTGGGAGTGATCGTGCTTGTTACAACTGAAGCTTCACAAGACTGGGAGTGATCATGCTTGTTACAACTGAAGCTTCACAAGACTGGGAGTGATCGTGCTTGTTACAACTGAAGCTTCACAAGACTGGGAGTGATCGTGCTTGTTACAACTAAGCCTGCAGAAGACTGGAAATGATCACGCTTATTATTTTTGAAGTTGTATAAGACAGTGAGTGATCGTGCTTGTTGAAACTGAAGATGTAAAAGACTGGAAGCGATCATGCTTATTTCAAGACTGAGAGTGATAATGTTTATTAATATTAAAGCTGCAAAGGACTGGAAGTTATCATGTTTATTACTACTGAAGCTGTTGAAGAGAGGGATTGATCATGCTTTTTACATAAGAAGCTGCCGAAGACTGGAAGTGATCATGCTTGTTACAAATGAAGCTGCACAAAAGTTTGGCAGTGATCATACTTATTAATATAGAAGATGAACTGGACTGAGAGTGATCATGATTGTTACACTTGAAGCTGCACAAGACTGGGAGTGATCATGCTTGTTATTACTGAAGGTGTTCAAGACTGGGAGTGATCATACTTATTACAATTGAAGCTGCACATGACTGGAAGAGATCATGCTTGTTATTACTGAAGCTGTTCAAGACTGGGAGTGATCATACTTATTACAATTGAAGCTGCACATGACTGGAAGTGATCATGCTTATTATTACTGAAGCTGTTCAAGACTGGGAGTGATCATACTTATTACAATTGAAGCTGTTCAAGACTGGAAGTGATCATGCTTGTTATTACTGAAGCTGTTCAAGACTGGGAGTGATCATACTTATTACAATTGAAGCTGCACATGACTGGAAGTGATCATGCTTATTATTACTGAAGCTGTTCAAGACTGGAAGTGATCATGCTTATTACTATTTAGAACACAGATCCATTCTTACTTAATAGATTCAATTAAATTTCTTATCATCCTCAAGCCTTTCCTTCTCAGAAAAAACAAAAACAAACAGACTGCTCATTTGTTTTGCAATACTTCGTCTGATCATTGCTTGACATTGATATGAGGTGTCCAAAAGATTATCAGGGCTGATACAGGTAAATAAATCGTTTAATTGTAAACCTTTCATTATGGTATCAATCTCATATATTATTTACCACATGGTTTACAAGCTATAACAATCTGTATTCTTTGCTGTGGGTTCATTCTTTCAGACCATTACATGTATAGGTCAAGTGTGCGTTTTTTATACACTACGATTTAGTAAGTGGTATAGGGTAAGTGATGTGAAATTAGTACAAATAAAGTACAAAGAAGTATATAATTACAGAAGTTACGCTATGAGAAGCAGACGAATGGATGCTTAGTCTTGATAGCCGTGAAACAACCGTATATATGCGATATATGTTTAGGTACTTGTATAACGTCCGATCTATTGGTTTTAGATCCTAAAGTCTGGTATATTCTTTTAACAGTATATTTGTTTGACTTTAAAATCATATACGCATAATGGAGCTCCCAAAGCAAAGATATATAATTCTATATGCCTTTATCTGACAAGAGCGTAAAGCGCATTGAAACATGTCTACTAAAGCTGAATACGATTTGTCACTTGTGGGAATACCTTACCATACAAAATGTATATATCTCTATGATAGTCATAAACCCGTTAAACTCACAGGTAAAAGTTGAGATCTGCTGTATGTATATATATATATATATATATATATATATATATATATATATATATATATATATATATACCCATTACTAAATCGCAGTGTATAAAACATACACAAAGGTCACACTGATCAGATCCTCATTTGAAATATTTTAAGAACCATTGACGAAAAGTAATCAAACGTTTTCATTGCTTGGGCTCTGGATGTTGATTTTGTAATCTAACATTTATGTAAATATTGCATAAAACATCATTACTATGCATTTGTTAAGGGCTATAGGAAATGTACAATTCAGTACAGGTGGGTGGGTGATGGTACTTTGTTGGTGCAGAAATGGTTCAAAAGTATGGTAATAGTGATGTCCCACTCTTTCAATTTAAGTATCCTTCAAGGTTTAATACAGAACAATTTCATACCTTTGTCAACAGACTTTGATGCAGTCTGCATCAATATGGTGTCAGTATGGAACGAAAAAGAAATGTCACAGGCACTTATAAATACTACATTTCGTGGCAAGAGAAGTTGATTTTGTATAAAACGTGGAGAATTTGAACATGAGCTGTTTCTCAGGACATACTGTTTGGAAATAAAACAGATTTTTGTCAGTCCTGAACACCTTTGACAATAGTTCCTAAAAAGAAGGCCGGGAGGCCTGTAATGGCCATGAGCAGCATCTTAAGACGAAGACAATAACACAATTCTCCTTGTATTTTTGCAATGATATTAATGACATAAATTTTAAGATGATCTCCAAAATGAACAATCTTGAAATATTTTCATATTCTCTGCTCTATTTGTACCTGCTGTACGTCTATATATATATTTTTTTTCTGCAATAATTGGTTATTCGGTTTTCTATACTTTATTAATGAATGAGTCTCGAGTTTAAATCTCTAACCACTTTGCTGGTATCCTTGTAATGTGTTCAGTGCATATTGTATAAAACGTAAGACTTTTACCATTATATAAACCACCAGCCATATTAAGCTGTCACTGTTTTCTAAAGCACTTCATGTAATTACAAATCACTACACTGCCCAAAGATAAAAACTAATTTTCTCAGTGTTCGATTGTCACAAACAGAACAATATAAATAAATATGTATCACAAATTCAGAAACGTTTCTCTAAACGACCACTAATATGTACATAACTAGTTGTACAAAAAAGTGTCCACTCTTTCTGTACGTGGCCTATTGGACTCACCTTAGAATCCACTTTAGAAAATCACATGGATATGTACATGTACACATGTCACATTCACCGTCAATAACTATGTTGCACTATTCTTAGTTTAAAATTCATTATTACTGACAGTGCAAAATAACCTACAACGCAAAAATGACTCGCAGTGAGCTGATTTCCATGTGGTACTCTTGAAGTTGCATGAGACTCGAAGTAATCATGCTTGTCACGCCTGAAGGTTCCCAAGACTGGAAGTGATCAGGCCTGTTACAAGTGAAGCTGCACAAGACTGGAAGTGATCATGTTTGTTACAACTGAAGCTGCAGAGACTGGGAATGATCATGCTTATTATTATTGAAGCTGCACAGGATTGAGAGTTATCATGCTTGTTATATCTCAAGCTGTTCAAGATAGCAGGCGATCATGTTTGATATTATTGAAGCTGTTCAAGACTGGGAGTAATAATGCTTATTACTGTTTAGAAGACAGATCCATTCTTACTTAATACATTCCATTAAAATTCTTATCATCCTCAAGCATTTCCTCCCCAGAAAAAAACCAGCCTGTTCATTTCTTTGCAATACTACGTCTAATCGTTGCTTGACATTGACATGAGGTGTCCAAACGATAACAGGAGTGATAACAGGTAGATACAACCTTTGATTCTATAATTAATTATTGTTCAATTCTACCCTTTCATATGGAATCGGTCTCATGTAATATTGCTGACATGGTTTATTGGCTTTTACATTCTTTATTCTTTAAGCGGTTTAGGGTAAGTGATTTGGAATTAGTGCAAATAAGGTTAATAGAAGTATATAATTACAGAATTGACACTTTGAGAAAAGGAACAAGGGATACGTAGTCTTGATAGTCATGAAACAACCGTAATCTGTTCAGTGTCAAGTTTCCACTAACAATTTATCACCTAAATAAATGTGAATCCATGAATAGTTTCATGAAATCCATTGTCTGTATCATTTCAGATGCTTTTCGTATCTTCTTTTGTGATGAGAAACATAACAATTACATAATAGAAAAGAGAGATTTTTATATTCATTTCTTTTTTCCTTTTGTTTTATTTTTGTGTTATCGACTAAAAGTAAAAGTAAATCTAAACTAGTGTGTGTCGAGCCATGCTTATTTCAGATGAACACAAAACAGTATGTGTTTAACCATGCTTATATTAGGTGAACACAAACCAGCGTGTGTCTAACCATTCTTAATTTAGGTACACACAAACCAGCGTGTGTCTGACCATTCTTAATTTAGGTACACACAAACCAGCGTGTGTCTGACCATTCTTAATTTAGGTACACACAAACCAGCGTGTGTCTAACCATTCTTAATTTAGGTACACACAAACCAGCGTGTGTCTGACCATTCTTAATTTAGGTACACACAAACCAGCGTGTGTCTAACCATTCTTAATTTAGGTACACACAAACCAGCGTGTGTCTAACCATTCTTATTTTAGGTACACACAAACCAGCGTGTGTCTAACCATTCTTAATTTAGGTACACACAAACCAGCGTGTGTCTGACCATTCTTATTTTAGGTACACACAAACCAGCGTGTGTCTAACCATTCTTAATTTAGGTACACACAAACCAGCGTGTGTCTGACCATTCTTATTTTAGGTACACACAAACCAGCGTGTGTCTAACCATTCTTAATTTAGGTACACACAAACCAGCGTGTGTCTAACCATTCTTAATTTAGGTACATACAAACCAGCGTGTGTCTAACCATGCTCATCCAATCGCGTAAGAATGTCAAATATATATTAGTACGTTTAAACAAGGTATTATCTTGTTGAAGCAAAGTATAAAAGAAAGTGATGACACTACCCAGCCACCGCAGCTAGCTGGCGTGCTTCATATAAAACAAACCACTTGGTGATTACAAGGAACCATTGAATTAGGCTGAAAACACCAGCTATTAACACACCCCTTGAGGCCATTGCAGACAGATGGGAGAGATAGTTTGTGCAAACTTTGATGGGAACTTTTCAGGTTTGTGTAGTGACCCTATATACTAGACTCTAAATCTTTATTCACTACTGGGTTAATTTCAACATCCACTGCTGGATTCATTTCCACCATGAGCTTATGCAGGAAACACTCACAAAAAATCATGAGGACGGGAGAATGGAAGAAGATAAAGATTTTGCACAGGTGAGAAACATTTAAACGTATATCTTATTTAGCGTAAGGCCCATACGATTCTGATAAATCTAATTCTCTGACCATTAAAGTCATGTATCTTTTAGACATCTTTTATATTAAAAGCACACATATTAATTTAAATTCCGAAAATAGGAATCTTTTGTTAGTCATTGCCTTATGGAAGGTAAGACTCCTGGAAATTAATTATTTTGAGATATTGCAGTATTCATTTATTTAATTGAGATAACAACAACAAGCTAACAAATATAATTTATTACAAATATTGCTTACTGTAATTTTTAAGGGAGACATTAGGATTCTGTTCTTGTTTAAAATGTAATGAAGAAAAGAGCTTTGATGTAGGGATGACATGGATATGAAAATGTAGATAGTGATGTTGGCTATTTATCAGGCATTTGGGGACAAATTACACGGGATTAAAATAAAACGGAGACTTTTAGTAGATGACTGAAATTGATGTAAAAATATTAAAGGAATTTGTCACTTACAACTGGTTCAATATTAATACATTTATATAGAGCTTCACTACCTTACATAATATGCTTAATGGAAATTTTGATTGGTAGAAGATTTCCTTCTATTTTCATAAACGTTTAACTGGCTATGAAGTACACATTAAAACAATAAACAAACATACTATGTAAACATATTATTGTAACTATAAACATTTATAAACATTTAGTACAATATAGACACAATATGTGAATGCAAGTTCGTGACTTCTCTAAAATCCTCACTAGAAATAACATATTTTTAGCAATTATCTGTTTTAAAGAAATGAACTATTACGAATTGAATTGTTTATTATAGACGTGAATTGTGATTCCTTGACTTTATAGCTCAATTCCTCGTTCAAAGACAAATCAGTATTCTTATCTTTCATATATATTTTGGAATTCATGTTCTTTTTGCCTTGCGCATGCGTCTCTACTTTTTATTTTAAAGAATACTCTAAAGACTCATTCAAAGGAATATTCACATATTGCTAAATATACTATTCACTATGATCCCTGGCTGAGTCATACCAAAGACTTACAAAAATGGTACTAACAGCTACCTCGCTTGGCGCTCAGCATTAACAGGTTAGTGTTAGGACTGGTCGGCCAGGTGTCAGGATAATGTGACTAGGTGGGACATCATGTTACATGTCTGCGACATGATGCCCCAGTACTAGACTATAAACTGTCACACTGCAGACATCGTAGCGATGTGACTGAAAAATTGTATATATATATATATATATATATATATATATATATATATATATATATATATATATATATATATATATATCACGTTCTCCTTGTGAGTGTTATGTTACAAACGTGTCCTCGAAAAGAGTTATTATTATCTGTAATTACACTAACTGATCTTGCTTGGTGACCTTTCAGGTGAGGTTGAATTCTTTTCGCATACAAAGGCCAGTAGAATACTAAATAAACCACGGCCTCCTCGGAGATCGGAACTAAAGATTGATTATTGTATGTGAAGAAACACGTGTTCATTGAATGCATTAGTCTTGCAAACCTATTGTATGTGAAATAACAAAATATACCCTCGACTTCTTTCACGCAAACCTGCAATATATAAAATTAAAAGTGTATGCCGATTTAATTGGGAATGTGGAAAACTGGAGATCAGTCAAACGCTTCCATATAAATAGTACGCTAAGCACTTAATGTAAAAATCAAAGGAAAGTTTGAGTTAGGAACCTGTTCGATTAAACAGCGTGCTTTTGGGTATGGAATGGTCTTGACATTTGTGTAAACGTTGCAGACTTATTTTTTGTAATATCTCTTAAGTTCTCTCCGAAGTAATGGACTAAATCGTCTTTCCCTGGATTGTATACATATTCCAATTCGATACATCATATCTATGAACTTTCTCGATACATCAATGAACACTAATTAATTAATCATCTTTAAGCTACTCTCTGGACCTATGATTGTAAGGCAATCAAGTCAATTAGCAATTAATAGTAAATTTTGCCAAACCTATTATGAGAACGCAACACCAAACCGGTCCAAACTGGGTTAAACCATAGTTCAGAATGATGGAATGTCATTGAGTTGTGTAAATTCCATCTGTATAGTGCGCTCACAATATCAGTGTACCGGCAATCAATATAAACCGGGCTTCACCGTTTGGAGTTAGGGATGTCGTAATAACACATGTTTAGAATTGTCAGTGTGTTTTATAAAGGTGGTCGATTTGCACTTTTTTTTTAAAAGAAGGTCCGAAATATGTTTAGGTCCGAAATATGTTTTACCCATCGAGGTGTAATTACAAAGATCTAAAATACAAGTTAACACAAATATTGTGCAAGAATATATGGAGCGTAGCGTACACATTTATTGATATTTTTGAAAAATGAAAAAGTTATACCACAACTATATAAATTCTTGCAATAGTTATATTCTTTGCAAGTAATCCGCTACTATTTCAATAACAAGTATAAAAACTGTTGTTTTTGCAACACCTGCATTACAAAACTTTGCTTTTGGAGGGGAATACGCCAACTATATGTCTTGACAACGTTGTCAAAGAAAATAAACAAGTTTAAATACCGTAATAGATACGGCCGTTTTATAGTACTTAGATGTTACTGCATTTGTATGTGAACATATGAACGAGTTTTTTCCCTGAATAATACTGCATTACCTTGGGAGTATTATACTTTTTCGTCGTCTTTGCGTATTGGCTCGGAGGCTCTTACTTTCCTCCAAAACCTTCAGTCGCATTTGTTTATCTCGAATTTATTGTTTTGACTCACTTGTAAAATGGTACGTCTCTGATAGATATGTGATAGCCATTGGCTTCGATATGCTTTTGTATATTATTTTTATAGACCCTAGAGAACTCTGGTGATAGGCTGAACCATTCTATTTGCAAAAATTACGAATATCTCTCCTAAACTGTTGAAATGATCAGATCTGTATTTTCAATTACTGCGTCTCTCAAGTTGTTGACATCGACGTTCATACCTTTGCTTGTTTCAAAGTTGTATTTGTGACTCAGTTCACATCGTTAACTTTATAATCTCTACTTTCAAATGGTTAAATGGACGAAACAGCTTGTTTAGTTCATTCACAAACAATTATAATCTACCAACAAGCGTCTACGACATGAGCGTACATGGCTTGTTTATAAAGTACTTCCTAATATATGATTTTATTTTTATACACACGTGTCGTGCAGTATAAATGTGTTCAGTATAGAAAAATACTGCACGATTCTGACAATATAATGTTAACGGAGAAAAAATGAGCATATAATGAATACTACTATTAAGTAACTGTAACCTTCACAATTATTTTAATTACAACTGTCTGCAGTTATTTGTGACAATTACATGCATTGTTATTTGAGTATTTGCTATCGTGATTTGATTGTTTTGATTGATTTATTGACTGACTGTATCACAATTAGACTTTAGTGTGACGCGATAAGTCTTGGAATAGAGCACCGCTCTGGAGGTCCTACCAGATAGCTGAATTTTAGCGTATTTGGCAGGAAAGTGACCTGATCGTCAATGACTATTTTTGTTAACAAAAAAGATAATGTCTTGTATTATTACACTCAAGAATCTTCTCTCTCTCTCTCCCTGTCTCAAATATGTGTAAATTAAATGTTACAAATTGGAACTAATTTTGTGTTTACCATATAATTCGTTGTGACTTCGTCTTTAGATAAAATAAATCGATACATGTAGCATTGTTTCTATTGTATTTTGTAAAATGTTTTATATCACTCTCAACACAATGAATATCAGGATACAAAGTATAAAACAAAACTAAACCAAACATATGTATGGCGTTGCCAAATTCCAGATGGGAAGTACAGAACAAGATTGATTTATGATAGAACATGTGTGTATGGAGTTCGTCGATGTGGGTAGATTTTTTAAATAAGAATTACACGAAATTTATCATATCGTATTGTTTTTTACCCTAAAAATGAGAAAGACACATTTAATACTAATCTCACAGTTCACTTTCCTTCACACTTTAATTATACATTTAAAGTATCTTGGAACGGTGTTTTGTATCGCTGGTTGCTATTGTACAGGAAACTCAAAGACATGTTTAAAGTTATTTTTTCCTGATCTCCAGGTCGCATTCTGTGAAAAACGTAATAAAGATAATTCGAGTATGAATATCTAACGCATGTACGTATATAGGCTTGTCCTGTACTGTTATGTATATTTAATTTAATTTATATTTGATTTAATTTAATTGTTGTAAGTTTTAAAGACTTTCTATTTTTAATTTCATGTCAAAATAATGAAATTTTGTTTACTAGGAATTTGATATTTTCCAGAAAGTAGTTTGACCTTAGAGTTGATAGTAAACACAGCACATTGTATCTTATGTTAACCAGGTTCCCGACCTTAATTCAGAAATTACAACGACAAGTAAACAACTTTTTATTTTACATCTTATTCTTAGAGTAAAATGATTGGTTTTTGTCAAGGTCATACTGGGACTACGAGCTTTTAGGCGTGAACACTTCTAGAGGATTCTAGAAAGTTGACTCTCATCCGGGAATCTGTTTTGCGCTTTAAGTTACTGTATAATCTTTGTTGATAGAGATATTTCGTAAGTTTGGGCTTTTCCTCTACTCTGGAAAGTGTGTGTGTGTGTGTTTTTGACCAGTTTGGGAATTACATTTCAATGTTTTTTTCGAATTATTTGGATTCTAAACGATTAATTCTTTTTCTCTGGAAATATCTGAGTGCTCATACAGAATTCTTGGACAAAGACATTTATCTAAATTTTATTCTGAAATTCAAACACCGGAATATTATTGACAGTGGAATAAAAAAGATCTGCAGACGGTACAACACCATAATGACTACAGTATACGTCATCGCCTTCCATTTAGGATTCTTCGTCGGGACTCGAACTTGAATTCATTAGAACATTTCATTATTAGGACTTCTAAAATTTAATTCGTGGATTATTCTTGAATTATTTTTTTATTTGATTCTTAAAACTGTAAGGTTTTTTACTTTTTATTTTTACTTTGTTTTGTCCAGAGAAATAAATTATTTGTTAAACGTTTCAAGGCGTGTTGCTTTCAATTTTCTTTTTGTAACTGTTTATTCGAGTCTAATCACGTAACATAAGACATACAACGTACTGTTCTTTTGGACCATCACTATTTAAATTTGGAGCGACACCTGATTCACACCACTTGTAGACAGATTGATGTTTAGTGTGTTCATATTTTGCTTCTGGATTTCATGCCTCACGTCACAAAGGAACAATGGATGCAAGCATAATGCATAATATTCAAATTAATATCAATCATTAAAGGAAATAATTACACACAAGCACATGCATACATCACTGTATGATTTATTTGCACATGCTGTCACAAATCTTGCGATTGCGATGATGAAATTGAAACACACATATTCTATAATGTAATGTGCCTGTTGGGGACTTGTGATTGACTTCTATGTATTTGTCTGTCTATTGAAGTTATGTGTAAGTAAATCCCAAATTAGGTTCCTCGTAATTCATGTCACTATAACAGGATCTGTGATATGCTACACAACTCTTCTGTCCTGTTCTTAACTCTAAGTAAAACAGGTCGGATATAGTTAAGTGAATAATAAAAATGTTGCATGTTCAACAGCTTGCATGTGTGACCCTTGACTTATCGTGGATTGTTTTGCTCGTATTCGATATCTACATCGAGATTGTGTCTTGAGTTTCCTATTATTATTCTCACACATGTATGACATAATAATAAAAATACCATGGACTGTCCTATCCACCAGCTTTATGTATTCTAGCTCAGCTAAATTATTGAATTTTAGGATGTAAAGGAAGTTTGAAAACCGGCAATTTGATAGCATAGATCTCTTTACAAGTTTTCTACGAGGCCATCGAGAATATGGTTTCGCTCGTGTGTATTGCCTGCTCTTGGAGGAAAGATACATTTCAAAATCGCGAAACATGCAAGAAATGGGTAAACGGGGACATTTCTGCAAATGAGGCTTTTACATTATTCTGTGGTAAATATGTTCGTAGAAGTAAGATTTGGCAATATTGTACATTAATGAACTATTAAGGTAATCATTAAAGTAATTGAGTACTTAAAATATAAATATGTAATTGTAATCAATTGTATTCAATTCCGGAAGAAAGCAATAAGTATTGTAATTGGTAACAAATTCTGAAAAAGTAATACAAAGCTATAATTACTTTTTAAATACAATTAATATTGGTCATAATTACAATTAGCAACTTGCAACATAACAGCTTGATGGCTTGATATCCTCCTAGTTTCGGTTCTTCGATCGACGCTTCGTAAGTTATCGATTATAAAAAGAAGTAGCCATCATGCCCTTCAATACAGCCTCAACCACAACAGTAACCACTCCTTCTCCGAGTACTTCTCCGCAAGATATTCAAAAGTAACCCTTGTGGTTGTGGTGCGGAGAACGTGTCCCTAACATGTAAATCGTCTTTTTCTACCAAATCTTTGTGGTGTATCGTGTCATCGGTGCTGCCATTGCCAATTCGAGTTTGCAAAAAGGAGACAAACAATTATGGAATATTTTATTGACCAATTCCATCGGTTCCCTTTTCCCCAAACCTTCCCTGAAATACTCTAACGCTAACAACAGGCGTCTTGCGACCAACGTCAGTCACACTCCCAACAGTCACCACCAAAACAACAATAACCCTCTTTTGGACACTCCTGTTACCTCGAGTGACACCTCGGACAGCAGAACTTTACCCAATGACAGTTCCATGGGTGTGTATCCCCACAATACTTTGTGCGGTTTCACGGCAAGATTACCTCATCCTACTGGATCACGAATCCATTGGAAGTGACTTTGGTCGCAATGATTCACCCTACACAAATCAAAATTATTACTGAAAACTAAAACACGTTTGAGGTCGAAGATCTGAACGAGGAAGTGCAACAATACTTGAATGAAAACGAAACTCTAGATCCCTCTATGAAACGACTAGTGTCCCCCGATACCCCACGGTATGTGAGGAATTCCTACAGGCTATTTTTTTAACGGTCAAAATCTGGTGGACACGATTGCTTCCAAATTCAGCGAGTTGTTTGGCAAAGCCTTGGACAAAACGAAACGAAGTGTCACCATCGAGTACCATAAAGTGGATCGTCGCCTGCTGATGAAATTTTCTGATGCTAAAACATTGTCCATTATATTTTGTCCAGAATTGTTTGATATTTTGGGTATAGACCTCAAAATTGTCAAGGGTCCACTTATGCCACCAATCACTAACAACTTGAATTTTGCGAAGTTTTCTCGTTACCCTGTAGAACTGAATTAAGGATTAAATTTGATCTTTGTGTATTTTAATGTGGTGGAATGCAGAATGGTGGGACACACATCCGCATAGTTACTGCGAGTCATTCCTTTCAAAACGGAAACTGCCACGATCAATGACAAGAAAGGTGGAAACACTTATCACGTTCACCGCGAATTTGTACATCCTCACTATTTACTCGTCAGTAAGTTGTATTTCTCCAAAGTCAACATTGGTATAAAGGATATCTGAGACAAAATATTCCATTCTCCAAAGGATAAGACACAGTAAAACTCCATTTTCGAAAAAGATTCCCTAACGACTTGTAAGTCAGGTATCATGTGTACTGAGGAGTCGCTCGACATCGAGGACATGGTTTAGGAGATAAGCTGAAATCGGTGTTTCGTTCGGTGGCCCCCGTTTTGAAACCAAAGGATTACACACCTTAAAAGATGCCGCTTTGACGCAAGGCAATGAATTTCTCCAAAATGTCATAACTGACAAACAAAACCCCAAAGAAGCATTCGTCAGAGCAGGAAAAAATGTCTTGCTTCAAACTGGAAAAGACATTTTGGGGAGAAACCCCTATAAATGCACTGGACGCTACCCAGCCAGACCTTCATGCTTCCATGACACCACAGCAGGACAAGGTAGAAAGAAACGACGAAGACACCTATCCAGATTACTTCACACACACACACACACACACACACACACACACTCAACTAGAAAGACGGAGAAAAGAAGAAGCGTCCGAGAATTAGACGTTTTTGGTTATTAAATAACAGAGAGGAAAAATGATGCACCAAAAGTCCTGCGAATGTTTCAAGTCGGAAATGGATATGTTTGCCCTGCCACCCACCATGATGATGATCCAAGAACCTTAATTGGTAGAATTTCATCCCATCTCCTCTTTGACAACCTCAGCCCCTATCGAATTTGAAATCAAAGGACAGTTTGAAGATTACATCGATCTGAATAGCAGTTACTTGTAACTGAATGTGAAACTGATCAAAACGGACTACACCGCTCCGGGAGCCGAGGCTAGAGTAGCTTCGTTAACAATTTCATACATTCCTTATTCAGCGAAGTGGATTTGTACTTCAATATGAAACTGGTCAGCAGCAGCATGGATACTTAAGGTACCGAGCGTACCTCAAAATTCTCTTGACGTACAGAAAAGATGCCAAGAACACTCATCTGGATCCTTAAGTAATATGGAAACCTGACACAGCAGTCGAGGGCAAGTTTAGCGACACAGGCCTGAGAACCGCTGACGATCCTCACAATGTGGGAATTAACGATCGTCAAAAGAAAATCCTGCAAGGACGTAGTTTCGAATTGATGGCTCGTTTGAATTTGGACATGTGGTTGCAAGAAAAGTATTCTCTAAACGGGGTGGATTATCCACCTAAGACTGAATGGCAGTGGTACCGTTTTCCTTTTGATGGCCCGTGCCAACGAGTACAAAACCATCATCGAGGTAGCCAGATTCTAAGTGCGACGCGTGGAAGTGTTACCTAAAGTGTTAAACGACATCAGTCACACTTTGAGCAGAACGACCGCCAAGTATCCGATAGGACACATGGAAGTGAAAACCTTCACCATTGCCGCTGAACTCCGATCCAACATCGAAGGTCATCTGTTCCAAGGTCAGTTACCCAAACGTTTAATCATTAGTATCGTCAGCAGCGAAGTCCTCAAAGGAGCCATCACTGCCAATCCTTTCGAGTTCAATCATTACAGAATGTCCATGATCGAAGTCATTCGCGATGGCGAAACCTTGTGTACCGGACCTTTAGAACCTACGTTTACGGAGAAGAATTACTCTAGCTCGTACTTGTCCCTGTACGAAGCCATGAGTCAAGAAGAATTAGTGGACGAATATCTGAATGACGCTTGGGGTCTCATCTCGGAAGAAGCAGTGTTGCTTCGGTGATATAAAGACTTGCGTGATCATTCCTTCCATCCATTGACTACTCTTGTGATCCATCGCATTGAATCTCTCTTGGCACAAAGTACGGAGACGAAGCGAAGAGACGTTTATTTGACAGTGATTTGCAAGCAAAAGTCAGGATTGAATTGATGACTCATCATTACCTCTGAAACAAAAAAAAAAGAGAAAAACAAAATGGATACCTCGTAACTTTTTTACCTTTTGAAAAACAGTTCGCACATCGTTTGTTGGAATCATGTCTGAGCGTTAAAGATGAACTTCCTCATCGCAAACCTAAAGACCATGAAGCTTATGTCATCAACACGGACGACAATCATCTCCCAGGAACTCACTGGGTAGACGTCTACTTTCCCTAAAATACATGTGTGGAGTATTTTGATTCGTATGGATTATCACCTTGGGAAGACGACATCATCGACGTTTATGAGAAGAAATGCCCAGACGATACTATTCAATAATGAGAAATTACAAGGCACATATTCCATGGTGTATGGACAATATTTGTGTATTTCCTTCATCAACGCAGTCTTGAATATCACTTAGAATATTTAGTGACTTATTTTAATCGTGACTCTTCTGGAAACGATCATAAAGTAGATATATGGTTTAGTGACCATTATGGATACTATTGCCTTTAGTTAGGAAATGTAACAAACATCAATGGCCAAATGAGCTCCATCAGTGGAATTCTAACTTGACTTCACAACGTTGTCAACATTGTCAAAAATGTCTTGTTTAAAAAAAAAAACAAGTGTTGATGTTATGTTATTTGTTGGTTGTTTGTTGGTTGAATAAAAATGTTATCAAAAAGGGTTTGTTTAGAAAAACAAATTTCTTTGTTCTTTGACTTCTCTGTATCCTTATACATTAGATGAGCTATAGAGTTCCTACCAAAATATCGCATGGATGTTTTCTATCGCGTCCGCACTTGATATATAAGGCGGGACAGTCTCCAGACTGGCCAGATTCACTACATTCATTCATTCACATTCGAGACGCCGAACAGTCGACACGTATTGGGTCTTGTCGCTGTTAGGAAGGAACAGATCCAAAAAAGTTACAAGCTTGTTTTTTTTTATCAAACTGCATAACCTTTAAATCTTGCAACCAATCTTCAACCACCACAACAATAACAATAATAATAGAGCCTTTTCCAGATCGCCTGCTGTTTTACTTGCAGACGAGGACTAGCTGCCCACCAAGCTGTTCGACCTGCAGAAGTGAACCAGGAGCCGGCTATCCAGCCAGCCAAGCTGTTTCGACTTGCAGAAGTGGCCCAGCAGCCTGCTTTGCCATTTCGACCAGCAGATGAGGTCTAGCTGCCAGCTTAGCAGAATCTAATAATACGTCCACACCAACGTTCTTTTCTCCAAATTAAGTCAGGGAATAGAAGGTAAATTATTCATTTGGTATTAAACCTTCGGGTATATATCTATTCGTGCTCTTTAAAAAGAAAATTCACTCTCTTGATTTCTCACTTCTCATTCTACCTAACAATTAACATTATTTACATTATTTACTTTTATCTCATTAAATAGTAGTAGTAGTTTATACGTAGAGAATTCTAACCCCTCATACAACTCAATATTATAAATTCTGCACGCTTACAAAATGTCAAGATTTACCAGATCGCAAATTAGGATGAACACTAATAGGTATGTCATTAGGAAAACAAATAACTTACTCAACATGATTAGCAAACTGAACAACTCTATTGGAAACAATTGAGCAAGCCCAGACACCTCTGGAATGAGAAAGGAGAAAACACGGAAAGCAATGGCGTTAGTAACAGGTCCATAAAAAATGTCAAGTTGGACAGTCCCCATAATTTCCACACCATTCGTTGTCATTTTGCATCTAGCCCCACCTCTTGCATAGTCATTCAGCTCCCGTCGGATGTGATCTAACACATACCGGGCGACGATCCCTTAATCTGCAACATAGAGACCGCAACATTAAAAAAAACCTGTGGAAACATAAAGAATTACTGAATCATTCCAAATGCCATCAATGTAGCCCGATACTGACCTATCGGGCGGCACTGGCAAAAGCCACATCCCTGCGATCATGACTGCCCCGATCGGCTTGGAAATGCTGAACCTGTCGCCAAATATGAAAATTCCTATTAAAATTGAATTCGAATATAATACCATGGCAACCATAACAGGATCACCAAACAAAACAGGAGAGGGCGCGGCGCTTCTGGACTTGTCAGGTATTCCTGAAATACATTTAACACCAAAACGACTTTCTCACATGATTGAACCTCCACAATTACCCCATACTCAACATCCAACCCTCAATTAACATCACCTAGCATCCCATCTCTAGTAAATTACCATGCAAGGTGTTTGTTCCCCTTACCACCCTCACCAACCCCCCGCCAATGCCCTAACCACAAATGTCAACAGGCAAACCAAATTACAAATGCCCCAAAACCACTCACTACCATCAGCAACGAGGGTAAGAAAATCCACCGGGGAAAAATGGCTCAAACCCCACCACTACTACAAGGCAAGAACAAAAAGGGTCTGACAGACACATCTATATCAAAGAACCCGAACCACCACAATGTAAAAGAAGCCATAGACTCTTTCCAAACTCCAGACCCTTCAAAGGAAACAACCATATCAGATTTAGCAGATGCATCCATAGATTTTTAACGACAGATGAAGATTGCATGCATATGCTATCACTGGACAAGAGGAGGGCAAGATCACCAGAGCAGATATTGGATCAAAGAAAGGGTAAAACTCTGATGAAAGGAATACCTAAAGGAAAAAATGCAACAACGAAAAATTCCAGGACAACAACCAAAACAATCAAGACATCAACCAAAACAACCAAGGAAATAAAGACTAACAAGCAACCAACAGTAAGTTACACTAAGGAAGGGACAAACCAGCCAGCAAGAAAGGATAATCAACCAACATTGGGAGATTAAGAGGTTAAAAATCAATACCACAGCAATGGCCTAACCATATTCATCACCAGCAGCAGCTCCAAACAATTCAACATAAGTACCATTAGTTTAGCATCAATCCTAAACAAAACTTATGCTGGAGCCTTCGAAATCATCAGACCAAGATCTAACTACGTCATTGTTATATGCAGCACCATAAGGCAACCAGCCAAAGATATGGAGATATATCAAATAGGCCCAACCAAAGTCAAAGTAACAAGGCACAAAGTGTTCACCTAAAACACCCTGAACATAACTTAGCAGGGCCAGACAATGATCAAGGAAACGTAGGAAAAACCTGATGCTGCCACAAAAATCAAGATCAAATCAATACAGATGAACGGACCAAAATCAAATATAACCTACAAAAATGTCATTAAACTACACCAAAATTGCAATCTCCTAAACAACAATGACAAAACCATATAATTAATAAACCAGGGAGCCAACATATCAAGAACTTCCAGGTTTAAGTCGAGTCAAGGACAACTGACCAACATAATTCTACTGGACTTTTACTCAATTCCACGACTGCTCGTCTACTTTGATGGCCACTTGTACCCACTACTCGAATACAACATCAAACCTCGCTTCTGCAGTCATTGCAAGTCATGGAGATTCCAAGCCAACAGCTGAAAAAATAAAAAACGATGCGACACCTGGTGCGACAAATGCACATACATAGGACAAAAGTGTGCAAATTGCAACGGACCCTATCATCCCATTTCCAATGACTGTCCATACACCAGAAGAGAAGAGGCAATTATAAAAGTGATGACAGAACAAAAATTGACTCATGAAAAAGCAAGAGGCAACTATCCAATTGAAACGTACCGTGCAGGAAAAGGAACCAAAACCACAAATACCTGCTATAACTAAGTCAAACCCTAAGCCAAACCCAATGCCCGCCCATATCCAAGCTTACCTAAATCCAACAAACCAGCTGACAACAGGACCACCTCTCTTGCCCTCAAGCATCAATAAAAAAGACGTGGATCACAAATTAAAACAAGAAATTCAGGTTAATAATAACACTACCAAACCAAGTAAATCCGATATATCGACCTTCGTTCGTGAGGTTCTAAATCAAACCAAAACAGAAAATGCAGACCCAACATTACCGAGCAATGCAAGTAACGAGGGCGAAAGCAATGCAGGTAACATAAGTGCGCCCCCACATGAGAAATTCTTACACGACACCATTATCTACTACTTAAAGGACCTCACAGTGGGAATCACAGACATCTCTCTAAATTATCATATACCTTGTATCCCATTCTTCATGTTATTATCTGACTTATTGGAAAAACACCTCCAAACCAAATGCTAATTTGACCATAAAATCATCTAACATAATTAATTATAGCATCAGGAATGGATACAACTAGGAAAGAGAATATAATAATCTGGCAATGGAATAGCCGGGGATAAAATATAAATAAACCATCACTAATGATTAAACTTCAACAATCTAAAATTAAACCTGATTTGATAATTATCCAAGAAACACTCATTCACCCAAAAAACTAAAAATATACCAAAAATCCCAGGTTATTCAACCAGTAATTTCACTATGAGAGACAATGAACAAAGAGTGGGTGGTTTAGCCATCCTTGCGAGCGACCATCTCCCAAATACATCATTTCAACAGCACTCTGTAGACACAAATATCCCCAACAATCCAACACCCCTTGAGTATCAATCGATACTCTTCCACAATAGGGCAGTTTTTATTCGAAATTGTTAATATATATGACCCGGGAAAGCCTCATGCCGTCTCCCCTCTTAACTATGCCCAACTAATCAGCACACCAAGTGAATACATGATATGCAGTGATTTCAGCGCACATAACAAAAGATGGGGAGGAAAGCACCAACACATGAGAGGCAAATTAATCGAAGAATGGGTCACCAACAACAATCTGGTCATCCTAACTGATGGTACTAAAACCAGAATTTTACCAGAGGATGGATCACTATCGGCAATTGATCTAACAATTTGCACACCCAAATTAACATCTCTATCTAATTGGGAAGTGAAAAGAGACTCCACGTTGGGCAGTGACCATTTCCCCATAATTATACCTATTAACTTCACCAATCCAGTTGCCACTTCCGCTAAACTTTCCAAATGGAGACTGGACAAAGCCAACTGGAATTCATTAAATTTCTTGCTCGCCGGAATAACTATAGCCAACCTACCGGAAGACAACATCGACAAATACAATCAAAAAATCCTTGAAGCGATCAATGCAGCCGCCACTCAAAGTATTCCCACTATTGTAACTGATATCACCACAAATGCAAAACAACCAATCCCATGGTGGAACGAAGACTGCAAAAATATAATGAAGGAAAAAACAAAAAAGAAAGTCCTCAATATATTTCTCCATACAGGTCAATCACCTTATTACACAGACTATAAAACAAAAGAAAACAAGCAAAGAATATCATCAAAAGAGCGAAGGAAAAATCGTTGCAAAAATACTGCTCCACCCTTGAAATCAAACAATCCAATTCAAAACAGGCTTGGAATAAACTAAAAGAAATGCGAGGCAAAAATAGCAACAATATTCCAAATATCAAGGGTGCAACAACTAACAAAGAAAAAGCAGAGCATCTAGCAAAATACTTAGCTGGAAATAAGCAAAAATGATAATCATACAGCCAAATTTCAAGTACATAAAGCAATAGTAGAGTACAAATATACATACCTCTTTACTGACCTAGATCCTAGGAATTCGCCCCTAAATGAACTGTTTAACTTGGACGAATGGAGATCAGCACTTAGAAATAAATAATCCGCCTCTCCTGGAGAAGACAATCTAAGATATGATATATATATATATATATATATATATATATATATATATATATATATATATATATATATATATATATATATATACTACGGCACCCTGGGCATTTATACAAGCAATGCAGTTTAGTGATAGATTTAGAAGTAGGACTTAACCAATACTCATCTATACAATATCTGATTATTACATTACCGGACATCCTTCTATGGGCGTCTAGATGGGAAATTAGGGGCGGGGTAACATACGGTTTACAGCCCGAGTAGAGGCGATTTCCGCCAGTGCGCGGGCTGATGCTACACCTGCACCTATCACCCACTTCAGCGCCCTGAGTCGTCCAAAGGTATAATCAATAGATGATTGGTAATTAAGTAACCATCATAATAACATCTATCTACTCGATCATACTTAAGGCATGATAAATCGTCTTAAAATATACGAACTAAATCTGGCCAAGAAACTTAGATACTATAATGTGGCTTAAATCCCATCCATCAGGGCCCGCTGCACATTGCGGCAACAAATTGGTCCATGAACTGATTAGAAATTAAAAGTAATAACCCAAAATTAATCCTATAAGGTGGCTAAAACCCCAAAGAATTCAAGACCAGCTATACAATGTGGCACCAAATTATAGAATTAGGAAATATGTCCTTAAAACATTAGAACTATAAGGTGACTAAATCGCAGTCATTAGGCACCCCGCACCAGGCGGAAATACTAATTATTAACGACCGACCAACCGATTGTTGACTCGTCAACTCGTGAAGATGTCTTTCAAACTGGCTAAACTGAACGTAGCCCAAGTCCATTTACATCGTTTCACGCAAAACCTGTTGCAAAACCTGATTGCTGACTCGTCAACTGGTGAAGATATCTTTCAAACTAGGTAAACTGAACGAAGCCCACGTCCATTTACATCGTTTCAGGCAAAACCTGATGCCAAAGCCCAAAGAGAAAGAAAATGTCAGGATGTTGAAAGTGGCAGAAGACGTGATAGAAGAGGTCTTCAGAGAAGAAATAATAAAGAAGCAAGAAGAGTGGACCGAGAAATACAGATTTTCAAAGCAGCAACAGCAACAGCAGCAGTAACAGCATCAGCAACAACAGCAGGAGAAAAGAAAGAGGCTTTGTCGACTGTAGAGTGGACACCAAAGAGTTCTCTTTCTTCTTCCGAGGAAGCAGGCCGTATCCCGTGGGAAATCCTTCAGCCAGACGGGGGAGAAATCACAGGCGTTAAGAAAGATTGCCCAAACTCTTAACAAACAAAACAGCCCTTTTCAAGGCTACCCAAAAAATCTTAAAAAGACATACTACTCTATTGCCAAAATTTGTAAGTACAAAAAATAGAAATGTGACTATAAACACTTCGTTTCTCTGGCTTGTAAGATATTGTGTGTGTATGTATATTTGTTATAGGGTTGTATGTATGGATGATAATAAATTGTATTTGTTTGAAAACGTGAACGTGAGTGTTTCATTTAGGTCCGAGCGTTCTGTTTTGATTATGGTGTGTGTATTGTTAGTGTTTGTGCAAGGGGGCGTTTTCCTTTACGTCCGCGCTTCAGGTTAATATAAAGCGGAGAGTTCAGTATGGTTACCCATAGTGCAGGTGAGTAGATTGGGTATTCAAGACTGATGATTCTGAGATTCGTACAATGGTAGGAATTGGCAAATGCAAAAATATACTTTGACATTGTCACCCGATTCAATCTATTCGAATTATATATAGTCAATGATTATGCAACGGTTTTGTGTGTCGTTTGGGGTGACTTACTGAGATGCTTTAGCTGGAGTCTATTCATGAAATCATTGCCATACGTAGGTGCCATTTTGTACCTATTGTCGTTCCATTAATTTGTGGGAAGTGTTTATTGCTGAATATAAAATAGATAAATTTAAGTACAAGTCTTAAAAGCTTAACCAAATAGTTCTTTGAATGGGAAGGATCAGATCTACCATCACATGCTCCTTGCAGGCTGTAATAGGGATTTTGGTTTACAAGGAACAGAAGAACACACATCCATAGTGACGAGGAGAGTATTGATTGGAAATGTAGTTTTCAATGTTTTGTAAGAGATAATTGGTAGTGTCTTTGACGTATAAAGAAAGTTTTTATACGAAAGGCTGAAGCTGATAATCTACGAATTCAGAATTTCTCAGTGGGATAATTATTTAATTTCAGAAATCTAAAATATTTCTCCAAATCATGGATTCGCTGGTTTAATTTATAACCTATACCATTACGCTGGATTTATGAAACAAATTGTACAATTACCCATCCTACTCAATTTATTGCTTGGTGTTATCTACAATATCTACTAAAGAGTTCAACGGCGCCAGATAAAAAATGCACGATCAGCCACGTTATGTTGCATATATTTATATCGAAAGCTGAATCTATTTTAAAATGTTCACAATTTGAAAATCAGATTCAAATCTTGTTCAAGGGAATCTAAAGTATGCGCAGAGTATGTATAAAAAATGCCGAACACAGTTTTAGTATCAGGAATTAAAAACTTCCGCTCCGTATCGAGCAATCATTTTGTTGGGACAGTTGATGCTCCATTGATACGGTCAGTCGTCGAATCAATTACTTCCAGTTATAGTTTTCGTCCGAGAGGTGTGCTAGGTATATAACTTGAGATGAGAAGGCAATGGTCAATGCTATTGATATGGCTTTCCCTGATTGCAAAAGAAAACTGTGCACTAAGCACATCAAAGACAATCTTGTCCGTCAAATGACAGAACAGATTTCTAAAAACATCCAAGAGAGGACAGATATAGTTGAATTGATATTGTGATGAAATGTTGTTTGCAAATCCATTGACTAAGCATCTTTCGACGAATTTAATATAATCTTTAAAATAAATGATTCAAAATAAACAAGGAGTTTTTGTTATATACTGGTCGATTGTGGTAGTTTCACTCTGATTGTAGAAGACTGTTGTCGATTGATGTATTTTCTTAGTCTATTGTGGTAGATTGTAGTGGATTGTGGTAGATCGTAGTGGAATGAGGTACATTGTGGTAAATCGTGTTGCCGCAAGTGTGGGGACTAAATTTAACTATCCAGCAATTTCGGCTCACATTCAGCAAAGCCGAAATCCAAAATATATATAACAACCAATGATTCCTTATCTATAAATTTTATGAAATGTAAAGAATCAAATTAATAAATATATTCAACATAAAGTCTTCAATTTCTGCTCAATGAGACTCACATATAACAGTATAGTTCATCATTTCGAAATTTCCCGATCAATTTATGAGAGTCACTGTTCTTTGTTTTGTTCCTTCTAATCATCTGCTTCAATCTTTCCCCTCCTTTGTTATCTCCTTCCTCCATTGCTTTCCACCTCTTCCTCCTTTCCTCTTTAATCTCGCCTTCTTTTTCCTCCTTCTTTCTACTCTTGTCCAGCTTTGTGCTTGCACAGTGGAATCTTTCCTTTAGAATTCACTTCAACCACAGCTTCTCTTTCATAGAATGGTGTGATTCAACTCAAGACGCACGGGTCTGTACACTTCGAGAATTCTCAGCACAATAAAAATCTTAGTGAAGTTTTCCCGTACGAATTGTGCTTGTTTACAGCTGAAATTTAGAATCCGCTTTCCTATTCGGTTTTAGCCCCTTTATGGACTACATTGGACAAGACCGCTCCCATCGTTTGAGTTTACCCGGCGCCAAGCTTCTCACACTTGGCGGCTTCAACACGGGGGTGTAAGAGGCCGGCGATGTCCCCCCTTCCCCCGCAATGTACATCATGTTATCAGGTAGATGAGAAGCCACAAATCTGCCACAAGCAGAGTTCGTTACACTGAATAATAGTACGTGTTACACCCAGTGACGTGTAGATCTCAAAAATGAGGTTGTAAGCATGCACTGTATTCAGAGTATTGTAGTTCTAATTGTGCCTAACCTCCATTTCATCAAGGCTTGGATGTGTACAGTTGCATGCTCCAGTCTGACCGTGTTACTAGTTCCTTTACATGGTGATACTCGTGCATGGCTTATAACGAACTGGAAATTATTCTTGCGTTTTATTTTGTCTGCCCCGATCTTACGGGTTCATCCCAAGATTCCCTTTTTATGGCTCTGTGAACCTTTATGCAAAATCTTTATCATTGCTCTGTGTTAGAAGAATCAGAAAACCATGCATGCAATTAAGATGATTTATACAATTTTATGAGTAACTTTCAAAATGTAGTCTCATAGGTATCTCTATCTTCTTAACTAAATTAATGGAATCTGTAAAATATAGCATCTGTCATGAAACATTGAAATCAGCAAGTGTATTGCATTGGTAATGTCTGTTCTACCTAAAAGATTAGAAAGACAATGGTTGAAGGTATATGAGAATATGGATGATATCACTATATCGGAAATTTAAATGATTCTTTCTGATTGATGAAAACTAAGTCTGTTAGAAAAGCCTTTTAAAAGTAAAAATGATTAAAATGGTATCTTCCTTAAAGGTATGCGTGTTTATTTTGTTTTTGTCTTTTAGAGATGAGAAAATAGCGTCATATTACTTTAGTTCTATCATACATCAGGCAAGTATAGAACGTGGAAATGGCTTGAATTAATAAAGCAAAACATGTCAAATTGCCGTTTGTATTACCGTATCCCGTTTATATGCATGGTAATGCAAAACCAGATATTAGATGACTACCTTGCTTAGAATGGGTAAAACAGGTCATTAATTGTAAACGATGTCGTTGTGGCATACGTCTAAAACCCAAACCAGACTGCTGCCAACAAAAGGATAATTCATGTCACTGGATCGCTCTATTTGCACATTAAATTCGAAAGATGACACCAATATACTTGCTGTACAACCAATCACCCCGATATTATTGTTAGACTAGTCCGAAGAGTTATCTATACATGATAGTATCGATTTCGTGAACAGCGGCAGTATAAGCATTTTACCTGGTTAATGAGACCTCAGTAATGTTGAAACGGGGCGCCGCTACATGTAATCAGCAAGTACCCGTTAGTGGGGTACCAACCTCATACATATAAGCGTAAGTTTTGATGCTTTTACTTATGTCACCTAAAGGTTAAAGGGTTCGTTTAAATCAGAAATAAACCATGCATAGTTAAATAAGTAAGTTATATTGTGAAGGAATATCAATATTCTTGGGCAATTTGCATTTTCATGGGGACTGCAAAAATAAATTTTAAAACCATATAAACTCAAAACTATTTCATTTCGGATTTTCAGCTTTTAATTATGAGGTTCAATTAATTTATCAATGCATCTGTGAATATATGTTGCCTTTCTTTAATTGCCCTATATTCAGTTTATTCTCGATTTCAGGGTCGACTGATGACAGTTTTCCTTCATTGCATTCATTGTACAAGGAGCCGTGCAGAAGAATGGCGGACAAGGAAAACTTTTTCAGATTTTGTGGCATTTTGCAGGACATTGGCGCGAAAGTTCTGAGAGAAGTTTTCTTCGATAAGTATGTCGGCACCAGTGGCACCAGTACTCTCGTGGGTTACCTTGCTATTCATAAACAACATTTAGCTAGTCTTCTACCAAATACTCTCAGGAAGGAGCAGTTCGACTTGTTATATCCTTCGAGCGGTGGAGCTCCCGTTATCGAGGACTTAGATATAACATTGCTTTGTTTGCTTTTCAGAAATCTAGACACCCAAATAACACCACATGATTCTGTTTGGAAAGATCCACAGAATCACCAGACCTACCAAGCAGACGTTACCAGAATCAGACTTATTAGGAACAAATTCTTTGGGCACGTTAGCTCAGCTTTGATGAGTGATGGAACATACAACAACGAAGTCAGCAATTTAACGACTATCTACCAACGCCTTGTGCAGCCATTGCCAGCAGGAAGAATGTCATCTACAGAGCTTCAAGGGCTTATACACAGGGAGCTAAATGACCCACTGCCGATAGGTTTGGATAGAGAAGTAAAACGCCTGAAGGAGGAAATGCAGGAGCGGTACAAAAACGGTGAGACCTTGAAAAATCTATTGAAAGTAAGATACTTTACATCGTATATATATATATATATATATATATATATATATATATATATATATATATATATATATATATATATATGTCCGTTTATACTGGACCTAGTAGTATAGTTTTGTGCAGAACTATGTTCTGCCACTGGGCTTTTTTATCACGTTAAAAGTCACGTATGTTATGGGATTCTGTGTTGCTATGACTAACTTTGTACGGGCACTTGCTTGACAATTTAGAAAGTGAGCAATTTTGCCAAAAATGCTCTGCTCATGGTCTACTTTTCCAATCATTTTTTACATTTTGAGAATCGCTTATTGAGGTTTTAGTGGTGTCATTTTCATGATGTCGTTTTGTATTGATCTGTAATGAGTTCAAAAGGTAGAGGTTTACTGACTTTTGCTCACTTTAGAGGTTGGTGTGTCTGGCATAAACGAGTGAAATAGCATGAGCAAATGAGCTATGTAGATATTTTATTGACACACGTTCATTGTCTCTATCGAACATAAAAATATATACGTGTTGACAATTCCATTCAGTCCATTCTTAAATATCGTTCAGTTGACTTAAGTTAGTTATCATTTAGTCAAATAGATCATATAGTGCTGTTAATGAAACGACTGCACCGAAGGCCTAGTGGTTAAAGCGCCTGCCTCGGATGAGGCAGGTCTCGGGATCTAACCCCGGCCGCCGAGTGATACCAAAGTTTTTTGTTTTTTTAAAAAAAGGCTACAACATCTGGTTACTGTAATGAATGTTTGGCCTGATATCACGATAATGTGACTTGGTGGGACATCATGCTACACGTCTGCGGCATGGTGCCTCAGTGCTAGACATTACTATAAACTGCCACACTGCAGATATCGTAGCGATATGACTGAAAAATTGTTAAAGCTGCGTTAAAATCCAAATCACACACACACTATTAACGTAAACATTTTTCTCCACAAGTATTGTAGCCATATACCATCACACACTAGGACAGAAGTGTTCTTTAATAATTCTCAGGCATTCAAAACATTTTTTTAAAAAATGACGCGTGATTTGTATTGTCACCCATGCGAAGTAGAAATCTAACTGATTTGCTAGCCTTACTTGCCTTATCTCGGTCTGGTTGTCTCAGTCATGGATAGTGTCCACGTGCTGGAAAACGTTTGCAAGGGAAACAACCCTTGTTCTATTCTGCGATCCTTGACGAAATTATTTTTAATACAAACAAAAAGTATTTATTCAAAAATAAATAAGTTGAAAATAGTGATACATTTCCAGGAACAAAGAGCTTAGATACACATCGATATATTATATATGTATATTATTCATTCTTTTTGGATGTGACACATGTCGTCAGATAAACGTAAATACCAATGTTTTAATCCCTTTATAAGATATTATGACTCTTATTAAAACGTATATTCCAATGTTACATAAAATTTACTGGCCATTTATATACACGGTGATGTCATGTATGTAATATATTTAATCTAAGAAATAAGAAGTAAGGTGTCCATTAGTAACGTAAATAACTGAAAATAATCATACGTGTCCACGTAAGCACAGCGTAAAATAGGTTTTGACATGTTTGGGTGAATATTACTCATTTGATCAGGATGTGATAAACAAATCTTCAAATAGACATAGACGTCAATCTTATTATAATTCCATTGTAAGAAAATAAAATTCTCAGTAAAAGTAAAATCTATTATTCTCACAGTATGATATTCCTATTTCTCTAGATGACGATTTTAGAAAGACTGTCCAGGCCTTCCAGGACGAAACTCGGAAGAATGCCCAAGGTATGTACAAGATGGGATACCTTTTTAATATTTTTTCCCCTGCAAATTATGCACAATTATAAAAATATAAGTAGATACAGACACAAACTAATGAATATGCAATAGTTTTGTTTACAGTATATGCATATAATATTCAACAGAGAAAACACTTAAAATATTTCCGTTGGGAACTATTTTAGGTAATAATCTATATACATGTTTGAATGACAGAGGAAATCCACAGACAAAGAGTTAAGTAATAAATGAAAATATCAAAATACAGAAACTATTTCTCTGTTTTGTGCTGAATCAGAACTGTCTATCATAATTAATCCCAAGTTGCGGTGATTCGCATCAAAATGCGCATTTCGTACTAGAACAAAGTTGATTTGACTCGATTCTAGGCTAATGACGAAGGGTAGATACCATATGTACTTTGAAACAACACCACCTAAGATCAAGTCTTAGATCACAAAGATTTTTTCTTATGTATCAATGTTCATTATTGTATATAGTACATTTATTACGAAATCTGATAGGACTTGGCTACTTTGTGTCTACACTAACTCAGTTTAAATTATAAAATCCTGAGCGTGTCATCAACGTTTCACAGGTTGGTTATTCTTATTAATAACGTAAATAAATTGCCTCAATACAAAGTAACACCAGAGAGCCTTAATGACATTCAGTTAGTTATCACTTTACATAACATCATGTTCCTTCTTGAACAGGCGATTGTAACAATCTATGCAGATGCGTAAACTTTGATGTAAATCATATTATTATATGCAGAGCCTTTAACATTCAAACAAAATTACCTGTAAAAGGTTCCCCGAAATTGACTTTGCATGTCCTGATAATCCGATGTTGTGTATGTATGTAAACAAAACAGGGTCATGGAGGTTTTGATGATGTATATATAAATGCTATGATTATAAAGAGCACATAATTTGATTTTCAATGTTCTCTTCCTAGAAATGGCTAAAACGTTGGAAGGCACTGTAAAAGACATAAAGGACATCCAAGAACGTAAGTGATTTTGGCCCAGTATTTTAAAGTATCTTTAAAGCCATTGTGTGAACAGATTGTAAAATTTACTAATACAGAATTCATTGTGGAATATACATGGTCCGTCATGCTCATCCATTTTCTCCATTGAATATTTGTGTTCTGCATTTATGATTATTGTCACAGAAGATATATTCTGAACTAAAATGAATAAACGTGTCTCAGGCAGTGAGAACTATTTGTTCCCAGTTTTTGTCTATATCCAAATCTCATCACATATATTTAGTTTTTCCCCACCATCTCCATCAGTAAATGTGTTTTGTGCTTAACAAAACACATGTTTTGCCATACAGTATTTCTTTATTTTTATATTTGATGACCTGGTAATATCGTTATAATTAGCTTCCACCTTTTTATCTCATAGTATATAATAGGAAAATACACATACTATCCATGAAGCCCTAGGTTTTGCCACATTGACTGGTCTATGCAACGCGTATGATACAGGTACCGTACCTCTTTTTAAAAGTATTGCAAACTAAGCATTTGATTAATTGCAAAAGCAATGTAAGAAATCATGTCAATTCAACAACTCGCGTCGATTAGGACTAGTGACGTTGTATATATATATATATATATATATATATATATATATATATATATATATATATATATATATAGAGAGAGAGAGAGAGAGAGAGAGAGAGAGAGAGATTTTCAGTATACATATAAAAACTTCATTGTCGAGATTGTCCGTAATAAAACATTAGGACGATAAATGCAAATATCATGCCATAAACACGCATCAGCCATGATGAAAAATGATAACAGTTGATACGGAGTTTAATATACTGTTGAAAAATTGTCTAAAACTGCAAAACGCCATATTAATTGTCCATCCATACAATTTTGAATTTGAAGGGAAGTAAAACTGTGTGATAGGACACGTGATCCAAGTTTAGTTTCTTCCAAAGATTAAAAAGCACGTTGTCTGGCAATAATATTTACAAGATGCGACTATTTTTAGAAAGGCAACTATGTTGTTACTGTAAATATCGGATTTGTTTTGTTTTGTTTTTATGAGAAACTAAAATTCCTGGGCGTATGGACAGACAACATAGAAATGTATTTATACATTCAGAAACATTTCTGGGTCTTTGTTATCAGCTGCTCTCTCAGAAAATTCGGTTCGCCAGAAAGTCTTCGTTAAACTTCTATACTGTGTTTCCTTTTGATGATTTGATGATATTAAAATTTTCAAGGAGAACACCCAATGCACGTTTTAAATTATCTTTTTGTTTGGTTGTATACATCGTCCATCTTTCGTCATCCGTGGTCCTGATGGATTTGCTTTCAAAATGCAGTTTTTGTCAAAATACCTTTTTAAATAGTACAAATGATGCAAACCCTCTATTACGTAGGGCAGCCATTTCTAAAATGAAAAATAAAACCCCTTTTTAACGACTTCTCAAAAACTGTGGAGCAGCAGTTTATGACATTGAACAGAAAACATTATTACGTAAGGGTGTGTTTGTTGGTATACTGATGTCTTTATGACCGTCGATGTTAACAATGTAAAAAAACAAACTATCAGCTATTATTTCAAATTCCACTGAACAGAATTAGATCAGATAAGATATATAACATCCTGGCATTAAACGGTATAAATAATTGCCGAGACTCGTGGTCAATAAAGCCTACCGTTACTGAAAATGTACAGAAAGCATTCTGTAATAAAGGCGTTATAGTTATATACTATAAGCGTCATCGTCTTAAAAAGTGAAAAAGAATTTGACCTAAGTGTGTCCGAAAGGATTCAGATACGAATGGCTTTCAAAATTGCATCGAGTTTGCTGATTTGCTTTCAACTATGACTGAAGATACCCAAAATATCATAGATGAAAAATTTGAATGAATTATACTCAGAGACCGTCCTTCAAAATTTTAGCAACTTTGACAGAAAGCGCCATGCCACAAAGGCATTTCCATTTATTACAATGATGCTAATCCACCATCACAAATCGCCGTCATTACTAAAACTTGAACACTATAAATGACTTCTTCTACGGAAGCCGCTGAGCGAAATTTAACCGAAGTAGAAATATTTTGAGGTTTGTTCAGGTTAGTAACAAATGCTGTGATCCGTCATAAAAATATGACTGCATTTACTAAATATAGAAACAATCTTGAAAAAATTGTCTAAACGGAACGAATATCATACAAAAGGCGTTAGCATTTGCCATGCTGAACCAGGGAAGTAATTATAGTTAACCGTTTTGATGTTTCGTTCTCATGGTCCCTAAATATGCCAAAATTTGCTTTTCTGGTCACGTCTGTCGGATTATGGTTAAATTACCCGACAGGAGCTTGTTACAAATGTTGGTCACGTCTGTCGGATTATGGTTAAATTACCCGACAGGGGCTTGTTACAAATAAAATTAAGGGTGTCGGTCGATGAACAGAGTGCCGAAGGTGAGGTCGGGGCTGTAACATGGACCCCAACATATGACAAGAGTGATTTAAATGTTAACTTATAAGAGTAAATTAACTCACCTCTATCGAGGCATGTGGATATATTCTGGCCTCCCTACTGACAGAACGTTCTCCAACCACAGCATTTTTTCCCTGGTAAAATAGCTCCAACGAGTTTATCTTTCTTATCATGTGATGCAATTCCAATTCTAAATAAAATTGTCAATAATTCCAATACTGTTCCAAATCAAATAAGGCATATTTCCGGTCACAAATAAATTAAATCTTGAATTTCTGTCTCCAATAAATATTCCTTCAATGAATATCCAACATCAGGAGTGTTTAGTAGTGGAATTGACACACTCTAGCTGGAAACATTGTAAACATTCTAATCATACTGTATGACTTGTATAACATAACACGAGTGCACGATGTGATACAGGAAATTCCATCGGAGTTCCAGTGTTGTAAATTAATGAGCTGTGTCAAGACTATTGACTTGGAAGGACAGTTACTCTCTGAATTATAACTTCTAACACAAATTCTACTTTTAAAATGTTACTGGTTATATAACTGCGTATTATTAATTCAACTAGCGTCTGGGATTCCTTTTTATGTGCAAAAGGAAAGGTACGATGCCTGAGTCAGAATGAATGAAATTATTTCTTTTTCTTTCTCCCTAAGCTATTTCCATTAAACAAACACTCTGTGATAAACAGAACCTTAAATGGATAATGATTTAATATTAAATATATGATACTCCTTTAACATGGTCCAGGTTTACTCGCGAAACCTCGCAAAAGCTGGATATTATTCAGCTGTTTTCATAAATTCAATATTAAACCATTACCCACTTGAGATCCCTCTCTCTCTCTCTCTCTCAAATAAATGTAATAATCTATGTACATTCTCCTCAGTTCATATATGAATGTCCAGTTACTTTGTATTCCTGTAAATAAAACGATTGTAATAAGTTGATGTAAATCTCAAATTTAATTTACTGATTTATATATATATAATTATTATCTCTCGATAGTCTTTAAATAAGTACAGTAAAAAAGGTGAAACCAACAGGTTTCGTAAAATTCATCAGAAATCAATTCTCTAAGTTACAAAGTAAAAATTTAAGTACTGTGAAATAAATCCTAAGTTATCCTAATGTTCTATCACAAGTCCAAAAGTATAGAATATTCCGAATGAATTCCAATAGTGCTGAATATCCTGATCTGCTACAGTGATGTAATCCAAAAGGTCTTTGAGTGATTTTACAATAATACCTAAAGAGTGTTAATCCAGTTAATAAGCACTTCAAGTATTGAATTCGATGATTTAAAAAATTCCTCTGGAATTATATTTGAATAAAAATGTAAATAACTCCTCACTCTGATCTTAATATAGAAATGAATATGCTTGAAAATCTAATCCTTGTGTAAGACACTAAGCCACAATAAAATGACCTGATGTGCGTCATAAGTTCGCATCCAGAATATTCACAGGTAAAAGGTCATGCTAACATATTAAGAAAATACCATTAACTTAAAAGACAATATACAATCACAGCCAAAAGTTATGCAGTGTGTGTGTGTGTGTGTGTTGCAAGAAATTCTGAACCCCGATTCGCCACAAGAAGGTAATTCTGGTGCCGTCTTCCAATTTAAAAAAAAAATTGTTTCAAACGAATTTTTGTTCCCTCATAGGTCCGTGTTTTAAATACTTACTGGTTAATATATAATAATTACTTCCGGTTAATCACACCTCACTCCAATAGAAAGTGCGTTGATTGCATGACCCTGTGTATGGTCCAAGTCTATCGGCGTGCATCGTCCATCGTGCGTTGTCTGTAGTCCATCAACATTTTATTTATCAAATGCCGTTTGCGAAAGAACTGAATCATTTTTAAGCAATTTTTATCATAAATAGCTTTTAAGCTTTTACAAATGATGTAAATCCGTGATCATATATAGCCGCCGTTACTAAATATGAAAAACAATTTCCCTTTTCAATAACTTCCGAGATCGACTCATACTAATGGCTGTTGCTCTTTTTGGTACGTAATCATAAAATTTCTCCAACTTTTCCACACATGTAATATGTTTTAGATAAAGAACATATGTAAATAGCTGTATGATTTGAAACAAATTAACATAGCGTCGTTTCCTGTTTACTTTTGTCTAGAATTATTTTGCGAAACAAAAAGACATTAAAAAAAACATCAAGTTCCTACCAGAACGTAACTGATGTTGGTTGTATTAATTGTATGTTTGTATCTCTCGATTGTAAAATTACTTGATTATGCAACATAGTAATCTAGCCTTTGTAGCTTAAATTGCATGTTTTAGCATGCTTATATAATTTCCACATTGAATATGTATGTTATATATTAAGTCTCTTGTCACAGAAGATATAATATCAACTAGAGTGAATTAAAGAGACTCGGAGTTGGATATTTGGCTGTTCCAGCCTGGTTCACATCTTTTAAAATCCTCTGATGTATTTAGCTAGTAGCAAGCATTGACGGTGGTGCGTAACGGTGGTTGGGGGAAGAGAGGAGTGTAACGTTTGGGATAGGTTATACATTTTTATGCACTCCAGAAAAATGCATATGTAAAGGTGATTGACTGAAAATTGAAACATATTGGTCCGAGTGCATGTGGCAAAGGATGCCCGAGCTGGCGAAGCAGCAGAGGGGGCGAACAGACCACTTGTCTGAAACCTAATTTGCTTAAAGTATAAGCTTCTTCCGAAATAAAAAAAAATAAGGTCACTACGTACCTGACCGAGAGTTGTGTTCACATACCAGAGGTCCCCGCCCCCTTTGCTGCTATCAATTTATCCAAAAATTTTATCGAGTCTAATACGATATCTTGTTCTAGGATCATGTAAATCTATTGTTATAATCAATTTATCCAAAAATTTTATCGAGTCCAATACGATATCTTGTTCTAGGATCATGTAAATGTATTGTTATAAACCCGTGCTGGGTTGATTGTGCTTGAGAAAAGAAATTTCTGAATTTAATTATATCCATGTCACCGCTACACCAAGTTTGATGAATATTTCGCAGCGTATGCGTATCAACTCCATTAATCGTAACTAAAATATTACAGTTATCTCTGATCACTTTTGGTATTTGTGTGTATCGCTGAGTAACATAAATCACATCAGTGTTTTTATGTTTGCCACGTGAAAAAATTCTGGCAGGGTTTGATTGTTTGTCCAGCACCACATCATCGTATACAACTAAATTATTAATAAATCCGTCTAAAACATCAACGCTCGGCGCTTCATCAATATCGGTTATACACTCTACAACATCATTATCTTCGTTCAGTAATCTTGCGTTTTCATTGAAATCTTTAAGTACATCATAACATCGTTGATCATCAACTGATGGTGCTAGCAAATACAATTTATCCCACTTTAACCATCTCATTATCAGATTAAGTAATAATTGCGTCTTACCCGATCCAGATGGATCTATTATTATCATTCTGATTGAATTGAGCAACGCAGGATGGTGTTTAATTGGCTGTTGTTTTCGTGTCGCTGAGAAATCAATTATATCCATATATAAATAATATGAATCTATATTGTTTACGTTGCAAAGTTAAAACTCCAACTAATGATCTATCTACGGTTACAACAAAAAATGCGAGAATAGCATATGGTGGAAGGTGCGCAGTATGTAACAGAAAAAAGTTTTCGTTTTTACCCATGAAAGATGGTAGTGACATTGCTAAATTAATGTCAAAGTTCCCAGGAACCCCATGGGCTAAATACCCTGGAGAAAAACATCTACCAGGATATAATTATTGTGGTCCTGGTACTCGACTTGATATCAGGCTTGACAATCAAGATCAACCAAAACCAGATGAGCATCCCATAAATGATATTGATAAAGCATGTCACGTTCATGATGTGGCTTATAAAAATAAAGATCTGCAGCATAGGCATATTGCAGATGTGAAGTTGATTCATTCGCTAGATTCCATAAAAAATAAAAAATATCAGAGAATCATTAGCTAATTGGTTAGTAAAATCTGCAATGAAAGGTAAACTCGTATTAGGGGCTGGTAATTAATTATAAATGGAATCAGTTTATTATAGTCCAAGGGGATATTGGAGGGGTAAAGCAGCAATTAGTAAACTCGCTGATGCAGCAAAAGTCAAGCAATCTACTGCTAAAGCGTGGTTATCCAAACAAGCAATATGGCAAATTTACCTACCATCACCGAAACGAATTCAGTACGCGTATTTCGATATTAGTGTCCCTAATGAAGTTCATCAAGCAGATATTCTGTTTTTACCACATGATACTGCACGTAGAAAAACATATAAATACGCGTTAACTGTAGTTGACGTTGCAAGTAGATATAAAGAGGCAGAACCATTATCAACGAAAACATCATCTGAAGTAGCCGATGCGTTTGAACGAATTTATCAACGAGGACCATTACGATGGCCACAACTATTACAGGTTGATCCTGGCAAAGAATTTCTTGGTCCAGTATCATCGCTGATGAAACAACATAATGTCAAAATCAGACGAGGACACACTGCAATTCATCGTGATCAGGCAATTGTTGAACGATTTAATCGAACACTTGCTGAGCAATCATTTGGATATCAATACGCGAAGGAATTTATTCAAGATAAAAGATCTCGCGAATGGGTTGCAAGATTACCAAGTGTGATAGCCGCATTAAATAATGAGATTACTCGAACGACCAACATGAAACCTATTAACGCAATTACCCAAAAAAATGTACCCGTACAACGACGTGATTTTTCAACACAGCCAGTATTAGGTAATGTGACCGTAAGATATATGAACGAGGTGAACTTGAAGGTGGTAAAAAAAGAGCGACTGATCCTATCTGGAGTATTACGACACACAAGATATCTAACATAACAAGATCCACTGGCAGACCAGCAATCTACAGACTAGATTCAACTGCTCCTCAACGTGGATTTGTACGTGAACAACTGCAAATAATTCCTGAAGATACTCAGTTACCACCGCAATCACTTAACTAGCACCCCTACATCGATTACATTCAAGACAGGTCAACATCGTGTTTTCTCGTGTATGGCCAAGACGATTATCTTTCCTATCTACGCTAAATTGTCTTGGATCATTTTTCAGATACCGCCATAACATTATACAATTACAACTCGCACAATGATTATTCTGCTGTTGTTTCAGCGTATTAATAAATTCAACGTCAAGATCAAAATCACGTTTATTTTTTTATCACATTGTTTATAACCAGCTAATTTTTTTCTTATTATGTCACCGTCAACATCATCATCATTGATCACTGACTCGTTCATGATAATCCTTCGTAGTTGAGATATTCTTCTGACTCTAGATACTGCGAGATAAACCAAATTTGACCACTTGGTACGATCATCGACGATCCAAACAACTGTATCAGTAATAGTTAATCGTTGAGATGAATGAATCGTCATCGAGTATCCTAGCGTCCACGGGGATTTATTTGTTTTTAGCGCATCTTCAACAACCTTGATATCAACTGTGACAATATCATTCAACACTAAATTCTGTTTCTCGATCTGTCCTGATATATCAACGTCAATATTTTGTCGTCGTGTATCTGCTGGTCGATAACATAACGGAACTGGCAACGTTGGAAATTTTTCTCTTTGTAACTGAAACAATTCCCGTGAAGTTTGTCTCTGACTATCTTTCTGCTTGCAACTATCAAATCGTTTGGTCTCCACGCGCACAAAAAGTCGTTCATGGGTGTTTCTGAAATCACTTCACGCATTACTTCACATTGAATTTTATTCGGCTGTAATCTGATTAAGTTTTTAAAATCCCTTAATTCTGGATCAAGTGTTCTATGATCATCAGTCACTTCTTCGAAGTGGTCAACAAAATCTTTCAGCCAATCATGTGGAGATGGTCCAACAAAAGGTGGTGGTTGACCGTGATAGCCATACATTATCACAGCAGTATTTCTTGTTAATAGCCAATCAAGAAACGTTTTTAATGTTTCTAACGGTACTGTACATATTTCATCCGAAACGATATTCCGAGGAATATATTTCTCACCCATCCTCGAAGAAGTACATGCGTCACCCTTCCATCGGAAGAAGCTGTGATAAGTACACGATTGTACCCCTCGTTGTTTCATCTCTCGCGCGAGTCTATGTGTAGGAGTTAAAACAATTATATCTGAATTCTGAAATAATTCGATTGCTCGGGTCATCTTACCAGAACCCCCTGGTCCGTTCAGATAAACCGTTTTATTTCTGGTTATTGGATCGTACACCGATGGTGCAGAAGATAGCTTTAATGTTTGATATTTTTTACAATAAATATCTTTAATCGCAACAGCAGCGGATTCGGAATAGTCGAGTATATCTTCTTTTTTATTCTCCACGAACCCCACTGTGCACAATTATCGATATGTAGTTGTTCTAACAATCCTGAATATTTTTTACTGATATTAAACGAGTCCGTGGCAACTCTGACAGCAAACTTAGAAACCTTATTTATCATAGATAACAGATTTATCGAAACGTATGCGAGCATCGATGATCTTAAATGAGTATACTGAAGTGACTCACCGTCCATGTAGCTCACGATTGTACCTAGTTTAGTTCCATTTGACAAGAAAGCTATTTCTCGACTTATAAACGTGTTTTTCTTCGTTGTATCAGCGATTATAAAATCTAACTCAGCATTGTCCATGATCAATCTTGTACAATGTCGTTTATGATCATATGATCCTCACTGAGTGAACTTGCCAATAATTTTTCTGCCAAGATCTTTCGTAATTTTATTCTCGTAATCCGTTTTATCCGGGTTTTCATCATCAGAATACTGTTTTTGTTGCGGTAACCAAACTTCAGTTTGTTTCCGATATGATATAATTGCTTCGCTGATCGTCAACGATATTAACATCGCACAATCAAGCATATACCGTAGCAGTACTATTGGTGCCCACATTTTTTCTAAAAAATGTTTTCCAAACCAAATATAACAAACTGGATGAAGTCCCATAGCAAACTCGAATGACTCGATACGAGCGAATCCAGTCAGGTCAAAATCCGGTAATGGTCCATTTATTGATACTCGTGTCATCTCGTGCGTCGGATGACCGAATCGCTCAAAGAACACAGAACAATCTCCGTACCCGAGAAAACTTCCGGATAACACGCGACCATATCAACCGAAATAACATCTCTGTGGTCGTATTTAGTATTCCATAATCCACCGTGTCCGTATTCGACACAACTGGATATTATGTCATTGAGAAAATCAAATCTAGTTGGCTTCCACGAACTTTTCTTTCTAGCAAAATGATCCGCAACTGACGAAACAGTAAAACAGTTGCTCAATAGTTCGTCAGTATCATGAGTATATTGCAGCGCAAGATTTTTCATTTTCTCGTGGAGTAGATCTTTTAGATAAATAACGCCATTAGGTCGTACAAACTGATCAAATTTATTTTTTTCTTCCAAACAAGAACTCTGAAATAACCATACTGACACAGGATCGTCTTTACTTATTTCGTTAATAAAATCAAACATGTCTCCGCGATAGTATTTAACAGTTCGATTTCGTGGAAACACTGTTACTGCGCTAGTCCACTCGTGTGCGTTATGATCAATAATTTCAATCGAAGCACCTTTTGATTTTTATTTTGATTCAAACAATATTTATCCTGTTATCGTCGCTACGGTTATTGGGAACTTTAGTTTCTTCCCTAGTTCAGCCACATCTTTGATTGACGCCCCGGTATCTTTAACCATTTCTCCCCACGTGTTTATTATTTTACGTCTTTTATCCGTAAAGCCGTTTCCACGAGTCGAAACTGTAAAATGTTCTATTACTCGCTCAGCCACACAGTTTATTTTTGAAAATTTCATCGGCGCCAGTTTATCAACGTTGGGTTTTTCATTTATCACATAGATTCCATAAATAACCGCGGTCACAGGATACGCTCGCTCATAATACGGTCTGTCAATGCCATTCAATAGTCCTGGTTTGGAATCTTTACTTAGTACGACAGTTTTTTCACCCTTGTGTTCAGGATCATATTTTCACGGATAATCCAATTACCTGTTTCTGTTAACATGAAAATTTTTATTCTGAAAAGATATTTGCTATTATCAATGTAGTTAATGATAATTGCTGCTCGTTCGTCATTCATCGTAGCGTCGATGACATCGTTACGTATATCTTGAACGTTGACCATACATGAGATGCACCATCTGCGTGAAATTCTTTCTTGGCGCCGTGAATTTTATTAATCAAGCTTTTATTTTTCGGATCAACCAGATCTCGCATCGGTAGGTCGGGAGATATTCTGTCGAGATTAAATTTATGTGCGCTCCAGGGCTTAATTCGGGACAATCTATCGAACTCGCCCATATTATATTTCAAACAAGTATTTAAATGAAAAATATTATATATAATGTCTCGATGCAAATGGTTGATGATCGATTCATTAACTTGCTGTAATAAATCCTGTAAAAACGAATTCTGCGGACAACACTTGCAGAGCGTTCACCGTGGAAGCTTGGGACCAATACCGTGCCTGCGATGTGGTGCTGGAGTCCGGTGGAAGACACAGTTATGTGCTCGATGTGGTGGTAAGCGATACAGAGAACTTAAAAGATATTATGATAAAAAAAAATAATGACAGTGACAGATACGTAGAGGACTATCTAACTAAGTTTTCAGGCAAATTATGATTTAAACAAATACTATTATTATATAAATGGAGCAAAATATGAACGAGTTTGTGAAGCATCCCATAATAACGAAATACGAAGAAAATCGTAATGGTGTGATCAGAAATTGCAGGTTTAAGAGACCAGTTGGTGTTATTAGTAATACTGGTTATCTCCAGTTTACTGTTGATCGGAAGAAAAAATATTATTGTCACAGATTTATTTTTGAATGTTTCTTTGGGATAATTAAAAATGGTCTTGTGAATGATCATATTGATAGAATCAAACTTAATAATAATTTATCCAATCTGAGGGTTGTCACGCAAAGTCAGAATTGCAGACTTGGAAACACCGGATGTAATAATAAGAGTGCCAAAGCAGTTTTATCTATAAATTTAGAGACGGGTGAAGAGAGAATATTTCAATCGATGTATGCAGCTGGCAAATATTTTGATATTGAAAGGTTTTCAATACATTCTGTCGCGGAAAATATAACCAGATGCGCTTTCTCTAAAAAATATGAGCAAAGAATCATCTTCCAATATCAATGATGGAGATAAATCGTCAAATTACCTCGAATTATATTTATTAACTATTTATTTAATAATCGGGTCTATAGTATACAAGCAGACTACTTACCTCAAGAAGGGGGATAACTCCGTTGAGCATCTCATGTAATTGAGTTACCTCCCTTTGACCGTGTCACGGATCCGCATACGTGTTTACGATAGTAAGCGGAAATATAAATTTGTAAATAATAATTTTTCTGTGTGTTTCTAACGTCAGTTGAGTTCGACAAAACCGTATTTAATTTTGATCTGTCAAGAGCTGGCTAACGGGAAGAATATCAGTTATTTTCCGCTGTCTTATAGGAACAGTATCAATTATCTCCCTTATATCAGTGACTGTATTTTGCACAAACAATATATTTTTTATCGGTTTTCCTGGTTCGCTACGATGTCTGCAGTGTGGCAGTTTGGTCCATTTATCGATACTCGTGTTATAGTGATGTATATCTTCTGCGATAATAACAAGTAGCCGAATCGTTCGGTTTTCCTGGTTCGCTACGATGTCTACAATGTGGCAGTGTAGCCAGAATGTTTTTCCGGTACATATATTATCTCGAAAAATAACTAACTTTCTAAATCTGACTTATTAAGCAGAAATACGTTTTATCTGTGTGCAGAACTGAAAAATTAGTTATACTTGTTTTATCGAATGATTTAATATTAAGTTTGCAGAGATAGAAATTTCTTCAATGATGGTTAGCTATATAATAACTTTTAAAGCGTATACGATCAGATTAGGAACCATGGTGCAAGTGATGGTGCAGCTGACTCTAATTCTGGAGGTCTGCGGTTCGAATCTCGTGATGTACATATATTGTCGACGGTACCAATGGGTAGGGTTTTTCCTATATAAAAGTTGGGGCGGCAGCAGCCCATGTACATCTCACACTACGAAACCGTAGTGTGACTGCGTTTTAGCAGCCCCGGGGTTTTCTCCTGGGGGGTGTACATGGCGCTGTTCGTTTCGGTTAGAAAAATTCTCCGAAGATATGTCTATGACGCCCACAAAATAAACAGTAGCGTGGATGTAAAAGCTCTAAAGTCACATGGGTACCCACAAAAAAACATTTAGAAAAAATGTTTGGCTAAAAGAAACGATCATGGGATGCCAAGAAAAGGCCATAAGAAAGATCTCAACCGACAAAGTCTCAGGACAAAGTCTCAACCGACAGAGTCTCGGGACAAATGTATCAAATGAAGGATCCCATGGAGACACACAGGCCAGTGCAGGAAAACCCATGAATGATAACCGCTCATCATGCTACTGTTTATTTTTGTTAAAATTTATTTATTCTGATATATATATTTATTCATTCTGAAATATATATTTATTTATTCTGATATATATTTATTTATTCTGAAATAGTTTTTATTTATTCTGATGTATATATATATATATATATATATATATATATATATATATATATATATATATATATATATATATATATATATATATATATATATATATATATATTCTGATATATTTTTTATTTATTCTGAAATATATATATTTATTTATTCTGATATATATTTATTTATTCTGATATATTTATTTATATTTATTTATTCTGATATATATATATATATATATATATATATATATATATATATATATATATTCTGAAATATATATATTTATTTATTCTGATATATATTTATTTATTGTGATATATTTTTCATTTATATATATTTATTCTGATATATATATATATATATTTATTTATTCTGATATATATATATATATATATATATATATATATATATATATATATATATATATATATATATATATATATATATATATATTCTGAAATATATATATTTATTTATTCTGATATATATATATATATATATATATATATATATATATATATATATATATATATATATATATATATTTATTTATTCTGAAATAGATATATTTATTTATTCTGATATATTTATGATATATATTTATTTATTCTGATATATATTTATTTATTCTGGTATATTTTTTTTTATATTTATTTATTCTGATATATATATATATATATATATATATATATATATATATATATATATATATATATATATATATATATATATATATATATATATTCTGAAATATATATTTATTTATTCTGATATATTTTTTATTTATTCTGATATATATTTATTTATATTTATTTATTCTGATATATATATATATATATATATATATATATATATATATATATATATATATATATATATATATATATATATATATATATATATATTCTGAAATATATATATTTATTTATTCTGATATATTTTTTATTTACTCTGAAATATTTTTTATTTGATCGATTTAAGTACCAACCACCCCATCAAAACAAACAAACTGATTGATTTACATGATTTTAAATACCAACCACCCCATCAAAACAAACAAACTGATTGATTTACATGATTTTAAGTACTAACCACCCCATCAAAACATACAAACTGATTGATTTACATGATTTTAAGTACCAACCACCCCATCAATTTCTGAATAAAATATTTCAGATTATAATAATTATTGCAGATTATAATAATTATTTTAGAAGAAATATAATATTTCTGAAAATCATTAAGATTTCACATACAGATTCACTATCAATTCTTCTCCCGTCAGGTCAATTAAGTGTCCTATGTGGTCAGTTAGTTTAAAATTTATTCGTGTTAACATATTATTATGACACCGCAGATAAACAGGATTGGTTGGCATTTGCACGATCAAATCCCCAGGGGGTACTTGTGGTGTGAATGTGTATAAAATGTATCCTTGTTGCGCTTGATTTGACTTTCCAAGATCTATGTTATAGCTGCCATCGATCACATCACAAACGAGATTTACCGCGATTGTCAATGTTATATTAACGATTCCCGGTGATACATGTCTGCCGCCGCCGTATGAATCATTGTCATGTCTGAGAACAAGCGGAGGTGGGGCTATTTTTCTCCATGATTCAATGATTTTAGGAAAATTTGTATCAATAATTTGTTTAGTTTATCTGTTGTTTAAATGTTGGTATTTCAAATATAAAATTGCCTTCCCCTTCATATTCTTTTTCTGTTATTCTATAATAATTAATAAATGGATTTCTAGGGCGGGGAAAAGAATAAACATGATTACGTACTTCCCTAATGAAAGTTTCATTAACATAATTATACTCTGATTCCAATTGATTTAGATATTTTATTGACTCAATGATCTGTTGTTTTATATCATTAAAATGTTGCGATAACGAGAAAAACAAATTTTGTATATTATCGATTGATTGTTTGACCTCAGAATTAATAGGGCCGGAATACATTTCATAAACCTCCAAATGTCTTATTTCACCACTGAAAGTATAAACTTCATGTACAGAATCCCACTTCAACCACGGATAAAAACCTCGGTATTTGGGAGTTGTCATAAATTTTTTTTTCATTTATTGTAAAATCATCCCGACGTGGTTCTGGTGGTCCATGCTATTTTGGCGCAATATCAGGCCAACCTAGTACTGATCTTATCGATGATTGATAAATATCAACGGCGTAATCAGGAGAATATATTTCAACCGTAGAAGATAACGTCGGCTCATGAACTTTAGTTGATATTTTTGCTTCTTTTCCCGTTATTGATTTCATTCTACGTTGAAATTCTTCATTGAACTCTTCAATCTCATAACTGCCAGTTGGTATCCCAACAACGCTCCAGTCAGGTGTTCCATCATCTTTATTTGTATTAGCAAATACAAGCGAATTATTTGCTGGTGTATCATTAAATAATTGCGATCTGATATTTGGCCAACTGTGATATACTCGTAATTGTGCTAGTGCAATTTCTTTTACTGGAATAGCAGTTGGAAAACTGACGTTAAATTCAGGATTAATCGAACTTACCTAGATCATCGCTGTTTTCAGCGGAGTTGTGTTTGTCACGATCTGCTGGAGTAGCTCTAGTGATGTCATTATTTAATATATTTGTGCCTTTAATACCAGCACAGTTGTATATTTTAATCATTTCTGTAAATTCAAAATCAGATATAATTCCATCATTAAGACCTGCTAATAACAGCGAAGATAACTTCGAGTATGCTACCGTCGCCGTGTGTAATTTTATCATGTAATCGGATAATTTTTTATTCGTGCAAGTACTTATCTTTTTTGCAATGATATTGAGCACACCTGCAATTGATGTTGTAGCTGAAATACAGATTGTTACGGCTACTGGCGCTATCATTGTTATCGTTGATAATAATACGCCCGTGGACACAACAACAGCGGATACTGAATAAACGATTACGTCAAGGATAACTAGTCGTCGTCGATATTTCTTTATTTTTACCGTATATTGTTCGACTCGATCTTTTAATTTTGTTTGCCATTCACGTGCTTGATTGTACATGTACGATGCTGAGGTACTCATTATATTTTATGCAGTAACCAATTGAGGTGTTTCATCTACAAAGTCTAGACACCACCAGAAAGATGTTGCGGTTAATTTCTTATCAGCTGCTTCCAGAATAAATATTTCTTCGTTTCCTATTTAATATGATAGATACAACTCCAGAAAACTTGTCGGTGGAATGGGTACGTTGTGAAAATCTCGAATTTTGCAGCACTGAACACAGATAGCCTGTACACGCCAGTGACTGCTGCGGTATATTTAATAGTTTTATTTTGCTGCGACCATGTTGCGAATCCAGATGACACCGTGCATACGATATTGGTAATATGCCCGGGAGTTATTCCGGCTGGAATTTTAATCAGGCTAATTTTGTTAACGATGTCAGGAATTCCACGCACGACATCTTCTAATGTTTTATTAGTTGTGTCTAGGTTGTGCCGAAGAATTTATCTATGGATTCATCGTTGTTTTGAAAATTTCTTCGAAATCTTCCAAAAGCGCCTACGTGCACATCATACTCTGCCCGCAACGTGGATAATTTACCGTCAACGGTATTGTAGTTGGCGTCGACGTATTTTTTCGTCGCGGCATCTTCGTCGGATGTTGGATCTCTTAACACTACTATCTTGTTTCCGTTCATGCTGAGTTCACCTGTCATTGTGTCGCCGGTGCTTCTTACACGATTAGCAACGCTTTTTGTAATTTCATCTCTGATAATTGTAAACGATATACTTGAATCCCTGATTCTACCGCTGTCAGTAAACACAGGAATGTTATCCGTGACCGCACCGAGTACTCGTCGAACTATATCATTCCATTTGATGTTGCTTGTTTTTAGTTTTCCGTATCGGTCCTGAAAAATAACAATCTCATCTGGGTCAACTCCAGCCAGGTTCATATCAGCGAGTTCATCTTTAGTCGCGTACTTCGACAAATCAATATCGGATTTTTCTTTCTTACTGGTAGAAGAAGATCTTCCGTAAATATCAACCATTATAATTTAAGATCTGTTCAAAACGAAGCGGTTACGTGTATAATCATGCACGACTTTATGAGGTGCCGCGGAGGACTTTGATATTGCGTCGAGCACATTAATTACTTCACTGCCACATATTGGCGGATCCGTCATTGTTTGTGTTGGTAGCGTTGAATACCAAACAGCTGCGTGAAGTGGCGCGACATACTTGATAAACTCACGAGGTGGAGCTAACCCGTACAAATCAAAATAAACGATTCCACGTGGATCAATTGCGTATGAGGTCCAATGAGTACCAGGTCCTGAATTATCATCGAGATTAATAATACCTGTTTCAGCGCTGTTTGGTCGGTCCGGCAATTGATCTCGCATAAAAACACCTCTGAAGTTTTTTATTTTTAGTTGTTTAACAGCATCAAGTAAATCAAAATTTGATGCTGCAATCAACGAAGTGATCCTGGAAGCCTCAGACCTTTTCCCCAACGAGATCCCGGTAATCTTAATCCGGTCCCTCTTTTTTTTAATCCTCGCCCTGTTGCTTTCTTTAGAGCCATTCCAGCAGCGGTTCCAACAGCACCTAATGCGGCTGCTTTTGCTACGGCAGGTGCCGCTGCGGAAATTAATGCTGCAATAGCCGCGAGAAGTGGAAAAATACCGCCTGTTTTAATTGAGTCTTTAACCGCACCCGCAGAGAGATTAAGGTTGACGCCTGTCTTTGATTGTTTAGCGCTGTTGAAATGCTTAAGTTGACGTTCTGATAATGATAATTTGTTTTGACCGCCCGTGATCTGATCTCGCTTTAGTGATAATTTCATTCCGAAGTTTTTTGCTGAATTTGATTGAAGGTTTTTAATCTGACCAGGAGTCAGACTGACACTAACGTGATGATATGGCATTTTATGATAATACTCGTGTTTTTAAATAATATGATTAAAGATTTTCCACTGGTGCATCAACGACTCTCATTCGACCACTACCACCTTCAAGTAACATCGCTTTGTCACTGAGTATGACAGCGATTGCTCTGTAGGTGCCGCGAATAAGAGGTGGACCAGCTATATCAGGAGGAGGGTCAGTAACACGAGCTCGAAAGTGTATATCAACGACAGATTGCTTGGATAAATCAAGATGCTCCAGCGAAAAATAATAAATCTGATATAATGTTGTAAAATCTAGTTGTGATATTTGCAGACCAGTATCTGTATTTTGATCACGTCCCATAAATGACATCAAACGATGATATGTACGCGCTACGTGATTTTGACCAAAATTTAACAATATATCTTCAGCTGGTTCTTGATGTCCATTTATCCGCAAGGAAACTTCATCAACTCCATGTCTGTCAAAAATCATATGTGAACGTTCTTGACTATTCGTCCGATCATTATTTTGCAGCGCAATAAAAATATGTCGTGGCGCAGAAACACCTTGCTGTGATGCTATATTCCATGTAAATAAACCATTAACAGAACTTTGAGTAGCATCTGTGGTTACTGTTAACCATGATAGCAATGATTTACCGCCTTGATCCGTAAAAGAGAGCAATTTTTGTTCTTCAGCAATAGATGGAATCATTACTGGCATCCACAATGAAAGCTTCGTTATATTTACTTTACCAGCATCAGCAACACCAACACCTCGCCAGATTGCATCATTATCATCACCTTTTCTTGCGAGCACAACTGTGTGTTTAGCTCCAAAGATGACCTTTCTAACATTTCTGCAAAATCCAAAGATATGGGATAATGGAATAGCACATGAAAAATTTCTATTGTTTCCTGACAACGCTGTTCGGCGTGTTAGAAATCCTAAGTTGTAAGTTGCATTAATACTTTTTATAATATCAAAAGCAGCACCTGGTCTATCTGCGTATTCAGGACCATCATCAACTGGTTGTGGATCAGATGCAGTACCTCGTGGTGTTTGTAACTTAATATACTGAACATGATCAGCGTGATTGGTAATATCCTTGGCAAACATCATTGTTGGACCGGCTGATCTTGTGTAGTCATCAGAATATCTCGCTAGACCAATTATTGTTGTGGCAACATCAACATCATTCTGAATTGATTCAATATTTTTTCCATCAATCATGTATGTGGCGCTACTAAACAGTGCCATAATCCCATTGTTGACAAAACCACCTCGCAAATTGGCATCATATGGCGTATCATCCGCCTTTACAAGTTCACCTTCTACTTCAATAAATGCCTCAGCGGGCAAGAAATATCTACTTGTATCCTGAACCTGTAATTCGATCCTCCCCCGCTGATTTGGTTGTCTTCCGTCATAGGAATAAAATTGATAATCACGTACCGATTCATCTTTGAGGACCGGTGCATCCATGTCAAATGCTGGGTCGGATATCCGCTAGAACATTTTATTATAACCTATTTTTTTCAAATGGTGATCTAAATTATCGCCGAAGACCACTCCCCGCCATTAAATTTTCAGCTATATTTCTTTCTGCTTCTTCAGATAATTCCGCTAGTTTTTGATTTGCGGCCTGATTTATTAGTTTACTGACATTTGCGGGGATAACTTCAGTGCTGGTCAGTTTCACCGCTTGCTGCTGTTTTCTTCGTACTAATCGAGCTAGTCTGTCCTTCACAGTCGAGAACGCTTTACTGGCAAGATTACCAATAGCGCCAGGAATTTTATCACGAACGGCCTCAATAGTCTTCATCCCTAATTGTTTTGCAGTTGGTATTGTTTTTGGAGCCATCCTGCTAAATAGACCCTGAACAACATCACCAAGTCCATCTCCGTAAATTGTTTTGTAATTTGGCAGTCGTGAGTTTACTACCCTGACCATGATTGGTCTACTTTGAGCAGTGTGTATAATCATTTTTATATACTGATTAATTAATTGTTTAGTCGCTGTGATAATCATCGGCAATTTCATCAATAAGAGAACGATAAATACTGCGATCCATAATACCGCCTTGAAATAATCTTCGACAAATATCAGATATTTCATTAACAATTTCTGAAGAATTGTTTCCAGCTCGTTTTCCTCCAATCAGTATTTCTAGTCGTTCTACATCAGAAAGAACATTGTTAGGACAGGCAATAAGACCACCCCCCAAACCGCTTCAAGTAGCGCCAGGAGAATCATCATCGAGATCTTTTTTTTTTTAGAATCTTTTTTACTTAATAAAAGAGACAATTTCTTTTTCCGTTCAGTCTCTCTCTTAATCAATTCTTCTTTTATTTGTCTCACTCTTTCTTTTTCCATTTCTGCCAACCCCCGTTCCCTTTCTCTTTTTAATGCTTCAATTGACTCCCGCCTCGATGGAGAAGATTGTTGTTGTTTATTAAACTCTCTATCAAATATTTCAATTTTTTTAATAAGTTCATTGAATTCACCACGTGTTACTTGTTTTATGTTTTGATATATACGATATATCCACTTAATAATATCACCATCTTTTACTTTTTCATGACCGTGTTTTAAAATACTGGATTTATCAAACATACCAATTACTATTTTTTCAGGTAAATCATCTTCTTCGGTATTTCTATTTTCTCTGATAAATTTTTCATTAAATTTTTTGATTATTTTAATGTTTTCTGTTATTGGTTTAGACGCAAGTTCTTTTTTCACGTTGGCGATTTCAGTACTTTCTTGGTTCTTTCTGCTATTTTTTAGTCTGCGCAGCGGTTTGTTTTAATACTTGAAGAATACCCTTCTTCTTTTTCTTCTCCTCGTCGTCGTCATCCTCATCATCCTTAAAATCTCCCCATACAGCTTTTTTAGTAATTGCTGTTATGGGTTTAAATAACTGTTCTGTGCCTTCTGTAAATTCAACTTGGGCTTCTTGACGTTCTTGCAATTTTTGTCTAACAGAATTACGAACAGGAAGAAATGTTTTGATTGCTTTTAGTCTCTCTCGAGCTAATCTAGCAGTGTGAGATTCCCTAGCTGGTGGCATTATTAATATGATAATTTTTTAATTGATAGCAGCAGAGGGGGCGGGGACCTCTGGTATGTGAACACAACTCTCGGTCAGGTACGTAGTGACCTTATTTTTTTTATTTCGGAAGAAGCTTATACTTTAAGCAAATTAGGTTTCAGACAAGTGGTCTGTTCGCCCCCTCTGCTGCTGGCGAGGGCTTCCTATCCAACGTGAACGCGGGACCATTATTTTTAATACTCAGTCAATACCCTTTTATTATATACTTTATAACATACTTAATAACATGCATATTAATCGTTCTGTTATATTAAAGGAAAATACAATTGAAACAATAACATTATTTTGTTTTGTTTTATATTTTACATGGTGTTCAATTTCTGAACGAAGCCTGAGCACCGCGCATTAATATGCACTGCTTCAATACCATGAACGAGCACGTCAGTTGTGAACAAAACTTAGCTTGCAAAAGAGAATAGAATGTTATGTAGCTAACGAAAAACAGCGAAATATTGATACGAGAAACAAATATTTATATGAGGAAGAAATGACTTTACAGGTCAATGGAAACTGAGGGTACAATTATGAAAAGATGGGCCGGAAAAATTCCTCGAATGTGGTCTTTATGGGCGACTTGGTCGTCGTTAGATGTTGCTGTCATAGCCGAAGAAGTACACGTGGGGTTGGGGGTGGGGGTAGATATGGAACAGTAGTCTCCATCCATCAGAATTGAAGAATATTCTTTCTGCTCATTTACACTTAGTTTAGAGTCGTATGCCGTTTTTGATAAAATATTGTGTCCTGTGAGCTACTTGATTTTATTTGGTGACACTACGGCTTTTGAGAGTGTGGTAAATGTTTTTCTGACGGAATGATTCTTAGATCTATTCTGAAGTCCCGCATTTTCAACAGCAACCTTCATCAACGTTCCCAGGGTATTGTGTGCCATCGGTCTTAGGTAAAACATCAAAATAAGGATATTCTGAGTGACTAAAAGTGAACCGTTTACGTGGAACAGAACATGCTCATAAACCTGCTTATTGATACATTCTATCAAAAGTTGGTGTATCTCCCTCTCTCTCAGTTTCTATTTTTTGAAATTTCATTTGGGATGAGAACTACATCCAGCCGTCACACTTCCATATAGAAATATAAAGTTCACTAAGATAGTCATTATATAGATGTGGATATGGTATTTTGTATTGTACTAGGCTCTTTCTACTCACATCCCATAACCATCGCTGAACATGTTTTACGTCTCGTTGCTTCGCCTCTTTGAAACTGTGCTTTTCTGATTTTCATTGAAATTTGCCGCGTCATCTGGATTTATGTCTAGATCTCTTGCCTCCACCTTTATTTCTTCCTCAAATGGTTGAAAAAGCAATACGTTGGAAACGTCTAAATTTTGGACGTGGTCAGCGTTCATTGCCATTTTTATTTCGACGTAGACAAAAGTAATTCTTCAAACGTGGGCACACGTAATCACCTTATAAGGAAGCAGTGAATATTTTTACATCTCTCCGGTCAATGTTATACTGATGGGACTTTTATTAAGTATACAATAAGTAAAAATTATCGTACCTCTTTTAATGAAATTGATATTCTGTGTAACACCGATGTGAAAGAGTTGAATTTATACTCGATACCATTTTCACTTATACCTACCCCCATCCTTCCATTAAATATACTATGCGTGTTTTGTCATACAGTATTTCATTGTCTTTATATTGCAATATCCTTGGAAGTCCTTGTTTGCTTTATTCAACGTTTCTCTTCTCGTACTTATTCAATTTATAATACATCAGAGGAAATTCTGCATTGAGGTAATGAAGCTGTAGCATTTTATCACACTGGAACAAGAAAGTTATTTTATATTGGTGATATATGCTTCCACGAATAACATTTTTCATGCTATATTAAAAATTAACAAGAGAGGAAATAAAGTACACCAAATCGACATTGTGGACAAGTGTACAATAAAAACAGTTAAATAATCGTGAAATTAACAAAAATATGGATATGTTACAGTTGCTGGCTTCTGCAGGAGTCCTTATAAGGTATCCGCTAGATAAATAACAACTGCATGTTTACTCGGTGTTTAGTTGAATAGTGCAGTGTTACACTGTTACACGCATAACTATTTATTTTCATTACAGGACAGATAGAAAGGAGCAGGCAGTGGGACTCTTTGAGTAAGTGTCATTTGTCAACGACCCAAGAGTTTGAATCTAATGACTCTAGTCAAATTGCAAACACATTATCGATTCTTGTGATATCATCAACAATTCTAAACAAGTAGTGTGACAGTTTTTATGATGCTGACTGAATATTGGTCCTTAAATCAAACGGTTACGTATTATGCCAGAAGGCCTTGCCAACGTTTCAAAATATATCAGATATAAATATAAATATGTTCATATATCGATTCCATGGAAGAAATAATGTAAAGATCTTCAATGTCAAGTACGATATCCTGATGGAAAATTCTGCCAACAACTTAATGCACTTCTATGGCTATTTAGACAATAGAGCATATACTAACAAGTAGATCCGAGAAGCTTTAAAAATGTTCCTTTTTATATTGGATACTACGATGCCACTGCATGTTCATTACATTATCTTGATAAATACAAAAGTAGCAATTTCAATTCCGATATATTAGCAACGGTAATTTTCACAAAGAATGACAAGCAGTATGAGTTGATAGGAAATATGCTGAATTAAGAATTGCAATAAACCATCAATGTGTCCGTGTATATATATATATATATATATATATATATATATATATATATATATATATATATATATATATATATATATATATATATCTTTTTCAGGTAGCGGAAATCAACAAGTATCAACGGACGATATGAGGAGGCAAATTGGTATGGATTATTACAGCTTTTGGAATTCATTATCTAAAACGTAACGATTTTAAAAGAGCGATATTTTTCAAAATATAAAGAAATACTTGTTTCAATTTGGAAAATGTTCCACAATCCTCGAGGACGCAAGTCTGAATATATAATAATGACAAAACATGCAGTACATTTCAACGCTTTCTCAGCTTGCAAACTCATTAGATGCATACCTGCCACTTACCAACGTTTCAATAATTCCGCAGCTTTCACACGGATACGATGTATACCTGCCACATCATCCTGAGTGTTACTTTTCGTGACATACGATCTCGAAAAAGGTCACATATACACCCATTTCTCTCCAAATGTTTAAATGTGATACCAAAAGGGATTCATTTAAGATTATCCGTGTAGCTGCAATGTGATTGCTAATAACAACAGTGGTTATGAAGAGAAGGATGGGAATTTGTAGATGGCAAAACATTGGTTGAAATAGCAAACGAAAAGAACAACTCTTACTGCACTGAATTTTAAAATTTTGGTGGGATATCAACTTACATCATAGGTGATGGGACCACACTTCATTTCTTTACAAAGGTTCAAAAGAGCAGCAGAGGAGGTGAACAGAACATTTGATAGAAGGTCCATTTTTGAAAACTAATGCTTCCTACGAAAAAAAAAAAAAAAAATCCTGACCAATTGAGAAATTATCCCGCTTTTTCTCTAATTAAGTTGCTTTATTTTTTATCAAACTTTAATGTGTTTTGTTTACCCGTCTGGACATTTATCTGAGGTCTCACCTCCTCTGCTGCTTCAATTATTACCCAAATATTTTATCAAGATTCACACGATATCTTGTTCTGGAATCGTGTAAATTTATTGTTATAAATCCGTGTGGGGTAGTTTGTGCTTTTGAAAAGAAATTTTTAAATCTAATTATGTTCATATCTCCGCTGCACCAAGTTTGATGAATATTTCTCAGAGCACGTGTGTCAACTCCGTTAAATACAACTAAAATGTTACGGTTATCTCTGATCACTTTAGGTATTTGTGTATATCGTTGAGTGACATAAGTTACATCAGTAATTTTATGTCTACCCCGAGAAAATATTCTGGCAGGATTTGATTGCCTGTCCAGCATTACATCATCATATGCTACGAGATTATTAATAAGTCCATCTAAATCATCTACGGACGGCGCTTCATCAATATCGGTTATAAAATCAATGATATCATCGCCATCTTCATTTAACAATTTTGCATTTTCATTGAGATATTTAAGTACATCATAGCATCTCTGATCATCTACAGATGGTACAACTAATTACAGTTTGTTCCATTTAAGCCATCTCGTTACAAGATTAAGCAGTAATTGAGTCTTTCCACTTCCAGATGGGCCTATTATAATCATTCTAACAGAATTTGGTAGTGCTGGATGATGTTTTACTGGCTCTTGTTTTTGTGTCGCTGAGAAATCAATTACATCCATATTATAAATATATATGAATTTATATTGTTTGCGTTGTAGAGTTAAAACTCCAACTACTGATTGATCTACTGTTACAACAAAAATTAAAGAATAGCATATGGTGGAAGATGTGCAGTATGTAACAGAACAAAATTTTCGTTCTTACCCAGAATTCAACATAAAGACGGTGGTGATATTGCTACGTTAATGTCAAAATTTCGAGGAACTCCCTGGGCTAAATACCCTGGAGAAAAACATCTTCCAGGATATAATTATTGTGGTCTTGGTACCCGACTTGATATCCGACTTGATAACCAAGATCAGCCAAAGCCTGGTGAATATCCAGTAAATGATATTGATAATGCTTGTCACGCTCATGATGTAGCATATAAAAGCAAAAACATACAAGATAGACATATTGCAGATGTAAAATTAATTCATTCGTTAAATTCCATAAAAAATAAAAATATCAGAGAATCATTAACTAATTGGTTGGTAAGATCTGCGATGAAAGGTAAATTATTATTCGGAGCCGGTAATTAATTAATCAATTATTAAATAATGGAATAAATTTATTATAGTCCAAGGGGATAATGGAGAGGTAGAGCAGCAATCAGTAAACTTGCTGAAGCAGCAAACTGGTTAGCACGACAGGCAATATGGCCAATTTATCTACCACCGCCTAAACGAATTCAGCATGCACATTTTGATGTCAGCACTCCTTATGAAGTTCATCAGGCGGATATTTTATTTTTACCACATGATACTATTAATATTGGGAAACGTCAAATAACGTACAAATACGCGTTAACTGTCGATGTTGCAAGTGGGTATAAAGAAACAGAGCCACTATCAGCTAAAACAACTGCTGAAGTTGTATCTGCTTTTGAGCAAATTTATCAATGAGGACCCTTGCGATGGCCACAACTATTACAAGTTGATCCTGGCAAGGAATTTCTTGGTGCGATATCATCTCTGATGAAAAAACATAACGTCGAAATTAGACGAAGACATACTGCAATTCATCGTGATCAGGCAATTGTTGAACGGTTTAATCGAACACTTGCTGAGCGGTTATTTGGATATCAGTATGCGAAGGAAATAATTCAGGATACGAGATCTCGCGAATGGGTTGCAAGATTACCAAGTGTGATAGCCGCGTTAAATAATGAAATTACACGTGCAACTTCCATGAAACATATTAATGCAATTACAAAAAAATCCACATACCAATAAAACGAAATAATTTTTCAAAACAGCCAGTATTAGGTAATGTTACTGTAAGATATTTATATGAGCCCGGTGAACTTGAAGGCGGTAAAAAAAGAGCGACTGATCCTATTTGGATTGTAACGACACATAAAATGTCTAGCGTGGTAAGATCCACGGGTAGACCCGCAGTATACAGACTAGATTCAACTGCTCCTCAGCGTGGATTTGTACGCGAGCAATTACAAGGAATTCCTGAAGACAATTACCACCGCGTTCACTTAACTGACCCCTCTACATCGATTACATTCAAGACAGGTCAGCATCACATTTTCGCGTGTATGACCAAACTTACTATTAATTCTGTGTACATTAAATTATCTAGGATCATTACTCGAGTATCGCCACAACATCATACAATTACAGCTCGTACAATGATTATTCTGTGTTTGTTTCAGCATCATTATAAATTAAGTATCAAGGTCAAGGTCGCGCTTATTTTTTTTTGTCACACTGTTTATAACCGGCGAAATTTTTTCTTATTATATCACCTTGACATTTATCGAGGACATCGCCAATGGTTTCTGAAACGTATATAATAACTCTCCGCAACTGAGATATTTTTTTAACTCTAGAGATTGCGAGATAAACCAGATTTGACCATTAGATACGATCATCGACGATCCAAACTCGCGTATCAGAAATAGTTAACCCCTGAGATGAATAAATCGTCATCGCGCATCCAAGCGTCCACGGAGATATGTTTATTTTTAGTGCATCTTCAATAACATTGACAGGAACCAAAACAATATCATTTAACACGAGATTTTGTTTTTCTGACGATCCTGGTATATCAACGTCGATATTCTGCTATTGCGTATCTGCTGGTCGACAACACAGCGGCACTGGTAATTCTGGAAACTTTTCTTTATGTAACATAAATAATTGTTGTTGAAGTGTATCACGAACTATCTTTCTATTTGCAACTATCAAATCATTTGGTCTCCACAAATTCCACGAATTGTTAATAGGGGTTTCTGAAATTACTTCACGCATTATTTCACACTGATCTTTATTCGCGTTGTAGTCTGATTATTTAACTTCTCTTAATTCTGGATCAAGTGCACTATGATCATCAGTTATTTCTTCATAATAATCAACAAAATTCCTCAGCCATTCGTGTGGAGACAATCCAACAAAAGGTGGTGTTTGACCATGATCGCCACACATTATTACAGCAGTATGTTTTGTTAATAACCAGTCAAGAAATGTTTTTAATGTTTCTAACGACACTGTACATATTTCATCCCAAACGATAATCTTTGGAAGGTATTTCTCGCCCATTCGATCAGGAGTCCATTTATCTCCCATCCATCGAAAAAAAAACGTGATAAGTACATGATTTATTATTTCTTTCTCTCATTTCACTTGCAAGTCTGTGTGTAGGGGTTAAAACGATCATATCAAAATTCCGAAATAGTTCAATCACGCGAGTTGTTTTACCAGACCCGCCTGATCCATTAAGATAAACTGTTTTATGTCTAGCTACGGCATCATACACTGACGGTGCAGATGATAACTTTAATGTCTGATATTTTTTGCAATAAATATCTCTGATTTCAACGTCAGCGGATTCGGAATAATCGAGTATATTTTCCTGTTTTATTCTCCATTCGCCCCATGATGCATAATAACCGATATTTAATTTTTCCAACAATCCTGAATATTTTTTATTCATATTAAACGAATCCGTAGCGACTGTGACAGCAAACCCGTAAATTCTATTTATCATTGATAATAGAGTTATCGAAACGTATGCTAGCATTGACGATCTTAAATGAGTAAATTGTGGTGACTCACCGTCCATATAGCTCACAATTGTATCTAGTTTGGTTCCATTTGGCAAGAAAGAAATTTCTCGACTTATAAAAGCATCGTCTTGTACATTTTCGTTTATGATCATTTGATCCTCCTTGGGTGAATTTACCGATTATTTTTCCGCCGAGATCTTTTGCAATTTTATTTTCATGATCGGTTGTATCAGGATTTTCATCATTAGAATATTTCTTTTGTTGTGGTAACCAAACTTCTTTCTGCGGACGATATGATATAATTGCTTCACTTGCTGTCAGAAATATCAGTATTTTTACGTCGAGCATATATCGTAATAATACCGTTGGTGCCCACATTTGTTCTGAAAAATGTTTACCAAACCAAACATAACAAATTGGATGAAGACCTTTAGCAAACTCAAATGACTAAATACAAGCGCATCCAGTCAAGTCAAAATCAAGTAATGGTCCATTTATCGATGCCCTGGTCATTTCGTGCCTCGGATGACCGAATCCTTTAAAATATGTAGAACATTCTCCCATACCAAGAAAAATTCCCGGATAACATGCAACCATATCAACTGAAATAACATCTTTATAATCGTATTTAGTGTTCCACAATCGACCGTGTCCGTATTCGACAAAACTCGATATTATATCATTAATAAAATCAAACCGAGTTGGTTTCCACGAATTTTTCTCTCTTGCAAAATGAACCGCAACTGACGAAACAGTAACACAGTTACTCAGCAACTTGTCAGTATTATCAGTATATCGCCGTGAAAGATTTTTCATTTTTGTGTGAAGAAAATCTGTTCGATAAATAACGCCATTAGGTCGTACAAACTAGTAAAACTTACTTCATTCTTCGATACAAATACTTCCATCTGATCTAATCAATTCATTGTCGTTTTCAGAACTCTGAAATAACCATACTGATACAGGATCGTTTTTACTTATTTCGTTAATAAAAACAAAAATATCTCCTTGGTAAATTTAACAGTTCGATTTCGTGGAAATATTGTTACTGTATTAGTCCACGCGTGCGCATTATGATCAATAATTTCAATCGAAGCTCCTTTTGATTTGTATTTTGATTCGTACAAAATCTCTCCGGTTATCGTTTTTTTTGGTTATTGGGAATTTTAATTTTCTTCCTAGCTCAGCGACATCTTTGATAGACGCACCGGTGTCTTTAACTATTTCTCCCCACTCGTTTATTATTTTATGTCTTTTGTCCGTTAGACCGTTTCCACGAGTCGAAACGGTAAAATGTTCTGTTACGCGTTCGGCTACACAATTCAGTCTTGAAAATTTCATCGGTTTCAGATTATCAACGCTGGGTTTTTCATTTATTGGATAAATTCCATAAATAACTGCTATTACGCTCTTTCATAATGCGGTTTGCCAATACCAGTCAACATTCCTGGTTTGGAACTTTAACTCAGTATGGCAATTTTTTCGTTATGAAAGACAGGATCATATTTGTCACGGATAATCCAATTATCTGTTTCTGCTAATACAATAAATTTTACTTTAGAAAGATATTTTCGATTGTCGAGATAATTAATGATAGTTGCCGCTCGTTTGTCGTTCATCGTAGCATCGACACCATCGGTGATTTTGAACGTTGACCAGACATGAGATGCGCCATCTTTGCTACATTCCTTCTTGGCGTCGTGAATTTTATTAATCAAACTTTTATTCTTCGGATCATCCAGAGTTTTTACTGGTAAGTCAGGGGATATTCTATCAAGATAAAATTTATCTTTAGAAGGCTTGATCTTGGATGATCTCTCAAATTCGTTCATATTATAATGAAGACAAACATTTCCATTGAAATATTATGTATATAATGACTCAAACAAAGGATAAATGCCCGTGGCTGATGATAGGTTCCCTGACTCCTTGTAACAAAGCCTGCGTAAACGAATTCTGCGGACATCATTTGCAAAGCGTTCGTAATGGAAGTTTAGGACCTAAACCGTGTTTGAAATGTGGTGTTGGAGTTAGAGGAAAAACACAGTTGTGTGCACAATGTGGTGGTGAAAAATGAAGAGAACTGAAAAAGATATTATAATTAAAAAAATAATGACAGTGATAAGGTTATAAAAAGTGTAGTAGACTATCTGATAAGATTCTCAAAGTAATGATTTGGTCAAATTATTATTTAAACAAATGATAATATTATATAAATGAGCCAACAATTTATGAAGCATCCTATCATAACGAATTATGAAGCAAATCGTGATGGTGTAATCAGGCACTGTCGACGAAAAATGCCAGTCGGTACTATTAACAATACTGGTTATCACTGGTTCGTAATTGAATGTTTCAACGGTTTGATCAAAGACGGTCTTGTTATCGATCACATCAACGGTGTAAAAATCAATAATAATTTATCTAATCTGAGAGCTATCACGCAGAGTCAGAACTCTTTATGTGATGGCAATGTTAAGTACTAAACAAGTGCAAAGAGGGCGATTAGGTCTGTAAATACAGAGACTGGCGAAGAAATATTATTTCCATCGATATGTACAACTGGCAAATATTTTGATATTCACCCAAATTCACTATAATCTGTAGCAGAAAATATAACCAGATCTGCTTCTTCAAAAAAGTATGAACAAAAAAATCATTTTTCGTTATTGTTGAAGGGAGATAACTCTGTTTCTCTCCGGTAGAGTAATTAAATAGTTACCTCGATTATATTTACTAAATTATTTATCTAATTTTTTTTTGGTATCATCATGATCATTGTTAAAATAAATATTGAACGTTTATTTTGTCATTCTGAGGTTGATATCATCGATGAGGAAAGTGTACAAATCAGTATAAAATATAAAACTTACACATTTTCTTCACACAAAAAATATGTAAGATAAAATAATTATCTTTTCCTGAATATATTAATTATTATTATTGAAGGGAGATAACTCCCCTCTCCTTGAAATAGTAATTCAGCGGATATCTCCCTTTCTTGAGGTCAATGACATGAAGGAAGGAAAATAATTATGTTGTTATGTAATTCTGCGCAGATGTTATTAATTCTGTCCTGGTAAAATTTATTAACTATCTGTACAAGTGAAATTACATAATTGTAAAATAGTTCAAATTAGTAAAGGATATTTATGGTTTCTACCTAATCAAGACAGAAAGAACACATGGTACAGTAGAACAAATCTGTTACGCAGAAATAAGCATGAATTTGTCAAGAGAGAATATATATTTCAAATCTAACTATGTCAAGAAATATACACAGCGAGTTTCTAGACAGAAACGAATGCACAGTGTGCTGTGTACATCAACCTAGCATAGTTTACTTTACAATAATTTCTGAAAAGTATATTTGTAAGATTGGAGCCATGGCGCAGATGTAGCGTGTCTGATTCACATCTTGGGGGTCAGGGTTCGAATCTCGTGACCGACATACTGTCGACGGTACCGATTATATATAAATCGTTTGTCCACCCCAAAGCTCGAAACTCAACAGAAAAAAACATACATCCTCACCACGTCAGGCAACGTGCCAAGTGCCTGTTTTTGCCCTCTACCCCGGATTTGATATTGTGTGTGTGTGTGCAGAAATCTGTTGAGCGTAGAGAATGGCTCGCATATATGTTTGTGCCGTCCCTATAATTAAGTATATACAATGCTGTAAATCGCTTCTATATATATTTGTGCCGTCCTTAGATAGCTTACTAGACAAATCTCAATTTGGCTATTATCCTGGTCAAAAGTCACTCTGACTATTCTCATCTGACAAACCTGACTTATTCTCATCTGATAAATTTAACTAAATTAATTTGACAAACTAGACAAAACGCCCTCCGAGTATCCTAGGATGTCATTTGCCACCTTTGGAGGTTCACATGGGGGTTGTTTCGTCCTCAAAAACGGTCAATGACCAAATTTTTTTTATTTTAAATATATAAGATGTGTATAATAAAATTAATTTTGAAAATATTAATGCTATTATTTCTGCAATAAAAACTTAAAAAAGATGGTAAAACATTCAACTTGATCCTAAAAAGTTCATTTCTGATTTTGAATCATTACAAAATCGTAAATTTCAAGGTGGATACACACTTTCATCTGAAAATCGGTTAATGAAAAATATACATGAAATCATGTTACAATCTTTATCAACAGTGAAAGATATAGAAGTAGAACAAATGTACCTCTATCGCGATTGATAATATTAGATCAAAATTATCTGACGAATACGAGACAAAAAAGGTTATAAACACACGCGTGAGACACCTGAAAAGAATTATATCAGATATTGAAAATGAAAACACTCTCGTTTATGAAAATGATTCTAGTAACAACGTCACTAGTGAGAGTGATTAATGAGAAACATTAAAAAATATACTAACTAGAAAATATTTTTGAATTTTTTAAAATTCAGAACTAGACAATATTTTTTTAAGTTGATCGAGTTTAATGCAGGAATGTCTTATATCATGAATTCCGCGCCTTGTGAAAATATATGTCTTGATGATCTTTTGCTTTTGTTAACGAAAACTCAGAATGATGAAATAGACGTTCTATCTTGATATATTTTATCTCATGTGAAGATATACTAACTAGAAAATATTTTTTATTTTTTAAAATTCAGAACTAGACAATATCTTTTTAAAAGTTGATCGAGTTTAATGCAGGAATCTGTTTAATTCAGAATCTGATCTCTGATCATAGAAATATGTTCTCCCCGCAGTTGATCTAATTGTTCCGGCGTCAATAAAAAGTCGTCGTTACCGTATTCGTCAAAAACTACGTCAACACTAAATTGTTCTGTATTTACTGCAGACTGTGCCATTATTGTTTTGATGTCGTTTACAAATGCCTCTCTGTCGTGTATGAAACCCCCCCCCACATGTTGGTACATTAAATATTACCTCTTGATTAATTGTAAAATATTTTTATTTTTTATGATTTTTAATTTTTCTGAATTATTTTATCTTTTATGAAATATTCTGAAATTTTGTTGTTTTTCATGAAAATTAGTCAAAAATCATCGTTTTTTAAAACATATTTTAGTCGTTTTTTATCAAGAAAAATCGTCAAATTTCCAAAATCGTGAGGGTCAAACCCCCAGCGTTTCTCTAATTGATTTGGGGTTTTGTGGTTTTTTGTCTTAATTTTGCTGAAAAATCGCTAAAAATAATCATTTTGTGTTATATTTGATCCAAAAATCATAAAATCAATTAGAGAAAAGGGTGCTGGGGTTATTGCCCTCACAATTTAAGAAATCTGACGGATTTTCCTTGACAATTTTACACACAAATTTTTTTTGGTCATCAGAGTAAAATAAATCTGATTGCACGCTGAGGTTGAAAATTGTTAAGGTCAGAGATCTACGATCTTATGTACAGATCTAAATTCAGAACGTCTCCGCGTAGGTCAAGCAAATGTTCGGACTGGTCAGTTAGTCTGAAATTTATTCTTGATAATAGCGGATTATGACATCGAAGATAAACATGATTTATCGGTTCTTGTACGATTAAATATCCAGGAGGAACTTGCGGAGTGAATGTGTATAAAATATATCCTTGTTAAGCCTGATTTGATTTTTCAAGATCTGTTTGAAAGCTGACATCAATTACGTCACAAACAAGATTGACTGCAATCGTTGAAGTTATATTAATGATTCAATGTTGTATCGTTTCAATAATCTTTTCGTTTAGATTGTTATTAGGATACTCCAGAATATAATTTTTAAATAAACTTACTAATGATGCATATGCAGTTTTATACGCATTTTTAATTTTATCGGATAATGAAATGAATGTTTCTTCATTAGCAGCATGATATCCTTGTACTTCTCTGATTATGAGGTGTAGATATTCATCAAAACGATTGTTTAATGGAGATGCGTCATCCTGGTATTCTGGAATCGGTATAAGTTTTTTTCTCATTTGTGAGGAATTCGTTCAGATTTGGTTCTAGTGGTTTTTGATATCCTGGTGGAACATCAGGTCAACCTAAAACTGATCTGATTGATGATTAATGAATATCTACAATGTAATCTGGAGAATTTATTTCAATCGTAGAAAATAACGTTGGTTCGTGAACTGTAATAGCTATCTTGGATTCCCGGCCCGTAACAGATTTAATTCTACACTGACATTCATCATTGATTTGTTCGATCTGATAACTTCCTGTAGGAACAGAAACAACTTGCCAATCGGGAGTTCCATCATTATTTGTATTTGCAAATACAAGTGAATTATTCGCCTGTAATCCACCAAATGATTTAGATCTGATATTTGGCCAACTATAATTTACTCGTAAATTTGCTAGTGCTATTTCTTTGACTGAAATTGCAGTTGGAAAGTTAACATTAAATTCTGGATTACTTGAATTTGCTGAAATCATCGTTGTTTTTATTGGAGCTGTATTTGTCGCAATTTATTGCAGTAGCTCTTGCGATGTCATTTTTATTTAAATCCTGATTTTCTAAATCAATTACTGTCATTGCTTCATTGTAGATTTTTATCATCTCCCTGAACTCAAAATCTGATAATTTCGAGTATGCTGATGTCGCTGTGTGTGATTTTATTATATAATGATGCAATTTTTCATTTATGGAAGTACATATTTTTTTTAAATGATATTGAGAACACCGGCAATCGGTGTTGTAGATGAAATACAGATTGTTACAACTACTGGTGCCATCATTATTATTGTTGATAATAACACCGGTTCCAGCAACAACAGCAGACACTGAATAAACAATTATATCAACAATAACCACACGTCTGCGATATTTCTTTATTTTTAAAGTGTATTGTTCGATGGTATCTTTTAATTTTGTTTGCCATTCACGTGCTTGATTGTACCTAAATTTTTGAACGTCGATTGAAGTAGTCATTATATTTTACATAGTAACCAATTGAGGTGTTTCAGCCACAAATTCTAGACACCACCAGTAATAGGTTGCAGTTAAGTTCTTATCAGCTGCTTCCAGAATGAATATTTCTTCGTTTCTTTTTTGAATATGATAGACAAAACTCCAGAAAACTTGTCGGTTGAATGCCGCCAGGGATACGTAGTAAATATATCAAATTTTGCAGCCCTGAACACAGACAGCATGTACACGCCAGTGACTTCTGCAGTATGTTTGAGAGTTTAATTTGCTGAACCATGTTGAGAATCCAGATGATACAGTGTATACTATGTTGGTAATTTGCCCGAGGGGGATTTTAATCAGATTAATTTTGTTAACGATACTAGGAATTCCACTTACGACATCTTCTAGTGTTTTTTAATCGTTTCAATATTCGTCTTGAGTTTCACGTCAGCAGTCAACGGGGTGCCAAAGAAATCATCTGCGATTTCATTAAGTTTTCTAACGTTTCTGCGGAGATTTGTAAACTCACTTACGTGAACGTCATACTCGGCCAGCAACGTGGATAATTTACCATCTACGGTATTGTAGTTAACGTCCACATATGTTTTTTTTGGTTGCGGCATCTTCATCAGATGTTGGATCTCTTAAAACAACTATCTTATTTCCGTTCATGCTGAGTTCGCCCGTCATTGTATCACCGGTGTTCGGCAAACGATTAGCAACGCTTCTTGCAATTTTATTTCTAATAGTTGAGAATGATATATTTGAGTCTCTGATTCTACCCCCGTCAGTAAATACTGGAATGTTTTCCGTAGTAGCACCAAGAACTCTACGAATTAGATCATTCCATTTGATGTTGCTCGTTTTTAAAACGACGTATTTATCCTGAAAAATAACAACTTCATCTAGGTCAACTGCAGCAAGGTTCATAATATCAACAAGTTCATCTTTAGTCGCGTAATGTGACAAATCAATATCATCTTTTTTTTCTTCTTAACACTGGTAGAAGAAGATCTTCCGTAAATATCAACCATCATACTTTAAGATCTGTTTAAAACGGAGCGGTTACTTGTATAATCATGCACGACTTTATGAGGTGCACTGGAAGACTTTGATATAGCGTTAAGTACATTAATTACTTCACGACCACATATTAGCGGATCAGTCAGTACTTGGGTTGGTAATGTTGAATACCAAATGGAATGCTTCTGGCGTATTTTAAAAATTATATTGGCGGAGGAAGCCCGTATGAATCAAAATGAATAAAACCACGTGGATCAATTGCGTATGCAACCCAATGAGTACCAGGCCTTGAATTATCATCAAGATTTATGATTCCTGTTTCAAAATTATTTTAGTTGTTTTGGTAATTGGTCACGCATAAAAACACCTCTAAAAAATTTAATTTTTAATTTTTTATCAGCATCAAGGAAATCAGAATTTGACATTGGAAAGATCATCGAAGTGTTCCTGGAAGTCTTAGACCTTTCCCCCGATAAATCTTAGACCCCTTCCCTTTTTTATATCCTGAAAAGCAACAAATATATGTCGTGGTGCGAGAACACCTTGTTGTGAAGCGATGTGCTACGTAAATAACCCAGCAATATTATTCTGAATGCTGTCTGTGGTCACTGGCAACCATGATAACATTGATTTACCACCTGAATCCATAAAAGAACGTAATGTTTGTTCTTCAGCAATTGATGGAGTCATTACCGGCATCCGCAATGAAAGTTTTGTAATTATTACTTTACCAGCATCACCAGCATGTCTCCAGCGTGCATAATCGTTGGTAGCTTTTCTTACTAGTGCAAATATATATTTAGCCCCAAAATAACTTTTCTAAAATTCCTACAAAATCCAAAGATGTGGGATAATGGAAAAGTTTCTACGAGCATCTTTTAACATAAATCGTCGTGTTGAAAATCCTAAGTTGTAATTTGGATTACCATCATGAATAATCGGCCATACATCAGCGTCGGGGTTATCGGCAAAATTTCTTGGTCGTCTTATATTATACGGTTTGTTGTCTGGGTGATCAGAATTGTCTTTGGTGAACATCATTGTCGGACAGGCCGATCTTGTATAATTATCTGAATATCTTGCTAAACCTATTATCGTTGCAGCAACATCAACATCTTTTTGAATCGATTCAATATTTCTTCCATCAATCATGTATGTGGCATTGTCAAACAACGCCATAATACCGTTGCTGACAAAACTAATTCTAACATCAGCTGCGTATTCAGTATCGTCTGTTTTTATAATTTCACCTTTTACTTCAATAAATGCTTCAGCGGGTAAGAAATATCTACTTGTATCCTGAACTTGTAATTCGATTCTTCCACGTTGATTTGGTTGTCGTGCGTCGTAGGAATAAAATTGATAATCGCGTATTGATTCATCTTTGAGAACTGGTGCGTCTATATCGAGCGCCGGATCGGATACACGTTTCAACATCTTTATTATAATTGTTATCGTCTAACACGAAGACCACTTCCTGAAATAAAACTTGTATTTGTCGGTATAATTGCATTAGTTAACTTTGTGGGAACAACTTCATTATCAGCCAATTCCGCTAATTTTTTATTTGAGGCTTGATTTATTATTTTGCTGACATTTGCAGGCATAACTTAAGTACTGGGTAATTTTACTTGCTGCGGTTTTCGTCTAATTAACCGTGCTAGTCTATCCTTGATTGTCGAGAACGCTTTACCGGCAAGATTACCAATAGCGCCGATGCCTTTATCACTAACAGCCTCAATAACCTTCATCCCTAATTGTTTTGCAATTGGTATTGCTTTTGGAGCCATCCTTCTGAGAAAATAACCCATAACAGCATCACCAAGTCCATCTCCGTAAATTGCTTTGTAAGTTGGCAGTCGTGAATTTACTACCCTGACCACTACAGGTCCACGTTAAGCAGTGTGTATAATCATTTTTATATACTAATTAATTAATTGTTTAGTCGCTGTGATAATCATCAGCAATTTCATCAATAAGGGAACGATAAATGTTGCGATCCATAATACCGTAAGTGAATAATCTTCGACAAATATCAGATATTTTATTAATAATTTCCTGCAAATTATTTCTTGGGCGTTTTCTTCCATTCAGAACTTCCAATCTATCTACGTCAGAAAGAACACTGTCAGGATAGGCAATAATACCACTTCCTCCTGACTTAGTCAAGGTAGAAAAACCACTTCCTGTAGCGCCAGGGGAGCCTTCTGGGCTACATAATTATTCTTCTTCTTGTTTCTTTTCTACAATCTGTTTAAACTTGATATATTCTGGATCATTTGATTTAATATTTGAATTTTCAGAAGCAAAATATACCAAAGGAATCCAATAATCAGGTGATACTTTTGTAATATACTCAAGTTTTAAATATTTTCTTCTATATTTATATTCATTTGCAGCAACGACAATTAATTTATCCTGATTTTCAGCAAAATACTTAAGAGCTTTATCAGTGAAAAAATATTTAGGTTTAAGAGATTGTGGATCTTGTTGTGGCCGAGAAATTTGTGTCTTAGGAGACTGTGGTTGTTTTTGTTGTCGTTCTATTTGTTGGGGCGGTAGAGGAAGTCGAAAAGAAGGTTCCTGCTGAGGAAGTTGTTGTTGAGAAGGTTGTTGTCGAGAAAATTGAGCACCTAAAAGATATTTATCTATTTCATCTCCATATGCTTGATATTTAATATCATCACTTCATATTCGATCTCTATTAATTTTTATGCAATATATCTACTTATACCATGTTTCTTTACTCACAGATTTATCATGCTCAGGTTTTAAATATCTACCACTAAAATTGTAACTTGAGGCCGCAAACGTAGCAAGTTTGGATAAATCCGCTTTTATTTCTATTGTCTTAATAGCCATATCAGTATATCTTTCAAGCATCCTAACCTGTTGTTCTTCTGGTTCCGCTTCTTTTAGTTTTGGTTTTGGTGTAAGAACTTTTCTTATTTCACTAATACCTTCAAGTGTTTCTTCATCTGCGGCGGGTGGCTGAGCAGCAGCTATGTCAGTTGGAAGTGTTTGTAAAAGCTCTTTTGTTTTCTTAGTTCTTTCTGCTATTTTTCTAGTATCTGTGGCAGTCCGCTCTAACGTTGGAAGAAGACCTTCAGTAGCTTCTTCAACTCTTTCAGCAACTGTAGTAACAGGTTTAAATAATTGTTCTGTACCCTCCGCGTATTCAACTTGTACTTCTTGACGTTCTGGAAGTTTTTGTCTAAAAGAATCACGAACAGACAGAAATTTCTTAATCGCTTCTAATCTTTCTCTGGCTAATCTAGCTGTATAAGATTCAGCACCAGGTGCCATTATTGATATATAATAATGATCTAATTATAGCAGCCGAGGAGGTGCGATCTCAAACAAATGTCCAGACAGGTAAACAAAATGCATTAAAGTTTGATAAAAATAAAGTGACTTAATTAGAGAAAAAGCGGGATAATTTCTCTAATTGGTCAGGAATTTTCTTTTTCGTAGGATGCCTTATTTTTCAAAAATGGACCTTCTATCAAATGGTCTGTTCACCTTCTTTGCTGCTAAATGCAATATTGATACAATAAATTATAATATAAATTATTAGCAAAGCTACATACAACAGGTCGGCTATTTTTCAAATGGCAATTGCATTATTATTTTGATACAATAAATTTTCCGTTTTGAACAAAAGTATGTATCACATTCAACTAAGAAAATGACGGTAACGAGCATATTTATAGGCCTGACGACATCTGGTTTGTTTATCGGTTGTTCTAGAACAATCGCTTCAACCGGATTGTCTCTTTTGAAAGCTCTAGCCCGTGGCTTCTAAATTTTGATTGTATTGAGACTTTTAAGGTAAAATCTTGAAAACAAGTTCTCAATGTTTTCTTTCCATGACGATCACCCATACACATTTGAATTTACTTGGCCCAAGTATGTTCAGGCAGTGTAATATTAACTTGTTCACTTATTGCTTTGAGTTACTACAAACAAACATTAATAAATAATATAGTTCTAAATTATGCGATTTTCATAAACTATCTGATACTGATATCAATATATGGACCTGCTGACTTAAATACTCTGTAGTAAACCATATTAAAATGTTTGAAAGGTTCATTCGTGTCCAGCTCTTCAGGCTGTAAATTGAAATTAAGTTATAACATGGCGCTTCTTCCGTTGTACTCCGTGCGTCGCCCATCGTGTTCAACATTTGCTATTTTTAATTTCTTTCCCAAAACATCTAAACCTTTTTAACAAACTTTGCATGGAACATTGTTTCATACAAAGCCGTTGTAATTATGCACATTGATCAGTCATAAAATATGGCTGCCTGCAGTACAAATATAACACTCTTATGATGATGTTTTAAATATAGTCGCAACGGATGTTACCAAAGCTGACAGAAAGAACTCTGGCTTTGAGCACTTTTCGGTTTGTATAATTGACGTCTATTCGCCATAAAATGTCGGATTTGAGCTGAAAACAAATATTTCTCTAAAACCACTTAGTATAATTACATCGTACTGGACCAAAAACAAACCAGCATAAAGATATTATATGATGGAATAAGTGATGCAGATCCCCCATTACAATCAAAATGGAAAAAACCATTGAAATAAATTCATTTGGAAAACCGCTGAGCAATGTTGGACCAAATATAACATAGCACAACAGCATTAACGAATTGTACAAATCATACTAATATGCAATCAACAATGGACGCCGTTACTAAAGTTTGAAAACACTTTAGTTATCTTCCTCTCAAATCCAATTGAATGAAATTTTTGAAAAAGAAAAATGTGACACAAAATATCTGGAATACTGAGGCTTTCAAATTGGTACAAAGAATGCTAATCTGATATCACATACTGTCATCCTTACTAATACCTTCAAAAGGCAACTCCTCCCCGAATCCGCTCAAAAGAAATCCCAAAATATGCCAGTAAGCATATGTCACAATGGATTTCAGTTTTACGTTTTACAAAAAATGTTGATCTGCTATTAAAAAATGGCCCCATTACTAACACTAAAATTAGATCTCAAAACAACTTCATCTCATTAAACAATCAATATAATTTTGCGAAATGAAAATATCCTTGAATGAAGTTCTTCCAAATTAATCAGTATTAAAATTTAGTAGCCTTTGGTAAAAGTGGGCAAATATTTAAACGATTTGGTCTGAACAAGACATCAACACATTTTCACCAGATGCAAGGTCATGAACCATGGCATGCACAGGTCTCAGAGGTTAGAAAGCGATGCTAATAGGCGTTGTTACTAAAGTTATGGAACCTTTAACTAATTGCACCTAAAGAATTTAAATATGGGTACAAGCATCCTGGCATAAAGGTCTTTCAGTGTTGGACAAACGATTCGGGTGTGCTCTAAAATATGAAAGAATATAAAATACACTGAGAAACCTTGAAACAATTCTTTCCATATGTAAACTGTACTGTCTACAAAAACCATCTTACTGACCACGACTTATATCGAGCTGGTATTCGGCAGTTATTCAGATGACAGCGAGGTGAGGGATCTTACCATCATTTATATCTCTTACTAGGCTTTCGAACCACATGTATTAATTTCATATATAGTCCGGCTACCTTTTTATTAGTCATTCTTTCTTGTTCTTTCAATTCACCATACTTTTAAAGTTTTTTCCAAAATATTCATTTCATAAATTATTTAAAGTCCTTTCATTTTATAGTGGGTTAATTGTATGCCAGGATTGACATCACACATTGACGAATATGAAGGCAAACAAGTGTGAAAATAAATAAGTTAATTGATTCATTGACAGATGGATGGATGGAAGGATTGAAAGATCTGTACATAGATAGGACTCTGAGAGATTTATTAATGGACGCTTATATACAATGCTAGTTGGATTATTCGTAGAAAGATATCACCTGACGTTCTTTTTCAGATCGCAGCAAAGAAGTGCTGGATAAACATAGACAACATGCTGCTGCATTATTCGTTCGAAACCAACGATATACAATGGGAAAAGAGATCCTTGATCGGCATGGAAAGATTCTAATTACAGGCAAAGCAGGGCAAGGTAAAACCTACTTGGCGTATCAGTTACTATTAAAATGCCTTGAAGATAAGAACAATGTAAGACCCTTAATAATATCCACTGCAGATGAATGGAAGAAGTTAGCAGATTCGTCTACTGAGCTGGCTATAGTTGTTGATGACATGTGTGGAAAGTACGGCTTGCTCCAAGGTGAAATAAAAAAATGGAATGAAAATGCTAGGTTCATAACGGCACTTACAGATAATAGAAAACACACTATGATTTTCACCATGAGAACTCACATTTACGAGGAAACAGGAGGAGGTTTACAACTTGAATCCGAGATTTCTGATCCACTATTTTGTAAGAACATCACTCTGAAACTTGAAAGTGATATTATGAACTTAAATGAGGAAGATAAGGTCGAATTTGCAAATAAGTATCTAAACAAATTTGGTTTATCTGAGGATGAGGTTCTACAATTGTGCAGAATAAATGAATCATCAATCGGATTTCCACTATTGTGTAGAACAGCACAATCAATAGAAGACAAAACAAAGTTGTTTGACTTTTTTCCTAGACCGTTGGAAATTATGTTAAGTGAACTAGAAAGACTTCGTATGGAGAAGAGCGTTTCCTATGATTGCCTGGTCAAGGTAATGCTTGCAGGCGGAACATTGAAAACAGAATCGTTAAGTGAGGATTCAGTCATCAGTGACAGGGAAGAAGAGATGAAGATGATATTTGACTCCTACAGTGGGCTTGATTTGAAGCTTTCTGACATTCATCAAGCAGCAAATGCACTATGCGGAACATATCTTTTGTTCAGTAAAAGTGATGAATCATATTCATTCGTCCATAATGCTGTTGAGGAGGCTGTGTTTCTTTCATATGGGAAGCTGCACCCAACAATGACACTTAATTTATGTTCTCTACAATCAGTTTGCAAAATATGTAGAATTAATAATGAATCCCGGGGTTCAAATGCTATAGCACCTGCATTTATGTTAGATTTAAGACCAATACATCATGGCATTTTGATTGAACGATTCATTCGGGCTCTGGAGACGAAAGTTCCTAGTGATTTTGCCAATATTGCAGAAGCCTGTGTGTGGTCTTCTGAAGCGTTTCGAAACCTATTCATGGATAAGTGTAAGACAATTCATGTTTTAGCTGATACGGATCAAAATTCTCTTCTGGTGCATGCAGCAAATGCAAACAACTGTGACCTTGCCAGTGAACTTCTTCGAGGTATGAAGAAACAGTGTGCAGAAATTCAAATACAAGCCGATTTTTTTCTCACAAGAGCCGCAACGGCATCAAGTGTTCACAAAGATCTATGCCTATTTAAGCAGTTTATGATAACTGGTGATGTGAATGGCAATGACATAATTTCATTAACCGTTGAAAAGGGCTCTGAAGAGGCAGTAGAGTTTCTATTACAAAACGGAGCAGATATCAACTATCGATCCGAACATGGAGAAACTCTGCTGCATACTGCATGTCTTCATGGAAGACTTCATATGGTCAAATTGTTACAGTCTAAATATTCACTACCAGTCAATCAATGTGACAGTAGAGGTCGAAGTGTTTGCCATTCTGCGGCATCAGGAGGAAGTGTTGACATTCTGAACCTTCTTGTTCAAGAAGGTGCTGATCCTATGCGTAGAGATAATGATGGAATGAATCTCCTAGATTATGCGTGTTTGGAGGGCAAGAAAGAGATGGCTTTTCATTTGATGGATACTTATCCAAACATGTTATACAATGTAGAAAAGGAAGACTATACTGTTCCTCGTTGTGCTGCATTTGGGGGAAGTATTGATATTTTTAAAAGGGTCTGTAAATTAATGCATGTTGAATATCGAGCAGATTGCAACAACCGGTCAGACGATAAGGGCACAAACCATCAACAACAGGCTGATCTAAAGGCTCGATCAAAATCAGGAGTAACCTTACTGCACATGGCATGCTTGAGTGGTAAAGTAGAAATGATAAAATACTTAGCTAAAATATACCCTGATTTGATCACTGAGATTAAGAAATATAATGCATCACTAACAGTTTATGCTATTGCTGCTAAAGGCCATAACGTTTCCGTCATGCAATACCTGATCGATCAAGGCCTGGATCCATGGTTTAAAACAGATGCTCAAAAAACTTTACTTGACATTTCATGCCTTGTAGGTCACTTAGAAATCACTAAGTACGTGGTTAGGAAATATCCTGACATGATCGATGAGGTTGACAATTGTAAACGAACACCAGCTCATTATGCTGCTGAAGGCGGTAACGTCTCGGTCTTACAGTACCTGATTGATCAAGGCCTGGATCCATGGTGTAGAACAGCTGAACAAGAAACCTTGCTTCACGTGTCATGCCTTAATGGACAGTTAGAAATGAGCAAGTACTTGGTTGAGAAATATCCTGATATGATAAATGAGGTTGACAATTTTAAAGGAACACCAGCTCATTGTGCTGCTTCCGGCGGTAAGGTTTCCGTCTTACAATACCTGATTGATCAAGGCCTTGATCCATGGTGTAGAATGGATAAACAAGACACCTTGCTCCACAGGTCATGCCTTAATGGACGGTTAGAAATGAGCAAGTACTTGGTTGAGAAATATCCTGATATGATCAATGAGGTGGACAATTGTAAAGGAACACCAGCTCATTATGCTGCTGAAGGCGGTAACGTTTCCGTCTTACAATACCTGATTGATCAAGGCCTGCATCCATGGTCTAAAACAGCTACAGAGGAATCCTTGCTCCACAGGTCAAGCATAAAGGGTCCGTTAGAAATGAGCAAGTACTTGGTTGAGAAATATCCTGATATGATCAATGAGGTTAACAATTGTAAACGAACACCAGCTCATTATGCTGCCTCCGGCGGTAACGTCTCGGTCTTACAATACCTGATTGATCAAGGCCTTGATCCATGGTGTAGAACAGCTACACAAGAAACCTTGCTCCACAGGTCATGCATAGATGGTCAGTTAGAAATGAGCAAGTACTTGGTTGAGAAATATCCTGATATGATCAATGAGGTTGACAATTGTGAACGAACACCAGCTCATTATGCTGCCATGAGTAGTAACGTTTCCGTCTTACAATATATGATTAATCAAGGCCTGGATCCATGGTGTAGAACAGCTGAACAAGAAACCTTGCTTCACAGGTCATGCCATAATGGTCAGTTAGAAATGAGCAAGTACTTGTTTGAGAAATATCCTGATATGATCAATGAGGTTGACAATTGTAAACGAACACCAGCTCATCATGCTGCTTCCGGCGATAAGGTTTCCGTCTTACAATACCTGATTGATCAGGGCCTGGATGCATGGTGTAGAACAGCTGAACAAGAAACCTTGCTTCACAGGTCATGCCATAATGGTCAGTTAGAAATGAGCAAGTACTTGGTTGAGAAATATCCAAATATGATTAAGGAGGTTGATAATTGTAAAGGTACGCCAGCTCACTATGCTGCTAAGAGTTGTAACGTCTCTGTCTTACAATACCTGATTGATCAAGGCCTGGATCCACGGTGTAGAACAGCTGCACAAGAAACCTTGCTTCACATGTCATGCCGTTATGGACAGTTAGAAATGAGCAAGTACTTGGTTGAGAAATATCCAGATATGATTAATGAGGTTGACAATTGTAAAGGAACACCAGCTCACTATGCTGCTAAGAATAGTAACGTATATGTCGTACAATACCTGATTGATCAAGGCCTGGATCCACGGTGTAGAACAGCTGCACAAGAAAACTTGCTTCACATGTCTTGCCTTAATGGACAGTTAGAAATGACCTTGTACTTGGTTGAGAAATATCCTGACATGATAAATGAGGTTGACAATTGTAAGGGAACACCAGCTCATTGTGCTGCTGAAGGCGGTAACGTTTCCGTCTTACAATACCTAATTGATCAAGGCCTGGATCCATGGTGTAGAACAGCTACACAAGAAACCTTGCTTCACAGGTCATGCCTTAATGGACAGTTAGAAATGAGCAAGTACTTGGTTGAGAAATATCCAAATATGATCACTGAGGTTGACAATTGTAAAAGAACACCAGCTCACTATGCTGCGGTTAGAAGTAATGTCTCTGTCTTACAATACCTGATTGATCAAGGCCTGGATCCATTGTGTAGAACAGGTACACAAGAAACCTTGCTTCACAGATCATGCCTTAATGGTCAGTTAGAAATGAGCAAGTATTTGGTTGAGAAATATCCTGACATGATAAATGAGGTTGACAATTGTAAAAGAACACCAGGCCATTATGCTGTTAACAGCAGTAATTTCTCCATCTTAGAATACCTGATTGATCACGGTCTGGATCCATTATGTAAAACATCTCAGCAAGAATCATTGCTCCACGAGGTCTGCTTAAATGGTCAGTTAGAAATGACTAGATACTTGGTAGAATCATACCCTAAGATTATGTATCTGGTTGACAATTGTAACAGAACAGCGGCCCATTATGCTGCTTTTGGTGGCAACGTATCTCTATTACAGTATCTGATTGATCAAGGCATGGATCCATTGCGTAAAACAGCTGGAAAGGAAACATTGCTACACTTATCGTGTTTGAATGGTCGATTAGAAATGACACAGTACTTGGTAAATGAATATCCTGATATGATCAAAGAGTTGGACATCTGGAAAAGAACACCAGTTGATTGTGCTTCTCAGAGCAGTAACAAATCCGTCGTACTTTTCCTGCGTGATCAGGGCTACAAGGCTCGCGGTATGGTACTATGAATCTAAACACATTGTAAATCAACAGGAGTATGGAATAAGTTGAAAATCAGCACCCTTATGTAACCTGCCTTTCGTTTCCCGAGCGTTAAGCTGGTGATGTCTGCCCATCCGTCTTTTCGTCGGTTAGTTGTAGCAACCTCATGTCAACGTGGCTCATGTTCTATTTCAGTTCACGAAATTTTGCAGGTGCTTTGGTCTTGGGGAAACTAATAAACGTGTTGATTTTGAGTGCGCAAAGTCAGATGTCAATGCCAGTCATTTTTATTACTTGACAAAAGAAAATCTTTACGTATTATAACATTGATTTCATTTCATATGCTGTCACCAAATTTTGTGACAGTGTTGCTCCTGGGGCTTGTAAGAACCTATTTACTTGGGGAGGATGAAAACTTCAAAGGCAAATATCACTTTGACTTCAAAGATTATATGCGAACTTTTGAATTATAAATGGATACAATTTTTAAACGTGCATTATGTTCACCTAGGATACAGAATTACACTTGCAGAGAATATAATGTCCTACCTTTTCTGTGAAGAAAGTAGAAATGTTAAGGATATATATATATATATATATATATATATATATATATATATATATATATATATATATATATATATATATATATGTATATATATATATATATATATATATATATATATATATATATATATATATATATATATATATATATATATATATATTCTACTTTCTTCACACTTCCTTTTGTGTGAAGAAAGTAGAAATGTTAAGGATATATATATATATATATATATATATATATATATATATATATATATATATATATATATATATATATATATATATATATATATATATATTCTACTTTCTTCACACAAAAGGTAGGACATTATATTCTCTGCAAGTGTAATTTTGTATCCTAGGTGAACATAATGCACGTTTAAAAATTGTATCCATTTACGAACACCCTTAGCTTTTATTTTCATTAGATTTATGCTGATAAACTGTTGAATGCACTCAGATTTTAGTCCGATACTGAGATGGGCAAACTGATCAACATTGTTATACTGAAATCAGTCATGTGTTACCTTGAAAGGAAGAGTTGAGGTTTTATATATTCCTCATAACGGACTTATTTGAAGATTATTTACTAAGTTGTGAAGAGGAAGTTGTACTATGGATATTATTTTTTAAATTATCATTAGCTATTAGTATAAAATAACACATATGTTGTAAAGTGATGGACATGACAGTAGACAGCTAATAAATAATTATACGTCGGTGTCACGCCTGGTGTAACATTTTTGGCACGGTCATTTCTCAGATATCGTTGCACTCATAGAGCTTGATGCATGCAATATGTGCGCGAAAACAGAAATTCAATCTGCACTATTCAATGGTGTTAAAAGTATGTTACTTTGATTCACATATTACATTCCAGTGACCTTGTTTACTTACTGAGGGCATGCTTTTTTCTCGGTCATTTTTGCTCGTACGTGAAACTTGATATTTGTCCGAGTCCCATGAGGCGTACTACATCGATGTATCAAAAGCAGATCACCGGGGTCTACTGTTAAAGCTCCTTTGACAATATGAGTTTTCTTTTATTTGATCCTTGTATTAAAATAAAAATTCAGCCTGTTGTGCATCCCAAGGCTTACTAAACTGAGGTACTTAAATGTAGGTTCTGTTAAGATTGGTTTCAATCAGAGCGTATAAATAAAAAAAAAAAACATGCACAGATTAGAATAGTAGATCCGCACTTAATAAGAAACTCGCTATCCTAAATCAGGGACATCTGGATTACTTCTGTGTTTTATGCACAGGCTTTAATTTCAAGCAAAGGAAACAGTTGGTCGAAGTGAAAGAATTAATATATACCACTCAGATAAGTAAACCATTTGAGGTAAAGAACAGCCGTTTTAATGTTGTTGGTGCTCAGGTTTGATTTCGCAAAATATCGCTGATAGAAAAATTAGAGACTAAAATCGAGTGTATTTTTCAAGATTGCGACGTCAGATTCAAAGCAGTTCTTTTTCCGTAGTTTTACTATGAACGGTTTATTTCGATAAGGGTATAACGCACAATGACAATTGAAGCAGAAGCCATTTTCTTTCGCAGGTTAGCTTTGATTTCTTTGAATACTACGACCCATAATTACTATTCGCGGATATATAAAACCATTGCCAAAAAGTCCGTTGTGTTCCGCTTGCTGGTGACGTAGGATGATGATACTGAAAAGTAAACCAGAATAGTTCATCTTTAGGCCAGAGAAAGGACCGCTAAGTCTTAATCTTATCGTACTTTCATCTTATTTTCAAAGATCAATTAGATCGTGTATAATCTGTGATAGAGCTTCTTTTAAAACTACCGAAGTGAAATATGTTCGTACGAAACTGAAGTTAGAGGAAAATTGTCAGAGAGAGAGAGAGAGAGAGAGAGAGAGAGAGAGCTTATATACTTTAGAATAATTTCAAGTAAGTTTTATATACATTTAGCTTGGAACCATTTCAATATTCCTGAAACATAAATGAAGAACGAAAGAAGTGTAAAGAAAATGCAAATTAGGCGAAAATTATAGTCATTGGTATATAATAAATTCAGAACTTGTAATACTTAAATCCGAAGGTGTTATACTTAACTTATAATACCAAAGACATCCTAATAAATGAAGTTCATAGAACTCACCAAGGCTTGCAATAAACATTCCTATGATGGCTTTATAATGACCCGAATTTATCCACTTACCAGGATTGATCCATACTGACCAGGATTCTGACCAGGATTCAACCACACTCACCAGGATTGATTCATACTGAAAAGGATTTATCCATCCATGTAATATGACCTTACTCAGACATGATTTTGGTCTTTTATATAAAAGCTGAAAAAATTGTAAAGGGGGTGGGGAGGGTCCTAGCATGTGAGAAAAAAAACAGAGGACGCTCCAATCGCATGGTGTTCACTCATCGAACATTTATAGCGGACAAGGTTCTTCTAAATTCGTTCACGCAACAATTAAAGAAATTTAAATTTTAAGTGATAAATATTTCGGTTTGTATTTTAACGACTGTGTTTATGTATATGTATATACAATTTAACAGCACTTCAGCTCAGTATTGGTTAGATACTGACAATTTTTCAATCACAGTGTATATAAGAACGTTCTTTCTGTCTTTGTTTTAAAACATATAATCAATGGGTTACTCAACTCATATCGAAACATTTTTGCGTTAACATTATGTTTTGCTGACTGACTTTCAAGTTGTTGCCAATACAGTTCATCCACACCAAATGTCTCAGAACAAATTCATATTACATTTATGCTTGTATATTAGTGGAATAATTTTAGCTGTAATATTTGTCCGTAGTTTTGGATCTAATATCAATTTTTCTTCATTAGAAACTTAGCTTGAGTCTGAGGATAAATTATACTGTCAAAACAAGTGATATTTGCATATATGTTATGTGTGAGTGTTCAATCAAAAAATGTTATATACGCAGTCATTTTAAATTAACAGATATATCAAGTATGTAGTTTTGTTTATTATTTCATATGTATGCTGTTTTCTTTTATTAAAATTTCGTTTCAGCATTTGAGCTATTCTTTAGAAAATATTACTTTCGATATTAATGAATTTATATTAAAAGTCAAATGCCTATATAATACGAACTGTAATATATAAATATATTGTTATACTTTTAAATGAGGTCTATCCCTTTATCATTTTATTTTATTTACAATCTGATGTACCACAGGGAATATTTAAGTGGCAAAATAAGTATGTACGATTTCATCCCAATAAGCACGATACATAATACAAAAATACATACACGTACATGCAGATAGAGAATTTCTGTCTGTCTCTCACTCTCTGTCTCTCTGTCTGTCTCTCTCAAAACGCAAGATACCCTTCAGTTAGAAACCGCTCCGGTGGCCTAGTGGTTAGAGCGTCCGCCTCGGATGCGGGAGGTCACGGGTTCAAAGCCCGGCAGAGTTACACCACAGAGTCTGACGTTTTATCAATAAAGTACGGCGAAATCTCTGACAACATGAAATCACCTTATCTGTAATATGAATCTCTGAAAACATGAAGAAATCACCTTGTCGGTAATATGTTACCGATAAGGTGATTTCATGTTGTCAGAGATTTCGCCGTACTTGATTGATAAAACGTAAGACTCCTGTGGTTATACCAAATATGAAAATGGTACTAGCAGCTGCCTCGTTTCGTGGTCAGCATTAAGAAGTTAGTATTTTGGACTGGTCGGCCTAGTGTCAGGATAATGTGGCTGGGTGGGACATCGTGCTACATGTCTGCATCATGATGCCCCAGTGTTAGACATCACTATAAACTGTCACACTTCAGACATCGTAGCGATATGACGTCAAAAATCCAAAACACACAGACACAAACGGGTCCCGCTAAATACTCCTAAGCCTGACAAAGCCACACAAAGCCTGACAAAGCCCGACAAAGCCTAACAAAGCCGCACAAAGCCATGCGAAGTCAAATAAAAATTGCGTATTTATTTCGTTAATTATATTGATGAATACATTAATAAAGCCGAAAGACTAGTTTTCAACATATTTGTGCAAAATTAAATGACCGAAAATTGGACGACAGAGTATAAATTCGAAATCGAATAATGAAAAAGTAATAACAAAGTATGACAAGATCATACGTAAACTGTTTATTACCTTATAAATTATTCACTGAACTTATCGAAAGAAAGTGCATTTTTTTCTCAATATATACTAATCACACAAAGCCAGGCAAAGTCATACAAAGCCTATCAAATCATCACAAAGCCTGACAGAGTGATAAAAGTCATTTTAGACAAGTCTATTTATAATGTAAATTATATTGACGAACAAATTAACCAAACTGAAGGATTAGTTTTCAACATAATTATGCCGAATTGAATAACCAATAAAATTTGGCGGCAAAGTTCGAATTCGATAATAAGAAAATCTTATGTATATTATTATCATTTGATAAATTATTCATTTGAGTGATTATCGAAAGAAAATGCAATATTTCAGTATGTCCGAATTATACAACGCCTGACATACAAAGCTCGACAAAGCCACACAAAACCTAACAAAGCCTGACAGAGTCGTGCGAAGTCATATTAGAAAAATGTATATTGTAAATTATATTGACGAATAATTTAACCAAACGGAAGGACTAGTATTCAACATAATTATAATTAATGATAAAGTACTGCTAAAGTCTGAAGGAAAAAAAAACATATTCGAAATGTTTGTTATTTTATAAACTGTTCATTTGACTGATTGTCGAAACATAGGTTGACAAACTCAACAAACCTTTCGATGTTTCATAAGAAAGCCATACACAGCCTGACAAGTCATGCAAAGTGATAATAAAACTGTACTGTTGTTGTACTGTGTTTTTGCCGCATAACTTACCAAGAAAACTGTTGGATTTACTACGCACACCATAATGAATGACCGGTAATTGGGAGACAAATTCCAAATACACTGCATCTCAAAAAAGGATAAAGAGCCTGACAGTCTTATCTGCAATGTTCATTATTTTAAAATGTCTGTATATGATAAACTATAAACATAAATGGTTATTTGTCACACAGGCACACAATGTCATAAAATGGCATAATAAAAATGTGTTAGTTAAGTTAAAAGTGAGATTGTCCTACTCACATACTTTTGATTGTAACAGGCGTTGACGTGTGTTAATGGAATACAGTAGCACTTCACTATCATATGCCGTAAATTTTGTATCAACAGTAAATAATTTCCAGTATTGTAAGTTTAAAAACGTTCTATCCTTGTACTGAGTTTAATAGATAATAAAAAAACAATGATCATAAACAAAGGAAACACATTATAATTCTCTTACATTTATTGATATCAATTTTGCATCAACACTATATATTTTCGAATATTGTAAGTAAGTGCCATGTATTTGCCGGTCGTTGTCCTGTCATTTTTTCCTCCTACCACTTAACCTAATTAAATATTTTTTTAAATTGACACGAGGATGTTTCACTGTCAAACATAAGGAGAAAGAGTAGAAGTAATAAATAAGGAAATTCAACTTCCATTCTTGGACGATATTTGTATAAACTTACACTAACCGTAATTAATTATTTTTAGAATGTAACATTATTGTACAAAAAACAAGAAGAAAATGTTTGAGAAAATGCATGATTTAATATTTAACATAATTCACAATAGTTATATATGTCTTTGCGCGTCTTTGCTGTGTTTAATAGGACCGATACGTCATGGGGACTAAGCTTATTGGGCGCGACACTGCCTATAGCCAAAGAAACAACGCGATAACAATTACAGCTGGTAACCGCGAAAACTTTTGTAAATGGGTATACCAAAACAAAATATTATATCCTTGCTATTATTTGGAGAAATAAATAATTATCATGAGATAAAGTAAAGAAAATATTTAAAATATCCAAAGGTCTCTCTCTCTCTCTCTCTCTCGCTAGAGGTGTGCCACCGCCAGAGCGCGGGCTGGAGCTCTCACCTCATCCCTCAACTCGGACATAGGGTTCCAGCTCCTTTTGAACATAACTAAACTTCTTAAAAATTTTAAGAATTTTAGTATTCCTTTTATGTCTCTAACCAACACTCTTAAAGTATGAAGGGTAACTCAATAGCATAGGACTAACAAAATAGAAAATAGAAAATTTAAAGTATTAGGAGGGAAACAGGGGACCTTCATGTGGATAAAGTACGATGCATAGAGGTTGCAGGACTATGTCACAAGGCGCATCGCGAAGTGGACAGGCCTGTGAAAGAGTATCAGAAAAATCCACATGAAGTAAATAGTACAATACAATAAAAAGCCTGCCTCATTTTGGAAATAGACTTAAATGCGAGAAACGCCGCACCATTGTCACTCACATAAAACACTAGGTTTTATGTTAATTTCAACTTGTAGCACATCGTTCCTCTCGCCAAAATTCTAAATTGCAAATAATTTCAAAAATATCTAACTTTATACCAGGACAAACAAATGAACTAGAAAAGTCCAAATAAAAATATATATTAAGACAAATGGGAAAGATTTGACAAATAGTTATGCCGTCCCTTCATAAAGACTATATAGCATACACACACTATAGCAGTGATACACATAGCATACACGGGACATAGGAGATCTTTGGCAAAGATCACCAAAAATTATGGATAGAAAATCTGAAAATGGGGATGAGACCCATGTTTCGGACTACTGCCCTTTAAATAACACTAGGACTCAATAAATACCCGGTAAAAATTTAGTTATAAACTAAAATTTTGATCAAAATTCTTTGTAAAACTTAAACTAGCACACACATCTTGGGGGATACAAAAATACATGAAAAAAACTTTATATTTTGGGTTAAGTTGGTGGGGGTGGGGCATCAGTCTGGTGCCCTCTCCAAAAATTAATTGACAGTTGCTACAGGCTGATCCTGGCAAATAATTTTTTGGTGCAGTAACGTCGTTGATGAATAAACATAATGTCAATATCAGACGAGGGCACACTGCGTCACATCGCGATCAGGCAATCTTTTAACGATTTAATCGAACACTTGCTGACCGATTATTTGGTTATCAATATGCTCAAGAAATTTCCACAAACACAAGATCTTGTGAATGATTTGTAAGACTACCGCGTGTAATAGCCGCGTTAAACAATGAAGTTACGCGTGAAATTTCTATACAACCCATCAATGCAACCGAGAAGAAACGCATACAAATCAAGCGACGTGACTCTCTCTCAAACCAACCATTACTCGGTAACGTGACTGTCAGGTATTTATATGAACCTGTTGAACTTGAAGGTGGCAAAAACACAATAACACAATGGTACATGTAGATTTGAAAATTTCTCTCGATGAAGTGAAAATAATTTGTGTTGAAGACAATCACGAACTATTTTCCTAGATGCAGCTATGAGATTGCTTAGGTGCCATTAGTTCCAAAAATCGTCAATCAGCATTTTTGGAATCACAGTGCTCATTATCTCGCATTTAATCTTATCCGGCTTCAGTCTAATAAGTTTTTTTTTTAACTCTTTCAACGATTCAGCAATGGCTCTGTGATCATCGAGTATTTCTTCGTAAACGTCGACGTAATGGCGTCACCACCAATGTGGTGATTCCCGACATGGTGGTTGACTATGATCACCGCACATAATCACTGCTGTATTTTTCGTCAGCAACCAAACAAGAAACATTTTTAACACGTATTTGTATACCGTGCATATCTCATCCCATATAATAATCCTGGGGATATATTTTTCACCCATTGGTTCAGGTGTCCACACATCACCGCGCCATCGAAAGAAACTGTGATAAGTGTGATATTTAACACCTCGTTGTTTCAAGCGAGTCTATGTGTTGGTGTTAGCACTACAATGTATGTGTTCTTAAATAAGTTTATCGCTCGTGTTGTTTTACCAGAACTATCAGATCCACTAAGATAAGCAGTTGTATATATAAATATAGGCTCATATAGAGATGGCGCTGATAACGGTTGTGATGTTTCATTATTTTTGTAATATATCTTAACAGGTTTAATGTCCGCAGAGTCAGAATAATCAAGTATTATTTCATGTTTATCGCCAATATCCCCATGGGACGCTAGCGTTCCCGGGTGCTTCTTTTTTACTTATATCACATTCATCTAGCAGTCCTATATTTTCTTCATTGATATAAAATGAACCTGTGGCGACTCTAACAGCGTCTTTAGGATATCTATTAATCATCGATATCAGGTTTATAGAAACATAAGCTAACATTGATGATCTAAAATGAGTAAACTGTGGTGAATCACCATGATAATAGCATACGATAATGCCCAATTTAGTTCCATCCGGCAAATAAGCATCTTCTCGATACACAAATGTGCCATTGTTTATTGTATCGTTGATTATAAAATCTAGTTTAGCATCGTCGATGATCAGTCGCGTACAACGTCGTTTATTACCAGACGAAGCACCATAGGTAAAAATACCTTTGAATTTTCGACCAATATCCTAGGCGAACGATCTATCCTCGTCGCCAGGTGCTACCATTTGATGTTCTGGCATCCAAACTGTTATATGCGATCTACATGAAATTATTGCTTCGTTTACCGTCAGCGATAATAATATTCAAGCATCGAGCATGTAACTCAGCAGCACAATTGGAGCCCAACCATGTTTATTTTTTGCATCACAGTCCAATGGATTTATCTCTGGATCAGGTTTATTAAAAGGATGACCAAACTAGACTGTGATTATCACATGGGCACGTTTCGAAAATTCAAACGAATCAATCTCAGCAAATCTAGTTAAATCATAATCTACCGGTAACGGTCCATTCATTGCAACTCGAGTCATTTCATGTGTCAGATGACCAAATCATTCAAAACATTTTTGACATTCACCTGCTCCAAGAAATGATCCTGGGTAACATGCAACCATGTCAATCGAGATGACTTCATTATAATCATATTTAGTATTCCATAATCCTCCATGACTATATTCAATACAACTGAGTTGTATATCTCCGAGAAATTCTACACGTATAGTCAAATGAGCAACAACAGATGAAACAGTAAAACAATTGTTCAATAATTGCTCAATCTCGCCTATGTCATCGGTGTATTTCAATGCAACGTTGGTCATCTGCATATAAGAGATTCCGCACAATAAATATCACCAGACGTCAGCACGAATTATTCAAATCTACTATCTTCATCACTCTCAAACAACCACACGGATACAGGGTCGTGCTTTATGATATCATAAATATGCTCAAATATATCACCGTGATAACACCTAACCCGCTTTTCTCGTGGAAATATTGTTACCGTCGACCTCCATGCGTGAGCGTTATGATCAAATATCACTATCGGAGAAGCATTTGATTTATACTTAGCTGTGTATAAAACCTCTCCGGTTAATGTTCTTACTTCTATTGGAAATTTTAATTTCGTTTCCAATTCAGCGATGTCGCTGATCGTGGCTCCACTTGATCTGATTTTGACCACCCACGAGTTTATTTTTTTCACGTCTTAGATCTGAGACCTTTTCCTCGCAACGCGTCTGTGAAATGTTCCATGACTCGTTGGGCGACACAATTTAGACGGCTACTATTCCGCATCCGTCGAAGATCATCAGTATCAGGTCCATCATTCAGTGGATAAATCGTATAAACAACTGCCGTTACAGAATATGCATTCTCGTAGTATGGTTTGTCAATACCAGTCAACATTCCTGGTCTAGAATTTGTATCTAACGTGATAATACCCAGGTGGTGTTGTACTTAGACAGGATCACATTTTTATGCATAATCCATGTTATGTCGTCATCACTAACGTCAGCACCATCGCTAACGTCTTCGACGGCAACGATGAATTTTGTTCTAAAATGTATTTTTGGGTGGATCAGCCATCATCAAGGTAATTGATAATGGTCGCTGCTTGTTTGGCGTTCATCAACGCATCAGTCTGGTGACTAATTCTTAATGTTGACAAAACATGCGCTGCTGAATCGTCATTAAACTTCTTGGCTTCATGAATACGGTTGCGTAATTGCAAATGTGGTATTATGTTGCTTTTCTTCTTCTTGGTTAATCTGTCAATATCAAATCTAGCTTGAGAAGGTTTGATCACACATAATCTTGTAAACTCATCCATATTATATTTACGACTAATATATTTTTTAATTAAACTTCAACTTATTAATATATAATGACGCTGCGAGCAAGGAATAGTTGCAAATGGTTGATGATTGGATCAACAACTCCGTGTAATCGAGCTTGTGTATTAAATTTCTGTGGAATCACCAACACAGTGTAGGACGGAAGAGTCTATGGCCAAAACAATTTTTACGATGTAACGTTATAGTCAGAGGAGAAACAAATTGTGCGTAACTTGTGGAGGTAGAAAATACAGAGCTTTGAATCGGTACTATGATAAAAAAATGACGGTGTTGAATCTCCAATAAAATACGCTAGCGACAATGTCGCTAGATTTTCGGGATAGAGCACGGATTGATAACAAATGACAATCCACGTATTTTTTGGTAATAATTTAGAAAAAAGATATATGTTATACAAATGGTGCAAGGAAATAACGTCAATGAATTATGAACGCAAGCGTTCCGAGCGCATCCCATCTTTGATAATTATGAGGCAAATCGCGCTGGTGTAATCAGAAACCGTTGACTAAAAGCCTCAGTCAGTTTTGTTGCTAATGCTGGTTATCTCATGTTCACCGCCAGAGCGAAGAAAAAAGTTATCTCTCCCACATATTTGTTTATGAGTACTTCAACGGTTTAATCAACGACAGTCTTGTCGTTGATCACATTAACGGCAAAAAACTTGATAATTCTTTAACAGAATCTACAGGCAATAGCGCAATCGGTAACGCATCTACCTAGTGATCACTAAGTCGAATTAATACAAGTTCGAAAGAAAAAAATATATTTTTCTTTCTATATAAGGAGGGAGACAGCCGGGACTAGCTGAGATGGTTGTAAATATAATCTTGAAATTCAAAGTGGTGTATGTGATCGATCTGTGCTAATTGCCTGACTAGACATCATAATTCCTGGGAGGTCAGGTCGCCTGGATCTCCCTCTGGACCTGCTAGAATGTCGTTTGGTAACCTCGGGATACACTGGGGGTTGTGTCTGCGCTTAAATTAGCACTGATCAATACAAATGCCTGTTGGACGTAAAATAACATATAAGCACCATCAACTTACGGTATCAGATGTATGTATATAAATAAAGTATATACTCCCAGGAAATACAACCAATGGGCATCACCTGGCCTAGTTCTCTCCCCTTTTGTACTAGCACATATAATCACTTATATAAAAGAAATATTTTTATTATATAATGAATCAAGAAAATATTAGTGCGAGTATTTCATCGATTGAAAAATGAAATAACAATGATATAAAAGTTAATGACCAGCTTGATTCCCAAAAAAATCATATATGATTTTGAAACAATATAAGAACAAAACTTGGAGGGAAAATATATGCTACCCACGGAATACAGATTTATTAAATTACTTGAACAGGCAAATGAAATCATCTCTTGCTGATGTCGTTGATGCACAGATTTATGAATTTACCCCGCTTGCAGTTGCAATAGAGAAAATTAGATCAGAATTGTCTCGCGAATATGAAACAAAAAATGGTTGGTATGAGCGTAAAGCAGTTAATAAATGCATGCCCGAAGGTGAAACGATTCACCGTAAGACCGTGAATGGTCTACAGTCTGATTGTGAAAGTGAAACAATTCACTGTAAGACCGTGAATGGTCTACAGTTTAATTGTGAAAGTGAAAGTTGTGATAACGTGAACTAACTACGATGACGGTTGCGAACATTGGAACGCTAGCGAATCAAAGGATGTTCTCGTTGGTGAAAAACAAATCGCGGACAGAAGAAATTAAACACTGAATATAGAACTTGCACGTGAAATAAAATATGTTTTTACTATATCAAACAGGGAAAACGGTTCTGATATACAGGAATGACCATTTTATGTGGACCGGTTCATGGCCGATCACGCACATACAGACTCAACGATATCTCCTCGTTTTTTTTCTGTCCAACAAATGAACATTATGATCTGAAGTCTGAAATGTGTCCGTGACAATGATAACACCGTTAATAAACAGGATTGACCGGCACTGATAGAATCAACCAAGCAGGAGATACATTTGGCAAAAATGAATAAAGAATATATCCCTGCTGGGTTTGTTTATTAACATGTATCTGGTAACTTCCATCTACTGCATCAAAGACATAGATTTACGGACATTGTCGACGTGATGTTGACAATACCCGGTGATATATGTCTGCCACCATATTCTGGATCATTATCGTTTTTGAGTATTGTTGTTGATATTCTCTGATCGTTTATTTTGTTTTCATGTTTGTACTATCTTGGGAAAATATTCGTCAGTGATATCATAGTATTTCATACTATCAACGTCGCGTCCTGGTAATTTGAAACCGGCAGCTAATCTTCGGTGAGATTAAAATACTCAAGAAATAATTGTATATATGGTTTAAAATTACATTTTCCAACTGGTATCCTTGAATGACCATGCTGAAGTATAGCATCGATTATATGCCTTGGAAAATATCCTGCATCATATTGTACTTGGTTTAGATGTTTCATTGTACTAATAATTTGTTGTTTAAGATTATCGTTTGGATATTCAAGCACATACTGTTGTAGTTAACGACATAGATCGTTTCGCTTATCTTTATATTCCTGCGTTATTAGGTGGATAAATACTTGACTTGAAGATTCCGTTTCCTTAAATCCAGTAAAATCTCTGTATATCCATCCAGTATATCCTAGCCCATGACCGAGATCACCTTCTAATATTAAAATAATTGTATTATCATCCCATTGCAATCATATCTATAGTCTGCAGTTTTTATAAATTCGGATATATCCGTTGTAAAATTAGATCGCTGTGGTTCAGTAATAGGATCCGTTTGTGGTGGTATTTCTTCTGGCCAATCAAGTACTGTTCTGATCGATGATTGATATATGTCAACGGCATAATCTGGTGTTGATATTTCAGTTGTGGCTGATAACGTTGGTTCGTGTACTATTAAGGAGATTTAATTGTGCATTGAAATTCATCGTTGATTATCTCGATTTGATAACTTCCCGTTGGAATATGGACAACGTTCCAATCGGGTATTGCATCAGGTGCATTTTTACAGGCAAATACCAGGGAGTTGTTTGCGGGCAAACCCCCGAATGATTTTCAACCTATATTTGGCCAACTATTATAAACTCGAAGTTGTGCAAGTGCGATTTCAAGTGACCGACAGGATCCAGGTGCGTAAATCTGTGTAAAAAAAAACAACAACCATTGACGTCGCTGATATCAATATGGTACGAGACGGAGTAGTATTATCAGCGATTTGTTCTAGTAATTGTGTTACTCGCTCACTGTTTGTCATTATGCTACATGTTAGTACTTTAATTTTGAATCGTTATCGTTGACAATTTGTTTGCGCTGCTGGGTGTAATCCCAGACATCATTGTAAATGTATAGCATATCAGTGAATTTAGCGTCGGTAATTACACCGTCGCTTAATACAGCAGATATCAATAAAAATAATTTTGTGTATGCGTGTGCTACTGATAATAACAGCGTTGTATATTCGGGTAATTTATTAGTTGCACGCGCTCATAATTTCTTTGCTACAATGTTAAGTATACCAGCAACACTTGCGATTGCAGCAACACCGATTCACACAGCTGGTGCTGTCATGTATGTAGCTGATCATGTGCCGATTAACCAGATTTGCAGTTATAATCCGAACTCCTTCACCAGCAAATTCATTCAACCGTTCATTTGCAGCTTGGTTTATTATTTCACTAACATGTGTTGCCATCACTTCGGTGCTGGGTAATTTTACTGACTGCGGTCGGACCGCTGACGTTCTACGTATTAATCGTGCGAGTCTTTGTTTGACTGCCGAGAATGCTTTACCAGAAACATCACCAATGGTACCAATCGCCTTATCACGAACAACCTTTGGGGCTACAGTTCTAAATAGACCCTGAACAACATTGCCGAGTCAATCTCCGTAGATAACTTTATATGTTGGTAATAGCGAATTTTAGCGCCCTGACCATTCCGGGTCTACAGTGAACAAGAAGGTTGCTGGGGCATGGGATCCTAAGATCACTTTCTTGGGTTGTTGTTGTTGTTGTAGGGTTTAACGCCATTTTTCAGCATATATAACACGATAAGCTTTCTTACATACCCACGTTGGTTGAATCCGAGACTCGAACCCACGCAGACAGAGGTGAGATGGTAGTGATCCGTAACGGACAGCGCTTTAGACCACTCGGCCACTCGGGGCCCCTTCTTGGGTGGTAAGACCATGTCCAATTTTTAGTTTTTTGGTCTAGAGTTATTTTCTCTTGTTTTAAATTTAGATCTACCTCTTAAAGTTGGTATCCTTTCTACTCTTACTTTTTTAAGTTGCAGCTGCATTTCTTCTTGTCTTTGTTCATCTTCTTATCTCTGTCTGCGTGGGTTCAAGTCTCAGATTCTGCCAATGTGGGTACGTAAGAATGCCTGCCAGTAGCTTCTCGTGGGTCGGTGGTTCTTTCCGGGGGTTTTCCCGGGTTCTTCCTCCACCATTAATACTGGCCGCCATGTATAGCCTATCGTGTGCTGAAAAACGGCGTTAAACCCTACAACAACAACAAAATCATCTTCTTGTCTTATTTATTTAATATACTTATCTACTGAATTGCTAACACATTTTATAATTGTCATCGCTATCTCTGACTTGCGCAATATCGGCAATATATGTATTTTCTCCAATTACTTTTTATACTTTCATCATAGTTAGGTTTTATATATAGGTCTTTTTCATCAAACCCAAACTCAGCAATGTGAATAGATTATCTGATTTCTTGAAAACTGCAATACCTTCATCGGTAAATTTATCTATCCTATCAACTTTGACCCTTACTGGGTGTTCTTCTGTTTCTGGTTCTGGGATACGATCCTTAATTGTATCGATCTCAACACGAGATTGGTCAATAGCCTCTAATTATATTGGTTGATTATCTGCTATCTCTAGAAAAATCTTTCGTTTTTTAAGTTCGCTCTCATATTTTCCCAGTTGCTTTGGCGGTTTGTTCCAGCGAAGGAAGAAGACAGTAATTTCTGTGATTGGTTTAAATAATTCTGCCGCATCTTCTGCAAATTCCACACGAGATTCCTGACGCTATTGTAATAGTTGATTGACACGATCGTGGAGGGGAGACATTTCTTAATTGCCTTGAGTCGTTGTTAGCCTAAAATATCTCTGCGAGATTCCATAGTTAGCGCAGAATCACTCATTATTGACATAACAATGATTTAATTCCAGACCTTTCTCATCGAAGTCACATTTTTCTTTGCTTCAGCGTGGAAAATCATGGAATCTTATATTAACAGCAAGCGAGTAATCCACCACACTACGCGTTTACTTTACCGATGGAATCTTCTATCGTTTTCTTGATAATAGCGTTAATTTGTAAAACGGATGCTCCGTACCTTGGTCAGATTCGCCCCCACCACCCCCGATATGTGTTAGGACGCTTCTATCAAGAAAAAAAAGAAAGCGTTAATTTGTTAAATGGGCGCTTAGTATTATTGTCGGATTCACCCTTCCTGCTGCTAAAATCGTGCAATAGAGGTTGCTAGAAATGGAAGAGTGCTACAAGATATATTTGATGTTATAATTGCTATTATAAAATAGTAACTATTGATCTTCGAATCTTACAACTGAAAAAGGAAAAAGTACCTAATCGCGTGCATGTGTGTGAATGTGTGAGAATCTTCCTTACTTGGTTATAAATTTTATCTTTTTTTACCTCTACATGCATGATCGAGAGACATGTTTTAATGCATTTTCTTTGTACTTGAAAAATAATATTAACAAGGACAAGAATACCTCCTGAAATGGAAACGTAGAGCGTCTGATAAATCATTAGCTGTTTAAACAAAAAAAAAACAAGCAACATCAAATAGCAATGAACTCTTTGTATGTTAGAATTTGATATACGTATGCCAGGCCTTTGAGTCCCAATCTAACAAACACGTAGCTGTGGAGTATCGACACATATTTACAGTCCCAAAAGAAAAAGAAAACAATCTAAACTATTGTACACATTCTACACACTGACAATGTACCTCTGTTGGAGATCAGTTATTGACAGATGATCTGATCACTGCATATCAATGATAGAGTGAGTCCAATAAATCAATATATGGCGTATTATAGCATCATATAAAACTTAGAAAGAAAGAAAAGTGCAGATGTGAAAGGGTGATTTTGCCTCAGCATCTAACAAGGGACAAGCACCTCATGTTTAGCAGCTTAAAAAGCCAGTCTGGGCACATACTTTTAGAAGCTTATACGTTTTGCTTCTTCACAAAATAAAATGACTTATCTGAATAGCCCTTCTTTGCTACTATCACGTATCGAAAAAATAGGTATGATTGTCGGTCGTTGACTAAAATAAGCTAGAAAAATGTTTTTAAGCAGTTATTTACATAGAATGATCTTGGTTTTGACATGGGTGCATCAGTTAGATGACTACTCACCTCTGCATGCAGCAATGCCTACTCGCATATGTTACTTGCTAGCTCATAACATAGTGGATACAAAAGGGGCATTTGGGGCCATCAACACATTCGCCGATCTAAAAATGCAAACATAGGCTGCTTTAACATCGCATTTCAGCACTATTAAAGGCAGAAATGTGCTGGAGGTAGGCATCGAGTCCAAATGATGTTGTTGCAATGCTTTTGTAATTTAGCCACAACACAGTTTATTACGAATTTTCATCGAGACTTTTCATTATCTCCTTTTCTGTGGACAATTATTACGCCTTTTTGTGGTCAGAAATGGTGTCGAGTTTTGTTTTGGCAAGTATGCAAATTTCGTCGTACTTTGGCATTTTCAGGGAAAGTGGCTGGCTGAATGAAATTTTCGGTGATAAAAATAAGCCTCAGCTCAAATCACTGATTTCAAGGACAATTTGAATGGGGATGAAATAATTGTTGATAATATATAAATCCCTGCAATGCTGTTGCCTAGAGACATTCGTCTATCTGTTGTAAATGTCATCCCCTGCGGTTATATTTTTGTAGAGGGCGCGCAGGGGCGTTTCAGCCTCGCAGATATTTGTTTAGGCGAAAATCCTGTGGACACCAGATCTTCGGGTATAGTGACACTATAATTCTTGTACAAGGAACATGCATTATGTGAAAGTTTAATTCATCTGAGAAGTGGGATTGGGGATGAGCTCCCATCCAATTTATTTTATATCATCAGATATGGGAATAACATAGTCTCCTTCACTACAAACTCCGTGCTTTCTGTTCGCATTTTCAACGTTTGTTTTTTGAACAATTACTTTTATGCGACAGGTCACTTTTCCCCAAACATAACTCCGCTTTCCGTCCTCTGGCAAAATGAATTATAGAGGGCTTTATATCAGCATTTATTCAATCTTGTCAAATAGCACGATGACATTATAGTAGCAATCGCATCCTATAAGCTCCATGGGCATTCCTTTCAGATTTTGTTCTCACAACTTAAGCACAATTAGTACTTGCTGGCCACGGATTGGTTTAGGGTGCTACAGACAGTCCCAGGGCTCACTGTCTACTTGCCTTGTCTTTTCGTTCCATCGTAATGTAAACCAGCATATGTCAACTCTCTCTAGTGTAGATACTCTTTCACCAGCGGTTTGTATTCCATGTCGATATAAACTTGTTTTGTATGTATGGCAATATTCGATCTCCGATTCTTGTTGCTTGTTTAAGCATGGTTGCACCCCCACCCCCGGGCTTGCCAAGGGTATTGTACAAAGCCACATCAGTTCTGATTGCTGCCCAAGAACAAGCCAAAGATGGATGGAGCAGTTGAGAATCCCATAGGTTGCACGTTAACATTGATACCCACAAATGGAATCTCTGAATGTTAGCATAGATGCAAACCAAGTTGTAAGGCTATAGTGTAAGGCCATTATGTTAACACGGGTTGCAAGCGATGCCCACATTCCGTCACCGTGACTCCCGTGGAGGTTAATGAAGTAAAACCAGTGCACGGGGACAGTGATAGTGTCGTCCTTGCTGAGTGCGCAACCACCAACCTGTTGAAAATCTTGTATGGAATCCCAGAGATGGAAACGGAGCGCATATCTTTCCTTGACCGCACCAACTGACGTAATTCTGTCGGCTGTTAGGTAAATGATCACGATGTCTGGCACCCACTGATGGATGCCATCCTGAAGACATGACAGTGGTTACTGACTAAACAAAAGTCATCTGCCCCAAGAAGCTATTGTAGCCATGATATTATGGAAGGCGCCAACAGCGATGCGCCTGGTTCCCTGCTTGTGACTACATTTAGCATGGTGGTATCCTGATGGTCGACTGGATCATGTGCCTTTTTGATGTTCATTACCAGTGCGCTTCTCATTGCAAACATACATTATAGATCATCGAGGCCTCACCTTCGTCAATGTATCTTTTGTAATACTTTTCACAATTATACAACAGTCAGTCGCTTAAAGTGCATAGAAATCCGCAGTGTGGTCTGTTACACTAACCCACCGTATCTGATGTGCACAAAATCAGCAAATAACTAATACTGTACGACCCAGACTTACATTCTACTTAATTCACCGGTACATACCTTCAACTTTTCAGCAACGTCTGCATAATATTTATCAGACATGCAAAAGTACTTATTATCCTCTACTTTAACTATAAACACAAACAAAGATATCCAAATTTTATTCCAAATTTTTAAAGTAACAAGGGTAATTTGTTTCCTACTTTGTATCAGGTTAAGTATTAGACCGTTTAGACCTATATATGGTTTGTTTAAACAAAAGTAATTTTATCCACTACAACCAAGGATGCTTCCACGAGTAGGATGGCCACTGCAACTTCACCTTAATCCAGCATTAGTCATATGATGCATACATAGAAAGATTGAGATCATTCGATTGGTGACATATACAGGACGCAAGTTAGACCTTTGGCTATGTAAGCTAAATTATTTTTCTTGGCCTTTATCAGGTCTTCCCTTCGTGCTGTTTATTTATACTATTTATTTATTTATTGTGTGCAGTGCATGCAGAGCCATTTAACAGCGGCATGGTCAGCAAGGTGCAGAGCCTGCAGTCCACTAGGCAACATTGTCAGTGGACAGCTGTTCACGGTGTATGACATGGTCTGTAGAGCAGCACAGCTACAGGAACAGTCAGTGGTCTGAAAAATGCACATCAAACAGAACGGAAAGTACTCTCCGTAGTTTTCAACAGGAGAATACTTAATAGTCCAAACATAATTTTTCTCAATGCAAATAAATATCATGATCATACAAGTTAGAGAATTTTTATTCGTATCCATGGAAATTAGACTTAGATCAGAATATATATATATATATATATATATATATATATATATATATATATATATATATATATATATATATATATATATATATATATATATATATATATATATATATATATATATATATATATATATATATATATTCTTGCTTTTGTGGTTAGTTTTTGAAATCGGTCTTATTATTACTAAATCTGCTACAAAATAATGACTGCTCCCTCATATTCTTTGTCATATATTTATTCCTTACCATGAAAAGTTGCAACGAATCTGGTTGAACATTTGTCAATATGTGTTTGTTAAAATATATGTGCCTTTATTTCAGAAAGTAACTCAATTATAAATATCTGACGGAGAATATAGACAGTCGACACACATTCCTACATGCTTGGTTCCTTGCTTTTTCTCGAATTATAATTCATAATGTAACAGGCAAATATGCACGGCCAAACGAAGGACCTCCCTAACACTACATGGGCGGTTGATCAACTGATACATCCGAACTCATGTCCCTGTGTCTCAAGGGCCAACTTACGGAACCTGGGCAACTGACAACTGTGACTGGGCTATGAAAGCAATTTCATACATGTAGTGAAAATGTGAAGTGAAAAGAAACGTTTAAAAAACTTTGTTGACACAATGTCTATTTTGCATAACAAAATGGATTTCAAGATAAAAATGGATTGGTTGGTCAGAAAAAGATCTATTTACTGAAACTGAACAAAGGTTGCATGATCTTGTCTGTATTACTCAACAACACCATGCTTTCTGATAGTTAGATTACACTCTTCATAATTACTTAATCATTTGGGTTTGTCTGTCCAACTTCCTGTATATCTGATTCGAGCTTGCTAGGTTGCCTTAGCAGCAGAGAGGGTGAACAGACCACTTAAGGGGATGGTCACCCTTGTGTTTAGACAAAAAAAAAATAGTGATCCTTCATAGAGGTCAATACCACGTCTACGATTATTGTTTGTCCCAAACAGAATTGTAGACAGGACCCCCTCTGCTGCTACATTAATTAAAAAATTGTTATATTAAAAATAATGGTACATCCAGAATCTCATACTGCAAGAATAGCACGAGAACGACTATAAGCAATTAAAAAATTTCTTCCTGTCAGAGACTCATTTAGAAAAAATCTACAAGCGCAGCAAGAAGTACAAGTTGAGTACGAAGAAGAAACTAAAAAACTGTTTAAACCCGTCACTGCAGCTACTGAACAAGTTGCAACTGTCATCAAAGAAGATCTTCTTCCGGTATCAAAACAAACAGCAGAACAAACCGAAAAAAAAGCAAGAAGAACTAAACAGACAAAGAAGATTTTACGAGATCTTCCAACTGATATAGCTGCGGCTCAACCTCCACCTGTTGGTGAGGAAATACTTGAAAGTATTGGGAAACTTCGTACTGAAGTCGCCGACGTGCAAAAAGAACATGCACCTGAACCCGAACTAGTCGAAAAAAACGTAGAATTGATTGCAAAATTTAGGAAAGGTGTTGTTGAAGAAATTAGAAATACTAAAGAAGAACAATTACCCGAAGCAATATTAAATAGTATATTTAATAAATCTAGTATTTTAAAACCCCGTTATGAAAAAGTAAATGATGATAATCTTATTAAATATATATATCGCGTATATTACAACAAAAAACAAGCTAGAGGTCCAGAATATAAAATTATTAAAGAAGAAATAAAAAAGCTTCATAGAGAGAGACTGAAACAACAAGAACAACTATCCCAGTATCAACTTCCTTCACCTTTACAACGTAAAAAGAATTCTGCCCCGGCAATGATATATTCACCGGTAGATTCACCACATGGATTTCGAGTTAGTGACTCACCTGACATACCCCCGGTCACCACTGAAGTACTTCATCCGGTGATGCAACCACCAGTATTTAAAACACCTCAAGATGAACCTAAAACAGGATCTGGTTTATGTCCTGATAATATCATTAATGATGTGTCACGGTTAGATGTTCTCGTAGGAGGAAAGCGTGCCGGAAATAATTCACCAGAAATAATTGATGAAGCATCTGATAGTTGTCGGAGATTATTTCAAGGTGGTATCATGGATATCGGAGTTTACCGAGAACTTATCGATGAACATGTTGATGACTAGTTGTTAAATAAATGGTAAATTAAAAAAGATGATCATACATAATAATCATCGTAAACCCGTACAGGTCAGAGCGGTAAACTCACGATTACCAATCTACAGAGCTACTTACGGAGATGGACTTGGTGATGTTATTCAGGGATTATTTACAAGGATAGCTCCAAAAGCAGTACCTGTTGCAAAACAATTATCGATGAAAGCTATCGATATTGTTCGTGAAAAAGCTCCTGGAGCAATTGTCAATGTTGCTGGTAAGGCTTTCTCGGCGATCAAAGATAGACTAGCACGATTATTGCGACGAAAACGACAACCACCAGTGAAACTGGCAAGTACTGAAATTATGCCCGCAGACGTAAGTAAAATAATAAATCAGGCTGCAAATCAAAAACTAGTGGAATTATCTGAAGAAGCAGAAAAAAATATAACAGCAAATTTAATAGCAGGAAGCGGTCATCGTCGACGATGATTTAGATCATCATTTGGAAAAATGGTAATTATAATAAAATGTTCAAGCGCGAATCAGACCCAGCATTTGATATGTAGGCACCTGTCCTTAAGTATGAATCTGTACGTGATTATCAATTTTATTCCTATGACGCAAGACAACCAAATCAGCAGGGGAGAATCGAATTACAGGTTCATGATACAAGTAGATATTTCTTGCCCGCTGAGGCGTTTATTGAAGTAGAAGGTAGACTTGTAACGAATGTTATAGCTAATACGCCATATGCTGCTAATTTGCGTGTTGGTTTTGTCAACAACGGGATTATGGCGTTGTTTGATAGCGCCACATACATGATTGATGGAAAAAATATCGAATCGATTCAGAAGGATGTTGATGTTGCTACAACAATAATTGGTCTAGCGAGATATTCTGACGACTTTACAAGATCAGCCGGTCCAACAATGATGTTTGCTAAAGATATTACTAACCAAGCTGATCATGTTCAGTATATTAAAATACGGACACCACGAGATACTGCAGTTGATCCACAGCCAGTTGACTTTGAACACGCAGCCAGACCGGTGCTGCTTTTGATATTATAGGAAGTGTTAATGCGACTTACAACTTAGGGTTTGCAACACGCCGAGCAGCGTTGTCAGGAAATGATAGAAATTTTTCATGTGCAATTCCATTATCTCACATCTTTGGATTTTGCAGAAATGTTAGAAAGGTCATCTTTGGAGCTAAACACACAATTGTGCTCGTAAGAAAAGGTGATGATAATGATGCAATCTGGCGAGGTGCTGGTGTTACTGATGGTAAAGTAAATATATCAAAACTTTCATTATGGATGCCAGTAATGACTCCATCTATTACTGAAGAACAAAAATTACTCTCTTTTATGGATCAAGGCGGTAAATCATTGCTATCATGGTTAACAGTAACCACAGATGCTATTCAAAGTAATGTTAATGGTTTATTTACATGGCATATAGCATCACAACAGGGTGTTTCTTCACCACGACAAATTTTTATTGCGCTGCAAAATAATGACCGGACAAATAATCAAGAACATTCACATATGATATTTGACAATCTTGTAGTTAATGAAGTTTCCTTGCGAATAAATGGACATCAAGAACAAGCTGAAGATATATTGTTAAATTTTGATCAAAATCACGTAGCGCGTGCATATCACCGTTTAATGTCATTCATGAGACGTGATCAAAATATAGATACTGGTTTGCAAATATCACAACTAGATTTTACAGGTCTATATCCTATTTATTCTTTTTCGCTGGAACATCTTGATTTTTCCAAACAGTCTGTCGTTGATATACACTTTCGAGCTCGTGTTACTAACCCACCAGGTGCTGGTGCCTTCTACAGAGCAATCGCGGTCATACTCAGCGATAAAGCCATGTTACTTGAAGGTGGTAGTGGTCGAATGAGAGTCGTTGATGCACCAGTGGAAAATCTCTAATTATTCAGAAAAATATTATTTATATAAAAATGTCGTATAGTCACGTTAATATTACTCTGACTCCCGGTCAGGTCAAAAAGCTTCAATCAAAAACCACCAGCAAATGCGGAACTAAAATATCACTAAAACGAGATCAGATGGGTGGTGGTCCAAACAAATTATCTTTGACAAATAATCAGATTAAACATTTCAGTAAAACCCGAGAATCAAAAACCGGAGTTCAATTACGTCTTTCTCCGAGCGCCATCAAGGACATGGTTAAAACGGGTGGCATATTTCCACTTCTTGCGGCTATTCCAGCGTTAACAGCTGCTGCCGCTCCAGCCGTAGCAAAAGCAGCCGCGTTAGGTGCTGTTGGAACAGCAGCTGGAATGGCTCTAAAGAAAGCAACTGGAAATGGATACAAAAAAAAAGGGACGCGGCCTAAGATTACCGGGATCTCGTTGGGGAAAAGGTCTAAGGCTTCCACGTTAGATGTTCCAGCATCAAATTTTGATTTACTTGATGTTGCTAAAAAATTAAAAATAAAAAACTTTAGAGGTGTTTTTATGCGAGATCAATTACCGAAACAACCAAACAAACTCGAAACAGGTATTATTAATCTCGACTCAAATTCAGGACCCGGTACTCATTGAGTATCATACGTGGTTGATCCACGTGGAGTCGTTTATTTTGATTCGTACGGGTTAGCTCCACCTGTTGAATTTATCAAGTATGTTGCACCACTCCACGCAAGAACCTCTGGTTGTAAAGTTTGGTATTCAACACTACCCACACAAACAATGACAGATCCGCCAATATGCGGCCGTGAGGTAATTAATGTACTCGACGCTATATCAAAATCATCCAAACCGCCACATAAAGTTGTGCATGATTATACAACCAACCGCTTCGTTGCGCGTAAAGCGTTTTAAACAGATCTTAGATCTTAAAATATAATGGAAGATCTTCAACTAGTAAGAAAATAAAATCCGATGTTGATCTGTCGAAGTATGCGACTAAAGATGAACTCACTGATATCATGAGCCTGGCTGGAGTTGACCCAGATGAGGTCGTTATTTTTCAAGATCGATATGGTAAACTAAAAACGAGCAATATCAGATGGAATGATATAGTTCGACGAGTACTCGGTGCAGTTACGGATAATATTCCTGTGTTTACTGACGGTGGTAGAATCAAAGATTCAAGTATATCGTTTACAACAATTAGAGATGAAACTGCAAGAAGCGTTGCTGATCGCGTGAAAAATACCGGTGAGACAATGACGGGTGAACTCAGCATGAACGGAAATAAAATAGTAGTTTTAAGAGATCCAACATCCAATGAAGATGCAGCAACAAAAAAATACGTCGACACCGTAGATGGTAAATTATCCACGCTGCGGGCCGAGTATGACGTTCACGTGGGCGCTTTTGCAAGATTTCGCAGAAACCATCAAAGAACCGCAGAAGAATTCTTCGGCACTCCCCACTCCGTTGACATAAAACTTTCTGATATCAAAACTAACCTAGACACGATCAAACAAACACAGCAAAACGTCGTAGCGGGGATTCCTGAGATCGTTAATAAAACCAATTTGATTAAAATTGCAGCCGGAATAACTCCTGGGCATATCACAAACATCGTATGCACTGTATCATCGGGATTCGCAACATGGTCGCAGCAAAATAAAGCTATCAAATATACCGCAACAGTCACTGGCGTGTACAGGGTGTCTGTGTTCAGTGCTGCGTGATTTGAAATATTTACAACGTATCCATGGCGTCATTCAACGGATAGGTTTTCCGGGGTTGTATCTGTTATATTAAATAGCGGAACCGAAGAAATATTTATCCTGGAAGCAGATGATAAGAAATTAACCGCAACATCTTACTGGTGGTGTTTGGAATTTGTAGCTGAAACACCTCAACTGGTTACTGCATAAAAATATATGGACGGTGCACAATACAGATACAATCAAGCGCGTGAATGACAGGCTGCGCTAAAAGATCAAGTCGAACAATATACAGTAAAAGTAATAAAATATCGACGACGATTAGTTATCGTTGATGTGATTGTTTATTCAGTATCCGCTGTTGTTGCTGGAGCAGGTGTTATATTATCAGCGGTGACAATGATGGCACCAGTAGCTGTAACTATTTGTATTTCAGCAGCAACAACGATTGAAGGTGTGCTCAATATCATCACAAAAAAATATGTACTTGCATGAATGAAAAATTTTCCGATTACATGATAAGATTACATACAGCGACGGTAGCATACTCGAAATTATCCTCGTTGTTATCAGCGAGTCTCAGTGACGGAATTATATCTGAGTTCGAGTTTTCAATGATGACTAAAATATATGACGAAGGCATCGGTATTAAAGATACAAGTACTAATAATGACAGAATTACTCCAGCAGATCGTGACTAATACAACTCCATCAAGGATAACGATGATCTCGGTAAGTTCAACTAATCCTGAATTTAGTATTAATTTTCCTACTGCAATTCCAGTAAAAGAAATAGCACTGGCTCAATTACGAGTATATTACAGCTGGCCAAATATCAGATCAAAATCATTTAATGGTACACCAGCAAATAATTCACTTGTATTTGCTAACAAGAACAAACCAGATGGTACTCCTGACTGGATAGATGTTGGAATACCCACTGGTAGTTATGAGATCGAACAAATCAATGAGGAATTTCAACGTAGAATAAAATCAATAACAGGAAAAGAAGCAAAAATATCAATTAACCTTCATGAGCCGACGCTGTCCTCGACGGTTGAGATACACTCTCCTGATTATGCCGTTGATATCTATCAATCCACGATAAGATCCGTACTAGGTTGGCCTGAAATATCACCACCGATAACACCGATACCATCAGAACCAAAAAAGTCTGATTATGTCACGGACACTAAATCATACCACGGAGTTTTACCATCATACGAGGAAAATTTAATTGGGCTAAAAAACGCAACGTTTGGTAGTATATTTGAATTTCACAGTAAGGATAATATTATATGGTTTTTTACTTATGAACGACCCCAAAGAAGAGGAACTAAATACTTTACTATACGCCTGGTTGATATCAATAATTACTTCAAATTAATTGATCAAGAGCATAAAGAACAACTACAGCGACTACGGCAATTTTTCCAAGAACATCTTTTTGATATAACTTTACGCAGCGAAATTATGAAACAAATTGAGATATTAAATCAGCTCGCATACGACATGGAATATTTTAACCAGCGATTAATTCAGGCGATAATTGATCATGTTGACAGCGATACAAATAAATCTAAGCAACAGTTTGTAAAATTCTTTAGAATACCAGAGGCGAATTTAGCGATTTTAAACTTCCTTGGTATAATGTAACCGAGTTAGGAAAATCTGTCAATTATGTCATTGATGAATATTTTCCTAAAATACTCGATGCGTGGAAAAAAGTAGCCCCACCTCCAACTGTTCTAAGACATAATAATGATCCACATGGCGGCGGCAGACACGTATCTCCGGGAATGGTTAATATAACCAGCACGATGGTGGTCAATCTGGTTTGTGACGTAGTCGATGGCAGCTATCAAATAGAGCTCGGAAAATCAAATCAGGCTCAACAAGGATATATTTTATATACATTTACACCACAAGTTTCCCCTGGAAGTTTAATCGTGCAAGAACCAACTAATCCTGTGTATCTGCGGTGTCACAATAATACGTTAACACGAATACATTTTAAGCTCACAGACCACCTTAATCGCTTAATTGACATGCGTGGAGAAGAGCTTGTGATAAATCTGTATGTGAAATCTTAATTAATCCAGTAAATGTTATATAATGTACCAGAACGTGATTGTTTTTATACATGACAAAGAAGCACTTGAAAACACCATCAGAACAGTGTTTTCACAAGACACAGAGCAATTTAGCGTTAATTTAGTTATTGATGAATACGGAAGCGAGGATTTCTTATTAACACAAGAACAGTTAGATGAACTCCGTTGAGAACATATTATCGAGATCATCTATAGCGGAGATCAGATTCTAAATTATGCACACTCCTGTATTAAAGTCGATCAACTTAAAAAAATATTTTAAAATAAATAAATATAATCACTGATGGGATAGATTATACAAATTAATCAATTTTGTACAATCTGAAATAATTCTGAAATGAATCAATCTGATGGGGTAATTGGTACTGAAAATTATACAAATCAATCAGTTTGCTAATTCTGATGGGGTAATTGGTACTGAAAATTACACAAATCAATCAGTTTGCTAATTCTGATGGAGTAATTGGTACTGAAAATTATGCAAATTAATCAGTTTTCCAAAAAATACTACAAAAAAATATTGTATTATTATTCTGAAATATTTTTATTATTATTCTGAAATATTTTATTTTATTTTTTTGTGAATCAATCTGATGGGGTAATTGGTACTGAAAATTATACAAATCAATCAGTTTGCTAATTCTGGTTGGGCGATTGCTACTTAAAAGTATGTAAATCAATTAATTTATTAATTCTGATGGGGTGATAGCCACTTAAAAATATACAAATCAATCAGTTTTGTAATTCTGATTGGGTGGTTGCTACTCAAAAGTATACAAATAAATCAGTTTTCCAAAAAATATTTTATTTTTTTATGTAAATTAATTCTGATGTGATATACAGTGAGGGAAATTATGCTACTACTCAGGGTTGCTTTGGTCGTTACCCGCTGACATAATTTTTCTTAAGTATCTTATGCGGGTACTGATTGTTTTTTTTTGTTTCGTATTCGCTGGATAATCCCGACCTGATCTTTTCTACTGCAACAGAAAGAGGAATAAATTCATTTACTTGATCATCGTTCACCATAGCCAGTGACTTAAACATAGCTGCCTGAATCCGCTTTATGAACTTATATTGAGATGATAGAACATACTTATTTTCATTTTTAAGTTCTTCTAACGTTTTAAAATCAGATATTATTTTTTCAGGATTTAGTTCATCAGATATATTAATTCCGTTTTCTTCTAGTCTTTTAATAGCAGAAATAATGTCTTTGATATTTTCATGGTTCATTACATAATATATAAATCTTTAAAATAAAAAAAAATGATCCCTAGAACCCCTAACGAGTCTTTAGCGAGTTCGTCGGGATGTTTCAATGAAGAGCCCCTATCGAGTCTTTAACGAGTTCAGATTATGAATGATTATGGATGACGAGCCCCTATTCGAGTGTCTTAGCGAGCTCAGATTATGAATGAAGGACGGCACAAACATATATTATGAAATGAACTTCTATTCGAGTTTTTTAGCAAGTTCATTAAGTATGAAATGAAATATATACAATGAATAATTGAATAAAGGACGGCACAAACATATACGCTCAGCAAAATCCCACCAACAATAATCAAGCCCGTGGGTGATACGAAAATATGTATCAACCACCAGTTAATATGGTGGTTTAGTTTTGCTGAGCGGGGGGATTTGCCGGAGCCCCCAATTATTATAAAAGTCGCAATTATGCGCACACCACCGACATGTTGTCAGCCATGGGGATTCGATCCTCGAGCGTCACAGTCCAATACCATACCGATTGAGCTATCAAATCTTGTCACAAACATATGTTTCGAAAGTTAATATATAGCTAATGATCATTGAAAAGGAACTAATTTCGAATAAATTTATTCAAAATACAATTCTGAATTCAAGAAATACGTTTATATAATATATTTTCACCAAACAAAGCTGAATTAAGGAATTTCCTATTTACTATACCACGCCATCTATGATAGAACATCCGATCTAGATCATCTAATTGCTAGATTTTTCCATCCTCTCTATGAATGGTCAAAGGGAGTTTACTCGATAAATAAATAATCACACATACATACACAATCTCGCATTATATTTCTGCACTGAACAAGGAAAATGGAACTGATTTTTAATTCCAAACACTATCATGGACCTATTTCTGTAATAGAGTCAGTACATGCTGTACATTGGATCTAAAATTAACCCGCCACGATCGATACAGACTAGACGCTGGATTCTGCACTCAGTAGGCTGGAATATACATGTCGGTTTTCTGTAGTTTAGATGTAATGTATATGCTGTCTATGTGTTGCGCTGTTCTAAATGTTTCACGAATAGGGCAGAAAAATACACGAACTGTATATTTTTGTAAGTTAGAAATCATAAATACTTTCTGTAATGCATACTGTTCAACTTGCTCCACCAGGCATCACAGACCTTGGATGTTGTATATGATTATGACCATAAATTACCTCCCTTTTATGAGTCAAAAAATAAGTAGTATAATAATGACAATTTCTGACCCCCCAAAAAATAAATCTAATTCGAGGTGGTGATGATAGTTAACAGTACTGAAAGGTGATTTTCTGCTTATATTTTTTTGAGAAAGCAGATCTGGTTATATTTTCTGCTACTCTTTGTACTGAAGACGGATTAATATCACAGTATTTCGCAGCAGAACGTATCGAACGAAATATAATTACTTCCCCAGATTCTGTGTTTGTGGAATTTACCGTCCTTCTAGAAACTGTCTTACATCTTCCAGTATTACCACCTGCAGAGTTCTGACTTTGCGTGACAACCCTCAGATTGGATAAGGAGTTGTTCTGAGGATCCCCGTCAATATGATCAATAACAAGACCATCTTTGATCACTCCGAAGAAACACTCGTTCGTAAATCGATGACAATGATACATTTTATTTCTTCCAGCGTTGAACCTTAGATAGCCAGTATTAGTAACATTACCAACTGGTCTCTTCAACCTACAATTTCTGATGACACCATTACGATCTGATTCATAGTTTGTTATGACAGGATGTGGGACAAATATATTTTGCTCCATATATGCAATAATATTATTTGTTTAAATCATTGTTTGTCTGAAATCTTGATATATAATCCTCCACGGATTTTATAGCGTTTTCACTATTATTATTTGTTTTGTCATAATGTCTTTTAAGTTCTCTGAACCGTTTTCCACCGCACTTTCCACATAATTCTGTTTTTCCTCGCACCCCAATACCACATCGCAGACACGGTATTGGTCCTAGACTCCCTCGTCGTATGTCTTGTAAGTGCATCCAGCAAAATTCACCTCTACAAGATTTGTTGCATCGCCTTACTGTACCGATCATGAGCCATCTGCATTGAGACATTGTATATATATAATTTTCTTTATTTAAATATTTGTTTTAATTATATGAATGAGTTTGAGAGATTATCCCAAACTAGGCCTGTTAAATATAAATTCAACCTCGACAGATTATCTCCAAACTTGCCAGTACGAAATTTGGTTGATCCGAAAAATAAAAGTTTGATCAATAAAATTCACGACGCCAAGAAAGAATTTTACACGGATGGTGCATCTCATACATGGTCAACGTTCAAGATTATACGCCTTGACAGAGTCAAGGACGCTACAATGAATGACAAGCGAGCGGCAACTATCATTAACTACATCGCTGAATACGAGGGCAATCAAAAATATTTCTTTAGAGTAAAATGTATTGTACTAACAGAAACAGGTAGGTGGATTATCCGTGACAAATATGATCCTGTCCTTGGCAATAATAAAATCGCCATATTAAGTAAAAATTCCAGACCGGGTCTGTTGACGGGTATTGACAAACCGTATTATGAGCGAGCGTATCCTGTAACAGCGGTTATTTATGGAATCTATGAGATAAATAAAAAACCCAACGTTGATAAACTGACACCCATGAAATTTTCAAGGTTAAATTGTGTAGCCGAACGAGTAATAGAACACTTTACAAACGCAATGCGTGGAAACGGATTAACTGATTTAAGACGTGAAAAAATAAACTCGTGGGCTGATTCAGTCAAGGATACCGGTGCTACAATAAAAGATGTTGCTGAGTTAGGAAAACTATTAAAATTTCCAATAACCGTAGCGGCAATAACGGGAGAAATACTGTATCAATCAAAATATAAATCAAAAGGAGCTTCAATAAATATTATTGATCATAACACGCATGCATGGACCAGCGCAGTAACAATATTTCCACGTGATCGAACTATTAGATTTTACCCCCCCCCCCCAGATACGAGTATGCTTGATTTTATCAACGAAATAAGTAAAAACGATCCTGTATCAGTATGGTTATTTAAAAGTAATGAGGAAGGTGGATTTGATCAGTTTGTTAGACCAAACGGTGAAATATATCGAACAGAATTTCTCCATGACGAGATGAAAAATCTCGCGGAGAAGTTTCTTTGCGGAAAATACTGACAAATTACTAACTAATTGCTTTACCGTTCCATCTGTTGTGGCTCATTTCGCTAGAGAAAAAAATTTATGGAAACCAACACGATCTGATTTATTCGAGGATGTACGCGCAAGTTGCGTCGAATACGGACATGGCGGATTGTGGAATACCAAGTATAATTACAATGATGTTATTTCGGTTGATATGGTTGCATGTTATCCGGGAAGTTTTCTAGGATACGGAGATTGTTCTGTATACTTTAAAAGATTTGGTCACCCCACAAACGAGATGATGCGAGTGGCAATTAATGGACCATTACCTGATTTTGATCTGACTGGATTCGCTTGTATTGAATCATTCGAGCTCAACGAAAATCTTCACAAGATTTGTTATGTTTGGTTTGGTAGACATTTTTGTGAAAAACGTTGGGCGCCTATAGTTTTATTACAATATATGCTAGATTGTGCGGTACTGACATCGTTGGTGGTTGTGAGGCAATTATATCATATCACGCTCAGACCGAAGTTTGGTTGCCCATGCCAGATTATATCAGTGCTGATGAAGTTATTAGCGAGTTTAAGGAAAAATGTCCTGATGTTTCCGAAGATGATATTATCAGAGAAGCTCCTAAAATTCTCGAGATTAAACTCAAAAACGCAAAAGATCTCGGTAGACAAATTATAGGTAAATTTACTCAAGGTGGTGCATATGATCATAAAAGACATCACGCACGATTAATTCTAGATGATGCCGAGTACGATTTTATAATCGCTGATACAACAGCGAGAAATATATTTGTATATCGAGAAAGTGTTTATTTATCCGACGGAACAAAATTGGGTACTATCGTTAGTTACATAAATGATGTCTTCCCACAATATACTCATCTAAGATCTTCCATGTTGGCTTATGTTTCCATAAATTTATTATCGATGATTAATAGATTTCCTGAGACCGCAGTCAGAGTCGCAACAGATTCGTTTTATATTTCGAGTAAATATTTAGAGTCTGTTATGTAATTTACAAGTAATGATGAACGATGGAGTTCGTGGAGAATAAAAAAGGAAATATTACACAATTATACAGAATCAGCAGATGTTCCAATGAGACATTTTTATCGGAAGTGTAATAAAATATCAGAAATGTCGAAAGCGCCATCGTTGAGTGATCCAATAACTAGATATAAGACAGTATATCTCAATGGACCTGGTGGATGCGGCAAGACGACTCGAGCGATTAATGTTTTTAGAAATTCAGATATGATCGTGCTGACACCCACACACAGACTTGCACGTGAGATAAAATAACGGCCAGCACAATCGTACACGTATCATAGTTTCTTTCGGTGGCGCGGGGATACATGGACTCCTGAACGAATGGGAGAAAAGTATATACCTAAAATAATTATTTGGGACCAGATATGCACGGTGTCATTGGATACATTAAAAATGTTTCTTGATTGGTTGTTGACGAAAAATACCGCTATAATAATGTGTGGCGATCATGGTCAACCGCCGCCTTTTGTTGGACCATCTCCACATGATTGGTTAAAAAATTTCGTCGATTATTACGAAGAAATAGATGATGATCATAGAGCTCTCGATGCAAATTTAAAGGAATTTAAAAAATTAATCAGATTACAATCAAACAAAATTCAGTGTGAAAAAATACGTGGAGTGATCTCAGAGACCTCAATGAGTGATTTTTTAAATTTATGGAGACCCACCGATTTGATAGTAGCAAGCAGAAAAATAATCAGAGACGCTTTACAACAGCAGTTATTTCAGCTGCATAAAGAAAAATATTCAGAATTACCCGTACCGTTATGTTACAGACCATCAGATACACGAAAATAGAATATTAATGTTGATATTCCAGGGCAGACTGAGAAACAAAATCTCGTATTAAATGATATTGTCGCTGTTGATATCAGTGTGGTCGAAGATGCATTATGCGCTGACAAATCTCCATGGGTGTTGGGATACGCTATGACGATCCACTCGTCTCAGGGATTAACTATTTCTGATACACGAGTTTGGATTGTAGACGATCACATCGAGTGGTCAAATTTAGTCTATTTAGCGGTATCAAGGGTCAGAAAAATATCTCAATTACGGAGAATTATAATTCCTGAAATCGTTAATAAATTTAACGTCATTGATGATGATATAATAAGAAAAAAAAATAATCGGATACAAACAATCTGATAAAAAAAATAAACGCGACTTTGATCTTGATGTTGAATTTATTATTGAGTTAAAACAGCAGCAGAATAATAATTGCGCAAGTTGTAATTGTATAATGCTGTGGAGGTATTCGAGTAATGATTCAAGACAATTTACCGTAGACAGAAAAGATAATAGTCGCGGTCATACACTAGAAAATACCATGTTGACCTGTCTCGAGTGTAATCGACGTAGAGGCGCTAGTTAAGTGATCGCGGTGATAGTTGTGTATCCGTGGGAATTATTTGCAGTTGCTCACGTACAAATCCACGTTGAGGAGCAGCCGAATCTAGTCTGTAGATTGTAGGTCTACCTGAGGATCTTGTCACGGTGGATATTTTGTGTGTGGTAACACTCCAAATAGGATCAGTCGCTCTCGCGCTACTACCTTCAAGTTCACCCGGTTCATATAAATATCTAACTGTAACATCACCCAATATTTTTTGTTTTTCAGTATCTTTTCGTTGTGTTGGTATATCTTTTTTTGTGACTGCGCTAATGGGTTTCATGTTAGTTATTCGTGTAATCTCATTATTTAACGCAGCTATCACGCTTGGTAATCTTGCAACCCATTCGCGAGATCTCGTATCCTGAATAAATTCCTTAGCGTATTGATGTCCAAATAACCGCTCAGCAAGTGTTCGATTAAATCGCTCAACAATTGCCTGATCACGGTGAATTTCAGTATGACCTCGTCGTATTTTGGTATTATGTCGTTTCATCAACGATGATACTGGACCAAGAAATTCCTTACCAGGATCAACCTGTAGCAGCTGTGGCCATCGGAGACCACTCTGTGGTCCACCACCTCGTTGATAAATTCGTTCAAACGCATCGGCTACTTCAGATGATGTTTTCGTTGATAGCGGCTCTGCCTCTTTATATCTACTTGCAACATCAACTACAGTTAACGCGTACTTGTACGTTTTTCCACGCACAGTATCATGTGCTAAAAATAAAATATCAGCTTGATGAACTTGATTAGGAACACTGACATCGAAGTATGCGTACTGAATTCGTTTCGGTGGTGGTAGATAAATTTGCCATATTGCCTGTTTGGATAAGCACGCTTTAACAGTAGAATGTTTAACCGCTGCTGCATCAGCGAGTTTACCAATTGCTGCTTTACCTTTCCAATATCCTCTTGGTGAATAATAAATTAATTCCATTATATATTACCAGACCCAAAAACTAATTTACTTTTCATCGCAGATCTTACTAACCAACTAGCTAATGATTCTCTAATATTTTAATTTTTTATGGAATTTAACGCGAGAATTAATTTCACATCTGCAATATGTCTGTCTTGTAGATTTTTACTTTCATAAGCTACATCATGAACATGACAAGCTTGATCAATAGCGTTTACTGGTTCCTCGCCTGGTTTTGGTTGATCTTGATTATCGAGCCTGATATCGAGTCGAGTACCAGGACCGCAATAATTATATCCTGGTAGATGTTTTTCTCCTGGGTATTTAGCCCATGGAGTACCCGGAAACTTTGACATCAAATTAGCAATATCACCACCGCGCTTATTAGGTAAAAACGAAAATTTCTTTCTACCGACACAGAACATTTTCCACCATACGCTATTTTTTTATTTTTTTGTTATAACTGTAGCTAAATCAGTAGTCGGAGTTTTAACTCTACAGCGTAAACAATATAAATTCGTGTTATAATATATATGGATATAATTGATTTCCCAGCGACAAGAAAACGAGAACCTGTTAAGCATCATCCTGCGCTACCTAATTCCATCAGAATGATTATCATAGGACCATCTGGATCGGGTAAGACGCAGTTATTACTTAATCTGATAATGAGATGGTTGAAATGGGATAAATTATATTTAGTAGCACCATCCGTTGATGATCAACGATGTTATGAAGTATTAAAAGATTTTAACGAAAATGCAAGATTACTGGACGAAGATAATGATGTCATAGAGTTTATAACAGATATTGATGAAGCACCGTCCGTTGATGTTTTAGACGGATTTATTAATAATTTAGTTGTGTATGATGATGTGATGCTAGATAAACAATCAAATCCAGCCAGAATATTTTCTCGCGGCAGACATAAAAATACAGATGTGATCTATGTTACTCAGCGATATACACAAATACCAAAAGTGATCAGGGACAATTGTAACATTTTAGTTGTGTTTAACGGCGTAGACACACACACGCTGCGAAAATATTCATCAAACCTGGTGCAGCGGTGACATGGATATAATTAAATTCAGAAATTTCTTTTCACGAGTGCAAGCTACTCCGCATGGATTTATAACAATAAATTTACATGATCCTAGAACAAGATATCGTGTGGGTCTTGATAAAATATTTGGATAGTAGGGGTGATGATAAAATTAAATTGAATTAAACATATATCATTAATATAATGAACAATTGTACGTGGCTGCGTCAAGGAACAACAGATAAATGCAACAAAAGGTGTCGTAGAGAATATTGTAAAAAACATAATTATCTTATGAAGAAAAACCCTCATGCTGGTCCACGAAGTTGTGTTGGATGTAGCAACGGCGTTAGAGGATTATATCAGATTTGCAAAAATTGCGGCGGAGATCGATTCAGAAGTTTAATGATATATTACAGAAAAAAGAAAAAACATAAATCCAAAAATAGAAAAACCACCATCAGAACTTGAATATTACTTGAAACATAGAACAAATTCCCAGGATTCAGATGAAGATTCCCAGGATTATTCAGAATAACATAGCACCAGAGGGGGTCCTGTCTACAATTCTGTTTGGGACAAACAATAATCGTAGACGTGGTATTGACCTCTTTGAAGGGTCATTATTTTTTTTTGTCTAAACATAAGGGTGACCATCCCCTTAAGTGGTCTGTTCACCCTCTCTGCTGCTGCCTTTACTGAATCATGCTGTCAACTCAATATCCAGGAAACGCTGAAAAATATTGGGAGAAATAGTAAACGTCTAATCGAGCATGATGTCTGCTACTTTTTCAACAAGCAATATTAAACGCCTGGTCACAACATTCTGGAATATTAATTGTTTTAAAAGAAATTTCTGTTTTACTGTCCGAGACTTTAAAAGGTATGGAAGTAGAAAATCGGAATGCCCGTTGAATTAGGTTAAATAGGGTGATTAAATATGGAAGTAGTTCAGGAGAAAAGCATACTGGGTTATTGCGTTTGATTTTTATTAAAGACTAAAAACACCACATATAGATCTAAAATAACGTGCAACTAACACAATTTAATATACAAAATGAAATAATATATATTGGTGGCAGAATAAAAAAACAAATGGTTCAGTCATTTAAATATATAAATACAATTGAAAGGTGTTAGTGGTTTGTATGTTTTGGTGGGAAATGCGTTGATAGACTTAAATCAGAAACGCACAATCATTACCTATCAGAATCTTAAGCACAACACAGAAAATTCATTTCCATCACTATATATCAAATATGTCGTTAATTTAAGTTTAACTTTTGTTTAATTTTATGATCTTTTTCTTTTATACACGCTTATCAGCATTAAATTATACGTTTAGTTTGATCTCTAAGGTGGATTAGTTTAATAATTGAAATAACTTATTCAACTGAAACTTATGAATTATGTATTCCGACTTTATTTTCTTAAAATGTTTTAAAATATTTTCTGAGTGGAAGGCCTCTTTTCACAATCTCCAAACATGTTATTCTCAACAGACATGGTTACAGATTACTCCCTGAGCTTCAATATGGAAACTACTGTTTTCGTCTCCACAATGGAAGCATGGTCAGTCAAGCAGATTTCTCTACCTCGATTAAAATGCGTGGAATTCACTCATTGTCTAACATATCCAAGGTCTTAATGATGTAAGACCATATTTCAAGCTTGTTAAAAATCCGATCAGTAATATAGCTTCTAGAGCTTAACAAGTTCATCTAATGAGATGCAAGGATACCTCATTAATTTCTGTGCAATTTACACATTATCGAACCCATCCATGATGCTTTGGTTTTAACCCATATTTCAAGGCAAATAAACAAAAAATCTGATCAGAAATTTGACTTCTTAGAAAGGTCATCAATCATATCTAAGATTATCAAACTGATATGAGTAGATCTCGCACGTTTTCAAAACAATCGAAGATCTTCAGAATATAAGCCCATATGTCAAGTTTGATCAAAATCGGGTTAGAATATGGCTTCATGAGGGGTAACAAGTTTGATCAAAATCGGGTTAGAATATGGCTTTGTTATGAAATGCCCGATATGGCTCATTTAGTCTTCCATACTTTTCATTTAAATCAGGTTGTCTTGTTTCACGCGCCGTAATATTTCTGTAAATGTAATTTTTCGTCGCATCGCGTAACGCTTTTATTGCTCGCGGCACGTGCGAAATAATGTATTATTGCGCACTACTATATATATCGGGTAGAGATATTGAAGGGCACAGCCAATATAGAGGGAAGCTCTTAAACATATTCAGCTGTCGGGCAGGTGCCATTGTAATTTCGTTAAAGCCAAACAGTTGGGTGAGTCGAATGTTTTTTTTTTTAGTCAACTCTTTTTATTATTTACAATAATTATTCAGTTTCGTAAAAGCACGTTCATTGTTGTATTATGTGGTCACATCGTTTATCGTATTTGCAATTCAGTTTATTAAGATATAACCTAGGCAATGTGGTAACGAGTTAATTTCATCTAGTCGCTATCACGACTAATTTCGAAAACATTATGTATGTATTGATGTCATAGCATTACGTATATTTGTTTTTATTGCATAGCATTCCTATGTCATACTTCGTGCCTATCGTATATTCTTAAAGTAGTTGCAACAAAACCCATTCCAATTAAATTAGAATATTGGAAAGGTGTGTTTATTTTCCATATTCAGCTCGCCGGTTATGAGCAGCCGGATGGGCTTGTGAATACCATGACGTCTGGTGTACCATTACTAGTATAACCCACCGATTCAGTGCCAACGTACGGGTACAAGTGCGGAGGGGAAAGTGACCGTGCCAGAGAGAAGGCCATGTCAACGTGTATTTTCCAAACAAGTAGTGTTTTGACTACAAGTAAAGGACAATAACAAGTAGTGTATTGACTACAAGTAAAGTACAATAACAAGTAGTGTATTGACTACAAGTAAAGTACAATAACAAGTAGTGTATTGACTACAAGTAAAAGAACAATAGCACGTAGTGGTTTGACTACATGTGAATTACGACAGTAGTCTGACTACATAAATGTTTGCAACCATTAGTTGATTATATGGGTTTGCAACAAGTATTTGTTTATATGAACGTTTGCTAGAGATATTTGTGTACATGAAGTTTACATGAAGTTTCTAGAACTTTTTGACTACTTGAATGTGACATAGTAGTCAAAGTATATTTCGTATGTGTTTTATATTCATTTTATATGCTTTTATTTTCATATCATTAGTACCAGTGTTTAATATATTATCATTTGTCATCCACGAACGTGTTTGTTTCTTTAAAACCCTGCCCGGTCTCAAAGGGTCAGCTCGACTACGTTACAGGCTTCATGAGGGGTAACAAGCTCAATCAGATGCAAGATCACCTAAGCAGTATGCATGGATTCTGCTAATTACTAAACTTGTCCAAGAGCTTAATGATAATTAGCATATAATGCAGGTTTGATCAAAATTGGGCGTGAAATACAATCTTGAACAAGTTCGGGCAATCAAATCTATTATCACCTATTTTAGCATGCTTAGATCTCTGTGCCACAAATGTGCTTTCTTTTGGAAATAATGATAGGTTGCCCTGTTTATAATTTTTTTTCTAAAACATCCTGGATTAAAATATTTTCTACTAATACAGCAGCAAGTAAAAGACCTTCACTTTGGGCTTAGGAATTTCTGCCTTTATGGTTCATGCTAGTAGTTAAGTGGGATACTATAGGGACAATGGGACTTGGCATTAAAAAGACCCCTGGGACACTTTAGGGACAATGGAAATTTAACATGGAGAAAAATCGTGGGTCACTTTAGGGACAATGGGAATTTAACATAGAGTTTGGGTCTGTCTAGGGACAAGGGGAATTGAATATGGGATTTTTTGTTGTTTTTTTTTAAAAAAGTTTTTTTTTAAATTTAAATTTAAATTTAGAAAAGGGGTAAGCAATGGAAAGGCTATCTCTTTTCGAGAAATATGGCTGGCCCTGAAAAGGGCCTTTGGGTTTATGTTAATATTAATATTAACATAGATGGCATCTGTCACATCTTCTTCTTCTTCTTCTTCTTAAACTCCTTCTAACTACCGGTCCATACACAAGTACCCTCTTGAGACATCCTTGTCTTTCTATGTAAACTCTCCTCATCCATTGACTAGTATCTGTCCTATCAACAACAGTCCACTTGGACCTGACATAACATGAGCATGTCCGTCCTAAACATCATGGAAGACACAAGGGTGGATGACTCAACTGTGGTCCACATCTTGAAGCGACGAGAATAGGTGAATCAATGCAGTGAACTGTGCTTATTTATAGGTACAGGAAGGATTGAAACGGATTGAATTCATTCACCAATCCGAACACGCGTTACAAAATTCAGTCAGCTCGCATCCAATCCGAAGAGAGCAGTCTGTGACGTCACGTGGTCTATATAGATTCGTTAGCGCTTGTGTGCAGTCAATCTATGCGACAGTGATTCAACATGACGGAAACTCAGAAAACGATCCATTGGGGTGCACCAGCAGGGGAGACTGCCCAAGGGAACCCGGACTTGCTTTCAGAAGAGGTACACTGGGATTTTGTGGATTTTCTTACCTCGCAAGAATTTGTTCCAGAACCTTCGTTACCTTCTTCATTACCGCAAGTGGAGAATTTTAGACAGAGACAGAAAGAAGAATTGGAGAAATTTATGCAACGACAAAAGGAAGCGGAACAAGCTTTTCTCCTACAGCAACAGCAACAGCAACAAGAAGAGGTAAGAAAAAAACAACAGCAACAACAGCAAGAAGAAGTAGCAGCAAAGAAACAAGAGGGTGAAAATCAAACGGCTACGGTACTGTTGGACATTTTAGCGGAGTTAAGAAGTCTGAAACAAATGTATCAGACTTCTTTATCACGACCGAAGAGAATACGACCTTCCCGAGCTAAACACGCCAACCCTGTGACTAAGCCTGTCGTACCACCCTTAGTGATTTCAACCCAATCATCAGAAGTAGGCCTTGGCCGTGGCAAAGGCTTAAGGCAGTTAAAGTTGATTGGTTAAACTCACTCCTACACCAAAATAAAAAGGCCCTTTTCAGGGCCACCCACATTTCTCGAAAAGAAATACAATTTCAATTTGCCAATAACTCAAAAATAAACCCCACCCATTTTACCCTTATAGTACGTGTCTGTGTATGAGTGCGTGAGTGTAGCTTCTTATTTTAAAATCAAAACTCGAAGACACTTACCTTATATCATTCATGTATTCTTTTATCCATTTTTTTACAATCCAATTCACAATTCACCACAGAACACTTTAATTAAAAGTTCATTGACTTCTTCTTTCTCCTTGTTTAGTCTCTGTTTTTTGAATTTCTTCACCGTTTTTACCTCATTTTCTTCCCTTCTTTTCTTCTCCTGTTTCTTTGCTTCTTTTAAATATAATTGTCTTCTTTCTTCCTCTTCTTCCTCTGAAGAATCCCTCTCTTCTTCCGAAGAATCCCTCTTCTTTTGAAAAATCCTTCTTTTCTTCTGACTCCTCTTGTTTCTTTTTTGGGCAATCTGGAGACCAATGTCCTTTTTCTTTACAATAATAACAGGTATCTTGACTTTTGTCTCTTTTAGTCCCTGTTTTTGTTCTTTTTTGACGGTCTGGACACTCTGAAGACCAATGCCCTTTCTTCTGACAGATATACCAAGTATCTTGACTTTTATCTCGAAAGGAAGGAGAGTAGTCCGTCGGCTGGTCTGAAGAGAATTTTCTAATGACCCCTCGCAAAGCTCTGACGAAACGTTCCATCTGGGTAGTCTCTTCCATCGTTGTGCTCAGCTTGAGAGTGAAATGAATAGTGAAAGGACAAGACACACACCCTTTTATATACGCTGGTTTGCCAAGACTATAAATTAGTCTGTGGTGTTTAAACTTGAGTCATTTGACGTTTTGCACTCAAGATGAAACGATCCCATTCATTCGAGAAGAAAGAAGAAGAAGAAAGTAAGAGGCAGAAACGTGATCTATCGCCTCGTACCAGGGCTGAAATCTTGGCACAAATTCATGCCAGTTATTTTGAAGAGGACATGAGTGAACCAGAATCCGAACCCTCTAAACCAAGTTCACCACCCTTAGTCAACCCTGAAAAATACTATTCCATTCGAGAGACGGAAAAGCGCTCCTCTAGAAAATTTAGAACCACGGCTTACACCTACACGGTGAAGTTTAAAGATTTCAAGGCTGACGTACCCTTGGAGAAAGCAGAAGGGTTTATCACCGAGATGTGGGATTCTTTGCTCACCTCACTCAAGCGACAATGTCAACCCAAAGAAGACGATCGCTTGACACTATCCATAGATCACGACGGTTTGAAATCCCCTGTTTGGATCGAGTTTAGCAGACCTGCAGAACTAACCCCTTCCAAAGTCATGGACAAGATTCAACACGTACAACAATCTAATGACCAGTTTGACATCACCGATGGTAAAGCCACACTGAAAATGGCTCACGTCTCTCTTCCTCAAGGGACAGAACGCAAAAAGATGTTATTGGTGGAAGACCTTCGCAACATTAAGCGTAGTCTTGTCCGAATTAACAACCCTCAAGACCAGATGTGCTTAGCCCGTGCCATCGTGGTGGGACGAACCTATGCCAACAAGAACGACACGGTAGAATGGAAAAGAACCTGGGAGAACATTCGAAAATCGAACCGAACCAAACAACGAAACGAAGCAGAACTCCTGTTGCAACAAGCTGGCCTGTCCAAAGACACACCCTGTGGCATTCCTGAGATGCAAAAATTGCAAGATGCCCTAGCTCCACGCTACACCTTGAAAGTGCACCCTCAAGAAATGCGCGGGTCTCTGTTGTTTCGAGGCCAAGACTTTAAGGACGGAAAATACATTCATGTCTATCATCACGATGACCATTTCGATACCATTACCAGTATCACTGGATTCCTGGGATACGGTTATTATTGTGAGAAATGTGATTATGGTTATAACAATCGAGAGCAACACAAGCATTGTGGATTGAAATGCCCAGGACGTTTAGCCTCTCCACCCTGTCTGAGCGAAGAACCAGTGCCTTGTTCAACTTGTCTGCGTACGTTTGTCAGCCCTGCCTGTTACCAGCAACATCTGAAGACGCAAGGTTCACAGCAGAAATGTGCTTGTCAACTCTTGAGATTGTGCCCTACCTGTGGACAAGGCATACTTACCAACAATGCCAAGGCACACGTATGTCGAGGAAAGAAAAAATGTCACATTTGTCACCACATCGTGGACTTGGAACACGAATGCTACGTGCAAAAATACCAACCCCCACCAGAGAAAGAGGACGGTCACAAGAAGAAAGGCAATTTCATCTTTTTCGATTTCGAATGCATGCAAGAGACTGGCATTCACATCCCTAATTTCTGCGTGGCTCATCGAGCGTGCGAGAAGTGCATTCAAGAACCTATCTTCAGTCATTGCCCTCACTGCAGCAAGATTCCTGGAGGGCGTGAAAAAATCTTTCGGGGACCAAACACGTTAGCCGATTTTGCCCAATGGGTCTTAGACCCCATCGACAAGACGTGGAGCCAAGAGGACATCGAACGTTACGGAGATTGTCATCGTCATGCCACGGTGATGGCTCACAATTTCTCCGGATACGATGGACAGTTTCTTTTGAGGTACTATACGGAACATGGCACCGAACGTCCTAAAGTGATTTTGAACGGAGCCAAAATCCTTTTCATGCAAGTGGGACAAGTACAGTTTAAAGATTCGATGAGTTACTTGGCCATGCCTTTGAGGCGAATGCCTAAAACGTTTGGAATGACAGAAATGGCTAAAGGGTACTTTACACACTTTTTCAATACGGAAGCCAATCAACACGCCGTTCTACCCCATTTGCCTGAGGCTCACTATTACGTCCCCGACAACATGCGTACCGAACAACGAGAAGCTTTCTACGCTTGGTACCAAGCTCACGCCTCGGACCCTTTCGACTTTCAGGAAGAAATGTTAAAGTATTGTCGTTCCGACGTGGACATTTTACGGCGTTGCTGTGGAAAATTTCGAGAACTGTTCATGGAACACGGAGGGGTGGATCCTTTGAAAGAAGCTTGCACCATTGCCAAAGCGTGTTCCTTAGTGTACCGCCAACGATTCATGCCTGAAAACACCGTGGCTGCCATCAGTCCTCAAACGACCCACTATGTCAAGCGTCAATACTCGGTCAAAGCCCTACGTTGGTTACATTACTTGTGCGACAAGGAAGACAAATGGATTCAGCATGCCCGCAACGGAGGAGGCGAAAAGACCATCGGAACGTATTCGGTAGATGGCTGGGACTTAGAAAACCCCAAGATCGTGTACGAGTTTAACGGTTGCTTATTTCACGGATGTCCCGTCTGTTACCCTGACCGTGGCACCAAAAATCAGTTTTTGCAACGAACCATGGAAGACTTGGACCAGGACACTTGTAATCGACGCCTAAAGTTAGAACAGCAAGGATACCAAGTGGTGGAAATGTGGGAACACGAGTACGATCACCGTTTGAAAACCGATCCCGAGTTTAAACGCCTCGTGGAAAGTTACCAGTTCATGGACCCGCTGAACCCGAGGGATAGTTTGTACGGAGGAAGGACCAATGCCACCTGTTTGCTGTACCAAGCCGACGAAGAGAAAGGAGAAGAAATCAAATACTTGGACGTGTGTTCGCTGTATCCCTACGTGTGCAAATATTGTCGCTTTCCTGTAGGGCACCCGCAATTGTTCACGGAACACATCGACCTGAAAAACATTCGACAATACGAAGGCTTGATCAAGTGTAAAGTTTTGCCTCCCACGAACCTATACCATCCCGTCTTACCTCACCATTGTCAAGGCAAACTGATGTTTCCCTTGTGCCGTACTTGTGCCGAAACGTGCAACCAGGACCAACCTTGCCATCACAGCCAGGAAGAACGTGCCTTGACGGGAACCTGGGTCAGCGTGGAATTGTTCAAAGCTCTGGACATGGGATACCAACTGTTAGAAGTGTACGAAATTTGCCACTTTCCCAAGACACAACAGTACCACAAGGGTGACCCTACTCAGAAAGGCATTTTCGCTGACTACGCGGATGCCTTTTTGAAACTGAAACAAGAAGCCAGCGGCTATCCTTCCTGGTGTCACACTCCCGAAGACCAAATACAATTCAAAGAGAAATACTACGCACAAGAAGGCATCTCCTTAGACCACATCGAAAAAAACGAAGGTAGGCGATCGTTTGCCAAAGTGATGTTAAATTGCTTGTGGGGTAAAATGGCACAACGACCGTGTTTATCCAAGACGGAATATTTGACAGAACCTTCCCGCTACTTCCAGATGATTCACGACAAAACCAAATACATGAAACACGTGGACGTCGTTCGAGAGGATTTGATCTTGGTCAATTACGAAGAAGATCTGGACTTTGTACAAGACGACCCTTTTGGAAACGTCATCATTGCGGCTTACGTGACAGCTCATGCTCGCTTAAAATTGTACGAAGCTTTAGAACTGTTAGAAGAACGCGTCCTGTACTTTGACACGGACAGTTGCATTTACATCCATCACCCGATTCAACAACACCCTGACATCGAAGGAGACCGTTTAGGAGCCTGGACAGACGAGCATCCCGACGACAAGATTCTAAGTTTCGTCAGTGGTGGTCCCAAAAATTACGGCTACGAATACCGTGACAAACAAGGAGAAGTGCACACGACGTGCAAAGTGAAAGGACTGACTCTGAATCATCGTACCAGTGGAGTGGTCAACTTTGGGGTATTGAAAGAAGCCTTGCAATCGGGAGAGGATGGAAACTTTAAAGTGACCACCTATCAACCGAACAAGATTGTACGTTTACCCACTCACCACATCGTCAGTCGACCCTTGGAAAAAGTCTATCAAATTGAATACCAGAAGCGAGTGCGACTTCCCAATCACTTCACCTTACCGTACGGTCACGTTGGTATTGGTCTGTATATGAACCCTAGGCAAGATCGATAGTTCATTGTTCATTGAAGTAACTTACCATGTCGTTGACGAAGAAGAAACCAGATTGGTTAGGAGTCAAATGTTGGACATCACCGAGACCAGGGTTTTGAGGCTTGGACACAAGAGGTGGTCGAGTATGCACGAGAGTTATTCAAGGAAAAAAGTTACTTTTCAACCTGTGTTAGTGACGGTGCCAGAAGAACCCGTCACCCAGGACAGGACTGTCGTGGACAGGCCTGAAAGACCCTTTCGGGAGGACACTTGTGTGACCTTACCCCCACTATAGAACTGGTTAGAACTTTACCCAAAACATGTTGTACAGACACTTGTGTTTATTCCACGTTCATGGTTATCATGTGCCTTTTATTCTTGTACTTAAGCCTTTGGCTTTTATGCATTTTTGTCTTTCGTATTCATGTTTGAAACATTCAATAAACGTGTTCTGAAAAAGTATATAAACTCTTGTCTTGTTTGTTTTTCGTGTCACAAGTGACATTTCTCACACAATGGCTACCTCTGCTGTCTCTGCTCCCTCTTCCTCTACTGTCAAAGTCATCGACGAACACTTAGATCGTGCCAGTTGGGAGGCTTTGTATCTTCGCCATCCCTTTAACATGCTCATTGCTGGACCTAGCGGTTCAGGCAAAACCGAATTCGTCAAACGTTTGATCGAACATAAACATCATTTGATCGATCGACCCCCTCAACGAATCGTGTGGTGTTACAAAGAGTGGCAATCGGCGTACAGCCTCTTGCGAGAAAGTCAAGGCGATTCCATCGTGTTTGTGGAAGGCATTCCTAAAGAAGACGATGGCATCGTCTCTGACTCCCGTCTAACCCATTTGGTCATTTTCGACGACATGTTAGGAGAAGACGAAGAAGAAATTAAACTGTGGTTCACGCGCAAAGGGCATCACCGTAATGCCAGTGTCGTTTACATCACCCAAAATTTGTTTCAACAAAGTAAAGCCCATCGCACCATCAGTCTCAATGCGCATTACGTGGTCTTGTTTAAAAGCCCTCGAGATAAATCGCAAGTGCAAGTCTTAGCCAAACAGTTAGGAACGCCTTGGCTGGCTCAGGCGTACGACGATGCCACTCAAACGCCACACGCCTATTTACTCGTCGATTTGAAACCTACGACTCCCGAGGATTTGCGATTTCGTACCCACTTGTTTCACCACTGGTGCCAAGACGGAGGGCCTGTCCTGTACACGTCTCCGTCCTCGACTTCATTTCACTCCCCATAAAAAAAAATCTATTAAAACCTCAGACCCTTTTTCGTCTGTCTCACTCTCAGTGCGAACATGACGTCCCTTCAGTCGCATCTTCCCGTCAAATTGATTCGTGCCTTGTATGGCATCAGTCGAGAAAAAGATCCACAAACACGAGCTCGTGTCTTAGAAGCTAGTCTCAAAGAAGTCTTACGATGGTTCACGGTGACGGCACGTCAATTACTCCAAGGAATCATTCAGATTCCTCATCAAACCAAACGCTTTTTAGATCGAAACAAAGTCGCTTTGGTCCAACTGGCCGATCCCCGCATCGACACTCAAACCAAAAAACAAATCATTTTGAAACCTGGAGGGAGCGGTACTCTAGGAGGGGTCATCATTCGCTCACTCTTAAGATGGGATCCTAATGCCCCCAAAGTTATCCCCAAGACAAAAGTCCAACGAAGCCCCAAGAAGAAAAAGACCAGGTCTCCAAGGAGAACTTCTCCAGTGGCAGGACCCTCCTCTGACCAGACACCACCACCACCCCGGAAAAAGAAAAGAAGCCCCCAGAAAAAGAAAAGTCCACAGAAAACTAGTCGCAAGAGAGGCACTTCGGCCAGGACGCAACCTTACACTCGCAAACTCGATTTAGTCCGTTGCGTACCCCTGCACGACGTGTCATGCCTGTCCTCAAACTGATACGACGTAAAGACAATCAGTGGCGACGCGTTCCAGTATAAAAAAGGCCTGTGACCAAGTCGGGTATCAGTGTTTTTTTGGTGCTCCTGAAGACTCAAAGATGTCACCCTCCAGAAAACCCCTAGGAAAGAAAAGGAAAGGACTGCCACCACGTTTAGCCAAACATGGGGACATGTTATCTGTCCTGTCCAAAGCTTCTCCACCCCTACGAAAAAAACTCATTCAAACAGCCTCCAAAGAGGTCATCGATACCGTGTGCGAATGTTGTTTGAACGTTTTGAAAGGCACGATCCCTTTGTCCAAACACCAGAAACAATGCTTAGGCAAACATCGTCACGTTCTTCGCCAAATGGTTCAAAAGAAAATTCCCATTCGTCAAAAAAAGATGTTAGTGCAACGTGGAGGTATTTTACCTCTCTTGTTAGGCCCCATACTGAAAGGAGTCTTGGGAACCATGTTGGGAGGACTGGTGGGAGCAAGATAAAAAGGCCTCGGAAGTTCCAAGATCTCAGAATCGACCCCTGACAACCCCATGGAAGGACGAAAACTAGCTTTAGTGCCTTACAAACTATGGATGGAATACCATCGGTGGCAAGAACAACACACCCCGCATTTACCTCCCAATCCCCATTTGAGCGAGATGTCCCAGTTACAACACGAATTGCAGTCCTTAATGGATCGCCAAGATTTGTCCGAAACAGAAAAATCGCAAAAGTACGGTCAACTCTTGCAACGACTGCAACTCTTTCACCAGAAAGCTTTAGACGAAACAGCTCTACCCACTCTGAAAGATTTTAAGACCTTGAAGTCCAGCACCATCACCAGTACCAGTACCAGTACCACCAGTACCCGTGACCAAGACAGAAAAAGGAGAAGAAGAGGAAGGGTTTCAAACTCCACCAGAAAAAGTACGCAAGTTAACAACAACACCTACCTCCAGAATTGGATGGATTAAAAAGATGATGGTCACCCCTTCTTCCTCACAAGAGAAAAAGAAAGTGAAGACAGAAGTGAAGACAGAAGTGAAACAAGAACCGATATCCCCCGCTCAGACATCCTTCTCCTCTTCGACACCTATTGCTGGCCGCACACGCAAAGCATTGCAATCCAAGAAAATACCCCAAGAGAAAAAGAGTAGCATCCTCCAAGAGTGGGTGTCTTATTAACACACCAACCAACACAAAAAATGGAAAAAGTCTTAGCCAGCATTTACTACGATCCCTCCCATCCTGCAGGTTACGCAGGAGTTCAAAAATTGTATGGTGCTGCCAAAACGCGACTGAAAAGTCTCCGTTTACCTCAAGTGCAACGATGGTTACAAGAACAAGCTACCTACACTTTACACAAACCCATTCGACGCAAGTTTGCCAGAAGTCGCACCCGAGTGGAAGGCATCGATCATCAATGGCAAGCCGATTTAGCCGATGTCTCTCATTTGGTCAGCTACAATCGTGGCTACAAATATTTGTTTTGTGTCATCGACGTCTTTTCCAAATTTGCCTGGGTCGTACCCTTGACTTCCAAATCGAGCAGCGAGTTAGTGCGAGCCCTGCAACGGGTGTTGAAACAAAGCGGTCGTCACCCTCTTCGATGGCAAACGGACAAAGGCACCGAATTTCTGAACCAAGCTTTCCAAAAAGCGTTAAAGAAACGTGACATTCATTTTTTTACCACCGAGAATCCCGAAACCAAAGCCAGCATCGTGGAACGTTTTCAACGCACTTTGAAAGAACGCATGTGGAAATATTTTACGCATCACCACACTCTGAAGTACATCGACATCTTACCGCACCTGGTGCAAGCGTACAACCAATCTTACCATCTAAGCATCGGATGTGCCCCGCAAGACGTGACTCCCGACAACGAAGTGTTGGTGTTTGAGCGCCTGTTTGGTACGTCCCCGGCGAGGGCTGTCCCCGAGAAAAGTGGAATGTTGGCCGTAGGAGATTGGGTGCGCATTGGCAAAACCAAACGCACTTTCGACAAAGGTTACTTACCTAACTGGACGACCGAATTGTTTCGCGTCACTGGACGAGTGCATGGCCGTCATCCTGCCGTCTATAAATTGGAAGACATGAACGGAGAAGTACTCAAAGGAACGTTTTATTTGCCCGAGTTACAACGCGTCACCAAAAAAGAAGACGACGTGTACGACATCGAAAGCATTCTCGAACGCAGAACCCGTAAAGTGGGCAAACGACGTGTCAAAGAAGTCAAAGTACGTTGGAAAGGATATCCACCCAGTTTTGATTCTTGGATCGACGCTTCGCAAGTCATCGACTATAAAAAGAAGTGACCATCATGCCCTTTCACACAGCAGACGCATCTACGTCGACCACTCCTCCTTCACCTAGTTCTTCTGTGCAAGATTTACAAAAACAACCCTTGTGGGTGTGGTGTGGAGAACGTGTGCCTAAAACGCAAATCGTCTTTTTCTGCCAAATCTTCGTGGTGTATTGTGTCATCGGGGCAGCCATCGCCAATTTGAGTTTGCAACAAGGAGACAAACAATTGTGGACCATTTTATTGAGCAGTTGCATCGGTTACCTGCTTCCTAATCCCTCCCTGAAATTCACCTCGAACGGGAACCTTGTGTCCAGTGCCAGTGCCAGTCACCACTTCAATCACAACCAGAACCCCATTTTAGAAGGAGACACGCCTCTGACGTCCACTAACCCCTCGGACAGCCACAGAACTCTGGAATTATGAGTCACCAAAACCAATTTTACTTAACCTTACCCAGTGACAGTTCCATGGAGGTGTTTCCCAAGAACACGTTGTGCTGTTACACGGCCAAATTACCTCAAGCCATCCCCTTAGATCACGAAGCCCATTGGGAAGTGGCTTTAGTAGAAATGATTCACCCGACCCAAGTCCTCAATGTCCTTCCCAATCAAAATTTTTTTGATGTGGAAGTTCATGACGAACAATTGCAACAGTGGATGGATAGCAATGTCAAATATGACAAGAAAACCCGTACACAAAAGTACACCACCTATCACTTGTTCATTTCCCCAGGCTATTATTTTAGTGGTCAACATTTGGTCAGCACCATAGCCTCCAGGTTTAATGCCGTGTTTCTGAAAGCTTTGGAGCATGTTAACAAAAGTGTCACCATGGAGTACCACAAAACAGCTCGTCGCTTCTTGATGAAATTTGAACGGAGTAAAATCCTGTCCATTTTATTTTGTCCTGAATTGTATGACATGTTGGGCGGAGACATGAACCTGAGAATGAGCATGATGAAGAAAAGCGAATTACCCATCGTTTACGACAACGAGTCTTTTAGCAAGTTATTTCGTGCCCCGGTAGAACTGAACCAAGGACTGAATTTGATGTTTGTGTACTCCGATGTGGTGGAGTATAACGTGGTGGGACACACCTCCGTACCGTTACTGCGTGTCATTCCTTTCAAAGTGGATTCTGCCACGAACACTGACGAGGAAGGTGGAAACACTTACCACGTCCACCGCGAATTTGTACATCCTCACTATTTGCCTGTCAGTAAGTCGTATTTGGACACGGTCAACATTACTATAAAAGGAGATTTGGGACAAAATATTCCATTCACCAAAGGAAAAGTCACGGTGAAACTCCATTTTCGAAAACGGTTTTCTCACGATTCGTAAGTCATGTATCCAGTGTACCGAGGCGTTGCTCGACAGCGAGGACACGGTTTAGGAGATATGTTAAAATCGGCCTTTCGTTCGGTGGCCCCGGTGTTGAAACCGATGGTGACACGCGGATTGCACGCCTTGAAAGATGCGGCACTGACGCAAGGCAAAGAATTTCTCCAAAATGTCATCATCGACAAACAAAACCCTAAAGAAGCCTTCATGAGGGCAGGCAAAAATGTCTTGCTGCAAACGGGCAAAGACATTTTAGGCCAACGATAAACACCTATAAATGCCCTGCACGCTACCGAGTCAGGCATTCAGCAAGGACAAGGCAGAAAGAGACGACGAAGAAAACACCCTTTCACCAGACTTCAAGCGAGAAAGGCCAAGAAAAGAAGAACCGTTCGAGACTTAGACGTTTTCGATTATTGAGAAAAGAGACCAAAAAAAAAAAAAATGATGCACCGAGAATCTTGCGCTTGTTCCAAGACGGAACTGGATCTGTTTGCCATGCCCCCCACGATGATGACGATGCAAGAATCCCAGTGGGTGGAATTTCACCCCGTCTCCTCACTGACCGATTCCGCTCCCATCGAATTTGAAATCAAAGGACAGCCCGAAGATTACATCGATCTGAATAGCAGTTACTTGTACCTGAAAGTAAAAATTCTAGATAAGACTGGAGGTGCTATAGACGATGAAGCAGTAGCTCCCGTCAACAATTTCATGCATTCCTTGTTCAGTGGAGTGGACTTGTACTTGAATAACAAACTGGTCAGTAGCAGCATGGATACTTACCCTTATCGTGCCTACCTGGAAAATCTCTTGACGTACGGAATAGATGCCAAGAACACTATTCTCAATGCCTGTGTGGTATGGGAAGCTGACGAACCTACCAAGTTTTAAATATTGGAAACTGATGAAAAGAAAGACAACAATGATGGATTTGTAGAACGAAGAAAGAGAATCACGGGAGCCGACACAAGTTTAGAACTGATGGATCGTTTGCATTTGGACATGTGGTTGCAAGAAAAGTATTTGCTGAACGGGGTGGATGTCCGTCTGAGACTGAATCGTAGCAGTGCCGCTTTCCATTTGATGGCTGATAGTGACGGTTACAAAACCAAAATCCTAGAAGCCAGACTCTACGTACGCCGTGTGGAAGTGTTACCTAAAGTGGGAAACGACATCAGTCAGACGTTGAGCAGAACGACCGCCAAGTATCCCATACGACGCGTGGAAGTGAAAACCTTCACCATTCCCAAAGGACAGCGATCCATGATCGAAGATCATCTGTTCCAAGGACAGTTACCCAAACGTTTGATCGTTGGTATCGTCGAGAATACAGCCTTCAACGGAGCTGCCGAAAAAAATCCTTTCTACTTTCAACACTTTGGCGTGTCCAAAATCGAAGTCAGTCGCGATGGCAAGACCTTGTGTACCCGACCTTTCGAACCTGACTTTACCAAGAAGAATTACTTGAGATCGTACTTGTCCCTGTACGAAGCCACCGGACAGTTAGGAACCAATACCAGTCACGGTATTACGTACGAGGATTATGCAGGAGGCTACGCTTTGTGGGCTTTCGATTTCACTCCGGACCAAGGCAGCGACGAGGGACATTTCCACCCTATAAAATCCGGCCAGATTCGTGTGGAAATTCAGTTTAAAGACCGAGACCCTGATGAAACGGTGAACGTCATCCTGTATGCAAAATTCGATAATACCATAGAAATCAACAGTTTGAGAGAAGTCATCCTAGATTACTAGAAACCATGGAAGACTGTTATCCCTCTTTACCTAGTGGAGAAACTTTTAGTGTTGCATTGTTGTTAAAAAATGTTAGAGTTGTTGTTTAGTGTTAAGTGATTTTTGAATAAAAAATGTTGTGTTTTGAAAAAAATGCCTTTGTCTTTTGTTTAGGTATAAGAATGTTGGATTGATGCTCTTTCATTTCTTACTATTCCTCTCATGACACTCACTAAACGTTGCGACTCAAAAACCGTGTGGGGGATGTTTTCCTTCACGTCCGCGCTTTGACTTTAAGAACCGGGTTGTTTCCAGTCTAACCATCCATTGTCGACTCATCCTCCTAAGAAGATGTGCTCCAAACTAGCTTAACTCAACGAAGCCTACGTGAATTTGCATAGGGTCAGACACAGTCTGATACCGAAGCCAGAAGAAATAGAGAATGTGAGAATGTTAAAAATCACTGAAGACCTGATAGAAGAGCTCTTCAGAGAAGAAATGAACAGGGAGAAAGAAGAATGGACAGAGAAGTACAGACTTCAGAGACAGCAGCAACAGCAGCAACAAAAGCAGCAGCAGCAGCAACCTGAACCTGACAGAGGATTTGTCGATTGCCGTATCGACACCAGAGTTCTTCTTTTCTTTCCGAAGAAGCAGACCTATCGCCAGAAAGTCTATCCTCAGAGGACATCGCATTCTTAGAAACTAAAAAAAGAATGCCATAGCAAACAAAAAAAAAACATCCCTTTTCAGGGCTACCCCAATACTCTAGAAAAGAAATAACGATCGATTTGCCAATGTGTGTAGGTAGAGTAGTGTGAAAATAAACACTAACTCTTTTTTAAAAAATGTGAGGGTATGTGTTTGTGTGTTAGTAAGTGCTTAAGTAAGCTGGTATGAATAGTAGATTAAAATCATGTTTTTTTGGTGTTTGAGGTGTATATTTGGAGTTAGATTGGATTGCTTTGCGTATGTGGATAGTCTATTGAAGTGATTTATAAAAAATTTTAAATTAGTGATGGGTAGCATAAAAAAGTGAGTGAGTGTTTCTTTTAGGTCCGCGCGTTGTTGTTTTTGGTCATGATGTAGGTAACATCAATTTTATGTTTTTTTAGGGGGATGTTTTCCTTCACGTCCGCGCTTTCACTATAAATTGAAACTCGCTGGGCAGTCTAGCTACCCTTGTTGATTGATCAACACCAAAAATGAACACGAGACTGTCTAAACTGTTGGAACTTCATGTGCATCTGGAATATGCCAGGCGCCTGTTGAATGAACTGGCCGCGGAAGCCATTGTGGAGGAGGGAAGGATAAGAGAGGAGGAGGAAAGAAGAAAAAAAGAAGAGGAGGAGAGAAGATATAAAGAAGAAGAAGAGGAAAGAAGATACAAAGAGGAGGAGAGAAGAAACAAAGAAGAGGAGGAGGAGAAGGAAAAGAAGAGAAGAAGAATAAATTTCAAAATCCCAGAGAGCGAAAATTGGGATTCTGAAGCGACATATCCTGCCTCTGCTCTCTCCCCCCAAAAAGTAAAAAGTAACTGGGGGATAAGATGTGTATGTGGCGCCAGGCCTGGAAGGTGCCACCATTAACCAGGTGTCCATGAAGTTCCAAAAACAACAGCCCTTTTCAGGGCTACCCAATACTCTAGAAAAGAAATAACCATCAATTTGCCAATGTGTAGGTAGAGTAGTGTGAATATAAACACTAACTCTTTTTTAAGATAGTGTGAGGGTATGTGTTTGTGTGTTTGTGTTTGTGTGTTTGTGTTTGTACCCGCTCACGTACGATTGTGTGGATAGTAGATTATGGATTTGTTTATCGTTTCTTAGCGTATGTGTTTGTGTTTGTGTGTTTGTGTTTGTACCCGCTCACGTAAGATTGTGTGGATAGTAGATTATGGATTTGTTTATTGTTTCTTAGCGTATGTGTTTGTGTATTTGTGTTTGTGTTTTTGTGTTTGTGTTTGTACCCGCTCACGTACAATTGTGTGGATAGTAGATTATGGATTTGTTTATTGTTTCTTAGCGTGTGTGTTTGTGTGTTTGTGTTTGTGTTTGTGTGTTTGTGTTTGTACCCGCTCACGTACGATTGTGTGGATAGTAGATTATGGATTTGTTTATTGTTTCTTAGCGTATGTGTTTGTGTATTTGTGTTTGTGTGTTTGTGTTTGTGTGTTTGTGTTTGTACCCGCTCATTGAGTCATCCACCCTTGTGTCTTCCATGATGTTTAGGACGGACATGCTCATGTATGTCAGGTCCAAGTGGACTGTTGTTGATAGGACAGATACTAGTCAATGGATGAGGAGAGTTTACATAGAAAGACAAGGATGTCTCAAGAGGGTACTTGTGTATGGACCGGTAGTTAGAAGGAGTTGAAGAAGAAGAAGATGTGACAGATGCCATCTATGTTAATATTAATATTAACATAAACCCAAAGGCCCTTTTCAGGGCCAGCCATATTTCTCGAAAAGAGATAGCCTTTCCATTGCTTACCCCTTTTCTAAATTTAAATTTAAATTAAAAAAAAACTTTTTTAAAAAAAAACAACAAAAAATCCCATATTCAATTCCCCTTGTCCCTAGACAAACCCAAACTCTATTCCCATGTTAATTTCCCTTGTCCCTAGACAGACCCAAACTCTGTTAAATTCCCATTGTCCCTAAAGTGACCCACGATTTTTCTCCATGCTAAATTTCCATTGTCCCTAAAGTGTCCCAGGGGTCTTTTTAATGCTAAGTCCCATTGTCCCTATAGTATCCCACTTAACTACTCATGCTGCTATGGTGGACAGATGATTAACACTCAGTCAATTAGACAATATAGGATTTATAAAAAGTAGTTTGAATGCCAATGAATACAATGAATTTTTATTCTGCACCTCCACCCACCCAGCAGATTCGTTGCCAACATTGCCTGTTACATATCTGTACAGGATTTCATCTCTTTCATTTTCTTACTAAAGTGATCAATTTTAAAGTGACAGTGAATAGAAAGTGTTTACTTTTTCTGGATTGTACCCTAAATAAGCGGTTAACACGTGCAAACGTTGCTGTCTTATCTTCAATGATAAAAAACAAAGAAATGCACACAACTAAGTAATTTCGTTCATTAAAAACACTATTTCTAACCACTGATTGTTGTCATGGGGTCCCTAACTCTATCGTGCTGTTTGTGATTCAAACCAAACGGAAGTTTCTTTACTAACACGGTATCCATATCACATGATTGTGTCAAATGTTTTTTTCATGCAAAAGGAGTGATGTAATTTAACATCTCCAATAAGCTCCAAATATTTCTGTAAATTGCAATAACTTTAGAAGTTGTGCCCTTTTGAACCATTTAAATAAAGAGTTAAGCTGCTTGCCGTTCTCATTTTGTTTATTGCAAATATTGAATGCAGATGACCTAGGTTTGCTTTCTATATACGTGTTGTCCTTTGAGCCTTAGGTGACTGCACTGAAAATGGACTTTTCCGGGAAACGGAAAAATGACCGTGAGCAGGTTCATTGTTTATATTTAAAAGTCTTGCTTGGTTTAAAGCGTGAACAAGGTGACTGTAGGGATAGACCATTTAATTCTGGGAGTGAGTGGCCTGTGATTTTATTGAAAAAAGTTCTGGCTCCTAAATAATTTGACATTTTTTAAAACTCAAATTTATAGCACCCACCCGAAATTAAATGTTCAGTGCCATACTAGATTAACCACGTGCACTGCTTAGTTTTAGTTGCCTGACCCAATTAGTAGCGTAAGTTCTTACACCTTAAAAGTACCTTTGTCGTGAATGGCACTGCTTTAGTTGACTTAACATCAGTAGCTGGCTCCGACCCCCAATTACCTTAAAACAAATTCACTCTTTACTCCTGGCCTAATTTGAGGAAAAATAACTATTTATATCAGACGAAACAAATAGAGAGAGAGAACGGCGTCCCCATTTGGAAAAAGATACTGCAAATTTCTTCAAATGGCCCCCACCCACCTCTGCTTTGGGTCCCTGTGCAGTTGCCCTTATTGCACGCCCCTCTCAGAGAGGGAGGCAGAAGAAGAAAACAAAATATTCAGAAGGATTAAATGATCTAACCCTGTGCTAAGTTCACTAACCCCATTAGTTCCATGGCTTTAGGTGATTGCTGACTAATCTCATACCTGGCATATCCTTAGCTGATAGTTAATCTCGTACCTTATATCGCTGGTCGATATAGGACCTTTTATAAGTTTTAAAAGATTATACAAGTAACACTTTGTTTGGCGCTAAATAGCCTAAAAGTGCTGATGCGCCGTTAAAAAAAAAACAAACAAACAAACAAATAATCTCGTACCTGCCATGGCCTTAGCTGATAAATAATTGTTGTTGTTGTTGGGTTTAACGCCATTTTTCAGCACACGATCGGCTATGCATGGCGGCCAGTATTAATGGTGGAGGAAGAACCCGGGAAAACCCCAAGAAAAACCACCGACCCACGAGCAGCTACTGGCAAGCTTTCTCACATACCCACATTGGCCGAATCCTGGACTCGAACCTCGCCGACAGAGGTGAGATGGCAGTGATCCGTAACGGAGAGCGCTTTAGACCACTCGGCTACTCGGGGCCCCAGCTGATAAATAACTAATCTCAAGCAGCAGAGGGGGCGAATCGGACATTTTGTCCAATCGTTATTTGGCTTAATTATTACTTTCTGCACTCAACGATCTAGTGTCGTCAGCGCCTGGTAAAAAAAAAACGACGACGTCGTTGGGGGATCGTCGCGTCGTCATTTGGTTTAATTAACACCTTCTGCGCGTCGATCCCCAGCGTCGTCAGCGTCCGGTAAGCACATCGACGACCGCGTCGATGTCATCGCCCCCTCTGCTGCTAAGTGGTTATTTACAATGAAAATTATTTACAACTAACCGAATATTTGGTCAAGTCCGATACGATATCGTGTCCGAGGATCATGTAAATTTATCGTTACGAATCCATGTGGGGTTGACTGAGCATGACTAAAAAAGTTTCGAAAAACATTAAAGTCCATGTCACCGCCGCACCATGTCTGCCAAATATTTCGTAGCGTGTGTGTATCAACGCCGTTGAATACAGCAAGAATATTACAGTTGTCTCTAATTACTTTTGGAATCTGAGTGTATCGTTGAGTGACATATATCACGTCAGTGTTTTTATGCCTGCCTCTGGAAAATATCCTAGCTGGGTTTTTTTGATTGTCTAACATAACATCATCGTACACGACTAGATTGTTAACGTCGCCATCAATATCATCAATAACCGGTGCATCATTGATATCTGTAATAAACTCGATGACATTTTTTTTAGCGATCGCTGATGCATTCTCGTTGAAATCTTTCAACACCTCGTAGCATCGTTGATCATCTACGCTAGGAGCAATCAAATACAACTTATCCCACTTCATCCATCTCATTATTAAATTGAGTAACAATTGCGTCTTGCCGGATCCAGATGGTCCGATGATAATCATCCGGATCGAGTTTGGTAACGCTGCAACATGCTTAACTGGTTCTCTTGTTTTAGTTGCCGAAAAATCAATTATATTCATATCTCTATACATAAATTATGGATCTATATTGTGTGAAGTGTAGAGTACGTACTGGTACAAATGATATGACAACCGTTACGACAAGAAATAACAGATCGGCGCTTACTGGTAAGTGTGTACAATGCGGTACAAAGAAATTTAGATTTATTTCTATTAGACCCGGAGATGTTTTAAAAAAAAGCGAGGAGGTGACATCGCAGCCAAATTGGCAAAACTCCCCGGAACACCGTGGGCAAAGTATCCAGGAGAAAAACACCTCCCAGGATATAACTACTGTGGCCCCGGAACACGATTAGATATTAGACTCGATGATCAAAATCAGCCCAAACCCGGTGAGTATCCAATAAACGCTATCGATAAGGCGTGTCATGCTCATGATGTTGCTTACAAAAGTAGCGATCTGCAACAGCGTCATATCGCGGACGTAAAATTAATTCACGCGTTAAATGCTATTCCTGATAAATCCGTCAAAGAAAAATTGGCTTCATGGTTGGTAAAATCGGCTATGAAAGGTAAATTAATGATTGGAAGCGGAGCTTCTCGCGCTGGTAATTGAAAACGCTAACGTTTATAATAACAACATGGATTCCATCTATTATTCCCCGAGAGGATACTGGAAGGGGAAGGCCGCAATTGGTAAACTCGCAAGCGCTGCAAAGGTAACAAAGGCCACTGCGGTTAATTGGTTATCCAAACAGGCTATATGGCAAATTTATCTACCACCGCCTACACAAATCAACTTCTCGCGCTTTGATGTCAGCGTACCCAATGAAGTTCATCAGGCTGATATACTATTTTTGCCGCATGACAACGGTTACAAATACGCGCTAACCGTAGTTGATGTTGCGAGTCGATACAAACAAGCGGAACCGTTAAAAACAAAGTCAGCAACTGAAGTAGCCGATGCGTTTGAGCGGATTTATCGAAGAGGTCCTCTGCGCTGGCCAAATCTATTACAAGTTGATCCTGGTAGTGAATTTCGCGGCGCTGTTTTATCAACGCTGAAACATCATAGCGTCGCGATACGACGAGGTCATACTGCGCTACATCGTGATCAGGCAATTGTTGAACGATTCAATCGGACTCTCGCTGAACGGTTATTTGGATATCAATACGCGAAGGAATTCATCCAAGAAAAACGATCTCGAGAATGGGTCAAAAGGTTGCCAGGTGTAATTGCAGCGTTAAATAACGAGATTACCCGAGCAATCAACATGAAGCCCAGCGACGCGATTAAATACGAGTATATACCCGGAAAATCAAAAATAAATAGCGTTTCCAAGTCGATTCTTGGCGATGTCACTGTTAGATATCTATATGAACCAGGAGAGCTTGAAGGCGGTAAAAAAAGAGCTACTGATCCTATTTGGAGTGTTACCACACATAACATATCAACGATAACACGATCAACTGGTAGACCACCGATCTATAGACTGGATTCAACTGCTCCTCAGCGCGGATTTACACGCGAGCAACTACAAGTGATACCTAACGATACTCAATTACCCCCGCGTGGTCTTAACTAGCGCCGTTGCGTCTATTGCACTCAAGACAGGTCAACCTCACATTGTTTTTGACATGACCGAGACTGTTATCGATCCTATCCACGGTAAATTGGCGAGTGTCTTTATCCGAATAACGCCAACTCATTATACAATTGCAACTCGCGCAGTGATTATTCTGTTGTTGTCGTAGCGAGATTATTAATTCGGCATCAATATCAAAACGCCGCTGTTTTTTTTTATCCTGTTGGCGGTAACCCGAGAGTTTTCTATCAATGACGCTTGCATCGATGGTGACTTTGTCGCCGGCTTCGTCAGTGACTCCGTCACCGGCTCCGTCAATAACAATTCTTCGAAGCTGATTTATCCTTCGTACTCTGGACACTGCAAGATAGACTAGATTCGACCATTCGATGCGATTATCAACCATCCAAACAATTGTGTCCGTGATGGTCAGTCCCTGCGAGGAATGTATTGTTGTTGCGTATCCTAGCGTCCACGGGGATTTATCAGCACGTAGCGCGTCCTCGACGACACCGATATCAACGAGCACGATATCATTCAGCACGAGAATTTGTTTTTTTGTCCCTGACGCTGTCGGGCCCGGGATTTCAACTTCAATGTTCTGCCGCCGTGTGTCAGCGGGTCTATAACATAACGGCACTGGACGCGTTGGAAACTTTTCCTTATGCAACGCAAACAACCTCCGCTGAAGTGTGTCTCTGACTATCTTTCTGCTCGCTACAATTAAATCGTTTGGTCTCCATGTTTCCCAGAATTCATTTAACGGCGTTTCCGGAATCACCTCGCGGATTATTTCACATTGAATTCTATCCGGCTGTAATCTGATTAATTTTTTAACCTCGCGCAGTTGTTCATCAAGTGCTCGGTAATCAGTATCGGTTTCTTCATAATAGTCCACAAAACCCTTTAACCAATCATGTGGACCCTCGCCGACAAATGGTAGTGGTTGGCCATGGTCCCCACACATGATTACCGCTGTATTCGCGCGCAGCAACCACTCAAGAAACATTTGTAAAGTATCTAACGAAACAGTACATATCTCATCCCAGATGATAATGTCGGGAATAAATTTTTCCCCCATTCGATCAGGAGTCCACTCACCGCCGCTGTATCGAAAAAAGCTGTGATAAGTAACGGCGTCAACATTTCGTTGTTTTATCTCTCGCGTTAGTCTATGGGTCGGTGTAAGCACGATTATACTTGCCCGCGTTCGAAATAATTCAATTGCCCGAGTCGTCTTTCCCGACCCGCCACAGCCGCTTAAATAAACCGTCTTGTGTCTACAAATTGGATCAGAACACGATGGTGCATTAGACCATTCTGATAAATTATTACCGCGTAGGTAATTGTTCTCAACGATGACATTTGCTGACGGGGAATAATCGCGTCGTATTTCTTCTTTAATTCTCCATGTACCCCAACTCTCGTCCGGACTAGTAAACTCGGTTACGTTTTTCTTATACTTTACGTCAATATAAAACGAATCAACGGCTACTCTAACGGCGGTGTCAGGAAATCTATTTATCATCGAGAATAAATTGATAGCGGCGTAACCCAGCATAGATGCCCTCAAATGCGGGTATGCCGGGCTGTCTCCATCGCTGTAGGTAACAACTGTACCCAACTTTGTTCCATTGGACAAGAAAGCTGTTTCGCAGTTCACGTATCTATTTTTTGCCACTGCGTCCTTGATTACGAAATCATATTCTGCGTCATCTATAATCAGCCGTGAGCAATATCGTTTGTAATCGCAGTTTTTTCCACCTTGTGTAAACTTACCAATTATTCTTCTACCGAGATCTTTTGCCTCGTGGTTTCGTTGGTTGAATATCCTCCTGGACCATTCGATGATATATTCCTCGTCGGCATCAATGTTTTTTCTGGACTCGTCAATTATGCTATCTAGACGCTCCGGTTCTGGTAACCAGACTTCAGTCTGCGCCCGGTATGATATAATCGCGTCACTGACAATCAACGATACAAGCATGCTACAATCAATCATATACCGTAGCAGCGCTATTGGCAGCCACTTTTTTTCAGTCATGTGTCTACCGATCCAAATATAGCAACAGCGATGAAGTCCTGCCGCGAACTCAAATGATACTACGCGAGCGAATCCGGTTAAATCAAAATCGGGCAGTGGTCCATTAATAGCAACACGAGTCATTTCATGTCTGGGGTGTCCAAATCGTTTGAAATACTCAGCGGCGGATCCATACCCGAGAAAACTCGCTGGATAACAGGCAACCATATCAACCGAGATCATAGCGTCGCGGTTGTATTCAGTGTTCCATAGTCCACCGTGATAGTATTCCAAACAACTGGATTGTACATCTGGTAAAAATTCCTTGCGCGTTGGTCTCCACGCATTTTTCCTTGCTGCAACATGAGCTACAACCGATGGAATCGTAAAACAATTTGTTAGCAGTTGTTCATCATGCTCCTCAAATTCTATGGCAGTTTTTTTCATCCTGTTGTGAAATGCTTCAGTGCGATATAATTCATCGTTTGGTCTTACAAACTGATCAAAGGTATCCGCATCGTTTTCAGCGCTGCGAAGTAACCACACTGATACAGGGTCGTTTTTACACAAACAAGCAATAGCATCAAATAGTTTCCTCTCCGCGAGAAAACCGTCCTTGGAGAATTGTTCTCCCAGGAATTCTTCGGGTATATACTTTACTGTTCTATCCCGTGGAAATATTGTGATCGCGGGCGTCCATGCGTGTTCGTTATGATCAATAATTTTGATTGGGGCTCCCTTCGATTTATACTTTGATTCGTATAATACTTCACCGGTTATCGTTGTAACGGTTATTGGAAATCTCAGCGATGTTTCTAATCTCGCTATGTCGCTGATGGTCGCTCCACGCTCTTTTACGGTTAGTTCCCACTGGTTGATTTTGCTACGTCGTAAATCAGTCAATTTGTTTCCTCGACACGCATTTGTAAAATGCTCTATTATTCGTTCTGCTACACAATTTATCCCGGTTGACTGTTTCATCGGTTTCAGTTTTCCGATATCAGGTTTCTTATTTAACGGGTATATTCCATAAACAACTGCTGTTTCAGGATACGCTCGTTCATAGTATGGTCTGTCAATTCCGGTTAACAACCCCGGCTTGGAGTCGCGGCTGACAATGACTGTTTTCTTGTCGCTGAGAACCGGTTCAAATTTATCACGTATGATCCAATCGCCTGATTTCACCCGGACAATGAATTTTACTCTGAAGAAATATCTTTTACCGTCAAGTTGTGATATTATCGTTGCTGCGCGGTTGTCGTTCATGATAGCATCAACAACACCATCAATTCGAAATGTTGACCAACTGTGAGATGCGCCATCACGCTTGAATTCATTGATACAATCGCGTATTTTATTCAACAGGGTTTTATCGTTTATTAACGCTTTTGGTGTGTCCTTGAGGACTCTATCGAGATTGAATTTAATATTTTTCCGGGGCTTAATTGCTGCTAATCTCTCAAACTCATCCATATAATTAAAACAAGTATTTAAATGAAAGAATATAGTATAATGAATCACTGCAAATGGTTGATGATTGGGTCGACAACCCCGTGCAATAAATCATGTAGAGGTGAATTCTGCGGATACCATTTACAAAGCGTTCGTAATGGTTCTCTTGGCCCTCTCCCGTGCTTGGTTTGCCACGTCGGTGTAAGAGGAAAATCACAGTTATGTATTAATTGTGGCGGAAAGCGATACAGGGAACTAAAACGCTATTATGACAAGCGAATTAAAAACGCCGTCATTGACCCTACCGCAGACTTCGTCATCAAAACCCCCCAAGACTACGTTGAAAGATTTATAATTAAACCAAATAATAAATTAGACAAATAGTATTATTATACAAATGGACCAAGAATTTCAGCCGCATCCTGTGCTCGTCAGTTACGAGGCATCTCGCGACGGCATTGTTAGAAACCGCAAACTGAAGAAGCCGGTTGGTACCGTGAATAATCGGGGGTATTTGCAATTTAGTGCTGGAAAGAAGACGTATTTTGTTCACAGGGTGGTATATGAAGCGTTTAACGGATTGATCAAAGATGGCCTCGTTATTGATCACATTAATTCTAATTGTCAAGATAACAGACTGTGTAATCTGCAAGCTATCTCTCAGAGCGAAAATATTAAAAAAGGCCAAACTGGTAAGTGTTCAAATCAAGCAAGAGGTGTCAAATCGTTTAATACATCAACGCATGAGGAAAAAACATTTCACTCCATGCATGCGGCAGGAAAATATTTCGACATTTGTAGGGCCACAGTACGATTTGTTGCAGAACGAGTATATCAAACAGCGATCTCAAAAAGGACCGGACACAGAATTCGATTTTCATATGTAAATATCAGCGAGTGACGAAGTCACCGGCGCCTATGGCGCTGACAAGGCCACCGGCGCTGACAATAAATTGTCCGTTCCGGAAGAAAACAAAGTATGAACACCTCGGAATTGATACACGGGGGTTTCATTTTTTTTTTATTTAAAAACAAGATGTTTTATAAGAATAATGAATATCGAAGACATCAATAATATGTTAGCCGAGATTTCAAAATTAAAAAATCAAGGAATTGAATTATCTGATGGTCTCGACAGTGAAAAAATATTATCCGATTATGAAATTATTAACGAACAATCGAAACGGGGGTGTTTTACCCTGGCCCGCGAGTATTTTTTTATAAAACGATTACAACATACGATTAATGAAAACTTGTACCACAATGACGCAAATGCATTCATTGGACTATTTACTGCCGTTGAAATAATACGAAAAAAACTCGGACGTGTTTATGAACGACGCCGGGAGATTTCTAGTAAGATCAAAAACATTAGAAGGATTATAGACGAAAACTCCGGCGAGAAATTAGAAATTGCGAAGCAATTGCAATAATGGTAGGCGAATCACTTACTACTCGGCTAGCCAGAGAGCGGCTAGCAGCGCTTAAAAAGTTTATACCGTTACGAGACAGGGTCCGAGAACAACTTCAAACGCGGCAGCAACTACAAACCGATTTTAGTGTTGGAAGCGAACAACTCTTTGACCCGGTAACTAAAGCGACCAAAGATGTTACGGCGGTAACTGTACCCGTTCTTGGTGCGCTTGAAAAGATAGCGGCTCAGACCGAACAAACAAAAAGGTCTTTAGAAACACTTCCTGCAAAAATAGCGGCTGCTACAACACGGAGGCCGCCACCACTCGCTATAACCGAACCACAAGAACCCTATGTTACAATGGCCGATGAAGAAGAACTAGGTGCTACTGCGAAAGAACCGGAAGAAGAAATACCAGAAGAGGAAATACCAGAAGAAGAAATACCGGAAGAAAAAGAGGGGAATATACCCCGTATTGTACTCAAGAAGAGCACAATAGATGAAATTAGAGGCTTCAGCAGCAGGGAAGAATTAATTAATTTTGCTGCCAACAATTTTGCTAAGAGCATACGAGATAAGAAGCATATCAATAGCGGTTACGAGAAAAATATAAAGTCGTTAAAGGACTGGGCAAGAATAGTGTATTTAGCGAGTAAACATAAAGAAGCATTACCACATCGTGGTGATCCCGATTACGATGAATTCCACAAGGAAGTTAAGAGTATAACACCAAAAAAAGGAAAAGGATACCCTGTTGGTAAAGAATCCTACGGCGTTACCTGTCCTGGTAGTGTTCTCAGTGATATATCACGGCTAGAGGTACTAATTGGAGGAAAACGAGCCGGAAATAACTCTCCGGAAATAATCAATGAAGCCGCTGATATTTGCAAGCGGTTATTTGCAGGCGGTATTATGGACATTAATGCATATCGAACGCTCATAGACGAACTCGTGGATGATTAATTGGAAAACTGGTGTTTTTAATAAGGATGATCATACACTACAACCATGATAAACCAGTACTCGTCTACGTGGTAAACTCGCGATTGCCTGTTTACCACGCGTACTATGGAGACGGTCTCGGTAGCACCATTGCGGGGTTATTTACAAGAATGGCTCCAAAAGTAGCGCCGTTAGCCAAACAATTAGGAATGAAGGCTATTGATGTTATTCGTGATAAGGGAATTAGTGCTATTGGAGATGTTGCCGGAAAGGCGCTTTCAGCCGCGCGGGACAAACTAATGTCATTGGTGAAATCCAAGAGAAAAAAACAGAAACCACCGGTAATGCCATCAACGACAGTGATGCCTGCAAATGTCAGTAAAGTAATAAATAACGCCGTGGAAGAAAAATTAGAGTCGTTGGCGACGAAGCCATCAATGGCTGAGCCATCCGCCGATGCGGCAACCAACGCGCTCATGAACGCGATAGCGGGAAGTGGTTTAAATTCAAAGAATTTACGACGAAAAAATCGCAATTGAAAACATCAACATGATAAATAATAAAATGTTTGCGCGTACCGCTGATCCCGCGTTTGATATGGACGCCCCAGTGCACAGGGATGATTCTGTCCGTGATTATCAATATTATTCTTATCATGCAGCGCAACCTGACCTACGATCGCGAATTGAACTTCAAGTCCAAGATACCAGTAAATATTTTTTGCCGTGTGAAGCGTTTATCGAAATCGAGGGAGAACTCGTGACAAATGCCGCCGATAATGCACCATACGCAGATGACAATCGTGTTCGAGTTGGCTTTGTCAACAACGGTATCATGGCGTTATTTGAGAGCGCCAGATATCTTATTGACGGGCGAGAAATTGAATCAATAGAACGCGAGGTTGATGTTGCAACAACGATAATTGGGTTAGCGAGATACTCGGATGATTATACAAGATCGGCGGGCCCATCTATGATGTTCGCAAAGGATATCACTAATAACGCTGACCATCTTCAGTACATCAACGTGCTGGTGGAAAGAGATACCGCAACTGACCCACAGGCTGAAGCAAATAACCCAGACCGCAGAGCAGGACCAGGCGCTAATTTCAATATTATAAAAAGTACTAATGATAATTTTAATCTAGGATTCGCAACACGAGTAGGGATGTTGCAAGGAATACGCCGAAAGTTTTCATGCGCGATTCCACTCCATCACATATTTGGATTCTGCAGAAATGTCAGAAAAGTTGTCTATGGGGCTAAGCATACAATCGCGCTGACGCGAAGGGGCGATGATAACAATGCAATATGGCATGCTGCTGGCGTCGCTGCCGGTAAAGTCATTTTAACTAAAATGGCATTGTGGATGCCGGTGCTGACTCCATCAGTTACCACGGAAGCACGATTGTTAGCATTTATGGAACAGGGAGGGAAATCGCTGTTGAGTTGGCTAGCGGTAACAACTGATGCTAAAGAGGATAACGTCGCCGATACGTTTACATGGCACCTAGCATCAAAACAAGGTGTTTCAGCCCCGCGTCATATATTCATAGCGCTGCAGAATAGGGAACGATTGGGCAGTCAAGAACGCAGCCATATGATATTTGATCAATTAGGAGTCAGGGATGTTTCGCTGAGAATAAACGGACAACAGGAACCATCCGAGGATATACAGTTTAATTACGACAACAACCATATCGCACGTGTGTATCATCGATTGCTGTCATATATGGGTCGTGATCAAAACGTCGACACTGGTTTGCAAATATCACAACTTGATTTTAAAAACCTGTATCCGATTTATTACTTTTCGTTGGAACATCTTGATTTAACGAGACAATCCGTCGTTGATATACACTTCAGAGCTCGTATAGCCCCGGGTGGTGTTAATTATAGAGCGGTTGCTGTCATTCTCAGCGATAAATCAATGCTGCTAGAAGGCGTTGGTGGACGAATGAGAATCGTTGATGCGCCAGTGGAAAACATGTAATTGAAAGCACAAAACGCGTTTACAATAAAATGTCGTATAGTGTCGTCAGTGTAGAGTTGACTGATGGTCAAGTCAAGAAATTACGATCAAAGTCGGCTAAACAATGCGGGACCACAATAACGCTGAAGCCGTCACAGATGGCGGGTGGTAATCATAAGATATCGTTGACGGCGCGTCAAATAAAACATTTCAATGATGCGATGAAGAATAAAAAGGGTGTTCAAATAGATTTTTCAGCCGCAGCAATTAAAAACATGGAAAAGACCGGTGGGATATTTCCGCTGTTAGCTGCGATTCCGGCATTGATTGCCGCGGCCGCACCAGCAGTGGCTAAGGCGGCGGCGTTAGGAGCCGTTGGTACCGCGGCGGGGATGGCATTGAAGAAGGCAACCGGGAAAGGCTACAAAAAAAAACGACCCGTGGCCGGAAAGGGTCTAAGACTACCGGGAACCCCGTATTCATGGTACTCGGGAAAGGGTCTAAGACTACCGGGAACCGTTTAATGACTCCAATGTCTAATTTTGATTTAATAGACGCCGCAAACGCGCTAGCGATAAAAAACTTCAGAGGTGTTTTTATGAGGGATCAATTACCGGCGGCCCCAAGGAATACTGAAACAGGCATAATTAACCTCGATGGGTCCTCCGGAGCGGGAACTCATTGGGTTGCATACGCGATTGATCCGCGTGCGATCGTCTATTTTGATTCATACGGGTTAGCCCCGCCGAAAGAGTTCATGCGGTATATCCGGGCGTGTTCAGCCCGGGCGTGTTCAGCCCGGGTTTTTTATTCCACGTTGCCAACACAGCAGTTAAGCGACCCGCCGATATGCGGCCGTGAAGTATTGAACGTACTCGCGGCGATTTCATCATCGCGGAAACCACCTCATGTGGTTGTAAACGAATACACTAGTGGGAAATTTAGAGACAATTACATTAGATAATAATGATTGATATTTGGGGACGACCGGTTTCGGCGCTGAAAGAATCCACGGAAACGGCCGCCGCCGACATAAAAAAACTAATTGAGGATGAAATCGCTGATATGTTGAATCTAACAAGTGTTGACCCGGGCGAAATAGTTGTATTTCAAGACCGCCAGGGTAAATTGAAATCCGGTAATGTGTCACTGAATGACGTTTTAATACGACAGCGTGATGCCGCCGAGGACACTATCGCGCTGTATAACAGCAACGGACGACTCAAACCGGGTGATCCATCTTGACGATAAATGGAAAAATAAGTACACTTGGCGACAATTATATAACCATGTCAAATTCGTTAAAAGGTTTACGTAGTGAAATTAAATCGTATGAAGAACGGATCGTGTTGACGCTAACGCATTTCGACGATGTGCGACACATTGTCGATAGTTTTTTTCGGGGGCCCCCGACGGCAACCGAACCGAATTTTATAATAATAACAAATGCTATTTCGGATCTTATGACGCTGCCGGGCCAATTTACCTCGTTACGAAAAAATGTTAACAGGATCGATGACAACTTTGATAAATTCTTTGGTAAAAAAAATACCAAGCCGGATGAGATCACAATAACTATAAATGATATCACTGCGTATAGACAGGAAATAGAAACAATCAAAACTAATGTTGCAACGAACAAAAAGAGTGTAGACTCGCATGAACGGGAAATAGAAACAATCGGCGCTAATGTTGCAACGATCATAAATAATGTAGACTCGCATGGACGGAAAATAGAAACAATCAAAACTGATGTTACAACGATCATAAATAATATGGACGCACATACACAGGAAATAGGAACAATCAAAACTGATATTGAAGCGAACAAAAAGAGTGTGGACGCGCATACACAGGAAATAGGAACAATCAAAACTGATGTTGAAGCGAACAAAAAAAATGTAGACGCGTATTGGCGGGGAATAGGAATAATCAAAACTGATGTTGCAGCGAACAAAAAAAGCATAGACGTGCATACATATGAAATAGGAACAATCAAACTTGATGTTGCAGCGAACAAAAAAAGTATGACCGAGAATACACGGGAAATAGAAACAATCAAAACTAATGTTGTAACGATCATAAATAATGTAGACGCGCATGGACAGAGAATAGAAACAATTAACACTAATGCTATAGCGAGCAAAAAAAGTATAGACGTGCATGAAGGGGAAATAGAAGTACTCAAAATTAATGTTATAGCGAACAAAAAAAGTATAGACACGCATATACAGGAAATAAATACACTCATTACTAGGGTTGCAGCGAACAAAAAAGATGTGGACACGCATATACAGGAAATAGGAACGATTAAAACTGATGTTGAAGCGATTAAAGACGGACTACCGAGAGTAGCAGAGCAATTCGAAAAAATAAAAATCCCTCATGAGAACATCATCAACACAGTATACACAATTCGGCATGGATCATTCGATTGGACTCCTACACAGAATACAGTAAATATTACCGCAACTGTTAAGGGTATTTATCGATTGACACTGGTTTCAATGATGCAGTTTAATATATTATCGTCGAGTTCATCCGGGTTTAACAATACAATATCAACAATTATAGACAGGAACGCAACTGAACAGTTTACAATTTATGCCGTTGATAGAAATCTAGCCCGGGCAAACATTACATGGTATGTGGAATTTGCAGCGAATCTAAGTAATTAAAAACACTAGCTCTTTTAAAATAAAAATGACCACCAAGGAAATTGAATCAGAGGTATCACCGACGTCACATCAATATCGATTCGATACCGCAAAAGAATTTTCCGCGAACTTGAAAACGCTTTCCGAACAATACCGTGCAAAAATAAAAAAATACCGCAGAAAAATAACCGCCATCGACGCGGTCGTGTACTCGGTATCGGGTATAGTAGCTGGCGCCGGTGTTATTTTATCCACGGTGACCACGATAGCCCCGATCGCTGTTCCAATCGCTGTCTCCGCAATGACAACAGTTGCTGGAGTTGCCAACGCAATCACTAGGAAGATATCATCGTGTTTTCAGAAAAAACTCAACGAGTATACAGTAAAACATCAAATAGTATCCGACGCATACTCGAAATTATCCGGGTTGATCTCGTTATCGATTGATAATTTGTTCGTATCCGATGTTGAATTCTCCACGATGGTCCAGTTATATAGCTCCGCGATGTCAAAAATCGAGGATTTTCAACTGGAAGCCGAAACCACCTGGTTGTTAAAATTAGACACTAAAAACAACGAATAATAATAATGTCGCTGAACCCCGAAGGGTCTCAATTACTGCAGCGGATCGCGGAGAATACCACTCCGGTACAAACAAATATGATATCGATAACATCAACGAAACCCGAATTCAGTGTAAACTTTCCATCACCGGTTCCAGTAAAGGAAATAGCGCTGGCAAAATTGCGAGTATATCACAGTTGGCCTAATATCCGAGCGGACGCATTTAACGGACAACAACCTAATAACTCGCTGGTTTTTGCACGGAAAAATAAACCCGATGGAACCCCAGACTGGGAGGAGGTTACAATACCAACTGGGTCATACCAAATAGAGCAAATCAATAAAGAATTTCAACGCAGAATAAAATCGATCACAGGAAAGGAATCAAAAATCGCTATTACGGTTCATGAACCGACGTTATCGTCGACGATTGAAATAAGCACACCGGGGTATATGGTTGATATTTATAACAGTTCAATAAGAACCATACTAGGATGGCCTAAGAATCCACCCGCGGATGCCCCCCCATCAACTTATATCCTCAGACACGATAACGGAGATGATGGTAGGCATATTGCCCCGTACAACGTAAATATCGCATCGGTGATAGCGATTAATCTAGTGTGTGATGCTATCGAAGGAAGTTACCAGGTGGATACCAAGCAATCAAATCAGGCTCAACAGGGATATATCCTTTATTCATTTTCACCAACAGCCCCTCCGGGATTTTTAATCGTTGAGAGTCCGATTAATCCGGTCTATATGCGATGCCATGATCGGTTTTTAACGAGAATTAATTTTAGAATTACCGATCAGTCAAATAACCTAATTGATCTGCAAGAGGAGGAGTTAGTGATCACTCTGTTTGTAAGATCATTGTAAATAACCACTTAGCAGCAGAGGGGGCGATGACATCGACGCGGTCGTCGATGTGCTTACCGGACGCTGACGACGCTGGGGATCGGCGCGCAGAAGGTGTTAATTAAACCAAATGACGACGCGACGATCCCCCAACGACGTCGTCGTTTTTTTTTTACCAGGCGCTGACGACACTAGATCGTTGAGTGCAGAAAGTAATAATTAAGCCAAATAACGATTGGACAAAATGTCCGATTCGCCCCCTCTGCTGCTTCTCATACCTGGCATGGCTTTAGCCGACCAAGCTCCTGTTCACTACTAACAAGCAAACATACAGGCCTGGTAATCAAACAAACATGTTGATTGTTTTTTCCCAGTAATACTCATAATAGGATTATGGTGAAGTTCAGGAACACCTAAAATGCATGTAAACATTCAAATAGTTGATACTAAGTTGTTAATATAAGAAGCAGAGACAAAGGTTCAATATCCATATTTAATAATAATTCAAGTTTTATTTAAAATTTTGTCTCCTAGAGTAAGCCCCATGCAATGTCAAGAGAAAACAAAAAAAATTGCAAACAAGCACATGAATGAACCAAATTCTTGAAAAGAATAAAAAAAAAAAAAAAAACGTGTCACTACATTTACATATTAGACTGAAGTAGTTATTTCATTAAATCTAATCAACATACTTTTTCAATACACCTCATTGCAGAAACAACAACCATATTTAGCCAACTGCAGTTGTCTCCCTTTTCATTTCAGTAGTAAATATACTGAGAGTTATGGCACATACTGAAGTCCAATATAATAACAGTTGGAGAGATTTGAAAATCATGAAAATTTATTAGACCATATAGACTTGAGGGTTTTCTACAGTGCTCCTACTTAAGTTCAGCTCTTAATATTTCAAAATGTGCAATGGAGTTGGTAAAATGTGACAATTATGGTATTGAAAAATAAACAAACTGAAGTCAAGAAATACAAGGTACATGTATTCTTGAGATTGCAAATTTAAAAAGCAGCTTGACGGGGAGTATGTGCAAGAAACATCAAAACGAAATGTTTGACCTTAACAACTGCAACATTTACTTAGTGTTGGAGACATTTTTTCTTGTCCGCTTTAAGTTTTCGAGAAAGTGAACTTTAATACATGAGCTTAATGTAAAAACTTTAACACTTTAACAATGGCCTTTACAATCATGATAGTTGACTGGATATTACAGACATACGAATGTACATGCACACACTGGTGCTGAAGTGATTACTTTGTAAAGCTTTCAGCAAAACAGGTTTGATAACTACATATTTTCATAACATCTTGAGTGATTTTAATATTTTCATTATGTGATTAACATTTTTTACAGTGCTTGAACCTTTATGGTTCTCATTTTTTCTGGTAATCTGTGCATCTAAATGATGTGTACCTGAATCATCTTACTGCCATAAATTCTGACAAACATTTTGTCATAGTTTTCTGACGGATTCGACATTAATATGGAAAACAAGTCATACAGATCTACAAGATAAAAAGAGAATCCAACTGCAGATAACAATGTTGTGATTTTAGATAAATGTTTCTTTTCAAAATCTTGTTCTGATGGCACTCTGAACACTTTGCCTAAATTGTTCCACTCTCACAACAAAGGTACTCTTTGGCATCAGAAGTTAATGCAGTTACCATCGTGCATGACGTGAAACCGATATTTCCGCCCTGCTTTACAGTATTTAAGCAGACCAAAAATGCTTTCCTAAACTGAAGAGTACCCAACTGCACTGAGGTGTATTGAATGATGTGAATAAACAGTACATACTTCAAAACAGTTTACATTTTACAGATTATCACACAAATAAATCAATGGATTATTAAATATTAAAGTATTCATACAAACCATCTTCAATTTCATTTGATTATTCAAAATAATTACTTTTTTATATTTGTGTGCATGTGATTTATGGATAAATAAAACTGATCAATAACTTCAATGTCAAGGAAATATATACATCAGTAATACAATGTAAACAATAGAAAAGAGGTTCAAAAGATATTATGCTCTTTCATGATGGTATAGGAATCATACTATTATGTAAACCATCGTTCTATTTTACAATTTTGTAAAAATACTTTTCATTCTGCTCCAGGTATACAAATAATTATGGGTAAAATACTAGACTTTGATTTTCTAAAACATGTCTTCCCTTACTACAGTCCAAAAGCTACAAAAACACAAAATGTGAAAAACAGAAAAAGTACTTGTTAGTAAATGCAAATCTAGCCACGCAATTACGTATGCATAAAAATATATTCCAAAATATTTCAACTATGCCAAGTAGTTTTCGTGTAATCATGCCAACAAAGTAACATCGAAAAGTACCCAACAATCCAACAAGCTAAAAAATGTATAACATAGGGAAATTATTCTTTATCGGCATACAAATCAAATCAGGTTTTCTCTATCTGCATTCAAACATGACTACCATATTTCACTTGTTTATGTCCAAATGGTTTTGTGCAATTATGCTAACAAAGTTGTCTAAAACAGCACAGGTCCAACAAGATTACAAAACTGATAAAGCCTGGAAAATGTATTTTGCTATATGCGTATTTCTTTTTGTGCATGTATCAGTATATCCAAACAGAACCATCAGTAACTGAGACCTCACAAAAGCCACAGTCTCTATAATTTGCCAGGCAGGGCCTTAAAAAAAAATTCTGTTGGAATCCAAAATTTGTAAGAAGTCGGACATTTAGGGGTTATAATTCTTCAATATGATAACATAGGATGCTGTAAATGCTTTGCATTACAGAGTATCATCAGTATAAAGAGACCTAATAACTGTGGATGAAATGCAATATGCCTTAGTAAAGCAATGTTAGGTGGACAGGCAATTAGGGGCCACAACTCTTCCAAATGAGAATGTGGAACACTTTAAGTCAAACTCATTCAAGGACTCATCAATGCCATCATGCCAGATGTGGCTAAAATGCAACAAAGCTTATTTAAGTTTTGCTGCAAAAACCAAAGCCATGAGAACATGAAAGCAGTGGCCATAATTTGTGTCAATAATGTTATAGAATTATGGAAATCAAATTCATTCATGACCTAATCAGTCTGAAGTCACATGCCAAATTTGGTTTGAAATGCAAGAAGTTTCGGTGAAGTTGTCTAACCAAACCCAAAGTAATGAGGAATCACAATCGGGCCATAACTCTTCTAAATAACACTAAACTCCTATAAAACACATGAAAGTCTATGAGACAATGTTCAAACCAAACTGTTTCAGAAGATGCTGTAAAGTTTCAGGGCTATGCTGGTTACAGATAAAAATATTAAGCTGACATTGTCCAAGGCCTGGAATTGATGAGACAAAACACATAAAAGGGACATTTAGGTCTAAGAGACAATCTACACATCAAACTGACCTGCAATGTTGAATATTGCTAAGCTAAACTGGTTACAAGGATCTGCTCTGAAAGAGATATCACACCGATGGAAAAAGGGCAAAACCTTCATCTCAGTTGGACCTAAAAAGCCGAAAGCTTTAAAAGGCATATTTATTTGTAACAGGCATTTCACCAACCAAATCACGTGCAAGGTTGCAGAGTTGTGCACATTACATGTAACAATCTCAATGAAGATATGAAGTTAATTATCAGGGACCCATACATTGTTAAAAAAGGAGCTGACTTGACAGAACCCATCCCAAATTGCATTAAAATATGTTGACTGGTTCCCAAGTTGTACTCATTACAAGTTTCTGCTTAAGTGGAGATGTAATATCGATAGGGGCAGAGCAATAACTCTGTTGAACTTGGGCTTGAAAAGATGAACCAAAGCTACATCTACATGTAAAAGGAATATTCAACCACCAAAAATGCCTTGAAATAATGTGAAAGTTTTGCTAAGCTATGCTGGGTATAATGGCTGGATGGAGAGACTGATGAAACCATTAATATTATTCCACAAATTGATGTGAGATGCTAAAATTCACATACATGGCATTGAATAACTACCATACTTTTCAAAGTGGATAGCACATGACATGTCAATGTCTGACATTGTATACCATACATACAATATGTCAGTGTTTGACATCATGCACCACACATATGATATGCTCCACAAAAACAATTGTTTCAGTTACATATACTGTCTGCATCCTTTTAACAATACAACTTTAATCTGATGACAGTGGCAGGTAAAAGTATTATCTTTCTATTTTTTAAGTCATAAAAAGTTTATACAATCATACTGTCAAACAATAAAACTCAACTATGAAGACCATTATTTGATTTTTTATGCAAGATCAACTGTTTGACAAAATGTATGACCTCTTTGCACAGTATAAACAAAACTGTTATTGATAAGAGCAAAAATAAGCCACAAACAAGAACAGTTTTGGAGTATCGGTCCTCTTGTTTCTAAAATCTTCACACAGCTGGGGCAGTTTTGTACTGCTCAACATATTCATGCATTATTAGCATACAGAATGCTACTTTTATGTACAAAGTTTTCAGTATATTTTATTTTTTAAACCCCATTTGAGTGTGTGTGTATCTGTGATTTGGATTTTTAACGTAGCGTTAACAATTTTTCAGTCATATCGCTACGATGTCTGCAGTATGGCAGTTTATAGTGATATATATTACTGGGGCACCATGTCACAGACATGAAGCATGATGTCCCACCCAGTCATATTATCCTGACATCAGGCCAACCAGTTCCAACACTAACCGCTTAATGCTGAGTGCCAAGTGAGGCAGCTGTTAGTACCATTTTTGTAAGTCTTTGGTACAACTTGGCTGGGGATTGAACCCACGACCTCCTGGATCTGAGGTGGATGCTCTAACCACTAGACCACTGGAGTGGTCTAAACACCATTTGATGTTCATATAAATGACACCTGCTCATAAACAACAACTACATGGGTTCCTTTTCTTATACTGATGATTTTTTTGAACCTTTAAATAAACAGAACCCATCCATATGGGAAAAATACATGTTTGGATTACTTTTCTTTTACCGATTACCATTTTACCCTCTATATAAAAAGCACTTGTGCATATGGGACAAATATGTGCATGGGTTGAGTTTCTTATACTAATGATTATTTTACCCTCTACATAAAGGTCACCTGTCCATATGGGACAAATACTTGTATAAGAGCCTTTTCATATACTGATGATTATTTTTACCTCTATATAAATAACACATGTCCACATGGGATAAATATATGTACAGGTTCCCTTTTTATTTTTGATTATTTTAACATCTATATAAACAGCACTTTTCCATATGGGACATATTCACATATGGGTTTTCTTATACTGATTATTATTTTACCCTCTACAGAGAGAACACCTGTTCATATTGGACAAATACATGCAAGAGGAAAATGGTGACAATGGAGGAAGACAATCCAACTCACTCTACATTGCTTAAATTTAGCAATGAGTAATGATCGTATCTTTGGCTTCATTGGCAGAAAATGAAGCACTCTCCTGAATAAAGATCTAGCTCCAATATCAACCCAAAACAGAAGCATGGTAGAGAAAATCGGTAGAAATTTGTTTCCATGTACACATCTATCCTGGGACTGTACTGGTGCCAAGGAAAATTCATAACTGTCACTTGGCTAGCCAGAGCCTATGACTTTTGAAAATGATATATACATGGAGTTTCAGGTCAGTTCATCCCATCTATAAATACAGCCAATGTACAATGAATAATTACATAACTCACATACATGAAGCTTTCAGAAGTCTCTAGTAACAATACATCATTGCAAGCCATGTGGGATAATCAGCTTTACTCCTTTACCACCCACGGCTGACTGCTGTGATTTCTTCATTTTTCATGAGTAAGCATAAACAAAAAGAAGCCATCAACAATCTCCTACAAATGAAAGTACCCATTTTACTGATCAATATGTAGGTCTGCTTTGAAGAGAATCTTTGAATGGCTTATTCAAACAGCATGAAAAGTCATCTTGGGTCACAAAGAAATATTTGTGTTTGCAGTGATAGGTTAAGCAGAGTTACGCATATTCATAAAAATCCAAGGAAATGTCTGCATAGGTGTGAGCCTGTGATTTGGATTCTTAATGCAGCTTTAACAATTTTTCAGTCATATGGCTACAATGTCTGCAGTATGGCAGTTCATAGTGAGTCTAGCACTGGGCCATCATGCAGTACACATGTAGCATCACATTAGCTGACACCAGCCCGACCAGTCCTAACATTAACCTGTTAATGCTGAGCGCCAAACAAGGCAGATGCAAGTACCATTTTTATAAGTCTTTGGTATGACTTGGCTGTGGTTTGACCCCACAACCTTCTGATAAAGGAGCATAGCAGATTATCACCCATGGAGTGCTACATTCGTAGCAATTGTAAACATTAACTATCATGCAAAAAACAGATTCTGATTAAAGTGATCTTGACAAGAAAATCATGCCCTTTATGCCAGGACATAAAGACATAAATCAACAAAAGAGAACATTATTTTCTATTTAGTGAGTTCTCCAGGATAACAACTACATAATATATGAAAGCATCTCTTTGCTTAATTGCAACAAATCACATCACAAATGTATGATTAGGACCACTGATCTATAAGTCCGGTGATAATATGTCCAAATTGAGCATTGTTAATATTAATTGACATTACATGTTTCAATGTCCTCACAGCATAGTGAATGAATGTAATTTTCATGTGGTAGTCTAATTTTTAAGAAGGGATTCATTAAATTATGTTGGAATTTGTGTTATCGTGTGAACTGGAGAAAACATGATATTGAAGTAAAGGCACTATGATCACCTAATATAAACCTGGGAAATAATTTTGTTGTTCTTGCTTTTCAAAAAGCACTAAGCTTAAAAATTGTCTTCAAAACCTCTTATCACTGTCCACCCCATAAAGTCATACTTTACTGGGAGTATAATTACTATTTGAAAGCTGAATTCATGCATTAGAATTATCCTGATTAGCCACTACAGCTGGGGGCTTGCACAAGATGCATCCAATCCATTCATGTAATTGTTATACTTAATCATATGTTCAATACATAATGAACTTACTGAGGGTAACCCATTGAAATAGATACTGTATAGTCATTTAAATGAAAAGTTGACTACTGAATAAACAAATTTATTTCTACATCCAAAGGCCCTGGTCTGAATAGACCTTCTATGTAAGCATAGGAACTTCAGTCATGAGCTACATACAATGGCAAAAAGGATGAATGAAAAGTAACAAGGCTATCATACACTTTATACAGTCACTGATAATGACACTGGGGTGAATACAATGGCACTCCTCTATTTTATAGAGGTGAACTAAAAATAAACAGTCCTTTTCAAAGTTAATGTTTACACAACACTGTACAAGGCTAGCCTCTCCTTTTATTTGTATGTGGTTGATGAGAGACAACCTTGCACACAAGATATACACCACTGTCTAATAGCACCTATGCACAACATCATACACTATGATATTCTTTAAATGGCATTTACAGAATACAGTCTACAAGCTTGTGAAATGTATGTTGGTACTGACACATATGAATATGCTAGTGATGTATATAGAGATATGGATATGCTAGTGATGTATATAGAGATATGGATATGCTAGTGATGTATATAGAGATATGGATATGCTAGTGATGTATATAGAGATATGGATTGCTAGGGAAATGCATACTGACAAATACTGAGAACTATTTGTGTTTGCAGTGATAGGTTAAGCAGAATTATGCATATTCATAAAAATCCAAGGAAATGTCTGCATAGGTGTGTGTCTGTGTGTGCGTGATTTGATTCTTAATGCAAATTATAACAATTTTTCAGTCATATGGCTACAATGTATTGCAGTTTATAGTGATGTCTAGCACTGGGCCATCATGCAGTATACATGTAGCATCACATTATCGGACACCAGGCCGACCAGTACGGTGATACTATATGCCTGAGAAAGGTATACTGACACATAGATATCCTAGTTAAAAGTATAATGACACATGGGTATGCTAGTCAAATATATAATGACACATGGATATGCTAGTCAAATATATAATGACACATGGATATGCTAGTGAAATATATATTGACACATGGATATGCTAGTGAAACTATTCCAGGTGAAAATTAATGATCTGATTAACAGATCAACAGTATTACTATGAAAAGTTAACAAAATGCAAATGCAAGAATTATACAGAGCATGGATTATATAAGTAGGCCTTGAAATGGGTAATCGGACCAAACTGGCATTTCACTTGAATTTCATCCATTGTTGTCATTTTTGTGTTTTCAGTGTCTGGAATGCACTAAGATTTTACATCTATCACTTTCATCACTGTCTCCTTTAATTTTCACTAGTTTGGAAGTAATCTGAAATTCATTTGCTGAATGTGGATGTTCAGTTTTCAAACAAGTTAAAGGGAGAGAACTATGGCTTCATATCTTGACTTGTCAAAAGTGTGACTTAAATAAAATTTTTTGCCAAAAAAATACAGACAACACCAATTTACAACAAATTAAAATAAAATCACAACTGAAGTAAGTTTTAAAATACTGTTTTAGAGCATCATTCAATTAAGACAATTTCCTTTTTACTGTTTTATTCCAAAATCATTTAACAAATACAACCACCATTGATGATGTCATCACATTTAAGACAGTTGTTTTTTGTCTTGCTGCAAAAAGAAAAATTTCTTAGCTTGTAAAATGCAAAAGAAACTTGCATTTTGAAGAATCTGAGGGCAGCTTATCTTGCAAAAGTGTGAATTTAGTAGCAGCATGCATTTCATTCAGTTTTTGTTTATCATTCATTGTTCTGCATTCCATGTTTTGCATTTGTGCATTCCATTTTCTTCAAAATGCATGCATCATATTTTAGTATTCATTTTGTATTTCAATTTTATCTGAGACAATTTCATTTCACCTGCATTCATTTTCAATCTGTTTGAATTTCATTTCTTGTTATTGGTAAAATTACTCATTCCAGGGTCTGTACATATATTCATGCATGCCACTTAATCTGCTACATGGCAGATCATCTCAACTCCCTTCAATCCAAAATCTTTCATATTCTAAAATATCTACTCAGCTTAAACCTAACATGCAGTGCAACTTCACTTCTAATTCTTTATGTACACTGCTAATGTATTTCTTACTGATTCCCATTTTGTAAATATATCTTTGTACTTCACTGCCTTCAGCAAACCACCTCCATTACACTAAAAATGTTCCATCCCATTCCAATGCATTTCAGAGAAGACCTGATTAAAAGTAATGCAATGAAAACTCCAGGCTTATGTTGTTTTTAAATATTTTTGTATTTTATGGGCTTTTATTCAAAGATTATTCAGTATATAAACATATGTATGGATTGATATTTGCTAATTATGTAACCAGGTCACATGTCAGGGAGATCAAACCCAACAAAGATTAGTAATGACTAACTGAATAGCTGTCCAATAACAAAAGTCAAAGCCAATAATGTTCCAAAACGAAATGCAAAGCAAACAGTAGGAAATTAGAAAACAACAACAAATCATCTTATTTACAGTATTAAAATACTATTTATTCCAATGAATCCTTACTAACCTTAAACTTGTTGGTGTGTTACATGTGACTTCACATTCCAATGTCTCTATACTAACCTAAGACTTGCTGGTGTGTTGCATGTAACTTCAAATTCCAATATATCATTAATATGTAAGACTTACTGGTGTGTTACATATAACATCACATTCCAATGTCTCCAACTTAACCTAAGACTTGCTGGTGTGTGACATATGACTTCACATTTCAATATCTCCATTCAACCATAAGACTTGCTGGTGTGTGACATATAACTTCACATTCCAATATCTCCATTCAACCATAGGACTTGCTGGTGTGTGACATATAACTTCACATTCCAATATCTCCATTCAACCATAAGACTTGTTGGAGTGTAACATATGACTCACATTCCAATCTCTCCATTCAACCATAGGACTTGCTGGTGTGTGACATATGACTTCACATTCCAATATCTCCATTCAACCATAGGACTTGCTGGTGTGTGACATATGACTTCACATTCCAATGTCTCCATTCAACCATAGGACTTGCTGGTGTGTGACATATGACTTCACATTCCAATATCTCCATTCAACCATAAGACTTGCTGGTGTGTGACATATGACTTCACATTCCAATATCTCCATTCAACCATAGGACTTGCTGGTGTGTGACATATGACTTCACATTCCAATATCTCCATTCAACCATAAGACTTGCTGGTGTGTGACATATGACTCACATTCCAATATCTCCATTCAACCATAGGACTTGCTGGTGTGTGACATATGACTTCACATTCCAATGTCTCCATTCAACCATAGGACATGCTGGTGTGTGACATATGACTTTACATTCCAATGTATCCATTCAACCATAGGACTTGCTGGTGTGTGACATACGACTTCACATTCCAGTATCTCCATTCAACCATAAGGCTTGCTGGTGTGTGACATATGACTCACATTCCAATATCTCCATTCAACCATACGACTTGCTGGTGTGTAACATATAACTTCACATTCCAATATCTCCATTCAACCATAGGACTTGCTGGTGTGTGACATATGACTTCACATTCCAATGTCTCCATTCAACCATAAGACTTGTTGGAGTGTAACATATGACTTCACATTCCAATATCTCCAATCAACCATAGGACTTGCTGGTGTGTGACATATGACTTTACATTCCAATGTCTCCATTCAACCATAAGACTTGCTGGTGTGTGACATATGACTTCACATTCCAATATCTCCATTCAACCATAAGACTTGCTGGTGTGTGACATATGACTTCACATTCCAATATCTCCATTCAACCATAAGACTTGCTGGTGTGTGACATATGACTTCACATTCCAATATCTCCATTCAACCATAGGACTTGCTGGTGTGTGACATATGACTTCACATTCCAATATCTCCATTCAACCATAAGACTTGCTGGTGTGTGACATACAACTCACATTCCAATGTCTCCATACTACAATAAGACTCACTGGTGCATTATGTATGGCTTCACAAAAGAACATCTGCGTTATAATGCCAGTTTTACTCCTCATTTCACTCTTGGTTTAACATTTCATAACAAAAGTACATGAGAAAAATGATGTACTTTATCAGAATGAAACATCTGTGTTTCAACTGTTTCCACGAATCAAGGCATTAATTTTATAACTGCAGGAAATCTTTTATTTACCACCATATCTAAAGTAATGAACTAATTCTGTAACTACAAGAAATCTTAAGTTATCGCTGTACGTGTACCATGTACACCTTTGCAACCTTTACGCTAAAATTATAATTTCCCCTGTTTATATAGAGCATTTGCTGGAGACATTTCCAGCAATGATCATTTCCACCAATTCTTCAAACTTCAAGATACCGATAGTTTCAGATACTGTACACAATGGCATATTACTCAATGATTTTGACTGGTCAATGAAATTATTAAAATAATATATTTTCAACCAACAGCATCAATGATGATTTAATTTCAAGCACTTTTTTTTCTTCAATTAATATTTAATCATTTAAAATTAATTGGCCACTCAAGTAAGCATTTAACCATGAAATTTCAAATGCAAAGCCTCACAGCAAACACCAAAAGAACCAATGGCACTTAACAAAAATTAATGAATTTTTTTTTGCTTTAAATAACTGGTACCAAAAGCATAAAGATTCATGGTGAATTGTATACACTGCCAATCATAATGTACAATGCATATGTGACTCTCATTCTTTCATTGAATGATAACATCTGCTGCAATTCTAATCTAGACTTTCTGTCATTTGCTTACAGTATCAGACCACATAATACCATATATACCGACTTATAAGCCAAGTCCAACTGCAAACTACACAAATCCAGATCTGCTGTCATGTAATGCATCAGCAGATCTGGGTCCCTGCAATTTGTAGGAGTAAGTAGAACAAACAAATACAGACCCTGGTCTACTAGCACGATATGCAACAGCAGAACAGGGTCTATGTTATTTGCTTTCAGACCTGATCTGTATGAGAATGTAAATGGTATTAATACTACAATGATGCATTTCTAAAGACAAAAAATGCAGGCAACAATCAAACATATGTGGGTCAAATGCCCCTTACTATATACAACAAGCTTTTCTAAAGAATGAACAATGATATTTTTAGAAATGAACAATATTTGCTGGTCAATTCTAAATCTAGTATCAAAAGCAGCAAGGTTCATCAATGTATTAAATTATAATGAAGCATTTTTCAAACCCCAGGAAACGGAGTCAATAGTAAATAAAAAAGGGTATACATCATTACTGTATACTTTAAGTTTCTTGTTAAACAGAGTAATCTCTGACAGAGTAACCTGCCTGTTTAACTCTGCCCTCAATATCATCTACTCCAAGGCCACTGACTCTGGCCACTAGAGTTATCAGGTCTCTGAGAAAAGATTCAACAGCTGATAATGCAACTAACACAAGCTGACACTTAAATATGACGTATTCCACTGAAATATTTTTAAATCCCAGTCAACAATCTAAACAAACCCCAGGGCCACAACGCCTTTACTGTAGACAACAATTTTCTTGTTTAGTAGACGGTTCTCTGGCGGACTGCCTTGCCTGGTTAGCTCTGGCCTCAACATCATCTACTCTCTGGCCTTGTCTTTGGTGTAATGTCTGGCTGCTGGTAGTATCGGATGACCTACGAGGGGACAGAGGAGAAGAGTATGATGGTGCAGAAACAGGATGAGAACTGATATTGTCAGAGAAACTACTAGTAGTAGTTGCAGACCTATGAAGGGAAGTCTCTGCTAATGAGGAACTTTTGTGGATACCTGATGTAGGTTGAACTGATGCATTCTGCAAAGTGGAGGGCTGAATCTGGGCTTTGGGATTTGGTGCGACTTTTTTTGTTGGTCTGACTGGGGTTGCCTCCCTTACAGATAAATCTTCAACCTTTTTATAGCAGACAAGATATTCTGGATAACATTGCTTCAAATCAAAGACCACAAATATGGCAGGATTGTTTACATTGTCAACGCATGAGTCAAACAGCTGGTGTGCTGTAGCTCCTGGTTTTTCGGGGGGCCGTGTATAGGTGGAAGAACCAACAGAATATTCCCCTACCAAGACCTTAGCCACGAACATGTACCTATCAGCTGTAGTACTGGAACTATTTGTGTAGCTGTGACTGTACTTGGCATCTCTAGCAAAATAAGCCCCCTTCCCATACACTGTACCATGTTTGCCACAAACACGAAAGTCGAAACTGTTGGTGCAGATTCCTCGCACAGTGTTCAGGGAGTCAGTGCCATGGAAGAGATTCCTCTCATCTACTTCTTTGGTCTGACCGGCTCTCTCCAAGCTGATCTTCATGCTCTGTTTCTGCCTGAAACACAATTACAGTACATCCAACATTTATTACATGTACCTTGCATGCAGTGTCAATATATGAAAGAAAAAAATCCTAAAAATTAATTTGGCACAGTTATTTTGAAATTTATTTCTCATCAACCATAATATGCAAATAAACTGAATATAACACAAATAGCAATTAATATTCAACATTGTATCAGATGTGAAGTATTGTGGTAAAAACTTCAAATTATTATAATAATAAATAGTGTCATGCAGCCAGAAATTGACAAAGATATGCAATTCTCCAAGATATCCCCCATGCAAATCTTCATGGAATAACATTGATATGAACGTGTGAATGACAGGTTTGATGGTAGTTTGTGGTTTTAATGCCATTTTTCAGTATAGGCTATACATCGTGGCCAGTATATTAGGTGGAAGAACATGGGGAAAACCCCAGGAAGAACCATGATTCATCCACAGGAAGCTACTGGCAAGCTTTCTCATTTGCCTATATATCAGCTGAGCCAAGACTGTAACCCCAGCTGACAAAGGTGAGATATTGTCAGTGATCTGTAATGGTGAGTGCCTTACACCACTCAGTAACCTGGGACCCCAACTGGGTTTTGAAACCAGTCAGTTTGACCTCTATTGGTATAATGTGAGGCCTGGCTTTCAAAACAAGGAGGCATATAACTGATCAGTCAGGAAACTATTCATTTTATGCCAGTAACAACAAAATATGTTTAATTCTGATAAGTAGCTGTCCTATTTTTAATACCTAACCCCATGCACCATTTTTCAACTTAAAAACTGACACTTCAGATTGGAAACTGACATGACCTATGATGAGTTGCATTTGTTTACACACAGTTAACAGAAACAGACTGTTTTTTGTTTTTCAACAAACCTGGGACAATATGATGGATAATGTGACCTTATCATTAAACATGGACTGTACATATATACCAGTAATACTGAAAGTTCTTGTTATAACCTTTTTATTTCTTTGAATCCATCAATAAATTTAACACTGATAGACATATAGCATTCTTTAAAATGACCTGAAGCTATATGTACACTGTACCAGACCTTGTAGATCTACAGGTGTGATGTACCATAGGTAATGATGGTGACCTAAAAATGTTGGCGGAGAACAATTTGCTACTGAGCATACTATAAAATTTCCTTAGGGTTGTCTCCCACTCTGGATGACTTTGTAAGTTTACTAATGAAATTCTCTATCACATCCTACAATTTTGGTGTAGTTTCATCACTTAAAAGATGGATACAAATCCAAGTATGATGACCCATGTTCTTGAGAACCATATTCTGTCATTGGTGAATGGAAAGTGGCTGTTGTGAAGATGTTCCATACACCATGGAGATATCTGTACTATCTCAGGCATTATATACACCATGGAGATATCTGTACTATCTCAGGCATTATATACACCATGGAGATATCTGTACTATCTCAGGCATTAATTCATCAGGTATTTAAAATATACGGAAAACTCATTCGAAGCTCATAAGAAATGTGGGCAAAATGGGTTGTGCATATTTTTTTTAACCAGACTTGTTTGGACAGGGAAAGACCAGCAGAAACCACAATTCAGTTGACTTAGTAAGACTTCAAGATAGTTTTATTTACATTATTTATTTAACGTAAAAGTCAACCAGCTACCTGTGCCTGGCTCTGCTAGTGTAAATGGACAATTTTATTCCTCCAAAGTGATGCGAAAAGTTGTGTAACACTACCAAACTGCCCATCCACAAACAGGGACCTGAAATATCCATCTACTCCATAACAATGCACTGGTGCATAAATCCATTGCCATGGCAGCCTTTCTGCAGGAGAACAGCATCCAAACTTTGTTACTTCATCCATACAGCCTTGATTTAGCTGCATGTGATTTTTGGCTAAATCCTGTTATCAAAGATTTACTGAGGGGTAGATGATCTGAAAGCCACAATGTAGCTAAAAGTACAGTCTTTCAGTGTATAAACAACAGACCAAATAGCAAATTCAAAATGGCATTTAATAATTTGATAATCAGTGTGTAGAGGTGGAAATGAATAACTGTGTGGGGATGTTGGTATGTACTTTTCACTAATAAAGAACTTTATTGCACTGAACACTAATATTCAGAACTTTCCTCATATCAAACTTCAGATGAAGGTTATTCAAAAGTTTATAAACTTTTGTAAAATTAAATTCATATATTTGCAGTGATTCAATTAAATTCCACAGAAAATTGTAGTATCACAGAGACAGAGACAAAGGCAAGAGCAAAAGCAAAAAAGTTGTGACATTTTTATTTGAGTACAAGAGTTGAAGAGAGAAAAAAATAGTGATTGAGGATTGAGAAGAAGACATTCATATCTCCCCATCTAATCAACTGGTAACTAGATGAATGGTAATTTGCTGACAAACATATAGCTCTGCCTCTCCGACATACCATTTTAACAAAATGATAGTGATGAGTCAATAGTACAATCTCAATTATGAATAACTGTGAGATGAGTTTTCTCCAAGCACAGGTCAAATTGGGCAATAACTCTTCTAAAAACCATGAAATCACTGTCACTGGTCCGTAATTACTTATTTAAGACCATGTTAAATCTATGAGTAAGATTAACTGTAGTCAAACGATTCTGTCATACATTGCTCCCGTCTTTCAACAGAAAGGGATGTAACTCTGGCAAAAATGGTGGAAATACAGTGCAGGGATCATACTCAACGTTTGGTGTAAAATATATATATATATATATATATATATATATATATATATAAAGGAATTTCTTACTTGAAAAATATGATAAATATAGGACGTTGAAAAATAGGATAATTTACTAGGCAAAAACTGAATATTTTCCAGTGTGAAAAAAAAACACACACACACACACATGCACATACATACATACATACATACATATATATATATATATATATATATATATATATATATATATATATATATATATATATATATATATAATACACAGCTGAAAATCAACATGAGGTAATATCCATAGTAGCACTGTGGGTAAGGGTTAACATACCCATCAAACTTCTGTTCAAGGGTATGAAAATATATCTGACTTGCACGAGTTGTAATTAGAAAGATATGTGCATTTTTATTATATTTTCTTAATAGTTGTGAGTTTGTACTTCAAACATATCACATAATTTCAGGACAGAAGTAGATATAATAATGAGAGGAGTTCAGGTCATGGGTTTTCTTGAAGAAACAGGTTGACCTAATTCCTGATTGGTTAGCTGCTTGTGTACTTGACCTTATCAACAAAGACAAAGTGATTTTGAAATGATTCTTCAAACCTCATTCTGCTTCTGAAATTACATCTTAGTTTTTTTCATAAAAAATGTTGTACTGAAAATGTGCTCTTCCTGGCATAAACATGTCTTAAAGGAGTAAAATAGTTGGAATTTTGTCAATTATTCATTGGAATTAGAATGTGCTCAGACTTTAGGATTTAATAGATGTTTTGTATTTATTTTGAATTCATTAAGACATCTGAGATTATTCCATTGTGATACATCAAGACTATTGGCACATCAGCACAACAGACAACTTCATTTGGAACACCACTTGAACTCATTTGAAATATTCTATGCTTTTTGACTTGTGTATAGAACTTAGGACTAGTTAGGATTTCAGTCACCGTTCTGTATGTTATTTGTAATTTTTAACTTTTTATTTTAGGGAAATATATTATATTTTGAATTTTACAAAACTTGTTGGTCTATGTTCTTTTCTCATACTTCATTTAATATCACAGAATAGTAACAATAAATACAAGTAAATTATATTCTATATATTTCTAGGTTTAAAAAAAATCAGGTTACACAAAGTAGGCATAATAAATAGTTAATGGCTGAAAGTATTTAAACTGTAGAAATTATAGGGCAATTATCTAAAATATACAATACAAACATTGTGGATTTTTGACTGACCACTCATGGACATGGACATATGAGGAAAGGGGTTCAGTAGTGTTGGTTGTCCGCTGGGTCTGGTTGGTATCCATTCATGAATTTTGATTTTGCTGTAGTGTTTTATAGTACCCTTCACTGTCTTTATTGAACTGTGATAGTTGACACACTAAGCAAACAGATGTGAGACACCCATGTGTCATAAACAACACCAATGCAAGTGTCAATTTCATACCTGTACCTTACTATGTACATACTATGAAAACATTTTTTGTTGTATTTATCAGTGGCGAAGCTTAGACATACATCAGATGTGTACAATGTAGAAAACAAATCGAAATACTGTATTTTAACTTTATGGTTAACTTTTTTTTAACTTAATGTTATATTTTTAACTTTAAATTTTACCATAACCTTTGCCCAATGACTGTGTCTGTATGAGACAAATGCCTAGCTATGTCCCTACATGCACCAGCAAGTATATCCACATGTCAAAATGTATGTTCCCTTTGGCACCAAGCAATACTTTTATGCCCTTTTTAAAAAAATTATATTTCATTATAGTGCCTGATGTACTGGTTCCCAATATTTCACAATTTCCCATTACTTTCCATAAAATTACCATGATAACTTTTAATGAATTATTAAAAGCAGTGAACAAATAAAAAACAACAACCTTCACCTGAAAACAAACATGTAACATTCATGGAAGGTAACTATCATTTACTGCGTTTGTCTTTTAGATAAGATTTGCAACACAAGTTTTTATTAGGTAAATAATCTACCAGACTGAATGAAGACAGAGCCCTTTCAAAGCCAAATGCAGGTAAATAATCTATTAGGCTGAATGAAGACAGAGCCCTTTCAAAGCCACATGCAGGAATTATAATTATGAGACTGAATGTAAGACAGAGCCCTTTCAAAGCCACATGCAGGAATATAAGTATGAGACTGAATGTAAGACAGAGCCCTTTCAAAGCCACATGCAGGAATTATAAGTATGAGACTGAATGTAAGACAGAGCCCTTTCAAAGCCACATGCAGGAGTTATAAGTATGAGACTGAATGAAGACAGAGCCCTTTCAAAGCCACATGCAGGAATTATAAGTATGAGACTGAATGAAGACAGAGCCCTTTCAAAGCCACATGCAGGAATTATAAGTATGAGACTAAATGAAGACAGAGCCCTTTCAAAGCCACATGCAGGAATATAAGTATGAGACTGAATGAAGACAGAGCCCTTTCAAAGCCACATGCAGGAATTATAAGTATGAGACTGAATGTAAGACAGAGCCCTTTCAAAGCCACATGCAGGAGTTATAAGTATGAGACTGAATGAAGACAGAGCCCTTTCAAAGCCACATGCAGGAATTATAATTATGAGACTGAATGTAAGACAGAGCCCTTTCAAAGCCACATGCAGGAATATAAGTATGAGACTGAATGTAAGACAGAGCCCTTTCAAAGCCACATACAGGAATTATAAGTATGAGACTGAATGTAAGACAGAGCCCTTTCAAAGCCACATGCAGGAATATAAGTATGAGACTGAATGTAAGACAGAGCCCTTTCAAAGCCACATGCAGGAATTATAAGTATGAGACTGAATGAAGACAGAGCCCTTTCAAAGCCACATGCAGGAATTATAAGTATGAGACTAAATGAAGACAGAGCCCTTTCAAAGCCACATGCAGGAATATAAGTATGAGACTGAATGAAGACAGAGCCCTTTCAAAGCCACATGCAGGAATTATAAGTATGAGACTGAATGTAAGACAGAGCCCTTTCAAAGCCACATGCAGGAGTTATAAGTATGAGACTGAATGAAGACAGAGCCCTTTCAAAGCCACATGCAGGAATTATAATTATGAGACTGAATGTAAGACAGAGCCCTTTCAAAGCCACATGCAGGAATATAAGTATGAGACTGAATGTAAGACAGAGCCCTTTCAAAGCCACATGCAGGAGTTATAAGTATGAGACTGAATGAAGACAGAGCCCTTTCAAAGCCACATGCAGGAATTATAAGTATGAGACTAAATGAAGACAGAGCCCTTTCAAAGCCACATGCAGGAATATAAGTATGAGACTGAATGAAGACAGAGCCCTTTCAAAGCCACATGCAGGAATTAAAAGTATGAGACTGAATGTAAGACAGAGCCCTTTCAAAGCCACATGCAGGAATTATAAGTATGAGACTGAATGTAAGACAGAGCCCTTTCAAAGCTACATGCAGGAATTATAAGTATGAGATTGAATGTAAGACAGAGCCCTTTCAAAGCCACATGCAGGAATTATAAGTATGAGACTGAATGAAGACAGAGCCCTTTCAAAGCCACATGCAGGAATTATAAGTATGAGACTGAATGAAGACAGAGCCCTTTCAAAGCCACATGCAGGAATTATAAGTATGAGACTGAATGAAGACAGAGCCCTTTCAAAGCCACATGCAGGAATTATAAGTATGAGACTGAATGAAGACAGAGCCCTTTCAAAGCCACATGCAGGAATTATAAGTATGAGACTGAATGAAGACAGAGCCCTTTCAAAGCCACATGCAGGAATTATAAGTATGAGACTGAATGAAGACAGAGCCCTTTCAAAGCCACATGCAGGAATTATAAGTATGAGAGTGATGATAGTTATGACCAAAAGAGGTTACAAATGATGAATTATGTGAGACATAAAGACGTACTGACATGTAAATGAATGTCATTACTCTTTCTAACACTTTACTGAAGAAGAATAACGTGGCTTCATAAAATGATTTTTTGTTTTTTTATCCACCAACTTTAAAAATGATAATGGTCAGTGGAGAACATCCTACTGGCACCTTTGATGCCAAGTTTCAACCTTTCTTTCTTTTTTAGCACTAATGTTTCCAAATGAACATTAGCTTCTGAATGAAAATGTTCTTTGTTGTCACAGAAAACTGCATTGGGATAGTTTGTGATAAATGATTCAGGACTTCTAACATCAAATGAGAAACGCAACGAGGTTAAGCTTTGATAATTCCGACAAACACTGGTTTCTAGTGATATATAAAGCAAAACATTTAAAATTAATTTTGGCATTAATGCATATAGCAAAAGTCTTCTGCCGCTGGATAACTTTAATAAAAGTGCTATACAATCGGTTTTCTTTATTTCAAAATGAATCTTTCATATCTTTGTATTGAGTCTGTAATGAAAATTTACATCTGGGATTGTAATTACTCTAACATTTTTCAGAAAATGGAGAGAAAGAGACAGAGAGAGAGACTGCATGTTGGTTGTTTTCAGATCATAATACTCGCCTCACAAAAATCAGAGTTGTAGAACAGATAGTAATACTTCTTTGAGTTAAACATAATGTTTTGTAAACATATGATAGGTACAAAAAATGCTCCAATTTTTATATATAGGACTAGATTTTCACTGTAATAATCTACCAAAGAAATAAGAGAGTAGGAAGTAGGAGATTATGGAATCTCACTTTTAACTGATGTAAACTGAGACTACAATATTACAGTTTCTGATGTAATGAAATGCGTAAATGCAAAATAGTATTTAAATATTTAATAGCAGATTATCAAGGGCTGATTATATCACTTTAAATATATTACTTTCCATGCATGTCCTGTGTGAAGTATATTGAATCTTCTATTATTTACAGAAATCACATTATACATAAGATCAATGAAAGAGCTTGGTCAATATACACAACCTCAAATAATATTTATAAGATGTACCCAGTAAACAAGAAATCCATCAATCAATGCACAACGAGCCGAGTTCACAAAATCTGAAACTTATTTAATAACTGCAGTAACTCTTTAAAATATTGTGTGATTATTTAAGAGTTTTTTTTAAAAAATCTGTTTATCATGGTATAAACTGTCAGTTGCCAAATTATACAGCAAATAATGTGCAAGTCAGCAACTGACAGCTTATACCATGATAGACTCAGATTTTTAAAAAAAACTCTTATAATTGCAATTCTTTATATAAAAAAAATATTTATTTTGATTTTGCAAAAATATTTCACATCAGTTTTCAAGCCTTATTTAAGCATATGAATTCTTGTTGAGGGCATCTGCTTCGTAGCTATTTACAGAATGTGGGATTCTCCATCTGTAATGTAATAGCTACATCACCATCAAACAAATTCTACCAATGGTAGGCGATCTAAGGTTTTGAACATTCTACAGCATGATCTTAATCTCTGATCTAAATAGGCATATGTGATAAGTTCAATATTCAAACCAAAGGATGTGGTGTTTTCTTTGACAAAGAAATTACTCTTGGATCTGATGCTTTCATGAGTTCACAGTGATTTGGACCAATCAATACTGTTCAGCCACGTAACCAATTTTTGTTTCTTTAAACCTATCTTCATGTTCTTTAACATTTTAAGCTTCCTATAGGGGCTACTTACTAATGAAGTTAAGAATATTGGTAAATGGTTATTGTGATGGGGGTTCAATAGTCAAACTGTGCAAGACATCGACCCCGACAGTTATGATGGGGGGAGTAGCAGATTTATTTCCCATCAACCCCCACATCGTAACTATCATGGTCAGCATCTCACATTGTAGGACTGTGAGTCCAATTATTATATTGTCAATCTTTAAGCCCATCCCAATCCCTATATCCATTTGTCTATAGTTTTAAATTTATTTGTAATGAGCCACAATGAAAGTGCCACTATGGCTACTCCAATGTTCTTCTTGGCAGATTTTGATTTTCCCAGTGTTTTTTGTCAAATCTAGTCAAATACAGAAATATTTATATTCAGAAATAATAAAAAGATGTGTTATCTGATTCTGTCAAATCAATGTATTCAATTTTCTAAATAAAATGTAAAACCACCATTTTTATTTCGTTTTAAGGTGTGCAAGCCTTCCAGTTCAGCGTTTACATTAGTTACTTTGCACGTGACTCTATTTATAGAACTTAGTAAATAGTAGTTCTCCATAATTTTTACAGAAAATAAAAGCAACTGGGTTTGATCACATGGTTATATTCTGACCAATGAAAATCCTACCTACATTTATCAACTGATGCAATCTCTGTTGTATAGTTCTATTGTGTCTTTAATATTTGGTCCATGACTGTAGATTGCAATGGGCTAAAATAGATTATTTGATTGTTTTTGTGTTCTACATAATGAACCTGTTGACAAGTTTGGGGTAATTTCACACTGGATGATTAAGTCATGTGGGTTGTGTTGCGGTTTAAGCCTGATGGGTTGTGTTGTGATGCAAGTCACGTAGGATGAATTGCGAAATAGAGTCGTAATTGAGTCATGGAGATGTATAACATGCAAAGAGATCATAAAAGTGAGTGTGTGTGTGATTTTGGATTTTTAACATAGCTGTAACAATTTTTCAGTCATATCGCTATGATATCTGCAATGTGATAGTTAATAGTGATGTCTATCACTGGGGAATCAAGCTGCAGACATGTAGCATCATGTCCCACCCAGTCATATTATCCTGACACCAGTCCTAGCATTAACCTCTTCATGCTAAGTGCCAAGCACGGCAGCTGCTAGTTCCAATTTCATAAGTCTTTGGTATGACTTGACCGGCATTCGAACCCGTGGCCTCCTGCAGCAGATGCAAATGCTCTAACCACTAGACCACCGGAGCAGTGAGATCATAAGAAGAAACTTTTGTGATTTTGATTTAATGCTTGAGGAAATGCAACATTTATGCAGGAATATAAACAGATAAAGGTATTATCTGTGGTCTACTATGATCTGAACCATTATTTTGTTTCCTAGTTCCCAGTTTGCTATGTTACTTGAATTATTCACTTGTATAACAAAGAACTCATTGACTCTGGACTAAAGCAACATTTTTGATTACTGTACATTTATTCAAAACAGCTTTCGACAACACCACTGTCAAACATTAAGACAGTTGGAACTTCAGCATATTCAAAGATATTGGTACACCAGCATATTTCAGACATGGAATTCATTTGGAACTATTCTTTAGGACTTGTGATAGAACTTTCAGGATTGTTTTGGATTTAATTCATAATACCATAAGTTCCTGATCAATTTTAATTTTAGAATTAAATTATTTGTTAAGTTTTACAAAACATTTTGGTTTTGCTCCTTTCCGTATTTAGTTTAAGATCGTAGTCATAACAGTCCAAATGCACATCTGATGATGATGATGACAATAATGTTTACCAAGTTTTACAATAATCCACCAACATGAGGTTCACCTGGCTTATATAGCACAATATATACACAAGTTAGATGATTCTGGCATGATCAGTGCTTTAGACTGAACTGTTACGTCAATGCCCCCACCTCTCTAAAGTTCATACAAGTGTTTCATACAAAAGTGAATGATACTAACTCATCATAGGCCCTCCATAACTTCATATTCTGTACTCTACAGATATAGCTGATACGAAACTCCTGGGGTTGAAGAGTACTGAAGAACAAGCTTTCCACCTTTTTCAATTCTACAGAATCTTGTTTCAGCTCCACTAGTTCAAAGTCATGTGCTTGATCCCATGGAACCCAGCCAGCTGGTAAAGGTATGGCAACTCCTGTAGGGGTGGAAATCTTCTCTGGGCTGTAAAAAAGATCGATACAAAGATGTCAGTATGGGTAGAGGGAGTGTTCTTATCTTTTATTATTAAAGCAGTATGTTCCCATGGTATATTTCCTGAATAATGAGATTCCAATGGATTACCTGATAGCACAATCTGAATTTCTGACATCATTCCGTCTTTGACATGTTTAGAGTATGCATTATGCATCACCAACAAATGACAATATTTTTTTAATATATGTTTATCCATCCTTATATAAATCTGTACTTCAGCCAGATCTTTCATTTGTATTTGCGCCAAATTTTAAATAAAAGTATAGGTGTTAAAATTTTAAAGAGGTAAGGGAGCTCAAAAGACTATTTATCTTTATTGTAATGTCTATGGTTCCAATTAGGAAATAGGAGGCAAGACTTGTGAAATACATTCAGCAAATAGGAGGCAAGACTTATCAAATACTATCAACAAATTATCAAACAATACCTCAAATGTCTGAATGACAAAAAGTTTGCACTAAAAATCCTGACCAAAAGTATTTCCAAAGCAACTAAGTAAAGTTGCAAATACATATATTTCACTTATTCATGGCAAAAATACCAAAATAGGAAATTCATATCATTGGATGGAAGTAATTTTAAACAATGCATTACTGGACCTTATCAAACTGGAAACAAGATGTTTCTGTTCATGTCTTGGATTTCTATCAAAGATTCACTCTGACTTTTGAATAATGTATAATTGGCCCTTGTCAAACTTGAAAACTACAAGATGCCTGGCCATCTCTTGGATCACATACGCACTCTGACTTTTGAACAATGTATAATTAGTCCTTATCAAACTGGAAAACTACAAGCTGCATGGCCATCTCTTGGATTACAGATACACTCTGACATTTCTTCATGGATTAAGACACCCTAAAGGTGTTAGGATTTTGTTTCCAGATGGAAATTTCTTCAACAGATGCTTGGCAAATTTGGAAAGGAAAGCTCTAATTAACAAAAGGTCTCCTGCTGTCCTGGTTTTTAACTTTAAGTTGAAATAGATTTTTGAAATCAAGTATATGTTGGGTTAGATTATGTAGCACATGATCATCAAAATTACACAAATACTTTTACGAATATTCTAAATTAATGTGCAAATATTATATGCTGAAAATGAATTCTTGATATCTGCAGTCAAGCAAATAATTGACAATAAATAAGGGAAAAACTAAAACGTTTAATTCAAATGATACAATTTATCAAAATAAATGAACATTTTAACATTTGCTATTTCCATAACTGACAAATTTATGAATTTACAAGAATTATGTATAAAACAGTAAAATATATTTTTTAGGAATCTTTAAATTTATGGGAATTTATAAGAATTTGACAGCCACAATACAATTTGATCACATTTGATAAAAATTTTAGGCACAGAAGTCTAAATCGTCAATTAACTTTGTAAGAAGAACCAGGGTTAAAGCAGCAGAGGATTTCTGATTGATCACTATTCAACTGCTATTGTGACCCAAGAGCTTGCATAAGCTTTCACTAAAGAACTATTTCCAGACATTACAAAAGCTTCAGTGGTCTAAATATACTGGTTTTCAAGCTGCTGTTTGCCTATATAAAATTTCATAAAAATCGAAAATCTGAATCTATTTAAAGTGACCATAATGGCATAACCTGAATAGTATATGTCGGTTTGGTGCTTTATTTACTGATCCAAGCTCTTGCAGTACAGCATTCAACTTGGCACTTTTAGAAATCAATTATGTTTTGATCATCTATTAAAGCCCGTACACATATAAATTTCTCTGATTCAATTAATGTCTCTCATCCACATGTTTTAGTAACTAATAATCATTAAGTATCAAGTTAGTAATTTCATAATAACAGGGGCCCCAAGTGGCCGAGTGGTCTAAAGCGCTCTTCATTATGGATCACTGCCATCTCACCTCTGTCTGCGTGGGTTCAAGTCTCGGATTCAGCCTATGTGGGTATGTGAGAAAGCTTGCCAGTAGCTTCTCGTGGGTTGGTGGTTTTTTCCCGGGTTTTCCTGGGTTCTTCCTCCACCATTAATACTGGTCGCCATTTATAGCCTATCGTGTGCTGAAAAATGACGTTAAACCCTAAAACAACAATAACAACACTAATAATAACTATCAAGTACTGAGTAGTAATGTCACAATCATGCATGTTCCTGTATTATCTCAGTGATGAAGCAGTACTTTCACCAATCATGCATGTTCCTGTATTATCTCAGTGCTGAAGCAGTACTTTCACCAATCATGCATGTTCCTGTATTATCTCAGTGCTGAAGCAGTACTTTCACCAATCATGCATGTTCCTGTATTATCTCAGTGCTGATGCAGTACTTTCACCAATCATGCATGTTCCTGTATTATCTCAGTGCTGAAGCAGTACTTTCACCAATCATGCATGTTCCTGTATTATCTCAGTGCTGAAGCAGTACTTTCACCAATCATGCATGTTCCTGTATTATCTCAGTGCTGAAGCAGTACTTTCACCAATCATGCATGTTCCTGTATTATCTCAGTGCTGAAGCAGTACTTTCACCAATCATGCATGTTCCTGTATTATCTCAGTGCTGAAGCAGTACTTTCACCAATCATGCATGTTCCTGTATTATCTCAGTGCTGAAGCAGTACTTTCACCAATCATGCATGTTCCTGTATTATCTCAGTGCTGAAGCAGTACTTTCACCAATCATGCATGTTCCTGTATTATCTCAGTGCTGAAGCAGTACTTTCACCAATCATGCATGTTCCTGTATTATCTCAGTGCTGAAGCAGTACTTTCACCCATATAGTCAGAGAAATCACAACTCTAAAATTACCTGTACCCAATTAAGTCATTCATTCAGACTGTGACACTGGATAAAATAATAATAGTAATAATAATAATAATAATTATAAAAGTCAACCCAACTTACTAATGCTTAAATTCCACATCCTCTGCAGACACAAACAAAGGGCGTCGCATAAGTTTCCGTTCCTTATCTGTTTCCATATTTATCTGCTTCATGCTTTTGAAGTCAATGCGGTATTTGAATCGATAGTTGTCACGGCAAAACAGATATGTGTCCTGGCATTTGCTCGTAAACTTTTGCTCCAATGTGAACTGCAGAAATTCCTTGAAAAGAAACCATTAGTTACTTCCATGTATGACATGATGGAAAAGAAAAGAACAAATTACAACCTTCTCTAAGGTCTGTGCATGCAAAAGTCCACTAATGATGTCACAATTTCTTTTTGTCTTTTGTAAATTTAATATGTCATCTTGAGACGACACATCTCCCTAGTGCCCTACTTAGAGATGACACATCTCCCTAGTGCCTTACTTAGAGATGATACATCTCCCTAGTGCCCTACTTAGAGATGACACATCTCCCTAGTGCCCTACTTAGAGACAATACATCTCCCTAGTGCCCTATTTAAAGACGACACATCTCCCTAGTGCCCTACTTAGAGACAATACATCTCCCTAGTGCCCTACTTAGAGATGACACATCTCCCTAGTGCCCTACTTAGAGATGACACATCTCCCTAGTGCCCTACTTAGAGATGACACATCTCCCTAGTGCCCTACTTAGAGATGACACATCTCCCTAGTGCCCTACTTACTGACGACACATCTCCCTAGTGCCCTACTTAGAGACGACACATCTCCCTAGTGCCCTACTTAGAGATGACACATCTCCCTAGTGCCCAGCTTATGTAATGACTCCTGTGGTGCAGATCTACATTTTATACTACTTCCTTGATTCGTACTATTTATGCTATACTTTATTTGAACTGAAACAATAAATATATTCAATTTCTAAAACTCAAGACACCCATACAAAATAGACTGACTGATGTACTAAGTTTCGTTAAAATTTGTTGAATGGGTTCAGGTCAATGCTCTAGAAATGAAAATGTTTTATGAACAGACGGACAGGTTAGCCAACAAACAGATGTAACAGAAGGATAGAGCACCTGCAAATAACAGCCCATATTACATTACCAGCAACACACAAAACCCCCATAAGAATATGGAATTATCAACGTCCTCCACTCCACCAAAATGTCTGCTAAACGATTTGTCAAAGACTTCACGTATTGGAACAATATACATGTACATACAAAACATAGAAGGAAGTGATTTAAAAGAAGCAAAAACAAACACCTATGAAAGTTCATATGTACAAAATATAAATTAGATTATGAGCAACATTTATACAGTGATTACAGACTTCTTCAACTGCCAACAAGGAGAGAGAGAGAGTGTGTCTTCACACTGCTGTTAATGCAGCCACATTCTCTCTTTTGTAATCATGAATGAGTTAATTATATAGTATTTTATACATGGACTGACATTAACTATGAATGAATAATTATCTTCCCATTCAAAATCACAAAGGGTAATCAACTTTAAACTGCACATATTACAAACATTATGTGTGTCCCTGCTATGGTTGCATGAAAAGATGGTTTGGCGGACATTTGGTACTACAATATTCCCAACGCTAATAAATGTGGGATAGTCAGGCAGTCAGTACTCTCAACCCTGGTTGAACACGGACAACATACAAATGGAGTTTACAACAAATTAATCCTTTAAGTCTACCTATCATGGACCGCCCTGGTGGCCTAATGGTTAGAGCACCTGCCTCAGATGCAGGAGGTCGTGGGTTCGAACCCCAGCCAAGTCATACCAAAAGACTTGCAAATAGCTGCCTTGCTTGGCACACAGCAGTAACTGGTTAGTGCTTGGACTGGTTGGCTTGGTGTCAGGCTAATGTGACTGAATGGGACATCATGCTACATGTCTGCTGCATGATGCCCCAGTGATTAGACTATAAACTGTCACACTGCAAACATCATAGCGATATGACTGAAAAATTGTTAAAGCTACGTTAAAAATCTAAACCTCACACACACACACTACCTATCATGTATCTGTGATTCAACACCATAGAACACCATTTCAAATCAAGATTGAATAAATAAAATCAAATAACTGCAGGCAAATAAATTCAATACAATGACAATATTTGATCAAAAGCATGAAAATATGATGTTGGAACTGTACAATGAACAAAAGAACAAACTAGAATTTGTATTGTACTCCATTTATGAGCATTCAATGGCAAAGGGATGGGTTAGAGGAGGGATACAACATTAACTCGAGAAAAGACAAAGCCAACTTCTCTCTTTCTGAGTATTTGGGTGAAATGACAGGCAGTGGGGAAATTATTTTTTCTACACACTCTAGCAAATACCTTTGATAAAGTTGTTTAAATGTATCCCTATATGATGGTGGATTGTCATGACTGGAACAAAACCTGATAGGCCTTTAAAGCTATAATACTTTGTGTCAAATTTGGTTAAATTCATTTGAACAATTATTTCAACAAGCTGTTTCAAACATATTCTATTTTTAAAAATACCAGCCATACCTGACAACTGGTTGGCATTATTTATACAAACTTGAAAGACATCCAGGTTGTGATTTCTTTTAAATTTGCTCAAGTTTTGTTTAGTGGCTTCTGACACAAAATTGTTCCAAGTTAATTTCCTTATTAATGTTTGGTAGTGATGGTCATATATAAAATGTACAAAACTGTACGGCCAACATGTCAGGATGTTTTCTGTCCAGTTTGGTCCAGTTCCAATGCTTTTTCTTTTAGGAGAACTAATTATTTCACACAGAGGTTCTTCTATTTTTCAGTAAGCATGGCCATAGTTGAGGGCAGATGAACAAGCCTGTCATGAAAAAGTGCTTTCTGTAAAATTGGGAACAATTCTGTTCAGAAGTTGTTAAGAAAATGAGGTGTAATTTTTTTTTTATTTGTGTCATGCGTATTTAATTTATATTATTTATTGGCTTTTCTCCATGATTATGCATTATGTACATCTGTATTCTGTACCAGACCTTGTCCTAATTCAAGCCCAAGGTGTACCTGACAAGTAACAACAGCATACGTAGCTAAAATTTTCTCTATGAGTGTGGATTAAATATGCAGATCATTATCATTGGAGTTAAATGTTTATTTAAATCTGAGTTTAATGTTTACAGTCTTGATTCTGAATTTAGAAACTTCTAGAATGGAAGTTTCCATTAAGTCAACGGAGTATTTTCAGAAAATGATAATTGCAATCTAGGTCAAGTAGAGGGGTATATAAGCTTGTTTATCTAAGAATTACTCATTCTTGCCTAAACATCCAGAGAAGAATTTTTGTGTTCAGCTTTTAATTCTGGTTGATTTTTTTCTCCTTCAAATTATTATTCACTGGAATTAAAAAGCACTCATTAATCCATTTTGGAAACACTGTTTTAAATGAGATACCTGAAGATAGCTTTTTTTGTTGTTGTTGTTGTACGGTTTAACGCCATTTTTCAGCACATGATAGGCTATACATGGCGACCAGTATTAATGGTGGAGGAAGAACCCGGAATAAACCCAGAAAGAACCACCGACCCACGAGAAGCTACTGGCAAGCTTTCTCACATAACCACATTAGCCAAATCCGAGACTCGAACCGACGCAGACAGAGGTGAGATGGCAGTGATTCGTAAGTGAACGCTTTAGACCACCCGGCCACTCAGGGCCTCTCCTGAAGATACCAGATATATGCATATTTGATTTTTTTAAAAGTTTTAAAGCATTTCATCTTGTTTAAATTCTTAAAGATTTTAGCAGAACTTTTTAAAAGTTGTAAAATTTATGATGTTGACATGTTTTTTCTTAAATTAATAGTTTTGATAAGATAGGTTTTAGCTGTATTGTTTCCTGAATGAAATCTCATCACTTCCATCTTCACATCAAATTGGGCACCACATTCAAGGTTTGAAACAATCATTGTCATCTATACACCCTAGTAAAACATCACACTGAAATATTATAATCTACCAGTGTTACTTAAGTGAGAGAACACATGTTTACATAAATAATGTTCTGTCTGAACCTGAAACAATTAGATATGGAGTACCACAAGGCTCAATTCTAGGTCCATTACTATTCATTTTATTTATTAATGACCTACCACTTTTACTAAGAGACTCAATATCATCTACAGATCTCTTTGCAGATGACACAACATTGTCAGACATCCAAAACACAAAGCATGAACTAGAAATTTCTTTAAAGAATGCCATAAACAAACTGGAAAACTGGTGCACATGTAATGGCATGTTGGTAAATACTGGTAAAACTAAAATATTACTTATCTCAACATGGCAAAGAAGGACAAATCTTGATAGTGATGAACAGCAGCAGAGGGGGCGAATCGGACATTTTGTCCAATCGTTATTTTGCTTAATTATTACTTTCTGCACTCAACGATCTAGTGTCGTCAGCGCCTGGTAAAAAAAAAACGACGTCGGTCCATCTTACACGATGGTGACGTCATTTGGTTTAATTAACACCTTCTGCGCGCCGATCCCCAGCGTCGTCAGCGTCCGGTAAGCACATCGACGACCGCGTCGATGTCATCGCCCCCTCTGCTGCTAAGTGGTTATTTACAATGAAAATTATTTACAACTAACCGAATATTTGGTCAAGTCCGATACGATATCGTGTCCGAGGATCATGTAAATTTATCGTTATGAATCCATGTGGGGTCGACTGAGCATGACTAAAAAAGTTTCGAAAAACATTAAAGTCCATGTCACCGCCGCACCATGTCTGCCAAATATTTCGTAGCGTGTGTGTATCAACGCCGTTGAATACAGCAAGAATATTACAGTTGTCTCTAATTACTTTTGGAATCTGAGTGTATCGTTGAGTGACATATATCACGTCAGTGTTTTTATGCCTGCCTCTGGAAAATATCCTAGCTGGGTTCTTTTGATTGTCTAACATAACATCATCGTACACGACTAGATTGTTAACGTCGCCATCAATATCATCAATACCCGGTGCATCATTGATATCCGTAATAAACTCAATAACATTCTTTTTAGCGATCGCTGATGCATTCTCGTTGAAATCTTTCAACACCTCGTAGCATCGTTGATCATCTACGCTAGGAGCAACCAAATACAACTTATCCCACTTCATCCATCTCATTATTAAATTGAGTAACAATTGCGTCTTGCCGGATCCAGATGGTCCGATGATAATCATCCGGATCGAGTTTGGTAACGCTGCAACATGCTTAACTGGTTCTCTTGTTTTAGTCGCCGAAAAATCAATTATATTCATATCTCTATACATAAATTATGGATCTATATTGTGTGAAGTGTAGAGTGCGTACTGGCACAAATGATATGACAACCGTTACGACAAGAAATAACAGATCGGCGCTTACTGGTAAGTGTGTACAATGCGGTACAAAGAAATTTAGATTTATTTCTATTAGACCCGGAGATGTTTTAAAAAAAAGCGAGGAGGTGACATCGCAGCCAAATTGGCAAAACTCCCCGGAACACCGTGGGCAAAGTATCCAGGAGAAAAACACCTCCCAGGATATAACTACTGTGGCCCCGGAACACGATTAGATATTAGACTCGATGCTCAGGATCAGCCCAATCCAGGTGAGTATCCGATAAATGCTATTGATAAGGCGTGTCATGCTCATGATGTTGCTTACAAAAGTAGCGATCTGCAACAGCGTCATATCGCGGATGTAAAATTAATTCACGCGCTAAATGCTATTCCTGATAAATCCGTCAAAGAAAAATTGGCCTCATGGTTGGTAAAATCGGCTATGAAAGGTAAATTAATGATTGGCGCTGGTAATTAATAACAATCATCCAAGAAAAACGATGGATTCCATCTATTATTCTCCGAGAGGATACTGGAAGGGGAAGGCCGCAATTGGTAAGCTTGCAAGCGCTGCAAAGGTAACAAAGACCACTGCGGCTAATTGGTTATCCAAACAGGCTATATGGCAAATCTATCTACCACTGCCTAAACAAATCAACTTCTCGCGCTTTGATGTCAGCGTACCTAATGAAGTTCATCAGGCTGATATACTATTTCTGCCGCATGACAACGGTTACAAATACGCGCTAACCGTAGTTGATGTTGCGAGTCGATACAAACAAGCGGAACCATTGAAAACAAAGTCAGCAACTGAAGTAGCCGATGCGTTTGAGCGGATTTATCGAAGAGGTCCTCTGCGCTGGCCAAATCTATTACAAGTTGATCCTGGTAGTGAATTTCGCGGCGCTGTTTTATCAACGCTGAAACATCATAGCGTCGCGATACGACGAGGTCATACTGCGCTACATCGTGATCAGGCAATTGTTGAACGATTCAATCGGACTCTCGCTGAACGGTTATTTGGATATCAATACGCGAAGGAATTCATCCAAGAAAAACGATCTCGTGAATGGGTTAAAAGGTTGCCAGGTGTAATTTTAGCGTTAAATAACGAGATTACCCGAGTAATCAACATGAAGCCCAGCGACGCGATTAAATACGAGTATATACCCGGAAAATTAAAAATAAATAGCGTTTCTAAGCCGATTCTTGGCGATGTCACTGTTAGATATCTATATGAACCAGGAGAGCTTGAAGGCGGTAAAAAAAGGGCTACCGATCCTATTTGGAGTGTTACCACACATAACATATCAACGATAACACGATCAACTGGTAGACCACCGATCTACAGACTGGATTCAACTGCTCCTCAGCGCGGATTTACACGCGAGCAACTACAAGTGATACCTAACGATACTCAATTACCCCCGCGTGGTCTTAACTAGCGCCGTTGCGTCTATTACACTCAAGACAGGTCAACCTCACATTGTTTTTGACATGACCGAGACTGTTATCGATCCTATCCACGGTAAATTGGCGAGTGTCTTTATCCGAATAACGCCAACTCATTATACAATTGCAACTCGCGCAGTGATTATTCTGTTGTTGTCGTAGCGAGATTATTAATTCGGCATCAATATCAAAACGCCGCTGTTTTTTTTTATCCTGTTGGCGGTAACCCGAGAGTTTTCTATCAATGACGCTTGCATCGATGGTGACTTTGTCGCCGGCTTCGTCAGTGACTCCGTCATCGGCTCCGTCAATAACAATTCTTCGAAGCTGATTTATCCTTCGTACTCTGGACACTGCAAGATAGACTAGATTCGACCATTCGATGCGATTATCAACTATCCAAACAATTGTGTCCGTGATGGTTAGTCCCTGCGAGGAATGTATTGTTGTTGCGTATCCTAGCGTCCACGGGGATTTATCAGCACGTAGCGCGTCCTCGACGACGCTGATATCAACGAGCACGATATCATTCAGCACGAGAATTTGTTTTTTTGTCCCCGACGCTGTCGGGGTTGGAATTTCAACTTCAATGTTCTGCCGCCGTGTGTCCGCGGGTCTATAACATAACGGCACTGGACGCGTTGGAAACTTTTCCTTATGCAACGTAAACAACCTCCGCTGAAGTGTGTCTCTGACTATCTTTCTACTCGCTACAATCAAATCGTTTGGTCTCCATGTTTCCCAGAATTCATTTAACGGCGTTTCCGGAATCACCTCGCGAATTATTTCACATTGAATTCTATCCGGCTGTAATCTGATTAATTTCTTAACCTCGCGCAGTTGTTCATCAAGTGCTCGGTAATCAGTATCGGTTTCTTCATAATAGTCCACAAAACCCCTTAACCAATCATGTGGACCCTCGCCGACAAATGGTGGTGGTTGGCCATGGTCTCCACACATGATTACCGCTGTATTCGCGCGCAGCAACCACTCAAGAAACATTTGTAAAGTATCTAACGAAACAGTACATATCTCATCCCAGATGATAATGTCGGGAATAAATTTTTCACCCATTCGATCAGGAGTCCACTCACCGCCGCTGTATCGAAAGAAGCTGTGATAAGTAACGGCGTCAACATTTCGTTGTTTTATCTCTCGCGCTAGTCTATGAGTCGGTGTAAGCACGATTATACTTGCCCGCGTTCGAAATAATTCAATTGCCCGAGTCGTCTTTCCTGACCCGCCACAGCCGCTTAAATAAACCGTCTTGTGTCTACAAATTGGATCAGAACACGATGGTGCATTAGACCATTCTGACAATTTATCACCGCGTAAGTAGTTGTTCTCAACGGTGACATCTGCTGACGGGGAATAATCGCGTCGTATTTCATTTTTAATTCTCCATGTACCCCAACTCTCGTCCGGACTAGTAAACTCGGCTACGTTTCCCTTATACGCTACGTCAACATAAAACGAATCAACGGCTACTCTAACCGCGGTATCGGGGAATCTATTTATCATCGAGAATAAATTGATAGCGGCATATCCCAGCATAGACGCCCTCAAATGTGGATACGCCGGGCTGTCTCCATCGCTGTAGGTAACAACTGTACCCAACCTCGTTCCATTGGACAAGAAAGCTGTTTTGCAGTTCACGTATCTATTTTTTGCCACTGTGTCCTTGATTACGAAATCATATTCTGCGTCATCTATAATCAGCCGTGAGCAATATCGTTTGTAGTCGTGGTTTTTTCCACCTTGTGTGAACTTACCAATTATTCTTCTACCGAGATCTTTTGCCTCGCGGTTTCGTTGGTTAAATATCCTCCTGGACCATTCGATGATATATTCCTCGTCGGCATCAATGCGCTTTCTGGACTCGTCAATTATGCTATCTAGACGCTCCGGTTCTGGTAACCAGACTTCAGTCTGTGCCCGGTATGATATAATCGCGTCACTGACAATCAACGAAACTAGCATGCTACAATCAATCATATACCGTAGCAGCGCTATTGGCAGCCACTTCTTTTCAGCCATGTGTCTACCGATCCAAATATAGCAACAGCGATGGAGTCCTGCCGCGAATTCAAATGATACTATGCGAGCGAATCCGGTTAAATCAAAATCAGGCAGTGGTCCATTAATAGCAACACGAGTCATTTCATGACTGGGGTGTCCAAATCGTCTAAAGTACTCGGCGGCGGATCCATACCCGAGAAAACTCGCTGGATAACAGGCAACCATATCAACCGAGATCATAGCGTCGCGGTTGTATTCAGTGTTCCATAGTCCACCGTGATAGTATTCCAAACAACTGGATTGTACATCCGGTAGAAATTCCCTGCGCGTTGGTCTCCACGCATTTTTCCTTGCTGCAACATGAGCTACAACCGATGGAATCGTAAAACAATTTGTTAGCAGTTGTTCATCATGCTCCTCAAATTCTATGGCGGTTTTTTTCATCCTGTTGTGAAATGCTTCAGTGCGATATAATTCACCGTTTGGTCTTACAAACTGATCAAAGGTATCCGCATCGTTTTCAGCGCTGCGAAGTAACCACATTGATACAGGGTCGTTTTTACACAAGTAGGCAATAGCATCAAATAGTTTCCTCTCCGCGAGAAAACCGTCCTTGGAGAATTGTTCTCCCAGGAATTCTTCGGGTATATACTTTACTGTTCTATCCCGTGGAAATATTGTGATCACGGGCGTCCATGCGTGTTCGTTATGATCAATAATTTTGATTGGGGCTCCCTTCGATTTATACTTCGATTCGTATAATACTTCACCGGTTATCGTTGTAACGGTTATTGGAAATCTCAGCGATGTTTCTAATCTCGCTATGTCGCTGATGGTTGCTCCACGCTCTTTTACGGTTAGTTCCCACTGGTTGATTTTGCTACGTCGTAAATCAGTCAATTTGTTTCCTCGACATGCATTTGTAAAATGCTCTATTATTCGTTCTGCTACACAATTTATCCCAGTTGACTGTTTCATCGGTTTCAGTTTTCCGATATCAGGTTTCTTATTTAACGGGTATATTCCATAAACAACTGCTGTTTCAGGATACGCTCGTTCATAGTATGGTTTGTCAATTCCGGTTAACAACCCCGGCTTGGAGTCGCGGCTGACAGTGACTGTTTTCTTGTCGCTGAGAACTGGTTCAAATTTATCACGCATGATCCAATCGCCTGATTCCACCCGGACAATGAATTTTACTCTGAAGAAATACCTTTTACCGTCAAGTTGTGATATTATCATTGCTGCGCGGTTGTCGTTCATGGTAGCATCAACAACGCCATCAATTCGAAATGTTGACCAACTATGAGATGCACCATCACGTTTGAATTCATCGATACAATCGCGTATTTTATTCAACAGGGTTCTATCGTTTATTAACGCTTTTGGTGTGTCCTTGAGGACTCTATCGAGATTAAACCTAATATTTTTCCGGGGTTTAATTACTGCTAATCTCTCGAACTCATCCATATAATTAAAACAAGTATTTAAATGAAAGAATATAGTATAATGAATCACTGCAAATGGTTGATGATTGGGTCGACAACCCCGTGCAATAAATCATGTAGAGGTGAATTCTGCGGGTATCATTTACAAAGCGTTCGTAATGGTTCTCTTGGCCCCCTCCCGTGCTTGGTTTGCCACGTCGGTGTAAGAGGAAAATCGCAGTTGTGTATCAATTGTGGCGGAAAGCGATACAGGGAACTAAAACGCTATTATGACAAGCGAATTAAAAACGCCGTCATTGACCCCACCGCAGACTTCGTCATCAAAACTCCTCAGGACTACATTGCAAGGTTTATAATTAAACCAAATAATAAATTAGACAAGTAGTATTATTATACAAATGGACCAAGAGTTCAGACCTCACCCTGTGTTTGTTAATTACGAGGCATCTCGCGACGGTATTGTTAGAAACCGCAGACTGAAGAAGCCGGTTGGTACCGTAAATAATCACGGATACTTGCGATTTAATGCTGGGAAAAAAATCTGTCTTATTCACAGGATGGTGTATGAAGCGTTTAACGGACTGATCAACGACGGTCTCGTTATTGATCACATTGATGGATGTCCTCAAAATAACAGACTGTGTAATCTAAGAGCTGTTACACCGAGTCAAAATTCCAAATTTGGAAAAACAGGAGGGATGAGAAAGGCAAAACCCGTAAAGTCATTTGATACAATAACGCACGAGGAAAAAATATTTCGCTCTATGAATGCGGCTGGTAAATACTTCGATATTTGTAGTAAATCAGTTCTAGATGTTGCGGAGAATATAACTAAAACAGCGATCTCAAAAAAGACGGGTCATAGAATTCGATTTTCATATATAACATCAAAGGGAGATAACTCGTTTTGTGATAGCGTCGCATGACAAGAGTTACGTCCCTTGAAGTCTAATTAATGTTGCGTCCCTTCAAGTCCAATTAATGTTGCGATTAATTAATCATTTTACGATGAAAACTAATGAAATACACGCTATTATCTAACAGTGTATTCTTTTTTTTAATGTTTTATTCAAGTATTTGGTTTCATTTAAATGCCGTGAAACACCATTAATAAGTATTTAAGGATTCAAACGATTCAAGGGAATTCAAATTAACACACACCTTGTGACTGACGCCGCTGTATTAGTCACTTTATATACAAGATGACTCGTTATAAGCCTGGGGCTTTCGAAAGCCAATTCAACTAATCAAAACTAACCCACGCTCTTGACCCGGGCGTGTGGTTGTCTTTTGTTCACAATCATGCAACCGGGTTAATTTAATTGGGTTGCTTTTGATTGGTTGAATTGGCCGTAGAGTTCCGCCCCGCCGTTTTATGTTTGTGCTGTCTTGTGCCGTCCCATCATCCATCAATCATTTCATTATAAATATATTCATCCTTAATTAAGTACATGTAGTGATGCCCCCCAAGCATATCTTCTGGGCGGTCTACGATGACGTTTGTCACCCTAGGCCTCCCTCCCGGAGATGTATGCTTTGGGGTTCCAAGATGTGAATGTCCTTAATTAAGTATATGTATATGCCTGCAATCTGCCACAACACTCGAGTGGAGATCTACGGCATTGTACTGTCCATGTATGCCTGCAATCTGCCACAACACTCGAGTGGAGATCTACGGCATTGTACTGTCCATACAAAAAACGGGGTCAAAAATGGCCCCAATAATTTTATTAAAATTTTTGATATTAGAAATAAGATGTTTTATAAGAATAATGAATATCGAAGACATCAATAATATATTAACTGAGATTTCAAAATTAAAAAATCAAGGAATTGAATTATCTGATGGTCTCGACAGTGAAAAAATATTATCCGATTATGAGATTATTAACGAACAGTCGAAACGGGGGCGTTTTACCCTGGCCCGCGAGTATTTTTTTATAAAACGATTACAACATACGATTAATGAGAACCTGTACCACAATGACGCAAATGCATTCATTGGACTATTTACTGCCGTTGAAATAATACGAAAAAAACTCGGACGTGTTTATGAACGACGCCGGGAGATTTCTAGCAAGATCAAAAACATTAGAAGGATTATAGACGAAAACTCCGGCGAGAAATTAGAAATTGCTTCGCAATTGCAATAATGATAGGTGAATCACTCACTACTCGGCTAGCCAGAGAGCGGCTAGCAGCGCTTAGAAAGTTCATACCGTTACGAGACAGGGTCCGAGAGCAACTTCAAACGCGGCAGCAAATGCAAACTGATTTTACTGTTGGAAGCGAACAACTCTTTGCCCCGGTAACTAAAGCGACCAAAGATGTTACGGCGGCAACTGTGCCCGTCCTCGATGCGCTTGAAAAGATAGCGGCTCAGACCGAACAAACAAAAAAGTCTTTAGAAACACTCCCTGCAAAAATAGCGGCTGCTACAACACGGAGGCCACCACCACTCGCTATAACCGAACCACAAGAACCTTATGTTACAATGGCCGACGAGGAAGAACTAGGCGCTACTGCGAAAGAACCAGAAGAAGAAATACCAGAAGAAGAAATACCAGAAGAAGAAATACCGGAAGAAAAAGAGGGGAATATACCCCGTATTGTACTCAAGAAGAGCACAATAGATGAAATTAGAGGCTTCAGCAACAGGGAAGAATTAATTAATTTTACTGCCAACAATTTTGCTAAGAACATACGAGATAAGAAGCATATCAATAGCGGTTACGAGAAAAATATAAAGTCGTTAAAAGACTGGGCAAGAATAGTGTATTTAGCAAGTAAACATAAAGATGCATTACCACATCGTAGTAAATCCGATTACGACGCATTCCACAAGGAAGTTAAGAGTATAACACCAAAAAAAGGAAAAGGATACTCTGTTGGTAAAGAATCCTATGGCGTTACCTGTCCTAATAGTGTTCTCAGTGATATATCACGGCTGGAAGTACTAATCGGAGGAAAACGAGCCGGAAATAACTCTACGGAAATAATCAATGAGGCCGCTGATATTTGCAAGCGTTTATTTGCAGGCGGTATTATGGACATTAATGCATATCGAACGCTCATAGACGAACTCGTGGATGATTAATTGGAAAACTGGTGTTTTTAATAAGGATGATCATACACTACAATCACGATAAACCAGTACTCGTCTACGTGGTAAACTCGCGATTGCCTGTTTACCGTGCGTACTATGGAGATGGTCTCGGTAGCACCATTGCGGGGTTATTTACAAGAATGGCTCCAAAAGTAGCGCCGTTAGCCAAACAATTAGGAATGAAGGCCATTGATGTTATTCGTGATAAGGGTATTAGTGCCATTGGAGATGTTGCCGGAAAGGCGCTTTCAGCCGCGCGGGACAAACTAATGTCATTGGTGAAATTCAGGAGAAAAAAACAGAAACCACCGGTGATGCCATCAACGACAGTGATGCCTGCAAATGTCAGTAAAGTAATAAATAACGCCGTGGAAGAAAAACTAGAGTCGTTGGCGGCTCAGTCATCCACCAACGCGCCCATGAACGCAATAGCGGGAGAGTGGTCTTAAACAGAATTCAAAGAATTTACGACGAAAAAATCGCAATTGAAAACATCAACATGATAAATAATAGAAATGTTTGCGCGAACCGCTGATCCCGCGTTTGATATGGACGCCCCAGTGCGCAGGGATGATTCTGTCCGTGATTATCAATATTATTCTTATTATGCAGCGCAACCCGACCTACGATCGCGAATTGAACTTCAGGTCCAAGATACCAGTAAATACTTTCTGCCGTGTGAAGCGTTTATCGAAATCGAGGGAGAACTCGTGACAAATACCGCCGATAATGCACCGTACGCAGATGACGATCATGTTCGAGTTGGTTTCGTCAACAACGGTATCATGGCGTTATTTGAGAGCGCCAGATATCTTATTGACGGGCGAGAAATTGAATCAATAGAACGCGAGGTTGATGTTGCAACGACGATAATTGGGTTAGCGAGATATTCGGATGATTACACAAGATCGGCGGGTCCATCTATGATGTTTGCGAAGGACTCCGCCGACAACGCTGATCATTTTCAGTACATCAACGTGCTAATAAAAGAAACTACCACAATTGACCAGGATGAAGCAACCAATCCAGATCGCAGAGCAAAACCAGGCGCTAATTTCACTGTTATAAAAAGTCTTAACGATAATTACAATATGGGATTCGCAGCACGAATGTTGATGCTAAAAAGACCACGCCGACAGTTTTCATGCGCGATTCCACTCCATCACATATTCGGATTCTGCAGAAATGTTAGAAAAGTTATCTATGGGGCCAAGCATACAATCGCGCTGACGCGAAGGGGCGATGATAACAATGCAATATGGCATGCTGCTGGCGTCGCTGCCGGTAAGGTTGTTTTAACTAAAATGGCATTGTGGATGCCGGTGCTGACTCCATCAGTTACCACGGAGGCACGATTGTTAGCATTTATGGAACAGGGAGGGAAATCGTTGTTGAGTTGGCTAGCGGTAACAACTGATGCTAAAGAAGATAACGTCGCCGATACGTTTACATGGCACCTGGCATCAAAACAGGGTGTTTCGGCCCCACGTCATATATTCATAGCGCTGCAGAATAGGAATCGATTGGGCAGTCAAGAACACAGCCATATGATATTTGATCAATTAGGAGTCAGAGATGTTTCGCTGAGAATAAACGGACAACAGGAACCATCCGAGGATATACAGCTTAATTACGGCGACAACCATATCGCACGTGTGTATCATCGATTGCTGTCGTATATGGGTCGTGATCAAAACGTCGACACTGGTTTGCAAATATCACAACTTGATTTTAAAAACCGGTATCCGATTTATTATTTTTCGCTGGAACATCTTGATTTAACGAGACAATCCGTCGTTGATATACACTTCAGAGCTCGTATAGCCCCGGGTGGTGTTAATTATAGAGCGGTTGCTGTCATTCTCAGCGATAAATCAATGCTGTTGGAAGGTGTTGGTGGACGAATGAGAATCGTTGATGCACCAGTGGAAAACATGTAATTGAAAGCACAAAACGCGTTTACAATAAAATGTCGTATAGTGTCGTCAGTGTAGAGTTGACTGATGGTCAAGTCAAGAAATTACGATCAAAGTCGGCTAAGCAATGCGGAACCACAATAACGCTGAAGCCGTCACAGATGGCGGGTGGTAATCATAAGATATCGTTGACGGCGCGTCAAATAAAACATTTCAATGATGCGATGAAGAATAAAAAGGGTGTTCAAATAGATTTTTCCGCCGCAGCAATTAAAAACATGGAAAAGACCGGTGGGATATTTCCGCTGTTAGCTGCGATTCCAGCGTTGATTGCCGCGGCCGCACCAGCAGTGGCTAAGGCGGCGGCGTTGGGGGCCGTTGGTACCGCGGCGGGGATGGCATTGAAGAAGGCAACCGGGAAAGGCTACAAAAAAAAACGACCCGTGGCCGGAAAGGGTCTAAGACTACCGGGGACCCCGTATTCATGGTATTCGGGAAAGGGTCTAAGACTACCAGGAACCGTTTAATGACTCCCATGTCTAATTTTGATTTAATAGACGCCGCAAACGCGTTAGCGATAAAAAACTTCAGAGGTGTTTTTATGAGGGATCAATTACCGGCGGCCCCAAGGAATACTGAAACAGGCATAATTAACCTCGATGGGTCCTCCGGAGCGGGAACTCATTGGGTTGCATACGCGATTGATCCGCGTGCGATCGTCTATTTTGATTCATACGGGTTAGCCCCGCCGAAAGAGTTTATGCGGTATATCCGGGCGTGTTCAGCCCCGGCGTGTTCAGCCCGGGTTTTTTATTCCACGCTGCCAACACAGCAATTAAGTGACCCACCGATATGTGGCCGTGAGGTATTGAACGTACTCGCGGCGATTTCATCATCGCGAAAACCACCTCATGTGGTTGTAAACGAATACACTAGTGGGGTCGTAGAAGCTCAACGGATTTTAGAGAATAACATTTACAATAATAATGATTGATATTTGGGGACGACCGGTTTCGGCGCTGAAAAAACCCACGGAAACGCCCGCCACCGATGACATAAAAAAACTAATTGAGGATGAAATCGCTGATACGTTGAATTTAACCAGTGTTGACCCGGGCGAAATAGTTGTATTTCAAGACCGCCAGGGTAAATTGAAATCCAGTAATGTGTCGCTGAATGATGTTTTAATACGACAGCGTGATGCCGCCGAGGACACTATCGCGCTGTATACCAGCGACGGACGACTCAAACCGGGTGAACATCTATCGACGATAACATTAATCCGAGACGGTTTTACAAGGTTGGATAAATCGGTGACCGAACTTGACGCGCAGGTGAAAAAATCTATCACCGATATACAGCTCACTACCGCTAGTTTTTTCGGGACCCCGCCGGTAACCGAACCAAATATTACAACAATAAAGAATACTATTTTGGAGTTTACGATACTGTCGGCCAATTTATCCTCGTTACGAAAAAATGTTAACAAGATTGATAGCGCCGTTGATAAATTCTTTGGTAAAAAAAATATCAAACCGGATGAAATCACAATAACTATAAATGATATCACTGCGTATGGACAGGAAATAGAAAAAATCAAAATTATTGCTGAAGCGTTTAGACAATCACTATTGAAAACAGATCAATCCGAAAGAATAAAAATCTCTCATGAGAATATCATCAACACAGTATACACAATTCAGCATGGATCATTCGATTGGACTTCTACACAGAATACAGTATATATCACCGCAACTGTTAAGGGTATTTATCGATTGACATTGATTTCAAATACGAAGTTTAGTATATCATCGTCGAGTTCATCCGGGTTTAACAATACAATATCAACAATTATAGACAAGGACGCAACTGAACGGTTTGTGATTAAGACCGTTGATAGCAATATATTTAGGGCAGACATTACATGGTATGTGGAATTTGTAGCGAATCTAAGTAATTAAAAACACTAGCTCTTTTAAAATAAAAATGACCACCAAGGAAATTGAATCAGAGGTATCACCGACGTCACATCAATATCGATTCGATACCGCAAAAGAATTTTCCGCGAATTTGAAAACGCTTTCCGAACAATACCGTGCAAAAATAAAAAAATACCGCAGAAAAATAACCGCCATCGACGCGGTCGTGTACTCGGTATCGGGTATAGTAGCTGGCGCCGGTGTTATTTTATCCACGGTGACCACGATAACCCCGATCGCTGTTCCAATCGCTATCTCCGCGATGACAACAATTGCTGGAGTCGCCAACGCAATCACTAGGAAGATATCATCGTGTTTTCAGAAAAAACTCAACGAGTATACAGTAAAACATCAAATAGTATCCGACGCGTACTCGAAATTATCCGGGTTGATCTCGTTATCGATTGATAATTTGTTCGTATCCGATGTTGAATTCTCCACGATGGTCCAGTTGTATAGCTCCGCGATGTCAAAAATCGAGGATTTTCAACTGGAAGCCGGAACCACCTGGTTGTTGAAATTAGACACTAAAGACAACGAATAATAATAATGTCGCTGAACCCCGAAGGGTCTCAATTACTTCAACGGATCGCGGAGAATACCACTCCGGTACAAACAAATATGATATCGATAACGTCAACGAAACCCGAATTCAGTGTGAACTTCCCATCGCCGGTTCCAGTGAAGGAAATAGCGCTGGCAAAATTGCGAGTATATCACAGTTGGCCTAATATCCGAGCGGACGCATTTAACGGACAACAACCTAATAACTCGCTGGTTTTTGCATGGACAAATAAGCCCGATGGGACCCCAGACTGGAATGAGGTTACAATACCAACTGGGTCATACCAAATAGAACAAATCAATAAAGAATTTCAACGCAGGATAAAATCGATCACAGGAAAAGAATCAAAAATCGCTATTACGGTTCATGAACCGACGTTATCGTCAACGATTGAAATAAACACACCGGGGTATATGGTTGATATTTATAACAGTTCAATAAGAACCATACTAGGTTGGCCTGAGAATCCACCCGCGGACTTGCACACGAATGAGAAATCGTATCATGAGATTAATCCCGGGTATCGAGATAATTTGTCTATTATGAAAAACACGTCATTACCCAGCAGGTTTATATTTCAAGACATGGACACCATGCAGTGGTATTTTCAGTATGACAAAACCCCTGAATCGATCGTCGTATTAACAGTTAATTTAGATGATATCACTAATGCGTTTGCCGAGATTAATTATATTTACCATTCACAACTAGAACAGCTACGGCAAACAAAAGCACGAAAACACGTTGAGGTGTTAAATCAACTCATATCAGACATGGAATATATCAATGAACGAATCGTTAAAACAATATCCGATAACAGCGATGGTAATAAACAAAAACTCCTAACCGAGTATAATATCACAGAAGCCGATTTACCCGATTTAAAGTTTTCAGGATACAACGCACCAGAACTAAGAAAATCTCTTAATGATTTTCTCGGTCCATCAACTAATATCCTCAAACACGATAACGGAGATGGTGGTAGGCATATCGCCCCGTACAACGTAAATATCGCATCGGTGATAGCGATTAATCTAGTGTGTGATGTTATCGAAGGGAGTTACCAGGTAAATACCAAGCAATCAAATCAAGCTCAACAGGGGTATATCCTTTATTCGTTTTCACCAACAACCCCTCCCGGATTTTTAATCGTTGAGAGTCCGATTAATCCAGTCTATATGAGATGCCATAATCGGTTTTTAACGAGAATTAATTTTAGAATTACCGATCAGTCAAATAACCTAATTGATCTACAGGAGGAGGAGTTAGTGATCACTCTGTTTGTAAGATCATTGTAAATAACCACTTAGCAGCAGAGGGGGCGATGACATCGACGCGGTCGTCGATGTGCTTACCGGACGCTGACGACGCTGGGGATCGGCGCGCAGAAGGTGTTAATTAAACCAAATGACGTCACCATCGTGTAAGATGGACCGACGTCGTTTTTTTTTTACCAGGCGCTGACGACACTAGATCGTTGAGTGCAGAAAGTAATAATTAAGCAAAATAACGATTGGACAAAATGTCCGATTCGCCCCCTCTGCTGCTTGAACTATGTCTGACATTGAAGGATACAAATCTGCAAATGGTCTGTCATGATAGACGACTTGGTGTTCTGGTAGATAATAACTTATCATAGACTGAACATATCAAACATATCAGTAAAAAAAAGTCAATTCAAGTTTATGGCTTCTCAGTAGGATAAGACATTTTCTCCCTGAAAGGCACAAAAAACTATTTTATTACAGTTACATATAACCCTATTTGGACTACTGCAGTACTGTATGGGGTAACTCAAATGATAAAAACATAGCAAAGCTGGCACATCTTCAAAAAAGAGCATTTGGGTTAATATCAATCCAGAAAGAAAGCAAGGAAAATTTAGCTGGTACTTAAAAAATATTACCTATTAAAGACTGACTCTGTTTGAGAAAAGCCAAATTAATGTACAGGATATCTCATAATCATGCTCATGAATATTTACAATCACTATTCAAGTATAGGCTAACTGGTAACACTCCCCACCTGCGATCCATGTCTACCAAACAGTATACTATTCCCAAGCCACATAAGGAGTTATTTTAAAAAAGTTTCCAATACTCTGGAACTCTGCTCTGGAATAGTATTCCAGTTGAGATTAGAAATGCCCACTCTATTTCCTTCTTCCAAACCCAATATATCCAGTGGCTTCAGAGATGCAGCTTAAATAAATAAATTCCTTTGTATGAGGGCCTCAAGGTAGATTAGTTTTTAGCTAATTGTGTTACCCTCTTTAAATAAGGTCATTATTATAAACCTCTCCCAATATTAACAATGAAAACCTTGTATCTGGAAACCAAAGCCTTCATTGTCATCTATTCATCCCAATAAATAACATCCCAGTAAATAACATACCAAATATGATCATCATCCCTAAAGTAGTGTAGATGGGAGTTCATGTTACAAGGAAGAAGCCATATTATCTACACAAATATTACCTTTGACCCCACAATTCCTTCTCCCTCAGAAGGGGCTATCCAAGATCCCAAACCTTCATTGTCATTCAGGTGAAACATCACAACAAATATGATCGCCATTCTGAATCGACGCAGATGGAGTTCTAGTTACAAGGAAACACGACCAATGAACAGATAACTTGTATACTAACGTGCAAGTCAAGTCTAACTTCAAACAACAATGATTGTGGTCTGCCAGCTGCAATGTGCTAGCATATCAGGGTCTATGGTGTTTGTTTTTCTGATTACTTTCTATAATCTACACACACCCAGACCTACTGGCACATAAAGTGGTAGCAGATCTGAATCTGTACAGCTTGCAGCTGGACTTGACTTACAAGCAAACATATACAGTAAATGGAAATATTGGATGCTTGGAAAGACATCTCCAAAATATATTTAAAAAGGTGCAGATATAACAGCATCAAATTAGTACAAATTTAAAGCTGAATTTTATCAAACCTGAGTGCTTGTAAAAAAACAAACAACAACATAGCATTCCCATGTTCACTTGTTTTGTCCCACCTCCAGAGTGGATAAGGTAAAACAGGTGGGCAGATGTTGGCTGCATGTCTAATTCATCTTTGTATGCTCAACAACAAAAATTCCAGATCAAGGTGGTCACATGCCCATCCACTTGGGCCCAATCGCAATGAAAAAATATTATTATTGGAAAATAAGTCAATACTTAAACACTCACAAAAATCTATTTAATTCTGACATATGATAAAGGGAATATGCTGTTTACATATACTACTGAAAACAAAAGGCTGTCTTAACAGGACAGAGTCACTCTGATAATTGTTAAAATTACAATTATTGAACAGTAGTAACAGCTGAGAAGTGGCAGCATCGATGTACAATACACAAGTCAGCAGGAAAATGGTTTGATAGCCTTTATGGCTTCCCTTAGTAAGATGTTGAGCTTGTTCACTTTGATAATTAATGGCTATTACTGCAAACAATAATTGTCAAAATTACAAATCCAAATGGCCACAAGGTCAAATCTGCGTGATATTAATGGTACATGTTGAAGCCGTTTTGGCTTCACTCACTTACCGTATATACTCGTGTATAAGCCAAACAATTTAGGAAAAAAATAAGGATTGGAAGAAGGGGAGTCGGGTTATCTGTGGGACAAGGTCCAAGTCTGAAATTTTTAACGCTTTTTTCCCTTGATTTCCAGTATTTATTGTTTCTGTCGATCTCCGAAGATGAGATCACATGCCTAATGATGCCACATGGCTCATAAGATTTGTGCTGTTGTGAAGTGAAACAAATATTTTTTTCTAACTTAAGTGGAAGGATAATGAATGAAAAACATGTTTTAACGTACTTGACATCTATTTGACAGATGTCCATCCACCAGAAAATGCAGCCATACATGTTATTTGAGCCACGGTGGTACGCGTATTTTCCAAATGAACCACCATGTTAGTAATCTCCAGTCAAGTATTTATTCCTCAGCTAATCAGTAATCATTAAACTCTATGGTATCGTACAAATGTACGCTAGCTTATTTCAGTGTAAATATGAAAGAAACTACGTAAAAAAGAATTACGATACTAAAGGCATATACGACAAACATTTTGATCAAGAGTAGAAATAACTGTACGATAGTCTTAAAGGAACAATAGCGAGAGGCACCATAGGGGTTTATTGCACGCACACTTAGAAAGGGTAAATAACAGGGCAATGTTCGAGTCAGCGTAAATAATTGTAAAACAGGTGTTTTAGAAGTAATCGGCAGCCACAGTTTATATACTTCTGTTGTTTAGTTGTTTGTAAAGCAAAGTGGTTTGTTAGCGGTAGAGTGTTGTACAATAGCTACCATATGCTTAATCTGTGGTAAATGCCTCGGGGATAATTGGTTTGTTTTGTTGCACAATGCCAATGACTTTACTAATACATGCCGACTCTCAGATGTATTGTTTAATGAGATATGGTAGTGGACATGGTTTCTGCTCAAAGTTATAAACAATCACAATACTAGAATAATGTCCAAGCTGAAACCAATCATACTTTGATCAACTGAATCACACTACCGGTAGTTTTAAAAAAAACCACAAATAAACAACAATGATAAATAATTATCAAATACAAATTGATAACCAACCACACACGGAAATAATTACAGGATAAGGTATATAAATAGTATACTACCACTATAAGAAATTATTTCAGTTTAATCTCTCTAGAAGTTTATATTCAATTCAGTCAGATAAAATGAATAGTGCTGGAAGTAAAAGAAAGCGTTTTGCATATGATGCAGCATTCAAACTTAAAGTTATTGAATATGCAGAAGCAAATAACAACTGTGCTGCAGCACGTGAATTTTTGTGAATGAAAGCAAGAACGGGAATGGCGGAAAAGCAAAGCAGCATTAGAAGAAATACCAAAATCCAAGAAGGCTCTTCAGACTTGATGTCTGCCTTAACAAACCTTTTAAGGACAAGTTACGAAAGATGTGGGCAGAATGGGTTTGTTCCGGGGCTGTGAAAATGACAAAAGGCGGGAATTTAATTAGGCCGGATATCGATTTGGTCGCCAAGTGGGTAAAAGAAGCGTGGGACTCAATTCCATCGGAAATGATTGCAAAATCATTCAGGAAGTGGTGTATCAGCAATGCCATGGATGGAACAGAGGATGATGCTATATTTCTATCCGACAATGACGAGGAGAGCGAGAAGGAGAACGACACACTATCGGATGACCATGATGACGTATATGATGAAAGCATGCCCGTAACAGAAGCCGAGTTTCGTGAACTGTTTGGCGAGTCTGATACAGAGCCAGATTTTGAAGGATCCTAAAAGTGATAGAACTTTTATAATTCATGATTTTAGAACGAGGATTAATTAAATTTCCATTAAGACTTAACACTTTAGAATTGTTTTTATTTCTATAAATTAGCTTTCTTACTTTCATTTTATTTAATAATGTGATATGCCTAAATAAACATATTCAGAACTAACTTTGTGCATCTTGTGATGTACCAGAAGTCTAGAAATTATGGGTCGGCTTATATGCGGGTCATGCACTTTATAACAGTTTTACCAATTCAGTTGGGGGGGGGGTCGGCTTATACACAAATGGGCTTATACGCGAGTATATACGGTAATGTAAAAAATGTATACAAACAATAGGTTACCAGATGTGACTAACGAATCACGTAACAAAATCACTTTCTTTAAAAACACACAGCAATTTGTTTTGATGCATAAAAAATTGTTTTATCAGTGATGTAGGCAAAATGAATAACTTACTGCAAAAAGATCAACATGTCGTCGAGGAAAAGAAAAATTCTCAGTTTAGAAGAGAAAGTGAATGTAATTCAACTGATTGGGAGGGGGTTGAGGATCCTTGCAGAAAACTAATCTCGGAAAGACTGAGACGAACAATATCGTGAAAGATATGGAAACAATTCTGCAGATGTGGGAAGGTGAAATGGATGGAGAAAGGAACATTGTTTGAGCCAGATGTTTGTATCCTGATTTGAATGACAAGAAAAAGTAACAATTTTGTCAGTTGAATTGGGATATGACAACTTTACTGCAAGTAACGGATGGCTGCACAGATTTCAAGTGCGACGCAATATTAAGTGTTCTGTCCTTAGAGAATCAGCTGATGTTAATAATGAAGTTGTCGAAAGTTGGAACAAAAAACTAAACGACATATGCAGAGGATATGATAGCAAGGATATTTTGAATTGTGACAAGACTGGTTTGTTTATTTAGACTGTTACCAACAAAGTGACAGATGATATGATCTGTAACATAATTATGAAGAGAGTTTTAAAAGTATATCAATGGTTATTCATAACATTCTTTTGAAAATGATGAAACAGTTTGTTTTACATTTATTTCACAACATGCATGTGATTTTTTAATGAAAAATTAAATGTTTTAGAATTAAATGTATTTGTGACTTTCTTCATATGTATTTACTATTTGCATTTGTCATCCCCCTCTAGAAAGGACACCCTCATTTTAAGGTCACTTCACTGCTGCAATTGGGGTGCCCTTATAAGAGGGGGACTACTGTGTATATATATATATACATATATATGTATATATACTATTCTACAATTCTATCATAAATTAAAATAAATAGTAAAAATGGCTCCAATGGTTGCTGATAAAACTGTTAGACAATGGCAGAGGACTCCTAAGTTCTGAGAGCTGAGAGTCCTGGACTCCTAAGACAGAAATTATGTTGGAAGTCCTATCATAGAGTCTGCTGGACTATACACTGCAGAATCTGTATACTAACTCCCCAAGCTTAGCTTATCTCATGTCCTGATGATAAACTTACTGGTTCCAATAAGTCCCATCTCCCAAAATCATTTGTGAAGAACCATCTCCACTGAGTCTTGAAGCTGTCCTCGGAAGATGGTTTGGTACCCTCTGCATAAGACCGTGTGGACAAACGTCTCACAATAGTCTCAATTTTAAAACTGGATTTCCCACCATCACTTACTACTATTGCACTCAAGGATTCTGGTTTGTGAAATTCAAGGGTCGCTATGAAACTGCTGCCACCGAAAAAGACCTGAAAATCATACAATAAATAATCCGTGCATGAATGAAGCTGCTAGGTATCATTGAGTATGGAATTATTCAAATCAGCAAATTTGTCTGAATTGAACTGTAGGTCTGGAGTTGTTTCACTTAACTGTGCTTTGTACACTGTACTTTATTAAAATAAATTGAACCCATCTCATGCATTGTATGTAAGTTTATTATACTTTATCCTCTGATAGCATTCACACACCAAAAAAAAAATCTAAACAACAGTCTAATTTTTTCATCAAAATGCCATTAGGTATATACAAATTAACAAGGCATTTAATGTTGGATATGTAAATTTATCATACTTGATCCTCTTAAATCATTCACATCAAAAAACCAGTCTGAAATTTTTACCGAAATGCCAATAAGCATCATTATACCTACCTGACCATATATTGTCAAATGCTGACAAAAAAAGCTATCTCTCTGATGTCCCTAAAATTAGGACAAAGAAAATAATTTGCCCAAAAAACTAACAAAAGAACCAGTTTTCATTTCTGGAGTTGGCAGATGAAATAAAATCCTATCTATTTATCAACTGTGTTTTGCATCTTTTATTGAAACTGTTGTTTTTGAAACAGATAATACCAGCAACAGCAGTGAAATTCTAGATATCAGTACTGCTGCACATTATCATTTGAGAGATTAGAATGTTCCAGCACAAAATCTGCCTACCAAAGACCAATGATACCTTATCTTAAAATCTCATGATTTTCTACATTTAACCCCAGTGGTATTAGGAATAAAAGTTCATGCATACCTCCTTTATCAATTTATCCTTCTATTTTTAACAAATTTTTTGTTATTTCTAATATAATCTTGTTAAAATGGAACATTTTACTAGAATTGATGCAAATTTCTCATTAATCATGTATACTGATTGATAATAACTTGTAAATAAATTAAATGAAATGCTAATAACATACAGCTGAATGTATCAGCAGTAAGTATAATAATTACATATTAGAACTGTGACATATGTTTGCCATTTGTATTTCTTCAAGACATCAATAACAAGTCTTTGTCAGAACATTTCAAATGGTAGAAAAATAATTGATATGGGGAACAATGCATGTTACACAAGATTTTCCAAGTATGCATTTGAATAAAAGAACAAACATAATCCAGATTCCCAACATGTCTATTCATTTTACCAACTGTTTTTTGTAATAACTGAAAGTTAAAATCTTGTCAAAAGTAATATCGAAGTTTTCAAGTATGAATATTGTCTCATTGTTGTGTTTAAGACATAAGTGTCAAGTTTGGCTTCTTTTTTGTAGAACATAGAAGCATTTAGTTGGTCTTGGCAAGTGTGAAAATGTAGTTTGCTGGCATTCAACTAGATGTAAATACTGGCAAGTTCAGACTGCAAAACTGATTTTAGTTTCTCACTATTTTTCTTACCAATTTAAAAAGCAGTATCATCTGCATACATTTTTGTTTCAGCTATTTTAAATGAAATAGGTCATTTGCATAAGAAGCAAAAGGAGTCACAGGATGGATCTTTGTGGAACACCTGTGCTAATACCCTTAAGTCTGAAATGTTACTGCATTAATTACAGCATATTTCTTCCTGTTTGATGATATGCACAAAACTGATACCCTTAAGTCTGAAATATTACCATTAATTACAGCATATTTCTTCCTGTTTGATATATATTCACAAAACATCTGTAATTCAGTGTCTTGAATGCCAAAACGATTTAGGTAGTTACAAATGATGAAGTAAATAACAGTGTCAAAAGTATTCGTTAAAGAATACAAAATACAATCAATTGATATTCAAAAAATATCATATGACTGCTCACCACTGCCTGACAGGTGCTCTCCTTGTTACAGTACGCTCTTTCCACTTCAATCATCTGCAGCTTGTCTAGAGTCAGCCATGTCTGAAACATTTGAATCTGCCAGATGTATGGCAGCTTGATGTTGTCATGGTGATGAAATTTACAGCTATTCATCTTACACTTGTCTGCAAGATAGCGGTCACAAATCGGAGTGGACTGAGCTGCATCCATCTCCAGGACTGAATCTACAAGTATTCAAATAACAAGTACCATCAACCCCTTTGGAGTCTATTTCAGTAATAATGTAGTCTTTTACAAATACACTGACATAGACCATGTCATTATAACCATCCATATAAAAGAAGTAGCCAAAAGAAGAATTTCAAGATGGTTGCCTAAAAGTTAAATCAACAACAACTAGCAATGATGGAGTCAACTGGTACCATGTTATCTACATAAATTTTCCAATACCGGTTCAAATAGTGTGAAACATATTACTTTTTAAGTTAAGCAAATTCTTGATTATCATTTGAAACAACAGACCCACCATCTTAAAAAGTACCCATAAAATTACCCAGTGCCCAACTAGCCCCATCTTGGCTTGTCTAAGTAGACAGGAGATTTCAGTTTAGATATGGGAATTTCCCCAAAGAAAATTTTGCATGAAATGAAAGACAGGTTGCAGGTCTGAATGAAAGACTTTATATCCTTGGGTAAAATTCATTAGATTGGCTTTCTAGTTTTCCACATTGCTGAACTTTGGTTTCAATCTACTTAGTTACCAATGGGTGAGATCAGTGGGATGGCACACAAATCCAAAGGCACTATTACAATATTACTTGTGTGTTTGTAGCAGTAGCAGTTGTTTCTGTCAATTTTCTGAACATGTAACTAGTACAATGTCATGAATTAAAATTACATTTTACAAGTTGCTTTTGTATCTAATTATTATACTCAGATCAAGAAACAAATTAGTCAACGGGTGCTGCCCTATGAATTTCTCTTTCATGTCTATTTAAGTAAGAAAAGAAGCAGTTATTATCTTCCAATTTTACGTTTTTAACACCTACACATTAAAAATGTTGGATTATTCCTTCATTTCTACTTGAAATATTTATTCAACATAAACAGTTAGTTTGCAGTTCGACTTTTGTATTTATCAATATTTAACTTTTATGATGATAGCAGGCTATTTTGAGAACAATGTATTGTGCTACATTGTGCTTAACCTGGTGCTATCGAACATGTCTGGGGAGATCAGTGTAAGGTGAATGAAATTTTAAAATAATCTGTCTTTATAAAGGTTCAATTCTGTGCATTTAAGAATGTTGCTGCATGGATGTCTGAGCAAATACCAAAATATTTCTAATCTGGATGTATGACACAGAAATACGGAATGAACATCTGTACAAACCACCAGATCAATCATGCAAGATTAAATGGATATGTGATGAACATCTGTACAAACCACCAGATCAATCATGTAAGATTAAATAATAATAATAATAATAATGACCTTATTTAAAGAGGGTAACACAATTAGCTAAAAACTAATCTACCTTGAGGCCCTCATACAAAGGAATTTATTTATTTAAGCTGCATCTCTGAAGCCACTGGATATATTGGGTTTGGAAGAAGGAAATAGAGTGGGCATTTCTAATCTCAGCTGGAATACTATTCCAGAGCAGAGTTCCAGAGTATTGGAAACTTTTTTTAAATAACTCCTTATTTGGTTTGGGAATTTTATACCGTTTGGTAGACATGGATCGCAGGTGGGGAGTATTACCAGGTAGCCTATACTGGAATAGTGATTGTAAATATTCAGGAGCACTATTCTGAGATATCCTGTACATTAATTTGGCTTTTCTCAAACAGATTCGGTCTTTAATAGGTAATATTTTTAACCTACCAGCTAAACTTTCCTTGCTTTCTTTCTGGATTGATATTAGCCCAAATGCTCTTTTTTGAAGATGTGCCAGCTTTGCTATGTTTTTATCATTTGAATTACCCCATACTGTACTACAGTAGTCCAAATAGGGTTGTATGTAACTGTTATAAAATAGTTTCCTGTGCCTTTCAGGGAAAAAATGTCTTATCCTACTGAGAAGCCATAAACTTGAATTGACTTTTTTACTGTATGTTTGATATGTGACATCTGTACAAACCACCAGATCAATCATGTAAGATTAAATGGATATGTGACATCTGTACAACCACCAGATCAATCATGCAAGATTAAATGGATATGTGACATCTGTACAAACCACCAGATCAATCATGCAAGATTAAATGGATACGCAATGAATTTCACTACTCATTCTAGGTTTGACACTAACTTTTATAAGTAGGAAGCCCACAGGAGTTCAAGCTTTTGAAAGCTGGTGGTTCTTCAGACTGATAGAAGGTCCTTCATGTTTATGGGTTAAACTTAACTGAAAAAATGTGAAATCTATAAAATAAAATAAAACATGCATACAAGGCTGTTATTTTATTACAGTTTACATTAAATTCGTCAGCAGTTTATATGCTTTGTTTTGTAATGCTGACAATCTTGTTTTTGGTGTTTATTATCATCAGCATAATAATCATCATCAACACCACTGATGCACCATCCATTCCCATTGCAACAATCTTTTTCATCTATTCATTCCCAGGATATTCTGACATAAAGCCCACTATAGCATGACTGGTCATTTCACTGTCTACCCTGGGTACATTTTCTATACCAATAAAGTGAGCTTAACCTAACAAGAAATGTTGTTGTTGCGGGGTTTAATGCCATTTTTCAGCACAAGATAGGCTATACATGGCGGCCAGTATTAATGGTGGAGGAAGAACCCGGGAAAACCCAGGAAAGAACCACCGACCCACGAGAAGCTACCCACAAAAACTTTCTCACATATCCACATTTGCCGAGCCCAAGACTCAAACCCACGCAGAAAGAGGTGAGATGGCAGTGATCCATGATGGAGAGTGCTTTAGACCACTTGGCCACTCGGTGCCCCTAACAAGAAATACTAAATTACTGAATTAACGTTATTAAATAAAGCAGAACAGATCTAAAGTTAAACTGGTGGTTTAAAAGTTTACAATATTATAAATGGAATGGATCTATTTTAATTTGCTGGCTTAATAGTTTAAATTGATGGTTTAATAGTTAAATTCAATGGTATGAAATGAAAGTTTAAAATTTCTTTGTTAGATGTATCAACAGAGCCATCTCTAGTAACTGACAAAAGTTGACTGGAGGAAATGATACACACATGCCAAACTCCTGTGAGATTAAGCATAATATATATTATTGCTATTATAAAAAAAAGCGTAATCTGGGTGTAACAAGTGTAAACTATATATTACATGCCAGAATTACAGCACGTATGAAAAAGACACCTGGTTATACAGCTGGTAAAAATCCTTGTCACAAAGGGCAAAATCCATATAGATTAGAACCAGAATACAAACACAAAATATATTGAAAAATTATATATATATATATTAAGCACTCACTTCAACTAGTCTACATTAAAGATGTCAACAGCTACCCGGGTACATGCCTATTAATATTAACCTGGGTAATAAAATGAGCAACTGGTTACCCATTAAAAAAATACAAAAAGCATTGAAAGTTCAGATAAAGACACAGAATAGTGATTACAGTTCGAGGCTCGTGTCCTGTGCGCATTTATTCATCACAGTTGCTCATACTGCTGCTTACAATTTACTTGTCATACATGTACTATATAGTAATACATGGGACAACACTTCTCTCACGTGACCTATTTAAGACTAAACGCTGATATTTAAAGCTGGACTGTCCTAACTTTGTGCCTGTCCATGGTTCATGTGCCATTTTTCTCACAACTTAAACGCGTTTGTTTTGAGATCCTGATGATATTAATCAGGTCAGTACCTTTCGTCAACAGTGGCAATATGTACCGATTATGAAATATTCAGCAAAATAAAATTAAAATACGTACTACAATTCAAATAAAAGAAAGCACAATATAAATGTCTGGTTTAACTAATGACATTTCTGCCTCAAGTTTGTAGCCCTGGAGAGAGTATTAGCTGTTCAAGTCAGGGCCGCTGTTCAGTACATTTGTTTACTGGACTCTTTTTAATTAGCAGGAAACCCAAGGCAGATATTTCTGACACAGCAAAGGCAACACAAAAACTAGGTTACCATAACATGCACTTCTTATACCATGTAGGAAAAATGAACGAAATAGACAAGTATACAGAATGAAATTTTTCATTGAAATATTTAAATACTAGGGAAATCTTTGTTATTTAATAACATTGAGAAAAAAAGTCTAATAAAATTTGACTATGTGTATAAATGTTATGATTTTTCCATTCATTTTACAAGAAACATCGGATTCTTGAATATCAAACCACTAATCATAGATTCATTCTGTTTTGATACAACATATGTAGTGGACCAATCTAAACTGAAAATAAATGGTGCCAGATATCATAAAAAAAATGGGTTGTATCAATGTGACTGTTGGATGTTATATCACTGAAAAATCTTAGAGGAAAGGGATTTTGTTAAACTTAAAAACATGTTGCACCGGATGGTTGTTAAGGGCTGAACCTGGCAGGTCGAGGACACTACAACAGTCATCATGTGTGGACTGGACTTTATGATTATTCACAAAAGTTACTGTAGACATGTAAACTAGATAAAATGAGTGTTATGCATAAATAATGTATCCATTTCTTTTATGTCTATACTCTTGTATTAACTACTAATCCACATGGATTTGGCAGATATGTGCCCAAAATTTTAACTGCAGATCCAGTTAAGCAGCAACAATAAATGTACATTAAATAAAATAAATATGTATGTTTTTCATGCAGTATTCTGCAATTATGGCATGTAATATTTAGATTGCTCTTTTTATGCTCAGATTATGCTTTCTGCCACTTAAATTACACTTATACCTCTGCTGGAGGTTGGCATGTCTGAACCTACAACAAAACCGTTAAGGTTCACATTCATTCCTTTCATCAGGTACCCAGGTAACTGATCATTATGACTGAAGGGTACCCAGTAGAAATTTCTGAAAATTGTTACATCTCTAGTCTACATGTGTAACTTTCCCTGAATGACTGTCACCTGGAATTCTGCAATGATCATGGTGACGTGCTCTGAGTAATGTAAAAATTACTCTCATATTCTTCTTTTAAAGTTTGCAAAGCGATGTTGCTTTTTCTGATCTGTCATGTTTAGAAGTTTGAAAATATCCATCTGGTGTAACATTTCCATCACATAACATTCAAAACTCACACTTTAAAGCATTTCCCATAACAGCTGGTGCCATGTTTTTTAAAAAAAACATACAATGGTTCATTAACTAACTACATGATTAAAAATATGCATCTTTTAGGCAAATATTACTTTTGAAAAAACCAGTTATTTTCTTGGAAATGGGTCATATACAGTTGCTATAAATAGCAAATATGCTTATGCTTATGCTATTCTTACACAGCAGTCCACTTTTTTAAGAATATTCTCAAATTTATATGAGTGGAATTAAAGAGATAATAATAAAATGACAAAGCAATTTTTATTGCTTTATTTTATTTTACTTTTTAATGTAACAAAAAGAGCATAATCTATGCAGTCTCATGGAAAATGTAATCTGGTGAAAGAAAGCATAATGACAATGCCAAAAGTGTAATAGGATGTATGAATTGATATGGTCCTGTTCTGACCCTACCAGTATCAATAGCCCTGATAAATTTCTGACAATATTTGTCCATCAGCTAGGCACTGCCTATTTACAAAACTTGTCCAAATCACATAATTTTACATAGTATGTGGGTGTCCATGTCCTGTACACACATATTTTGAGTTTTTCTGTTTGTTTTTTTTTTTTTGGGGGGGGAGAAGTGGAGAGACATTATCAAGAATTTTCCACATTTTTCAACCACACCAAACCACATAACAAAAAGTCAATAGCCTAACCACTTGATGCTCTTATATGATTAACAAAGCAAGCAGCCAAATTACAATTTACAGTGAGCGCCCACCTGACAAAGATAATTTAGATTAAATGGTGTATACATGATATTTGTTTTAACTTCGTTTTACTTTAAATTTTTGCTGTGTTTGACATATTTATAATTAAAAGAAAGATTTATACAATCCTATGACATGGGATAAATATAGTTTTAATATCCACAATTTCAAACTGAGGGCCACAACGGACCACCCAGCTTTAGGAAAGTGGTGGTCCTTCCGAAATAATCTGGTGGCCTCAGGCCAGCGGACCTGTGTTATGTCGAACCCTGCCATTATGCTGGAGTAAGAATAAAATGAAATTTAAGAATGACACCACTGTGGTAATGCTGGATGTCAAATTAGCATCAATTAGCAACATTCTGATTTAGGTTGAACTACATATAATAGAAACACTTGTAGTGAAAACCCCATTCAGAAGACCAATAGAGGCAGCAATAAGATTTTTAAGATGGCCATCATGGAGAAAGAAATTTAATGTCACCATTATGGTTATGATGGATGTCAATTTAGCATAAATGTCAAACTGGAAACATTTTGATTTGGGATGAATCACATACAGCAGAAACACTTGTAGTGAAAACCCCACTACAATATAATCAGCCATTCAGAAGAACATGAGAGGCAGCAATAAGATTTTTAAGATGGCCGTCATGGAGGTTACATCAGATATCAGATCGGCATTATAACTAGACATCCAAGAAAAAGTAGCAACAGGATTTTCAATCTGGCCCTCATGTAGATCATACTGGATGTTAGATAGGCACCATTATTATTCATAAGCCTTTGGCTTCACTTGTATAAATTAGCATTTTCACCTAGGCACTTGCTTGAGAGACACTTTTTAAAGAGAAACAAAATCACGTGACATAGTCACATATATAACCAGCTGTTTTTCCACTTGCGCTAGACAAGAGGTAGTAAGTATATATGCACTGAATATTTTATCGAGTGTATTTGAAAATTAAACTTAATTAAGCAGCCGACCTTGAATGCTGTTCAGGTCAAATTGCCCCAACTTTACAAATTTAGCACTAGTTTATGGCTGCTGACACGGACAATGTCCTGTCAATTACCCCGTCTGACTCTGAGATGTCAGACTTTTCAGGGTTTGATATCAATGATATTGGAGCAAATGTCGAAATATCCTCTGAAAGGAAAAACTGTCAAAATTGGGAAAGGGAAAAAACCAATGCCAAAAAAGGCAATACATATATCTAAGATGAGGTCTGTTGTTGTCAAACTCGCAAAAGCATATGTTAAGGGAGATAATTCTTCCAAGAATGTTGTGGAAGGACCATCCACTAGCAAGGTGGGGAAAGCGACCGAAAAAAGGTCGACAGGGCAGAAATTAGTTGACTTGAATAAGTTAACACCAGAAAATATCGCAGTTTTGCATGAATTATTGGGTATTAACCCTAGCCATGAAGACACTAGTGATAATACTGCTTTCACAGATAATGATATCTGGGACAGGGAACAAAATGTGTCAATTGCTGTCCCTGAGAAATCTCGCACTTTACTGGGAGTTATTTCAAATGTATCCATGGCAGGAAATCTGAATGAAGCCCTCTTCGATACAGGGTATGATGAAAATGTAGTTGCTTCTTCTATACATGAGAATGATCACAATTTAATAGAGGAGGCATGGGAATTGCCTAAACTTAAAGTTCCCCAATATGTGGAAAAAATATCAGAGTCTCTAATAGAGCTTATTAACGCTGCTACAACATCACAGTGTATAAACTGATAAGATTGTGGACAAATACAAAATTCCTCAAAATTGCAACAAAATGGGTACCCCCAAAATTAACCTAGTGATCTGGGGAGAACTGAACAAAAGGGTACAGTCTGCTGACAAGAATTTTCGAGACACAGCTTTTGGTCGCAGCCGCCATTATGCCCATAGTTAAACTTGCTGCTCTTGTAAAGGCGCAAATGTCCATTGCTCCTGAGATTAAAGACTGCCTTTCGGATGCAATTACTTTAATGGGCCAAGTTCAATATAACATTTCTCTACGCAGACAATATATGTTAAGGCCCCACTTGAAAAAGAAGTATTCTAGTCTGTGTAATCTGAACACCCCCATCTCCTCTCTTCTCTTTGGCGATGATGATGGTCAAGATATTCATTTACGTAAGAGAGTTGGCATCATTTATTGGGTTACTTGTTAACGCTTTTCAAGCAGTTTTAGAAGGGCCAATGTATTATCGTTATTAGGAAAGAGACAAAGTTCTCGGTCTTACATATTGCCAAAACTATGATGCACATATAATGCTGTCGGATAATAGTAAGGCTGAGCTACAGTGGTGGTCTGAAAACATAAAAATATGTAGTAACCCTAATCAACATGGCCACATGAATACAAATTGTGGCAGGGGAAAGATGTACATGTCTCAACAGGGAGATATTCAACATAACTGACAGGTAAATTGAGCAAAAATAAGTAAATGTCTTGCAGCATGGAAGTTGTTGACATCTGATAAGTGGATTTTACAAACGGTAGATGGTTTAAGAATAACACTGAATTCGACAAAATTCCATATCAAAACAGTACGGAATGACATCAACTTTTCTAATGAACAAAAGACTCTGATACAAAATGAAATAGATGAAATGTTAAGGAAAAGAGCTATTAGACCTTCTTTTCATGAAAAGGGAGTTTATTTCAAATTTGTTCATTGTACCTAAACCTAATGGGAAATTCAGACCAGTCATAAATCTGAAGGCTTTGAATGATTTTGTCACATACAAACATTTTAAACAGGAAACTTTTTCTTATGTTTTGGAACTAATACTGGAAAATGATTTTTTCACATCTATTCATCTAAAAGATGCATATTTCAGTGTTGCAATACATACAAATTTTCAAAGATATCTAAAATTTCAGTGGAATGGAATACTTCATAAATTTGTTTGTTTACCCTTTGGGATTTCCAGTGCACTGAGGGTCTTCACAATTTTTTGAAACCACTGTATTCCTGCTTCAGGAAACTAGGTATTCGTTGCTCATACTACATTGATGACTCCATTAACATGAACACATGCCCCACTTTATGTCTTCAAAATACAAATTTAATGCTCGAAAAGATAGTATCTCTAGGGTTTACTATTAATTATGAGAAATCTCACCTTATCCCATCTCAGAAAATTATCCTTTTTGGATTTCTTATAGATTCAGTACAGTTTAAAGTCTTCCTTAGAGAGGCTGAAGTCCAGAAAATTGTAAATACCGCCAATCAGTTTTATTTCTCTACTCTACTTAAAACTTTGACAAAGGAAGAGGTTTTGTTTAAAAATCCCTCATTTTCCTGAGGAAAGGGTATGTCCTATGCACACACTTTTACATTATCTTGATAGAACTAATGGTCTTAGGAAGTGTGATCAGTTAATTGTGTCTTTTCGTACTTTTAAAGCAATTACAAGCAGTACATTAGCAAGGTGGTTGAAAGCGGTGCTACAGCTTTCAGGCATTGATGTCCAGTGTTTTAAAACTCATTCATATCGTTCAGCTTCAATATCCGCAGCATATAGGGGAGGTTGTTCCCTTCAAGAAATTCTTAGAACAGCGGATTGGTCCTCGACCAAGAATTTTCACAAATTCTACTTACGTGATATAAATTCAAATAAGAGTTTTGTAAAAGCAGTTCTATATGGAATGAAAGTGTTGAATTTGACTGTTTTTGTTGCCTTGTTTAAACATGATAATTTATACATGTGAAGCCAAAGGCTTACGAAAAATAAATGTCCACCATCCAAGCATACTTTAGATGTGATGGATGGGGTGGCATTATTGGAGTAAGCCAGAGGCTGAGTTTGTATAAACCCTCCCAGTGATATGTTCTCACCCTATTATGAGGTGTTATAGCCAACAAAAACAGGGTTAAAATATGACGTGGAGGGAAAAACAGCTGGTTATATATGACTATGTCAAGTGATTTGGTTTCTCTTTAAAATGTGCCTCTCAAGCAAGCGCCTAGGTGAAAATGCTAATTTATACATGCTCAGCTTCTGGCTTACTCCAATAATACCCCCCCTTTCATCACATCTAAAGTATGCTTGGATGGGGGCCCATTTTCAGCTATGATCATCTAACGGGTATAACAAGTCTTTTAGTGAAAATCTCATGTTGGTATATCATCATCTATTGATGAGTAGCAGTAATGAGATTTTAACGATAACCACCATGAGTAGTGAAGGGGGACACTTTACGTATAATGGGAATTAGCATTAAAAACACCCTTGGGACACTTTACGTATAATGGAAATTTAACATGGAGAAAAATCGTGGGACACTTTACGTACAAGGGGAATTAACATGGAGAAAAATCGTGGGACACTTTACGTACAAGGGAATTTAACATGGGAATAAATCGTGGGATACTATACGTACAAGGGGAATTTAACATGGGATTTTTTTTTTTTAAAAAAGTTTTTTTTAAAATTTAAATTTAAATTTAAATTTTAAAAAAGGGGTAGGCAATTCAAAGACTATCTCTTTTCGAGAAATATGGCTGGCCCTGAAAAGGGCCTTTGGGTTTTTTCTTCTTCTTCTTTTAACTTTTTAACTTCTTCCACCATCCTCTTATTTTGTCCATCATTCCTTTCTTCTTTTTCTTTTCTGTTTCCGGCAACCAGTCCGGGTGGCCCATGGCCCGGAACTTCTCTTGGATTTTCATCCAGTTTGTGTTCAGTTTTTCAAATTCATCCCTTTTTTTTCTATTTTCTTCTTCTTTTCTTTCCTTTAACCACTTTTCTTTGATCTTCTTGACCTCTTCGGTCAGCACATTCCTCATTAGTTCTTCAGCTTTCTTAAGTTTTTCTAACCCCCACTTCGCGAAACACCAATCTGTCCATTCTGCAATGTCTTCTAGAAAGCACCTTGCACTCGTCACATGATCTATCGCTTCTTTTAACTTACCCACTTTGACATACGGTGGGTTAATTAAACCTCTGATTCTCTTCTCCTCATCATCTATCATTTCTTTTACAATATTTACGGATAAGTGGAGGCTGGTTACTTGTCTTGAGACGAAGTCTTTTGTCACTGCATACCTCCATTCCTGTTCAACCCTTTCTACTACACTCAATCCATCTACCATCCAATACCAACTTCCCATAAGATCGTTGTATAAAGCTGAAGCTGCTGGCTTCTTCTTGTGTGCTTATTCGGTAAAATGGGTTCCAATGGCCAACACTGTTAGTTTTATACTCAAAGCGCGAACGTGAAGGAAAACATCCCCTAAAAACATAAAATGGATCTTACCTAGATCATGACCCAACAACGCGCGGACGTGAAGGAAAACATCCCCCTACTTTCTCATTTCATATAATAAAACCCTAACTATACTCTTCACATACGCTAAGAAACCCATAATCTACTATTCACACAAACATACCTTAGCTCTTACAAACACACAATCACACAAACACATACCCTCACACTATCTTAAAAAAGAGTTAGTGTTTATTTACACACTACTCTACCTACACACATTGCCAAATCGATCGTTATTTCTTTTCTAGAGTATTGGGTAGCCCTGAAAAGGGCTGTTTTTTTTTAAACTCCAGATGCACCTATCTAATGGTTGCACCTTCCTGGCCTGGCGCCGCACACGCATCTTCTTCCCCAGTCTTCTTTCACCTTTCTTCTGGGGAGCGCAGAGGGAGGATGATTCGCTTCAGCACCCCAATCCTCTGTTTCAGGAATATTAAACGACATCCTCTCTTCTCTTTTCTTTTCCTCCTCTTCCCTCTGTCTTCTGTCCTCTTCTTCCTTCTTTATTCTTGCTTCTTCTACTATAGCCTCCGCTGATAGTTCATTTACTATCCGCCTGGCATATTCCAGGTGCATCTGGAGTTCTAACAGTTTCACTATTCTGCTAGTCATTCTTCTGGCTGTGTTGATCAATCAACAAGGGTAGCTGGACTGCCGAACGAGTTTCAATTTATACTGAAAGCGCGAACGTGAAGGAAAACATCCCCCTAAAAACATAAAATTTATCTTACCTAGATCATGACCAAAAAAACAACAACGCGCGGACCTAAAAGAAACACTCGCTCACTTTTTTATGCTACCCATCACTTCAATAGACTATCCACATACACAAAGCAATCCAATCTAACCCCAAATATACACCTCAAACAGCCCAAAAAACAAACATCATTTTAATCTACTATTCACACCAACCTACTTTATCACTTACAAACACAATCACACTAACACATACCCTCAAAATTTTTAAAAAGAGTTAGTGTTTATTTTCACACTACTCTACCTACACATTGGTAAATTAATAGTTATTTCTTTTCTAGAGTATTGGGTAGCCCTAAAAAGGGCTGTTTTTTGTTTTGCTATGGCATTCTTTTTTCAGTTTCTAAGAATGCGATGTCCTCTGAGGATAGACTTTCTGGCAATAGGTCTGCTTCTTCGGAAAGAGAAGAAGAATTCTTTGGTGTCGATACGACAATCGACAAAGCCTCTGTCAGCTTCAGGTTGCTGCTGCTGCTGTTGCTGTTGTTGCTGCTGTTGCTGCTGTCTCTGAAGTCTGTACTTCTCTGTCCATTCTTCTTTCTCCCTGTTCATTTCTTCTCTGAAGAGCTCTTCTATCAGGTCTTCAGTGATTTTTAACATTCTCACATTCTCTATTTCTTCTGGTTTCGGTATCAGACTGTGTCTGACCCTATGCAAATTCACGTAGGCTTCGTTGAGCTTAGCTAGTTTGGAGCACATCTTCTTAGGAGGATGAGTCGACAATGGATGGCTAGACTGGGAACAACCCGGTTCTTAAAGTTAAAGCGCGGACGTGAAGGAAAACATCCCCCACACGGTTTTCGAGCCGCAACGTTCATGAGAGGGATAGTAAGAAATGAAAGAGCATCAATCCAACATTCTTATAGCTAAACAAAAGACAAAGGCATTTTTTCTAAACACAACATTTTTTATTCAAAAAATCACTAAACACTAAACAACAACATTTTTAACAATAATCCAACACTATAACATCAAACAATTTTTTTCAAATACAATCTACTTTAAACAAGGCTGACAACGTTGTGAATGAAATTGTGATTTCCACTGTTGGAAATCATTAGGCCATTGATGGACACTACGTTTCCTAGCTTGAGACAAAAGATAAGCATAATGGTCACAAAACCATCGATCTACTTTCACATCGTTTCTAGCAGAAGAACGAGGATCGAAATGAGTCACTAAATGTTCTAAGGAATAGCCCAGGCTGCGATGATGCAGAAAATACACACAGTACTGTCCACACACCAAGGAATCTGTACCTTGTAATTTCACATTATTGAATCGAGTGGTTTGAGCATTTCTTCTCATAAAGTCGATGATATCGTCTTCCAAAGGGGGCAATCCGTACGAATCGAAATATTCCACACATCCTTCTTGAGGAAAGTAGACGACTACCCAGTGGGTTCCTGGGAGATGACTATCGTCCGTGTTGATCACGTAAGCTTGATGGTCTTTAGGTTTGCGATGAGGGAGTTCATCTTTAGCACAGACGACAGGATTCCAAGAAGACGTATACGAACTGTGGTTCAAAAGGTAATAAAGTTCCCAGGTATCCATTGTTTTGTGTTTGTTTTCTTCTTCACAGGTAATAATAAGTTGTCAATTCGATCCTGACTTTTTGCTTGAAAATGTCTGACGAATAAACGGTTATTCGTTCTGTTTCCTCACTCTGATTCAGGAGAGCTTCGATACGATGGATCTCTTGAGTGGTTAATGCTGGACAAGAATGTTCACGCAAGTCTTTATACCATTGGTGCAACACGTCTTTGTTCGAGATGAGGCTCCAAGCTTCGTCCAGATACTCGTCCAATTTTTCTTCTTGACTCAACATCAGGCATTTATCGTGTTGAATTTGACTGGGATGATCGTTTTGACATCCATAACAATTTTTCTTGATCAATTCCGTCATTTTGTCGACCAAGTGTTTGGCAAAACAGGAGACTAAATGGGCTTCTTGTTCTGGCCATCTCGATTTCATCATGATCACTTCTTCTTCTTTTTCCACGGTCTCCTTACATTCCATCTCCAAAGTTTCTCCACTAGGTAAAGAGGGATAACAGTCTTCCATGGCTTCTAGTAATCTAGGATGACTTCTCTTAAACTGTTGATTTCTATCGTATTATCAAATTCGGCATACAGGATGACGTTCACTGTGTTCCCTGCTTCCAGTGGACTCGCAAACTGAATTTCCACACGAATCTGGCCAGATTTTATAGGGTGGAAATGTCCCTCGTCGCTGCCTTGGTCTGGAGTGAAATCGAAAGCCCACAAAGCATAGCCTCCGTCATAATCGTCGTACTCAATGCCGTGACTGGTGTTGGTTCCTAACTGGCCGGTGGCTTCGTACAGGGACAAGTACGATCTCAAGTAATTCTTCTGGGCAAAGTTAGGCTCGAAAGGTCGGGTACACAAGGTCTTGCCATCGCGACTGACTTCGATCTTGGACACATTGTAATGCTTAAACTCAAAAGGATTTTCGTTGTGGACTCCGTTGAAGGCTGTATTCTTGACGATACCAACAATCAAACGCTTGGGTAACTGTCCTTGGAACAGATGATCTTCGATCATGGATCGCTGTCCAGCAGGAATGGTGAAGGTTTTTACTTCTACGCGTCGTATGGGATACTTGGCGGTTGTTCTGCTTAACGTTTGACTGATATCGTTTCCCACTTTAGGTAACACTTCTACGCGACGCACGTAGAGCTTGGCTTCTTGGATAACAGTTTTGTATTCATTGTTATGGGCCATCAAATGGAAAGCGGCACTGCTACGATTCAGTCTCAGACGGATATCCACTCCGTTCAGCAAATACTTTTCTTGTAACCACATGTCCAAATGCAAACGATCCATCAGTTCTAAACTTCGCCCTTGCAGAATTTTAGTTCTACGTGTGTTAAACCCCACATTGTGAATATTGCCATCTTCTGTCAGGGCTGTGTCGGTAAACGTGGTTGCACCGGCCGTGTCAGGTTTCCATACCACGCAAGCATCCAGATGAGTGTTCTTGGCTTCTTTTCCGTACGTCAAGAGATTTTCCAGGTAGGCGCGATACGGGTAAGTATCCATGCTGCTACTGACCAGTTTGTTATTCAAGTACAAGTCCACTTCGCTGAACAAGGAATGCATGAAATTGTTGACGGGCGCTACCCTATCATTGGCTCCAGGATTGGTGTTGTCAGTTTTGATCACTTTGACTTTCAAATACAGGTAACTGCTATTCAGATCGATGTAATCTTCGGGTTGTCCTTTGATTTCGAACTCGATGGGAGCTGATTCCGTCAATGAGGAGACGGGATGAAATTCCACCCACTGGGATTCTTGCATCGTCATCATGGTGGGGGGCATGGCAAACATATCCAGTTCCGTCTTGGAACAAGCACAAGACTCTCGGTGCATCATTTTTTGTTCTTCCTCAATAATCGAAAACGTCTAAGTCTCGAACGGTTTTTCTTTTCTTGGCCTTTCTCGCTTGAAGTCTGGTGAAAGGGTGTTTTCTTCTTCGTTGTCTCTTTCTGCCTTGTCCTTGCTGAATGCCTGACTCGGTAGCGTGCAGGGCATTTATAGGTGTGTCTCGTCGACCCAAAATGTCTTTGCCCGTTTGCAGCAAGACATTTTTGCCTGCCCTCATGAAGGCTTCTTTAGGGTTTTGTTTGTCGATGATGACATTTTGGAGAAATTCTTTGCCTTGTGTCAGTGCCGCATCTTTCAATGCGTGCAATCCGCGTGTCACCATCGGTTTCAACACTGGGGCCACCGAACGAAAGGCCGATTTTAACATGTCTCCTAAACCGTGTCCTCGCTGTCGAGCCACCCCTTGGTACACTGGATACATGACTTGCTTACGAGTCGTGAGAGAACCGTTTTCGAAAATGGAGTTTCACCGTGACTTTTCCTTTGGTGAATGGAATATTTTGTCCCAAATCTCCTTTTATAGTAATGTTGACCGTGTCCAAATACGACTTGCTGACGGGTAAATAGTGAGGATGGACAAATTCGCGGTGGACGTGGTAAGTGTTTCCACCTTCCTCGTCAGCGTTTGTGGCAGAATCCACTTTGAAAGGAATGACACGCAGTAACGGCACGGAGGTGTGTCCCACCACGTTGTATTCCACCACATCGGAATACACAAAGATCAAATTCAGTCCTTGGTTCAGTTCTACCGGGAAACGAAAATACCTCGCAAAAATATCGTTGTCGGAAATGACTGGCAATTCGTTTTTCTTCATCATGACCATTCTCATCTCCGTGTCACCGCCCAATATGTCAAACAATTCAGGACAAAATAAGAAAGACATGAATTTTTTGGACCCCTCAGAAAATTTCATCAGAAAGCGACGAGCTATTTTGTGGTATTCCAGGGTGACACTTTTTTGGACATTACTCAAAGCTTTATGGAACACGCCATTAAACCTAGAGGCTATGGCGCTGACCAAATGATGACCACTGAAATAATAGCCTGGGGGAATGAACAAGTTGTAGGTGGTCGTTTTAGTTTTGTCATCATAGGTTTTATTGGTAGATGTGCCAATCTTATCCAACTCCTCTTGCAATTGTTTGTCATGAACTTCCACCTTAAACCAATTTTGCTGGGCAATGACATTGAGGACTTGGGTTGGGTGAATCATTTCTACCAAAGCCACTTCCCAATGGGCTTCGTGATCTAAGGGGATGGCTTGAGGTAATTTGGCCATGTAACAGCACAACGTGTTGTTGGGAAACACCTCCATGGAACTGTCACTGGGTAAGGTTAAGTAAAATTGGTTTTGGTGACTCATAATTCCAGAGTTCTGTGGCTGTCCGAGGGGATATTACTGGACGTCAGAGGCGTGTCTCCGCCCAAAATGGGGTTCTGGTTGTGGTTGTTGGAGTGGTGACTGGCACTGGCACTGGACACAACGTTCCCGTTCGAGGAGAATTTCAGGGAGGGATTGGGAAGTAGGTAACCGATGCAACTGCTCAATAAAATGGTCCACAATTGTTTGTCTCCTTGTTGCAAACTCAAATTGGCGATGGCTGCCCCGATGACACAATACACCACGAAGATTTGGCAGAAAAAGACGATTTGTGTTTTAGGCACACGTTCTCCACACCACACCCACAAGGGTTGTTTTTGTAAATCTTGCACAGAAGAACTAGGGGAAGAAGGAGTGGTCGACGTAGCTGCGTCTGCTGCTGTGTGAAAGGGCATGATGGTCACTTCTTCTTTTTATAGTCGATGACTTGCGAAGCGTCGATCCAAGAATCGAAACTGGGTGGATATCCTTTCCAACGTACTTTGACTTCTTTGACACGTCGTTTGCCCACTTTACGGGTTCTGCGTTCGAGAATGCTTTCGATGTCGTACACGTCGTCTTCTTTTTTGGTGACACGTTGTAACTCGGGCAAATAAAACGTTCCTTTGAGTACTTCTCCGTTCATGTCTTCCAATTTATAGACGGCAGGATGACGGCCATGTACTCGTCCAGTGACGCGAAACAATTCGGTCGTCCAGTTAGGTAAGTAACCTTTGTCGAAAGTGCGTTTGGTTTTGCCAATGCGCACCCAATCTCCTACGGTCAACTCTCCACTTTTCTTGGGGACAGCCCTCGTCGGGGACGTACCGAACAGGCGCTCGAACACCAGCACTTCGTTCTCGGGGGTCACGTCTTGCGGGGCACGTCCGATGCTTCGATGGTAAGATTGGTTGTACGCTTGCACCAGGTGCGGTAAGATGTCGATGTACTTCAGAGTGTGGTGATGCGTAAAATATTTCCACATGCGTTCTTTCAAAGTGCGTTGAAAACGTTCCACGATGCTGGCTTTGGTTTCGGGATTTTCGGTGGTAAAAAAATGAATGTCACGTTTCTTTAATTCTTTTTGGAAAGCTTGGTTCAGAAATTCGGTGCCTTTGTCCGTTTGCCATCGAAGAGGGCGACGACCGCTTTGTTTCAACACCCGTTGCAGGGCTCGCACTAACTCGCTGCTCGATTTGGAAGTCAAGGGCACGACCCAGGCAAATTTGGAAAAGACGTCGATGACACAAAACAAATATTTGTAACCACGATTGTAGCTGGCCAAATGAGAGACATCGGCTAAATCGGCTTGCCATTGATGATCGATGCCTTCCACTCGGGTGCGACTTCTGGCAAACTTGCGTCGAATGGGTTTGTGTAAAGTGTAGGTAGCTTGTTCTTGTAACCATCGTTGCACTTGAGGTAAACGGAGACTTTTCAGTCGCGTTTTGGCAGCACGATACAATTTTTGAACTCCTGCGTAACCTGCAGGATGCGAGGGATCGTAGTAAATGCTGGCTAAGACTTTTTCCATTTTTTATTTTGTGTTGGTGTGTTAATAAGTCACCCACTCTTCGGTGATGCTACTTTGGGTGGGACGAAAGGGTGGTTTGGAAACGGATTTACGTGTCCGATGGGCTACGGGAGTAGAAGTCGAAGGTAGTGGTGGTGGTGGAGGTGGCAATGGAATGGCTTTGGTTTTCTTTTCTTTTTTCGCTTCTGGTTTCCCTTCTTTCTTTTTCACTTCTGTCGAAGGAGGCGTGGACATCATCTTTTTAACCCAAGCTTTCATTTCTTCTCGTTGGGGTGTGGGGGACGGGGTCAACAAGGATGCTGCAATCTTACTCGAAATGGGAGCTGCTGACGGTGTTTGAAACACTTCACGCGTCTCTTCTTCCTCAGGTCTTTGTGGGGTAGCATCTCTGGTGACCCTTGGGGATGGTAATGGTGGTGGTGGTGGTGGTAATGATGATGATGGTGCTGGACTTTTCATCAAGGTCTTAAAATGTTTTAGAGTGGGTAAAGCTGTTTCGTCTAAAGCTTTCTGGTGAAAGAGTTGCAGTCGTTGCAAGAGTTGACCGTACTTTTGCGATTTTTCTGTTTCGGACAAATCTTGGCGATCCAGCAAGGATTGCAATTCGTGTTGTAACTGGGACATCTCGCTCAAATTGGGATTGGGAGGTAAATGCGGGGTGCGTTGTTCTTGCCACCGATGGTATTCCATCCATCGTTTGTAAGGCACTAAAGCTAGTTTTCGTCCTTCCATGGGGTTGTCAGGGGTGAATTCTGAGATCTTGGGACTTCCGAAGGCCTTTTTATCTTGCTCCCACCAGTCCTCCCAACATGGTTCCCAAGACTCCTTTCAGTATGGGGCCTAACAAGAGAGGTAAAATGCCTCCACGTTGGACCAACATCTTCTTTTTTTGACGAATGGGAATTTTCTTTTGAACCATTTTCCGAAGAACGTGACGATGTTTGCCTAAGCATTGTTTCTGGTGTTTGGACAAAGGGATCGTGCCTTTCAAAACGTTCAAACAACATTCGCACACGGTATCGATGACCTCTTTGGAAGCCGTTTGAATGAGTTTTTTTCGTAGGGGTGGAGAAGCTTTGGACAGGACAGATAACAGGTCCCCATGTTTGGCTAAACGTGGTGGCAGTCCTTTCCTTTTCTTTCCTTGGGGTTTTCTGGAGGGTGACATCTTTGAGTCTTTAGGAGCACCTAAAAACACTGATACCCTACTCGGTCACAGGCCTTTTTTATACTGGAACGCGTCGCCACTGATTGTCTTTACGTTTTATCAGTTTGAGGACAGGCATGACACGTCGTGCAGGGGTACGTAACGGACTAAATCGAGCCAGTTCTTGTTTGGACAAATCCAGTAAACTTTGTAACATGCCCGATCTTTCTTGGACTTTGATTTTGGGAGAAGGTACTTTGTGAGCAGCAGCCACTGCCGCTAAATTGGAAGGTCCTGCCACTGGGGAAGTTCTTTTGGGGGTCATCAACGGAGAAGTTCTTGGTGTGATCAACGTCTCCAAGTACTCTTCAGTTCCTGGTGACATCAACGGAGAAGTGGACAAACGTGAGGCTGCCGGAGACGATGTGGCAGGTCGTGGCTTGCGAGTGTAAGGTTGCGTCCTGGCCGAAGTGCCTCTCTTGCGACTAGTTTTCTTCTTCTGTGGACTTTTCTTTTTCTGGGGACTTTTTCTCTGTTTCTTTTTCTGGGGGCTTCTTTTCTTTTTCCGGGGTGATGGTGGTGGTGTCTGGTAAGAGGAGGGTCCTGCCACTGGAGAAGTTATTCTTCTTGGGGACCTGGTCTTTTTCTTTTTCTTCTTGGGGCTTCGTTGGACTTTTGTCTTGGGGATAACTTTGGGGGCATTAGGATCCCATCTTAAGAGTGAGCGAATGATGACCCCTCCTAGAGTACCGCTCCCTCCAGGTTTCAAAATGATTTGTTTTTTGGTTTGAGTGTCGATGCGGGGATCGGCCAGTTGGACCAAAGCAACTTTGTTTCGATCGAAAAAGCGTTGGGTTTGATGAGGAATCTGAATGATTCCTTGGAGTATTTGACGTGCCGTCACCGTGAACCATCGTAAGACTTCTTTGAGACTAGCTTCTAAGACACGAGCTCGTGTTTGTGGATCTTTTTCTCGACTGATGCCATACAAGGCACGAATCAATTTGACGGGAAGATGCAACTGAAGGGACGTCATGTTCACACTGTGTGAGACAGACGAAAAAGGGTCTGAGGTTTTTATAGATTTTTTTCATGGAAGGAGTGAAATGAAGTCGAGGACGGAGACGTGTACAGGACAGGCCCTCCGTCTTGGCACCAGTGGTGAAACAAGTGGGTACGAAATCGCAAATCCTCGGGGGTCGTAGGTTTCAAATCGACGAGTAAATAGGCGTGTGGCGTTTGAGTGGCATCGTCGTACGCCTGAGTCAGCCAAGGCGTTCCTAACTGTTTGGCTAAAACTTGCACTTGCGATTTATCTCGAGGGCTTTTAAACAAGACCACGTAATGCGCATTGAGACTGATGGTGCGATGGGCTTTACTTTGTTGAAACAAATTTTGGGTGATGTAAACGACACTGGCATTACGGTGATGCCCTTTGCGCGTGAACCACAGTTTAATTTCTTCTTCGTCTTCTCCTAACATGTCGTCGAAAATGACCAAATGGGTTAGACGGGAGTCAGAGACGATGCCATCGTCTTCTTTAGGAATGCCTTCCACAAACACGATGGAATCGCCTTGACTTTCTCGCAAGAGGCTGTACGCCGATTGCCACTCTTTGTAACACCACACGATCCGTTGAGGGGGCCGATCGATCAAATGATGTTTATGTTCGATCAAACGTTTGACGAATTCGGTTTTGCCCGAACCGCTAGGTCCAGCAATGAGCATGTTAAAGGGATGGCGAAGATACAAAGCCTCCCAACTGGCACGATCTAAGTGTTCGTCGATGACTTTGACAGTAGAGGAAGAGGGAGCAGAGACAGCAGAGGTAGCCATGGTATGAGAAATGTCACTTGTGACACGAAAAAACAAACAAGACAAGAGTTTATATACTTTTTCAGAACACGTTTATTGAATGTTGTTTTTTTTCAAATATGAACACGAAAGACAAAAATACATACAACCCAAATAGTGATGTACAGGAATATAAAACACAGCAAAGCGATCAAAGTGGAATATAAACAAGTGTCTGTACAACATGTTTTGGTTAACCAAGATGTCCTAGGGACAGTGTGTAATGTTCTTACAGTCTCTACATGAGGTATTGTCACACAAGTGTCCTCCCGGAATGACCTTTCAGGTATGTCCATGACAGTCCTGTCCTGAAGCGAGTGGTTGTTCTCGGTGACGGGTTCTTCTGGCACCGTCACTAACACGGGTTGAAAAGTAACTTTTTTCCTTGAACAACTCTTGTGCATACTGGGCCACTTCTTGGGTCCAAGCCTCAAAACCCCCCTTTTTCCAATCACGAACATCTGTCCAATGAGGGTGTAAGTCACAAGCTACACACACATCGTCATACACGTCTTGGGTCGCTAAAAGTTGACGAATCTTTTTTTCCTGTTGAGGTCGAGAAGTATCCAGATGAAAACGCAAGGCTTTGAACAAAAGGAGTTTTTCGTGACCATTTAAGGCCATGGAGGTGGTAAGTACTGATCGTAAAGAGTCCACAAGGAATCGGCTGGTAAACGAAATCCCAGAAAACAAGTCACTAAGACACACACCACTTGTCGTCCAAAATTCAATGGATACAGTTCTTGTAATAATTGATGGTAATGATCCACGGTTTGAATATGGTCATTGAGTTCCTTCCACGGAATCTGTTGGATGACATGTGACATAAACCGTGGCATGGCAGCCTGTTTTTATATTCTCTTTTTTTCGGATGCAATAGACGTACTTTCTAGCCAGAGATCTTCGTTCTCCAGTAGGGAATCTAAATCTTGCATACTGTAACCGAAACGTCAGAGTTCGTTTAGGTGTTTCCTCTTCCTCTAAGTAGATTCCACGTAAAATATGTTGGTAATCCTTTAACTTGTCTTCCTCAATGTATTGCTGTAGGTGAATCTCGAAGTAACCATAATCAGGAACATGTCGATCATTAGCGACCTCAAAGTTTTGAACAATGTCTGACCATTGAAAGAATTTCTGACGAATCAGTTCTCTTATACCATTCAAGTACCAGTGGTTAAAGATCTGGTGACGTATCGGATGCAATTGTTCTTTACGTTTCACTTGTATTTTCACCAGCTCTCGGTAAATGCGTTCTCTCAACTCCACAGGCAAAGCACGAATGTTCTCTTGTAAAGTATCCATGAATAGGTCATACTAAATCCTCTTTGGTCTGACACAAGAAATGTACTCTTTGCACAAACATGGTTTCACTTCAGTGTCGAATTTAAATCGTTGAGTCACTAATCTACACATTACAATTCGTTCAGAAGTTTCCTCTTTCACCAAGTTGACATTGTGTGAAAGATGTTGGTAATTCGTTAACTCTTCCTCTGGAATTCGATGCAATACGTTTACAATGTAGTAGATAGAATCGTCAATACCAAACCATTCCTTTTTATAACCAGGAGGTCGTTGATCAATGTCTGTCCAATGGAACACTTTCAATTGAATCAGTCCTTGTATAGCCTTCAGGTACCAGTGGTTCAAACACCGGTGACGTATTGGATGCAATTGTTCTTTACGTTTCACTTGTATTTTGACCAGCTCTCGGTAAATGCGTTCTCTCAACTCCACAGGCAAAGCACAAATGTTCTCTTGTAAAGTATCCATGAACAGATGATTATGGTAAGAAGTTACTTCAATGTCTCGGTCCCACTAAAGGTAAGTAATGACAATTCGGTGACCATCGAGCATGTTCTACGTAGGCCGAATCTTGCGGTTCCCAGTGGTGAAGTGACACACCGCAACTGAAGCACTTGACTTTATCTCCTTCGCCCAAGTAGAAAAATCCGGCTCTGGCTAATTCTTCGGGGGTCGGTCCTCCCAGATACTTTGGCCATTTTCCTTTGAACGATTGAAGACGATTTTCAAAGTCGCAGTATTCCGACGAACGCACAGGAAACGAATATTCGTTTTTCACAGGTTCGTTTCGATGAGGGTTGAGTGAAATGGGTAGGAGTTTGCTCAGGGCTGGATGACATCCGTAGGGAGGTAAACGTGAAGGTCGACATTCCCCTTTAAAACGAAACCCAGTAAAATGTCCAAGAGGACGAGCAGCATCGCTTTCGCATCCCACAGGTTTGACACGCACAGCATCACTTTCCATGACAGGGGTAGGGGCACTAAAGTTCCCATGATGCTTTACGGCATCGCTCAGGTCACAAGGTACAGCATCGGTCCCATCGCAAGGCTCACAATCGCACTCGTCTGCAAACTCCGTTACGCAATTACAATGGTAACCACATGGACAATCGCAGTTTCCTTCCGGACATTTTCCGTCGCAATGCATGGGTCTTATCCATCCAATATTAGTCACACTAGAGGAAGATACAACTTTTTTACAATCCCCAAACTGGAACGATGTCTCTTTCAAAGTATTCATCTTGTTTGCTCGGTCTTGGTAGTCACAATGAACTATCGATCTTGCCTAGGGTTCCTTTTTTATATACAGACCAATACCGACGTGACCGTACGGTAAGGTGAAATGATTGGGAAGTCGAACTCGCTTCTGGTATACAATTTGATAGACTTTTTTCAAGGGCCGACTGACGATGTGGTGAGTGGGTAAACGTACAATTTTGTTCGGTTGGTAGGTGGTCACTTTAAAGTTTCCATCCTCTCCCGATTGCAAGGCTTCTTTCAATACCCCAAAGTTGACCACTCAACTGGTACGATAATTCAGAGTCGGTCCTTTCACTTTGCACGTCGTGTGCACTTCTCCTTGTTTGTCACGGTATTCGTAGCCGTAATTTTTGGGACCGCCACTGACGAAACTTAGAATCTTGTCGTCGGGATGTTCGTCTGTCCAGGCTCCTAAACGGTCTCCTTCGATGTTAGGGTGATGTTGAATCGGGTGATGGATGTAAATGCAACTGTCCGTGTCAAAGTACAGGACGCGTTCCCCTAACAGTTCTAAAGCTTCGTACAATTTTAAGCGAGCATGGGCTGTCACGTAAGCCGCAATGATGACATTTCCAAAAGGGTCGTCTTGTACAAAGTCCAGATCTTCTTCGTAATTGACCAAGATCAAATTCTCTCGAACGACGTCCACGTGTTTCATGTATTTGGTTTTGTCGTGAATCATCTGGAAGTAGCGGGAAGGTTCTGTCAAATATTCCGTCTTGGGTAAACACGGTCGTTGTGCCATTTTACCCCACAAGCAATTTAACATCACTTTGGCAAACGATCGCCTGCCTTCGTTTTTCTCGATGTGGTCTAAAGTGATGCCTTCTTGTTCCCGGTATTTCTCTTTGAATTGTATTTGGTCTTCGGGAGTGTGACACCAGGAAGGATAGCCGCTGGCTTCTTGCTTCAGTTTCAAAAAGGCATCCACGTAGTCTGCGAAAATGCCTTTCTGAGTAGGGTCACCCTTGTGGTATTGTTGTGTCTTGGGAAAGTGGCAAATTTCGTACACTTCTAACAGTTGGTATCCCATGTCCAGAGCTTTGAACAATTCTACGCTGACCCAGGTTCCCGTCAAGGCCCGTTCTTCCTGGGTGTGCTGACAAAGCTGATCTTGGTTGCATGTTTCGGCACAAGTACGGCACAAGGGAAACATCAGTTTGCCTTGACAATGGTGAGGTAAGACGGGATGGTAGAGGTTCGTGGGAGGCAAAACTTTGCACTTGATCAAGCCTTCGTATTGTCGAATGTTTTTCAGGTCGATGTGTTCCGTCAGCAATTGTGGGTGCCCTACGGGAAAACGAGAATATTTGCACACGTAGGGATACAGCGAACACACGTCCAAGTATTTGATTTCTTCTCCTTTCTCTTCGTCGGCTTGGTACAGCAAACAGGTGGCATTGGTCCTTCCTCCGTACAAACTATCCCTCGGGTTCAGCGGGTCCACGAACTGGTAACTTTCCACGAGGCGTTTAAACTCGAGATCGGTTTTCATACGGTGATCGTACTCGTGTTCCCACATTTCCACCACTTGGTATCCTTGCTGTTCCAACTTTAGGCGCCGCTGACAAGTGTCCTGGTACAAGTCTTCCATGGTTCGTTGCAAAAACTGATTTTTAGTGCCACGGTCAGGGTAACAGACGGGACATCCGTGAAATAAGCAACCGTTAAACTCGTACACGATCTTGGGGTTTTCTAAGTCCCAGCCATCGACCGAATACGTTCCGATGGTCTTTTCGCCCCCTCCGTTGCGGGCATGCTGAATCCACTTGTCTTCCTTGTCGCACAAGTAATGTAACCAACGTAGGGCTTTGACCGAGTATTGACGTTTGACAAAGTGGGTCGTTTGAGGACTGATGACAGCCACGGTCTTTTCAGGCATGAATCGTTGTCGATACACTAAGGAACACGCTTTGGCAATGGTGCAAGCTTCTTTCAAAGGATCGACCCCTCCGTGTTCCATGAACAGTTCTCGAAATTTTCCACAGCAACGCCGTAAAATGTCCACGTCGGAACGACAATACTTTAGCATTTCTTCCTGAAAGTCGAAAGGGTCCGAGGCGTGAGCCTGGTACCAAGCGTAGAAAGCTTTTCGTTGTTCGGTACGCATGTTGTCGGGGTCGTAATAGTGAGCCTCAGGCAAATGGGGTAGAACGGCGTGTTGATTGGCTTCCGTATTGAAAAAGTGTGGAAAGTACCCTTTAGCCATTTCTGTCATTCCAAACGTTTTAGGCATTCGACTCAAAGGCATGGCCAAGTAACTCATCGAATCTTTAAACTGCACTTGTCCCACTTGCATGAAAATGATTTTGGCTCCGTTCAAAGTCACTTTAGGACGCTCGGTGCCTTGTTCCGTATAGTACCTCAAAAGAAACTGTCCATCGTATCCGGAAAAATTGTGAGCCATCACCGTGGCATGACGATGACAATCTCCGTAAAGTTCGATGTCCTCTTGGCTCCACGTCTTGTCGACGGGGTCTAAGACCCATTGGGCAAAATCGTCTAGCGTCTTTGGTCCCCGAAAGATTTTTTCACGCCCTCCAGGAATCTTGCTGCAGTGAGGGCAATGACTGAAGATAGGTTCTTGAATGCACTTCTCGCACGCTCGATGAGCCACGCAGAAATTAGGGATGTGAATGCCAGTCTCTTGCATGCATTCGAAATCGAAAAAGATGAAATTGCCTTTCTTCTTGTGACCGTCCTCTTTCTCTGGTGGGGGTTGGTATTTTTGCACGTAACATTGGTGTTCCAAGTCCACGATGTGGTGACAAATGTGACATTTTTTCTTTCCTCGACATACGTGTGCCTTGGTATTATTGGTACGTATGACTTGTTCACACGTAGAGCACAATCTCAGCAGTTGACAAGCGCATTTCTTCTGTGAACCTTGAGTTTTCAGATGTTGTTGGTAACAGGTAGGGCTGACAAACGTGCGCAGACAAGTGGAACAAGGCACTGGTTCTTCGCTCAGACAGGGTGAAGAGGCCAAACATCCTGTGCATTTCGATCCACAATGCTTGTGTTGCTCTCGATTGTTATAACCATGGTCACATTTCTCACAGTAATAACCGTATTTCAGGAATCCGGTGATACTGGTAATGGTATCGAAATGTTCATCGTGATGATAAAGATGAATGTATTTTCCGTCCTTAAAGTCTTGGCCTCGAAACAACAGAGGTCCGCGCACTTCTTGAGGGTGCACTTTCAAGGTGTAGCGTGGAGCTAGGGTATCTTGCAATTTTTGCATCTCAGGAATGCCACAGGGTGTGTCTTTGGACAGTCCGGCTTGTTGTAACAGGAGTTCTGCTTCGTTTCGTTGTTTGGCTAGATGGGAACGTTGAATAGTGTTCCAGGTTCTTTTCCATTCTACCGTGTCGTTCTTGTCGGCATAGGTTCGTCCCACCACGATGGCACGGGCTAAACACATCTGGTCATGAGAGTTGTTAATTCGGACGAGACTCTTTTTGGTGTTGCTTAGGTCGTCCACCAATAACATCTTTTTGCGTCCAGTCCCTTGAGGAGGAGAGACGTGGGTCATGTCCAGTGTGGCTTTACCATCGGTGATGTCAAACTGATCATTAGATTGTTGTACGTGTTGAATCTTGTCCATGACTTTGGAAGCAGTTAATTCTGCAGGGGTGCTAAACTCGATCCAAACAGGGGATTTCAAACCGTCGTGTTGTATGGAAAGTCTCAAACGATCGTCTTCTTTGGGTTGACATTGTCGCTTGAGTGCAGTGAGCAAAGAATCCCACACCTCAGTGATGAACACTTCTGCTTTCTCTAACGGTACTTTGGACTTGAAATCTTTAAACTTCACCGTGTATTTGTAAGCCGTGGTTCTAAATTTTCTAGAGGAGCGCTTTTCCGTCTCTCGAATGGAATAGTACTTTTCAGGGTTGACAAAGGGTGGTGAACTTGGTTTAGAGGGTTTTGATTCTGGTTCACTCATGTCCTCTTCAAAATCACTGGCATGAATTTGTGCCAAGATTTCAGCCCTAGTACGAGGCGATAGATCACGTTTCTGCCTCTTACTTTCTTCTTTCTTCTCGAATGAATTAGATCGTTTCATCTTGAAAGCAAAAAGTCAAATGACTCAAGTTCAAACACCATAAACTACTTTATAGTCCTGGCAGACCAGCGTATATAAAAGGGTGTGTGTCTTGTCCTTTCACTATTCATTTCACTCTCAAGCCGAGCACAACGATGGAAGAGACTAACCAGATGGAACGTTTCGTCAGAGCTTTGCGAGGGGTCATTAGAAAATTCTCTTCAGACCAGCCTACGGACTACTCTCCTTCCTTTAGAGATAAAAGTCAAGATACTTGCTATATCTGTCAGAAGAAAGGGCATTGGTCTTCTGAGTGTCCAGACCGTCAAAAAAGAACAAAAACAGGGACTAAAAGAGACAAAAGTGAAGATACCTGTTATTATTGTCAAGAAAAAGGACATTGGTCTCCAGATTGCCCAAAAAAGAAACAAGAGGAGTCAGAAGAAAAGAGGAATTCTTCAGAAGAAGAGAGGGATTCTTCAGAGGAAGAGAGGGATTCTTCTGAGGAAGAAAGAAGACAGGTGAAGAAAAAGAAACAGGAGAAAAAAAGAAGGGAAGAAAGCGAGGAGGAAGAAGAAGAGGAAAAGAGTGTGACGGTGAAGAAATTCAAAAAACAGAGAGACTAAACAAGGAGAAAAGAAGAAATCAATGAACTTTTAATTAAAGTGTTGTGATGTGAATTGGATTGTAAAAAATGGAGAAAAGAATAAATGAATGATAAAAGGTAAGTGTCTTTGAGTTGTGATTTTAAAATAAGAAGCTACACTCACGCACTCATACACAGACAAGTACTATAAGGGTAAAATGGGTGGTTATTTTTTTTTTTTTGAGTTATTGGCAAATTGAAATTGTATTTCTTTTCGAGAAATGTGGGTGGCCCTGAAAAGGGCCTTTTTCTTCATGGTGAAGGGGTGAGTTTAAGCAATCAACTTTAACTGCCTTATGCCTTTGCCACGGCCAAGGCCTACTTCTGGACTGCGTAATGTTGATGATTGGGTTGAAATCACTAAGGGTGGTACGGTAGGCTTAGTCACAGGGTTGACGTGTTTAGCTCGGGAAGGTCGTATTCTCTTCGGTCGTGATAAAGAAGTCTGATACATTTGTTTCAGACTTCTTAACTCCGCTAAAATGTCCAACAGTACCGTGACCGTTTGATTTTCACCCTCTTGTTTCTTTGCTACTTCTTCTTGCTGTTGTTTTTTTCTTACCTCTTCTTCTTGTTGCTGTTGCTGTAGGAGAAAAGCCTGTTCCGCTTCCTTTTGTCGTTGTATAAATTTCTCCAATTCTTCTTTCTGTCTCTGTCTAAAATTCTCCACTTGCGGTAATGAAGAAGGTAACGAAGGTTCCGGAACAAATTCTTGCGAGGAGAGAAAATCCACAAAATCCCAATTCACCTCTTCTGAAAGTAAGTCCGGGTTCCTTTGGGCGGTCTCCCCTGCTGGTGCACCCCACTGGATCGTTTTCTGAGTTTCCGTCATGTTGAATCACTATCGCATAGATTGACTGCACACAAGCGCTAGCGAATCTATATTGACTACGTGACGTCACAGACTGCTCTCTTCGGATTGGATGCGGGCTGACTGAATTCTGTAACGCGTGTTCGGATTGGTGAATGAACTCAATCCGTTTCAATCCTTCCTCCGCCTATAAATAAGCGCCGTTCAATGCATTGATTCACCTGTTCTCGTCGCTTCAAGATGTGGACTACAGTTGAGTCATCCACCCTTGTGTCTTCCATGATGTTTCGGACAGACTTGCTCATGTATGTCCGATCGAAGTGGACCGTTGTCCACAGGACAAACACCAGCCTGTGGATACGTAGGATCTACGTCGAAAGACAAGGATGCCTGAAAAGAGTGCTGATGTACGGACCAACAGTAAGACGCAGCCTAAGGACAAGAAGAAGACCAATGCGGTGCCATTTATGTTAATGAATACATTAACATAAAACCCAAAGGCCCTTTTCAGGGCCAGCCATATTTCTCGAAAAGAGATAGTCTTTGAATTGCCTACCCCTTTTTTAAAATTTAAATTTAAATTTAAATTTTAAAAAAAACTTTTTAAAAAAAAAAAATCCCATGTTAAATTCCCCTTGTACGTATAGTATCCCACGATTTATTCCCATGTTAAATTCCCTTGTACGTAAAGTGTCCCACGATTTTTCTCCATGTTAATTCCCCTTGTACGTAAAGTGTCCCACGATTTTTCTCCATGTTAAATTTCCATTATACGTAAAGTGTCCCAAGGGTGTTTTTAATGCTAATTCCCATTATACGTAAAGTGTCCCCCTTCACTACTACCATGGTTGCTATATTGGATGTTCAAGGGGTACCTATTTCATTTCAGACCAGCCCGTACAGAAAAATCTCACCAGTTCACATGAGCTGCTCATAAGCTGCACATGAGAACCTTGTTAGAAATGTATGCAAATTGGGTAGATTTTGCAGGCTCATGTGTGCAGTTTGTTAGATCTTGTGAGCCAAGGAAAAACTAACCTGATTCTCACGTGAGCAGATTTTGCTCACGTGAGAATCTAAATTTTCACATGAGAAAGTAGAACTTAGAAAACATTCTTTTCCATTACATACAACCATGTTTGAAAATAAGACAGAGTTCTAATTTCTCACGTGAGTTATCACGTGAGAAACTTGGACTTTGATTCTGGTTAAACACTTTTTTCAAATTTATTCAAAGTTGGATTTTCTCATGTAAGTTATCACATGAGCAATTTGGACTTAAATATTTTGTGTATGTTGAATGTCAAGCATCTCCATTATTGTCAAATAGACATCATTTCTATTTTGCACTTGCTGTTACTTTGTTGTAATTTTTAAATTTTAAAACATTTTCAACTTATTTTCTCACAGTGAGTTTTAATCTTATTTTGACCCAACAGGTTCCTTGTATTTGAACATATTAAGGTTCATTTCACTGTTTATAAAACGAAACAATTCAGAATTAAGGTCTTGTATAACCAGACTACCCATTAAACTTTAACAGCTGTCAAAGAATAGAGTTAATAGCTTGCATACTGATCGTGGTTGATGTTTAATAATCCGTAAAAAGGTGAAATGTTTCTCTCCCCAAAATTCACAGTTTACAAATATAAAAAGGAAATAAAACTTTTGCCCTAAAATGAATCCTATGTACCATAAACATATGATGCAACTCCTTTATTCACAGACTTCTAACACCCCACAATCAAATTGTAAAATAAGTACATAACCTCATATCTGGAAAAAAATAAACACTGATGCACAGTCCTTTTGGCCTAATAAACTCTCAAGTTATTTTCCATAAAAAATTGGAGAATTACATAAACTACGTCGTTTTCTTCCATGCCTAACGTTCGCACAAAAGTCAATACAATCTTATACTTACTGAGTTGTGTAATTCGGCTTAGGGGTCATCCATTTAGTACGTACGCAAAAGTCTAGCAAAGCTTGGCCACCCCCCACCCCGTACGCATGCATACTTTTTTTTTTTACGCCCCCCCCCTTACCGCGTACGTACGCTTGACGCCCCCCTTCCCCATATTCTATAAAACGGTCTATGTTTAATCCACGCAGAAACCATAAAGGATTAATAATATTAACGTGTTTAATAAAACATTGTCCACCAACGTTGAATGCCTGGCATCAAAGAAATACGCGGGGTAACATTAAACATTTTGTCTAGTGTCCGCTAAAATTCAAACGCCAACTGAACAGTCGAACAGGTTACGTATTAGACACATTATTATCGAGGTTTCACCCCAACCCCGTTTCCTTTGCATGTGTGCATTATCATTAAAAAAAAAACAACAACATGTACTGTACATAAAATTTAATAAATCCGTAAGAAACTAACTGCCTAATCCAGTCGTGTTTGGTTGTGTAGCTGTTTCGCACTGTTTTACACGTGTATATTCTTGGCAATAGAAACTTTTGCTTATTTGCAGCCTTTTAAATGTTGTAATCATGTTATTTCAAAGTTTATAAAAGAAGTTTCCTATTGAAATAATCACAAAACAAATCACTAACGTTTCCGTTAACTTTTCTGTGACCCAGGTTATCAGAGTACACGGTGGAAGAATCGGCTTGTTAGAACCATTAGAGTGTCCTGTGGGGCATGGCTCGGCACAAGCTAGTGTAAAAACATCACAATTAACTAGGTCTATATTAATTAACTTATTAATGATATGAATTCACTTATAGCTCAGTTTTTATGAAACATCAGATAATAAAATAGCATTTATTTAATATATAAAAATAACATTAAAAAATACCCGAGTACAGGTGTACAAAGGAGTGTAAAACCAGAAGGGTTCGCATCATTGCTTACAATTTAAATGTCAGTCATACAGTAGTATAAAATAATAAAAGTATTATTTTTATACTACATGTATGACTGATTTTTATATTGTAATCAATGATACAAGCACCTATGCGTACAACAACATGTTTACTAATAATTTACCCTTTATGGCGCCTCAGATGAACTCAACAGATGCTGGATGTTGACCTACAGTGTACATGTAGAATAGCACTTTTAAACCGAACAGACAGAAATTTACGCGTGGGCCATGTTCTCTTAGCAAGGGCCACGCTGTTTATGGAGGAAGTTATTTAATATTCTCCTGCAACATGTTTACTCTTAAAACATTCTGACAGCAAGAGTGTGGACATTATTAAAATATAGAAACCAACACCAACATTTTAAGATATCCACGTCGGTACGGTTGTTAATGTCCAGTACGAAACAGAAGACGTCGACGTGCTGTTAGGCAAGATTCAAGGATTATGAAAGACTTGTTCATTGCCGAGAAAGAGGTAAGTTACTTTTACTGATTTCTTTTTACAATTTCGCATATAGAATGATCAAAGTGGATAGCCTGAATCATCGACATTATAAGCATAAGCATAAATTCGCATGGTCGTTTAAAATTGAGCCAAGGGTTTGTTTCAGATTTTACTTAAAGATAATAATTCAACCTCCTGTTTTTAAAAATGATATCTACACCGCGCTATCATCGAATATTTAAGCCTTCCGCAATTAAACTGTGCAACCATGTCTGGCTCTTACCCCCACCCCCAATAATAATGCGGGCGCTCAGTGAGGAGCACTTGCGTTATCGATTGAAACAATTTGTACAAACATAAATGTTCTTCGTATTATTTTATTGCTGATTGGGTGGATCAAGATAAGCATACACGATTGAGAACCAAATGCAGTAGCTTAATTCATGATTTTATTCCTTAAAGACATTTGCCCTGTCTGTCAAATATTTTGATTGGTAAATTTAAAATAGAGATTTAATTGGATAAGGATTACAGCTTTTCTTAATGCTTATATACACTAGGACTCTTGCCAACCAAATCGTTTTCTCATTTCAGTGCATTCTTTCTGTTATGCATAGATAAATAAAATGATCAATTATACTAATTTTTATCTTTTTACAGATTAAACTTCATGAAGGTCACAAAATTTAATCAACACAACAAAGTTAGCAGTCATTTGAAAGAAGTGCAAAACATTGACAGCAACAGGAAGAAGTCAGACAAAACCCCATTGCCATGCTAGAGGAAATTCCGACTCCAGTAAAGGGTATGTATAAGACGCTTCAAATCTTTTGATGTAATACACATGATAACATATGCCTTTCAGACTCTAAAATTTGACCCCCAATGCATTTGTTTTTTTAAATATAAAAGTTGGAAACCAGATTTTGAATTTCTTTATATATTGCAAATGTACATACAGTCAAACCCGGTTATCTCGATTACGTCGGGGGTGTAAAAAAATCGTCGACATAACCGGGTTCCGAGATATCCGGGTTCATAAAAACCGGTAATTTTAAAAATGTCCTTGAGCATTACTCCTGTCTCTTGCTGGTGTTTACTGGAATCCCCTCCCACTGCATGTTACAATAAAATAAACAAAACGCTTAATTGATAATAAAATGAAATGAACTAACCTGGTGTTGTTATCATTTATTCCTTTTTTATCATCATAAGTAATTTATTAAAGAAAAAATATATCTATGAACTCCATATATCACATGTAGCGTATGCATCCATTACTGTAGTGTGCATCACTTATGTCAGATAACACACGACGCATTTTTATAATTGATGTGAATATTGAAAAACAAATCATGTTTGGTTGTACTCAGAGGTTTGAATATGTTATCAGATTGAAAAATGGATCAAAGAAAATCACAAACGAGAGAGTGAGAGAGAAACATCCACCGATTGCTTTCAGGCACCCGCCATTCACGCATAACGCGGTGTTAGGTGCAAAATAACCAAGATTGTATTATATCCAGGTTAATATATGACAGTATCTCGCAGATAAAGATCAATAAATGTTTTTGAAAATACATGTATATGTACATTGACTGTGAGTGCAAATGAGGAAAAGCGATCCTATAAACCAACTCTGCTAGACGCCATCATGTATGCCCGTGCAGCTTGGAACAGTGTATCGCCGAAAACCATTAAAAACTGCTGGTTCCATTGTATTTTTCCGGAAATTTCTGATGAAGAATTTCACCAGCAGTGTTTAATTGCACAAGAAATTAAAGAGCCTCAATCAGAAATAGGTCTTGAAGCGATGGCTGATGCGATTGCGGACTCCATAGGCATTGCTCGGGATGAATTTTCTAATTATGTTCACGTGGATGATGATGCCAATGCCTATGGTGAACTTACTGATGAGGAAATAATCCAATCGGTGACAACGAAGCAGATACAATCATGCAAGCAAGATGATGATGATGATGATGATGATCAGCCTATCACTATCCCAAGCTACAGTGAAATGGCTGAATGCATTAAAAAAATGAAATTGTTTGTGGCAAGTGTCGATGGTGCCGAGCATATGTATGAAAACGTAAGTGCTTTTGAATCGTTCGTTACAGATCAGCACCGGAGTAAACAAAAGCAGACTGATATTACTTCATATTTTCTACAAATCGATCGCTTTTGCTGACTATTTCTTGTACAATTTCTGTGAGATTGACGTTAAAAAGTTGCATTTCGTCGAATTAAGCGGGTCCACATGTTACTTCGGACCGAAACTTATGCCCGACATAACCGGGTTATCGACTTAACAGAGGTCGAGATAAGCGGGTAAAAAATGGCATAACAAAGAAGAATTTTTTCGGGACCGGACCAAAACGCTCGACATAAGCGGGTTGTCGAGATAACCGAGGTCGAGATAAGTGGGTTTGACTGTATTTTGGAAAAATGTATCCCAAAAGTTTTGGAGAAATCTTTCAGAGGACTGTTCCAGAGGTAGAGATGTCAATTTTTTTGCAAATTTCTAATGTGTACCCATCATTCCTAACAATTGGTTACCAGAGTATACAATCAAAAGGAAATTGTATTAAATGTGAAGCTGAACTGCTTTGTTGTAGGTTCACATGTTCCAACCCCAAAATGAGCTGTAAGCATAATTATTACTAATAAGTGGCAAAAATCATAATCTGAGCACAACAAGAGTATAAATTACATGCCATTATTACAGAAAACTGTATGAAAAATGTATATGGAGTTATAATTTTTGTCACAAATCAGCTGAACTCGTGTGGATTACTAGTATAGATGAGAATAGACACAAAAGAAATTGATAAATTATTTGTGCATAACAGTCATTTTGACTAGTGTACATGTCTACAGTAACTTTCGCGAATTGTCATAAAGTCCATAAATGTTGATTGTTGTATTATCCTCAACCTGCCATGGTTCATCCCTATACGACGTTCCAGTGCAACATGTTTTTAAGTTTAACAAACTATCTTTTCTCCAACATTTTTCAGTTACATAACATCCAGCAGTTGCATTGATACATCCCGGGTTATTTTTGTTGTTTTTTCTTCTTTTAAAAAAAATGATATCTGGTGCCATTTATTTTCTATTTAAGCTGGACTGCTATGTGTGTAGTATCATAATAGAATGAATCTAGGGCAATGGTTTCACATTCAAGAACCTGTTTTTTCAAAACTGTTATTAAGTAGCAAACTTTTTTTGATCTTTATATTTCAGTCTGTATAGTTGTCCGTCCATTTCATTCATTTTTTGTCCTAACATGGTATAAGAAGTGCATGTTACAGTAGCCAAGTTAAACCAGACATTCATATTGTGCTTAATTTTATTTGACCCAGATAATGTCACCAGGTTCTGAAAACAAGAGTGTTTTAAGTCATGAGAAAATTGGCACATGAACCATGGACAGGCATGAATTTTAGGATGGTCAGGCTTGAAATATCAGGGTTGATTCTTAAATAGGTCACTTGAGAAAGGATTGTATTGACAAGTAAATTGTAAGCAACCATATGAGCCCCTGTGAACACTTTTTTTTAAACGGGTACCCAATTGTTCGTTTTATTACCCAGGTTATTATCAATGGGAGAATACCCGGGTACACATTGGCATCGTTATCCAGTAGTAGTCAAATTTGGAATATGCAGTGTGACTTGCAGGTATCTCATCAACAGTGCAGTTTATATGTTTGCTACTGAATTATGGTAATTCTGTTGGTAGAGCTATTTGACTCATAGTCCAAAGGATGAATTTTCAGACTGGGTTGGCTGCGTAAGTGTGTCCTTGGGAAAACAGTTGGCTCCTATTTTCACAGTGTGATAAAGTGCCATCTAATCCAAACTACAATTATGTATTTTGCCTTTACCTTGTAAAACAAATCTTCAAAAATCCACCTTACAGAATGTCTCAAATGCTGTGATCAGAAAAAAACAAACTTCTACCAACTTTTTCATTTCCATTTCAGGTTTCTTTTTTCAACAGTTCAAAACTGAGCCTGCTAACTTAAATTCAGTGGTCAACAGGAAGTGCATTGATTCAAAGAGAACAATCTCCAAGTGAAAATATTGTTGCAGACTGGCAAATAATGAAATTCAGAAGCAGGAATGTCAATTACATGATTTGTTTGCTTTGAATTTTCTGGAAGAATTGTCTTCATGTGAAGCATATTTCCAGCAGTATCTTTCATTATGACCTTAAAGTTTTTAGAATAAATGTGATGTATTAATATAACAGATACATACATACATACATACATACATACTCTAGTTGTCTTACCTTATTAAAAGATCACTAATTGAACTCAAATTATATGCTTATGATTACGAGATTTGAATATTGATCTTACTCTGTTTAATTCTTGTATTCAATAAAAACTAAATACTATAGTTGTTTTTTGTTGTTTTTGCTCATGTGAGCAAAATGTTGCTCACGTGAGCAAGATGTTGCTCACGTGAGCAAGGTGTGGCTCACATGAGCAAGATGTTGCTCACGTGAGCAGATCTTGCTCATGTGAGCAAGGTGTGGCTCACGTGAGCAAGATATTGCTCTTGTTAACAATTCCTGCACATGTGATTTTCTTATTAGAATCTATTTGCTCACGTGAGTTCTAACCTAATTTGCATGTTAAATTGCACATGAGACTAACCTGAGTTAGATCTCACGTGAGAATCTCATGTGCAGAAGGGTAGGCAGTTTTGGTGTGGGAATGAGACATCAGGATGAAACTAACAAGTTTTATAACCTTCCTCCAAGCACATGGAGTTGAGGAGCAGCAGTGATAACAGATAAATGCGAATGGATTATGGACAGACAACAGATGAATGCCCATGGCATAAACGCTTTTGCTATTCAACCATACAGAGGGACTGATATGGAGGATTAATATTCATCTGAATAAGATGGTAACACACAGACTGATATGGAGGATTAATGTGTCATATGAATATGATGGCAACATACAGACTGGTATGGAGGATTAATATGTCATTTGAATAAGATGGCAATATACAGACTAGTATGGTGGATTAATATGTCATTGGAATAATATGGCAATATACAGACTAGTATGGTGGATTAATATGTCACTGGAATAATATGGCAACATACAGACTGGTATGGTGGATTAATATGTCATTGGAATAAGATGGCAACATACAGACTGGTATGGTGGATTAATATGTCAGTGGAATAATATAGCAATATACAGACTGGAATGGAGGATTAATATGTCATTGGAATAAGATGGCAATATTAAGACCAGTTATGGAGGATTAATATGTCATTGGAATAAGATGACAATATACAGACAGGAATGGAGAATTAATATTCATCTGAATAAGATGGCAATATTCAGACTGGTATGGTGGATTAATATGTCAGTGGAATAATATGGCAATATACAGACTGGTTATGGAGGATTAATATGTCAGTGGAATAATATGGCAATATACATACTGGTGTAGAGGATTAATATGTCAGTGGAATAATATGGCAATATACATACTGGTTATGGAGGATTAATATATCATTGGAATAAGATGGCAATATACATACTGGTATAAAGGATTAATATGTCAGTGGAATAATATGGCAATATTCAGACTGGTTATGGAGGATTAATATGTCATTGGAATAAGATGGCAATATACATACTGGAATAGAGGATATATGTCATTGGAATAGGATGACAATATACATACTGGTATGGTGGATTAATATGTCATTGGAATAATATGGCAATATTCAGACTGGTTATGGAGGATTAATATGTCATTGTAATAAGATGGCAATATACAGACTGGTATGGTGGATTAATATGTCAGTGGAATAATATGGCAATATACATACTGGTGTAGAGGATTAATATGTCAGTGGAATAATATGGCAATATTCAGACTGGTTATGGAGGATTAATATGTCATTGGAATAATATGGCAATATACATACTGGTTATGGTGGATTAATATGTCACTGGAATAATATGGCAATATACAGACTGGTATGGTGGATTAATATGTCAGTGGAATAATATGGCAATATACAGACTGGAATGGAGGATTAATATGTCATTGGAATAAGATGGCAATATTCAGACTGGTTATGGTGGATTAATATGTCATTGGAATAAGATGACAATATACAGACTGGTATGGAGGATTAATATGTCATTTGAATATGATTGCAAGACACAGACTGGTATGGAGGATTAATATGTAATTTGAATATGATGGCAACATACAGACTGATTGAACAAGGCACAGAAACTGACTGAACTCTTCCATTCAATGTGAACTCAGATAACTATTCCGATGGAGAACAAGGATGCATACATTGTCCACTTGTATAAGCAGAAAGGCAACAGGCAATCTCATAACAACCATTGGGGCTTCTCACTGCTGTCAATAGCCAGTAAATCCTTGCCATAATTCAGCATAATCACATAATGTATTGCACTGATCAAGCACTCCTGTCTGAGAGTCAGTGTTGTTTCAGGAAAGAATGAGGGAGCACGGACATGGTCTTTGTAGTTTGTTAACTCCAGAAAAAAATGCCAGGAATAAAGTTGAAGATGTTACAGGAAGTGACTGTTCTTGTTCTCCTATCTGCTGATGACTGTTCCCTAAATGCCAAATGTGCATCCGACATGCAACAGAGTATGGATCGTTTCACAATTTTGGCCTCACAATCAGTATAAAAATGAAAGAGACAATGAACCCGACCCTGCACCAGGAAAGCCTCATATACAGCCTACCATCACAGTAAATGGCCAAACCCTTCTATCAGTGGATGAATTCACATATCTCTGCAGCACAATGTCATATGCAGTCCACATCAATGATAAAACCAACGCCAGAATTGCTAAAGCAAGTGTAACCTTTGGCAGATTATGCACAAATGTGTGGGAGGGCATAGGCATCAGTCTTTTAAAAAAACACTTAAGGTCTACAAAGTCACTGTGTTCCCTGCTGTATGCTTGTGAAACCTGGTCGTTGTACAGATATCATGCGAAGAAGCTGAATCATTTCTATATGGGCTGCTGGAGGAAACTGATGAGGATAAGATGGCAGGAGAGGGTCCCATACAATGAGATTCTCATGTGGTCAGGCATACATACTCAGCTGATGAAATCACAGTTGAGATAGGCAGTCGATGACACCAGTCTGTTAGAAGAACTAGAACAAAAGAGGATCTTCTACAGTGAGCTGAAGGAGGGAAAGTGATTCCAGAAACACTTCACCTGGTGCAGTCTCATAGATACTGGATCTACACACTTTGAATGGATGAGAATTGCATAAGGAGTACATATGCATGAGCAGCATCAATCTCCGAAATGCAGCACACTGTCTATCAATCAAGCAAACCAAAGTGTCATCTTGTGTACACACATACACACACACACAGAGAGACCCTTCAGAACACATATTGGCCTTCATCAGCCACTCATGTACTCAACAGAAACCAAATTGTTTAGTGCTGTCATGGTCATCTTCGAACTCGAAGGACTTACAACAAAGCACTGCCTTACCTACAAAAGTTTCCCAGGCAAATCTCATGAAAGAAATCAGACCATGCCTGACAATGTGGGTGTGCTTTCATGAATAGTCTGGTAACTGTCTCGGCAGCTACCAGTGGCCAGACAAGATTCAGCTCTCTCTCATTTGCCAGACCAATAGGAGCTGGAGAAAGTAGACTTGGCATGCAAGCCAAATGGCTCCAATATGGCTCAAAGTAAAACATTATATTCAATGTCCAGACTAATGAAAATTGTTTGTATTTTATGAGCTGAGATTTTGATGAATCATACATGACCATGTCAGAGTTCAGAGGACACTAATCTAAAAAGCCATTTTGGCCATAGGGCCAGTGATTGTGAGGTTATGTCTTGCTTTCCTCAGTTAATTTGTAGGAAGACCCTTTGATGGTCACTGCAGATGTGTCTGTACAAATGGCATCTGAGAGCTGCAAATCTTGTCCTGCTGCTTCACCTTTCTTAATGGGTTGATCAAGGGAAGGGAGGAAGATGGTTATTTTTCAATTGCCTGTAGATAGTAACCTACTCTTTGGGACAAAACCAAGTTGCATCAGTGGTACAAATGAGCCATCACCAGTGTATTTTGGATCCAGGGACAACACAAGCAGCTCACTCAGCCTGCATGATGAAGACACTGAAATGTAAGGGAGGTAAGCCAGATCAAGACGTAGAAGGGGTTCCATTTGGAGAAGAAAGTGAGCAAGATGGACCTGAATAGGCTGAAATGTAAAGGAGGTAAACCAGATCAATACCTAGAAGCAGTTCCATTTTTGAGAAGAAAGTGAGCAAGATGGACCTGACTAGGCTGAAATGTAAAGGAGGTAAGCCAGATCAAGACCTAGAAGAGGTTCCATTTGGAGAAGAAAGTGAGCAAGATGGACCTGAATAGGCTGAAATGTAAAGGAGGTAAGCCAGATCAATACCTAGAAGAGGTTCCATTTGGAGAAGAAAGTGAGCAAGATGGACCTGAATAGGCTGAAATGTGAAGGAAGTAAGCCACATCAAGACCTAGAAGAGGTTCCATTTGGAGAAGAAAGTGAGCAAGATGGACCTGAATGGGCTGAAATGTAAAGGAGGTAAGCCAGATCAAGACCTAGAAGAGGTTCCATTTGGAGAAGAAAGTGAGCAAGATGGACCTGAATAGGCTGAAATGTAAAGGAAGTAAGCCAGATCAAGACCTAGAAGAGGTTCCATTTGGAGAAGAAAGTGAGCAAGATGGACCTGAATAGGCTGGAATGTAAAAGGAGGTAAGCCAGATCAAGACCTAGAAGAGGTTCAATTTTGAGAAGAAAGTGAGCAAGATGGACCTGAATAGGCTGAAATGTGAAGGAAGTAAGCCACATCAAGACCTAGAAGAGGTTCCATTTGGAGAAGAAAGTGAGCAAGATGGACCTGAATAGGCTGAAATGTAAAGGAGGTAAGCCACATCAAGACCTAGAAGAGGTTCCATTTGGAGAAGAAAGCGAATAAGATGGCCTGAATAGGCTGAAATGTGAAGGAGGAAAGCCACATCAAGACCTAGAAGAGGTTCCATTTGGAGAAGAAAGCTAGTAAGATGGACAGTCAGACAATTTGTTACGGCTAATATCCTAGTTTTATTCAAATCACTTGCTGACAACCTTGAGAACAAAGCTTACTGCATGAGAAGTATCATCTGAGATTTCAAAAGAGCTTGTGTATAAGTGCTTGACACAGCTTCCAGGGGATCATTGCTGTTGATATAATTTCAAAAGAGCATAGAATCGCTTGACACAGCTTCCAGGGGATCAGAAGTGATCACTGCTGTTGATATAATTCTGGGAATCATCACTGGGAGTGAGGCAGAAAATCCACATCACCAATAATGCTCATGACTGATTCTAAATTCTGATAAATCCTCAACAGATCCTGTTCAGACGATTTAGAATGTGCCCTCTTCTCTCGGCCTTTTAGTTGCCAAAGCTGTATGACACTATACCATACATCTTCAACCCATTATGAACAAAAACACATACTGCATGGGTGTGACAATGAACATTTAGAAAATGCAAGGCACATCCCATGCTTACCTTCTGTGACTCTCCATTTCACAAACAAGCATACAAATTAAATGCAATTAAGCAAACTTGCAACACCGAGACAATCTAAAAAAATGCTTAAAAACAGAAGTTTAACAGCCCAAAATAAAAAGGCAATGGTAGAATTTCATGCAAGTCATATCAATCCATAACAGTTCAACAATAACAAAAGACAGAAATATGAATAAATTCACCAAAAACAATACAAATGTTGTATACATCAACCATCTATATTATAACCCATTGACAAATCTGGCTGGATGGTCTAAGGGTATGAAAAAATCCACTATTAACAGTCTTTCAGTGAATCTTCAGCTGGTAAGTATCAAGGATATGGGTGGCCACCTAACTGGGGCAACAGAAGGTAATCTGTAAGAGTTACTTCCATTGCCTGTAAGATGTATGGACAAAAAGAAATTTTTTCATCTTTCAGGGAAGACTGAATTAGGAGGTAGTGGAGGTCACTTCCAAATGTATTAAATGGAGAAAAACAAAGATCATTTAATCATGAAAATCAGGTAAAAAAGACATGTTTAATAGTGTGACTGAGTTACTATCCTAGAGTTACACCCATCTAGCAATATCAAAAGCATCCAGTGAAATGAAAGTAAAACAAGCATCTGAAACTACAAAAAAAAAAACTCGAGTCTAAATATAGTCACACTGACCTACTTTTGGTATCCTTGCTTTATAATCATTCACATGAATCCACATATCATTTTCAAAGAGTCCAATATAATGATTGAGCAACCATGGGGAGGAAGAAAAATGAATGTAATATACTACTCATAAAGATATATAATGTGTAAAATCTGTATCACAATAACCTACCTTTCAGCATGTTTTTAGCATTTTGAAGGGCAACCATGGTTTTATCACAATGTAGTATTCATTTTAGTGTAAGAATATTAGTAATAAAAACACTGAAAAAATTATTATTATTGTTATTTTTGTTTTACTCAATGATTAAACTGAAACGTACTTTCAGGAGACACATTTCAACATTAGAAATGTTCTAGTCTTTTAGCGTATTAATCTTCGACTATAAGAAATCAAGTTGTACATCTGATTATGATTCATACACTCATAAGAACTGATTAATGTGCATCAAAACAGCTTGTGCTGATGTAGCTTCTCTGATGAATGGGCAATATCAGCAAGTCATTTACAATAAAGAAATGTGACAAAACTAGGTCACTGTCCACTGAGAGAAAAGATAGTCCTTTTAACAATGTCTACTCACTGGCATATAAAATACAATTCAGTGGGTGGACACACTGCTGTGAGAGCTGAAAATAAACCAAGACCTCCTTTACTGTATTAATCCACTTTGGAAAGACAGCATTTTGTTAATCCACTTTGGGCAGACAACACAGTAGTAATCTACTCTGGGCAAACATTTATTGCCACTTACAATCATCAAAATTATATCAAACCTACAAGTGACCATTTTTAGTGAGGTATGAAAATGGCAATTCAAATTGGAAACATAATTCCTTTAATCATATCGGCCCATTGGATGTTCAAGTGAATGGAGAGGCTGCCAAAATCAGTTGTAATCAAGAAAGACTTCTGTTCATTACAACTTTACAAATTATATCAGGCACAAGTGATCATTTACATTAGCTGACACAAAAAGTGGCAATCTGCAGCCTAAAACAAGGCAAGTTTTTAGAAAAAAAAGGCACAATCTGAGGCAGAAAATGGCTATGTGCTGGGTAGAAAATGGCTAGGTGCTGGAATAAAAAATGGCTATGTGTTGGGTAGAAAATGGCTAGGTGCTGGAATAAAAAATGGCCAGGCATGGAAAAATAAGAGTCAGGCACAGGAATAAGATCAGTATGGCATAACACCATCCTAAAATGACCTGTGTGAAACATTACACAGGTGATGAGAAAAATAACATGTTCTAGCCGCAACACTGAATCCATATCTGTACTAGCTAAACAAAACAATACTTCCATTCTGGATCCATACAGCAAGATTGCTAACAATGCTGTACAGCAGATAGCTTCACAGAAGAAAATCTTGATTGGAATTCTTAATGAAACTAAAAAACAGGAGTCTAATGTAACCCACCTGTGTTTCACATACAATCATAATTTGATGAATCTATGCTAGCAATGTTTCAAGTTTTCATTTTTCTGGTGTTTACTTATTTTTGTCCAGTTGGCGTTTATGAAATCAGTAGAAACAATGAAAACCACGTGCTTCTGCATCAAAATTCAGTAAAGATATGCCTAATAAAGAATCACTTAAAAAATATACAAACCTATGGGCGTTTTGCTTTCTTCATGGCTACTCCCATGTCTTGACTTGGGTCCCTTTAGTTTTGTACTTTCATTATCTGTTTCTGGACTCACAGACTTTGGTTTCTGAGAGTCTGGTCTTCTAGAAGGTGGCACATATTTGACAGATTCATCTTCCTGGAAGTCTCTTTTCCCAGGTGAATCTTTTGCAGCCTCCTCTGTGTCATTATTTGTCCTGTCCTTGTTAAAGCTTCCATTTCTTCCAGCATTGTATTTCCCAAATCTTTCAGGAGAAGGAGAGGATGATGATCTTGTGTAACCTTTCCTGCGATCACTGGTTTTACGTCCACCATCAGGTTTACTTTCCTGTTCCTTCTGAAAGCTGCCTCTGCACTCTGCCGCTCTATTTAACATGTTTTGAGACATGCTTCTTTTTTCGGGAATAGATTCTTTTGAGCCATAAGGTGAACTGTCCTTTTGGTGTACATATCCTTTGCTGGAAGAGGTATAAATGAAAATCACCTTCCTGAGTAAATCTTCTTTCCAATGAGACAGGTGGTAAGCTTTAAGAACATTTTTATTCTGTTCCGTTTCAAGACTGTGACTCAAGGTGCAATCGGATCCTTTCTCACATCTGCCCCACAGACTTCTTTTACAAATGTGTATGTAAGCACAGACTGGACGACGGCAAATGTGGTTTAAATTGTGACTGCCACACACATGGGGAAACCTCTGGCTATAGATCAGACGAATCTCTTCATTGCTGAAGATGTCCAGACCAAGCTGGGATATCAAAACAGCATTAGCTCTATCATTAAAGTTGTGTGAAAATCGACACTTCTGTCCTTCCTTGCAAGAACCACCAATAAAATCCTTGCAAACATGTGCATGTGGGCAATTAGACTTTTCACATGTTTTAAACTTGCCAAGACCATTATAATCCAAGCAAAATGTTGCTTCTTTGTAAAAGGGAACAATGAAGTGAATTTTCTCATCAGTTTTAAACAAAATAAATCGCCTTTGATGACTCAGAAACCATTTTGTAATGTCAAAATCTTTTGGGAACAGGTTCTTGTCAGCTATATTTCTGAGAGATGTAGGACCTCCCACCTCTTTGATGAAATATTCAAAGACTTTATTTTCATTTGGTAAGTCTGCTGATTCTCCACACTCAGAATCATTACTTTCCTCTTGTGTATTCTTCCTTCTAAAGGTTTTCTCCTTCATCAGAGAATCTGTTGAGGTTCTGAATCCTGTGCTTCTTGCTTTAGATCCTTTTGTGGTATCAGATAAATATGGTATTGAATCTTCCTGTAAATCAGATTTACTGACCTTCAACTCAGCAACCTGATCTCCAAGATCTTTAATTTTTGACAGAAGATCCTCAACAACTTTGTTGCTCTTGACATTTTTCTGGGGCGACTGTTGAAAACTTTCCTCAGTTTCAGAATCAGAAAATGAAGATGCTGAGTCATCCGAATCATCGACAGTTGGATCTTGTGCTGCTGCAGTCCTATCATTATTTTTGTAATCTGATTTCTTTTTCCTTGGTCTCCTTTTTCGCGATTTCTTTTCTGGTCTTTCTACAAATGGTGCCTTAGCATTCGTATTAGATGGTCTTGACTTTATTTCAGCATCAATCTGTTCAATGGCTTTTTCAAAAAATGCTCTCTTTTCCAAAACCTTTGCATTACTGCTATTGTTCCTGCCTTCAATCTTTAATGCATCTAGTTTTGCTTTATATCTTCTCAATCTGTTGTAGAGTGTTTTGAGTCCAAGGTCCTTAATGCCTTCAGCTCCTGCAATTGTATTGTCTTTGGTCTGGTTAGAAGTCAGGGTATCAATAGTATTATTTCTTCCATATATGCTATTGTTTTCTGTACTCTGCTCACTGGAGCTGTCTGTGCCTGACTGTTCAAAATCAGAACCTTCTTCAGGTTCATCATCTTCATCACTCCCACACTGTGACCCACCTTCAGTGGTCCTTTCACCACCAACAATGTTTCCCCCTCTTCTTCTATCTTGCCCTCGTTTCCCCCAACGGCCTCTGCCTCTTCTCCCATGAAAATTACCTCGTCTTTGGTTCGGTCTAGATTTGTTGTCTCCATATACTTCTCTCTCTCCAGGCAGTGTCCTACTAGCACTAGGGTCTTGTGTCTGTAGTGCTCCATACATCCAATTTTCCTGTCTGTAGTTATCTGTTTTTGCAGACCTTATCCCTGTCCCCCTTCCTCTTGGTTGGTTTGGATTAAAGTTAAGGTTACTTGGTACACTTGATCTAATGTCAAGTGGCAACCCAAGTATTGAATTCATGCTTCCATGGTGTGCATCATAATGATGGCTACCCATATTTCCTCCCCTACTGCCAAGGTTGTCTTCACCTCTTGTGCCATGGTGACCAGCTCTTCTTTGACCCTGACTGCTGTTACCTCTTTGACTAAGGTGACCACCTCTGTTGCCTCCTCTGTTTCCCTGGAAACTTTGAGGATCTGCACCACCAAACATACCACCATGTGGTTGGAGAGGAACACTTGCTTGTCCAGCTGCAAACACAAGGCAGTCATTAAGACAGAAAAAAGTATGGATGAATATACACTACATGTATATACAATGTACAAGAGATCCATGCAACAGTACCATCCCATGTAACAATACCATCCCACTTTACAAAACTCAAGTGAATACAAATGCCATAATGTAACCATACCACCCCACTCAGCTCCACTTTCAAAAATTCAACTGAATACTTATTTTCGATGTTGACAATAACAATGTGTATTCAGTAAGTAGCTACTGTCATCTCACCTGAAGATGATATTTAAGACCTCCGAGATAATAAATGACAGTCTTTCTTAATGAGCTAGTCCAAATATTTTTATTTCATTTAACTTAGGTAAAACCAATCAAAGTTTATAGCTTGTATGTCTTTAGGATTTTACTGTTTCTATCCATAAACAGCTCATATCTTGTGTACTGTCATTTATATCCTTTCAAATTCCTAAAAATATCAGATGCAGATCTTCCTTTATTCATTGTTTTTACCAATTGAAATCTCATTCTTCCAGATGACATTTTAGCTGCAAGTCCATTGCTGTTTTATTAAGTTTGTTCACAGGTTCAAGCTTTACTGTTTTTCAGTGATAAAGGTGATCCCACAAAGTAAATATGTAATCTATATACACATGTTTAGTTAATATTTATAAATATATTAGGCATATAACCAGCATATATTCATATAACTCTCATATATTTATTAAAGAATGACCATAATATAGATTAAAATTCTTATTATATAAATACTGGATCATCTTTAATCCATACATGCCATAACACGCCGTGTTACACGAAAAACATGATTTTAGACTCCTCATCCCCCCATGGTCAAGTTTTGAAATACATAATTTTCCTGAAATTTCATCACATTTTTTTCAACAAAAACAAAACCTTATATTTCTTGACCAGCACGATATATGCCTGCAATATGCAGTGAGTGATGTCCTATTCAAAGCTCAGCTAAACCTATCATCAGTGAATACATCCGATATAGAGTCAATTAAAAGGTAAGGTGGTCAGATATAAGCAACTATCTTTCAGAGATTACTTAATTGCCTAACAATAGCTAGAGTGATATGCCATGTCAAATTCTGCAGTGTGAGAGCCCATTTAGCTAGTTTGCTAAGCTAAGTGACACATATGTAGAATAAAAACCTAATTAAATCTGGGTGAGTGCAAGACAAACTGTAGCTCTTGTCACGCTAATAAGACAGACTCGTTCACTCCACTATGTACATGACAATCATGGAACCAACGGTGGCCAAGTGGTATGTGGCACTTGCCATTACAGATCACTCATTCATCTCACCTTTGTCTGCACGTGTTCATGTCTTGGCTTAACCAATGTGGTCACATGAGAAAGCTTCTGTGAATTTGTGGTTCTTTCCAGGTCTATCCCTGGCTCTTTCTCTACCAAATATACTGGCCACCACTTACTGCCTGTTGTGTGCTCAAACATGGCCTTTTTAGACCCCACAAAAACAAATGAAAAATATTACAATAATGGCATCTGCCATTATTTTTCAACAACAAAAACAAAACCTTATATTCCTTGACCAGCATGATATATGCCTATAATATGCAGTGAGTGATGTATGAACAGTCCTGCTCAAAGCTCTGCTAAACCTATCATCAGGGAATACAGCTGATATAGAGTCAATTAAAAGGCAAGGTGGTCAGATAAACAACTTCCTTTTTAGCTAGTCTGGTAAGGTAAGTGACACATATGCAGAATAAAAATATAAATTCATCTGAACTACTTCGAAGACCTGCGCTAAAGAGCAGATGTTATTGTAGATCATTGAATTGAATAAGAATGTTGAAGCCAACTTTATTTAAGTTTGTGATCAGTGGCAACATTTCCAGCTGATGTTGGATTTTTTAAATCCATATATAAAATGCAAAAGATGATTATTTTGGTGGTTGGAATTGTGTACAAGTGCTATTCATTCTTGAAGGCAAAATGCCGAGAAATAGTTGTGATCTGGGAAACGAGCCATATCTGAAGCGAGCCATGTTCAGCAAATCCAAATTTTACAACTCCTGGTTGACAGACTTTAAGTTCGTGCAGCACAGCAGCAAGGGGGAACATTTTATTCTGTGCACATCTGTATGACATCTGTCTGTTGAGATAGCAACACCAACCAGCACAATGGCTGTACAAGAATGCTGAGCTTCATTTCCAAAGTAACTACCTTGTTTAAACAATCGACAGATATTGTCGCTAGAACTGAACTACTTTTCTGCAATTTCATTGCCGATGTCACACAAACCTGTCAAATTAACAGTTTGGGCAACACATTGTCAAGAGTGAACAGAGGTTATACTCACTGACCTATACTGACATTTCGATTTCATGGGAAAACATGTTCCTGCAATATACCCATGCTGTGTGAAAAGAAAGCTATCATACACACATTGAGTGTTATAAGAATATAAAGCAGTAAGTCAGAGAGACAGAAGAGTGGGAGTGCATGTCTCCATAGGACCTCACAGAGCGTTTTCAGCTGGTGGAGGGAAAAATTTGAAATATCAGCTGGGAAGTGAACAATTGGAACAGCGAATAGTGTTCAATTGTGGCCACCTTTAGTGTTACATGTATTGGTGACTGATGGATGGAAAAATTGTGTAAATTCATGGAACCAAACTGAGGATAGATATCCAGACCAGGATATCAGTGGAAAAAATTGACTTGGGTGAGTTCCCAATGTAGTGTAACGATAGAACTGTACCATTAAGAGAGCTGAATAGGAGGACTTGAATCAATTTATATATTAATTTCATTTATCATCACGAGACGTAGTGTTAGTGGGGATGCGAGAGTGTGTGCATTATTAGTGTTATTTGTCAATAAATTTAATATTATTTGTGTATTTTTCATTGTTTGTCTTCATCTCTTGAGTGACTATCACTGTTCCAAATATTCACCCTCCCCTGTCTTAAGTATCTGGTTAAGTGTAAGGGAGTTCATGACAATTTGCCTTTATCAGCAGCAGACCGTTTTTCAGAGCTTTTGCAAGGAAACGTTCCCTGAGAGTGACATAGGCTAAGAAATTTAAGGACAAAAACAGCAAATACCATAATTAATGCAACTGCACCAATAATGGATAAACAAGTAATGGAGTTATGCCAAAATAACAGATTTTTGGTCCTCATCTCACAAGGGAGGTGACAAGACCATCGCTATTTTGATCAGGGTGTATGACCATGCCATGAAGAAAGTTGGTACAAAGTTTTTCAGACTAACTGTATGTAACATCAGTACGAGTCAAAATATATTTGACACATGGAATTCAACTTTCAGGTTATTTCTCTTTATTATTATTCATTAATCATGTTAAACTATCAACATTTAATTACCCCAGGCTTTTCAATATGATTATAGCCATGAAAGAGATCACTTTAAAGACAATAACATTCATGTGTACACGGTTAACTTTTAATGAAAGACATTACATTAACACCCTTTCTAGACGATTTCTTTTTACTGTTCCTCCCCATCCCCATTCCAGAAATTAAAAGGTCCTTCCCTTATTTGGTTCATGTGTTTTTTTCTGCATATAAATACATTTTTACCAAATCAGTTAAGCTGCTTTTCTTCGGGGAAATCTGAACAGCACCATCCAATCTCTAATGCATGCAAAAATTAGCATAAATGACACTTGCATTACTATTAAACCAACTAATGAAAGTAGCAAAGACTGCATGTAATTAAGTCTAAATTCTACTATCCAATGGATTTTAAAGACAGTAACTTGGTTTATTTTTTTATTTAATGTTGGGGGGGGGGCCTGTAACCATGTGGACATATCTTTGTGGTGATGTTATCTGATAATGCTCAGTCTACTATGTTTTGATTGTAAGTATAGTAATTGCTTCATAGAAAACAGATGGCATTTGCTTTTTATTCAGATCTGAATTTCCAGTCATTTGCTATAGCATGATATGAAAATATAGTTTATTCTCATTTTGATAACAATTTTTGGGCATCACATGCACTGATCCGCCTTCTGACCTCAAAACACACTTTTTGAGACTCAACCCCCCCCCCCCGCAACACTGCTTGGGAATATATCATGTATGTTAATCCATTTTAATTTTTTGTTTTCATTCCGCTTTTGATTCTGGCATGCAAGTTGTTTTAACAGCTCCTTCTGATTAACTAACTAACTGGTGGATCCTTCTTTTGTTTTCTGAAAGAAATCCAGGCCAGTTTATAGTTTAAACCCAGAAACTGACTTTAGTAAAGGAACAATTTTGTCCAAAGGCAATGCCGGTACGTACCCCTTTGTTCTGCAACAATAATCCTTTTATGGCCTTTTACTAAATAATATTAGCAATTTCTGTAGCTGAGTTAACATGTACTTATTTAAGGTCAAAACATATAACCACTGCATTATTACTGCAATTATTTGAAAGTATTATTTTTAGACCTCTTAATCATAATTTAGCGATATTAATGAAGTTTGCGCAGTGGTCCCAATGATTTGAAACCAAGATACGCACTTCATTCAGCAACACATTAAAATCTTCAATGTACATGCAGTGATGCCATGATGTAAACAATGTCACAATAAATGCAAATGATCAACCAAGCAGTATTTTAAGTTGTCTTGGTACCACATTTTAAGGAGTTAAGTATCTAAATTTTCAAGGCAGAAAATATAATTATTGATGACTTTTGACAATTGTAATGTAATTAAGCATAAACTAACAATATTAAACTAGAGTTAAAATGGGAGAAGCTGTTGTTGTTATGGTTACAACATCATGCTAATTCACAATGCTTGTCATCTTCTGATGAAATTTACATATTTAAAATATTTATAAAAGATAAGAAAACATGAAGAAAAAAAATTATAATATTTTTCAAACACATTATTTTAGTTCATAATATTTCCATCTAACAATTTATACTGATAGTCCATAGCAACTGGGAAGTATTGTTTTCTTTATTATAACATCATGATCAATAAATTATGCTAAGTGATCAGAGGGAAAAAATGTCTGGGGTGACCCAAGACTAACATAACATGAAAAAATTTATATTATTTCAAGTCCCAACATAGGTCATAAAAAAGTATCTTTAAGAAAATCAAGAGTATCCCAAAACCTAAGCACCATTACAGAATTATTTATTTATTTATTTATTTATTTATTTCATGACTCAGGAAAGCTTCTTAAGCAGAGCATACTCAAGTTAGTTCTTATATTTTGGGAGTAACCTAGCAAATAAACATACATGTATAAGTAATTAATTTCTGGAGCTTGCTGTAACTTCAATTTACCTCCAGTGACTGGACAGAACCTTTTTTGTTGACTATCCCACACCCAGTTCTGCTCTGGATTCATAATGTCCACAAAATCTTTTAGGTGATTCCTTGCGTTTAGAGTCTTAGTCACTCAGCAGCTCAACGAAACTGAAGAAAATGAAATTCAATCGCAGAATTAAACTTTATCATTTCATTATTCTCCCACAACAACAAAAAATAATCTAGGTATGTGTTCTCCCATATATTGGGCATTGTATACAAGCATTGTATCCATCACCATACATTGAAAAATTTCAATATTATAAATCAGTTTGCTGCTTAGTAAAAATAAAACTTAGGTTTCCAAATCAATCTCCTACTTTGGGTATAATTCTTCATCCATATGTACATAATTATAATTGGCAATCCCATATCTGGTCTCAAGCTTTGGGTATAATTCTTCATCCATATGCACATAATTATAATTGGCAATCCCATATCTGGTCTCAAACTTTGGGTATAATTCTTCATCCATATGCACATAATTATAATTGGCAATCCCATATCTGGTCTCAAACTTTGGGTATAATTCTTCATCCATATGCACATAATTATAATTGGCAATCCCATATCTGGTCTCAAACTTTCTGAAAAACTACATACTGATTTCAAAATTCCTGTAATGTCCTTAACACAGAATGTACATAATGAAATGACACACACACACACCCTTCCCCAACCACCAAATGATTGGTGTTTAAAGGCACAGCATCACATGAAAGGTTTCTAACCCAGAAACGCTAGACAACCTGGTCTGGGCAGGTTTTAACTTGCACCACTGAGCCACCATGGCTCCAGTCATCTAAAGGATTCACTGATGGTCAAGTTATTTATGACATTGCTTTAATGAGTAACAATGATGGTCAAATTATTTGTGACATTGCTTTAATGAGTAACAATGATGGTAAAGTTATTTATGACACTGCATAAATGAGTAACACTGATGGTCAAGTTATTTATGACACTGCATAAATGAGTAACAATAATGGTCAAGTTATTTATGACTGCATAAATGAGTAACAATGATGGTCAAGTTATTTATGACACTTCATAAATGAGTAACACTGATGGTCAAGTTATTTATGACACTGCATAAATGAGTAACAATAATGGTCAAGTTATTTGTGACACTGCATAAATGAGTAACAATGATGGTCAAGTTATTTGTGACAGTGCATAAATGAGTAACATTGACTGTCAAGTTACTTATGACACTGCTTAAATGAGTAACACCGATGATCAAGTTAATTATGACACTGCTTCAATGAGTAACACTGGATAGTAACACCTTGATCATTTAGGGTAAATTACTATTGAATCAGTATAGCAGTCATTTCTTAAATCTGGGTGAGTGCAAGACAAACTGTAGCTCTCGTAGCACTAACAAGACAGACTCGTTCACTCCACTATGTACAGGACAATAACAGAGCCACCGGTGGCCAAGTGGTATGTGGCACTTGCCATTACAGAACACTCTTTCATCTCACCTTTGTCTGCATGTGTACAGGTCTTGGCTTGACCAATGCCAGGGTACATGAGAAAGCTTCTGTGAATTTGTGGTTCTTGCCAGATCTATCCCTGGTTCTTTCTGTACCAAATATACTGGCTACCACTTAATGCCTGTTGTGTGCTCAAACATGGCCTTTTTAGACCCCACAAAAACAAATGAAAAATATGACAATAATGGCGTCTGCATCTTCCAGTGATAACCATAATATTTACCAAGTTCCACTGAACCCCATCAAAAACTGAAGGGCTTGTTGAGCCCATGAAACTGCTTTTTACAGGGTCAGATGGCACTAAGTTCTACAACTCCAACAAAAACTGAAGGAGCTTAGTGATTTGTTAATATGAGAATAATATTTACTAAGTGTCAATGCAATTCATAAACAAGAGTTGCTTGGAGAGACTGATGCACTAATGTCTAAAAAGAAATGTACAGGAATTCAATATAGGAACAGGCATGAAATTTCATCAACCATGCTGGACCACAGTTTCAAAGTATAACAGGACCAGTCTAGTTTAAAGAACAAATATCCGGTAGACTGAGACAGAATGAGACCACTACAGCCATATAGTCTGACTAATCAGTTCCAAACATAATATGCTAGAAAAGTGAATATTTATTGCAGAAATTATTAAATGCAAAAGTGTCTGTGATTAGTGCTTGATAATAACCCAAGTACTAAAATGAGCTACTGGGTACCTGTTTTCTGTATACAAATTTTCTACCAGTGCATGTGGCCACATAAGCCCTTGACTTTTAAAGGAAGCAATCACTTTGTTTTCAAGTTGACAATCCTTCTGATTGAGCCTCAAATAAAATGTAATACATGTACTTGTTCAGTGCCGAGGCAAGTTATGCCTCTACCAGTAAATGTTTGACTTTGATCCCTTAGCTTGTTTTCCCGTGTAAAAAAAAAACAACCTTTGATCGAGCCCAAAGAGATACTTGGTTTGTGGAAAGTAACAGAGGGTAGTTATTTGATCTTGCCGCACAACTGACACATGTTCAGTTGCAACCTTTAACAGATCCACAAACTGCATGATCAAAGTGTTAGTTACAGTGCAAAAGCTCATCAGTCTCTATGTAGGCAAACGTATATAACAGTGAGGCCAAGGAAAGGGAGTCAGATGACGTTTATGATGACCACAATGACTTAGTAGCCAACAATGGAGAATTTCAGAACTTTATCAGACAATGTGGATGAATTCTTGGACTGTGTACCAGGTGACATTAGGTAGCAACATTTATAGGATACTGTAAATTTTACAAAATGTGGATTTAACTTTATTTCTATTGCAAGATGTGTGGAATTAACATTTTTCAGGATATTGTGAATCTGATCATTTTGAACTATTTTTATACCGCAGTGTGACCTATAATTGAATTCATGGATTTATCATATAAATGGATTTAAAATGTCAAACACTGGATTTTAGTGGATTTAATTAAAACATTTTGCAAGTTGTTAATTTATTTATAACAGATTCCACTCAATAATACAAGTTTATTTTACAGTTTTGTTGTTAATTTTTCCTATCTTCCTATCCATTTATCTATTGATCCAGTTGGGTATTTGTTTTTTCCAAAATGCAACTCTTGACTCACTGACACTAAGTCACCCCTTCAGATGGGTCAGACTTGCAAATTACACCCTGATTTGTACACTTTGACCACTGACACTAAGTCACCCCTTCAGATGGGTCAGACTTGCAAATTACACCCTGATTTGTACACTCTGACCACTGACACTAAGTCACCCCTTCAGATGGGTCAGACTTGCAAATTACACCCTGATTTGTACACTCTGACCACTGACACTAAGTCACCCCTTCAGATGGGTCAGACTTGCAAATTACACCCTGATTTGTACACTTTGACCACTGACACTAAGTCACCCCTTCAGATGGGTCAGACTTGCAAATTACACCCTGATTTGTACTCTTTGACCACTGACACTAAGTCACCCCTTCAGATGGGTCAGACTTGCAAATTATACCCTGATTTGTACACTTTGACCACTGACACTAAGTCACCCCTTCAGATGGGTCTGACTTGCAAATTACACCCTGATTTGTACACTCTGACCACTGACACTAAGTCACCCCTTCAGATGGGTCAGACTTGCAAATTACACCCTGATTTGTACACTCTGACCACTGACACTAAGTCACCCCTTCAGATGGGTCAGACTTGCAAATTACACCCTGATTTGTACACTTTGACCACTGACACTAAGTCACCCCTTCAGATGGGTCAGACTTGCAAATTACACCCTGATTTGTACACTTTGACCACTGACACTAAGTCACCCCTTCAGATGGGTCAGACTTGAAAATTACACCCTGATTTGTACACTCTGACCACTGACACTAAGTCACCCCTTCAGATGGGTCAGACTTGCAAATTACACCCTGATTTGTACACTCTGACCACTGACACTAAGTCACCCCTTCAGATGGGTCAGACTTGCAAATTACACCCTGATTTGTACACTTTGACCACTGGAAAAATACACTTTTGCATGCCGTTAATGCCAGAGTCAACCTACAACAAGCAGATCAGGTTTGCATAGTTTGATAAAATTTCCCTTTAATTGGTACTGGGGTAACTGATCAATAAGATCAAAGGGTACCCAGTAGATGTTTACTAAAATTTTCACAGCTCTACCTGTAATAACGAGTGTCTGAACTTCTTAAATAAAGGCACATAAATATATCTGTAAGACCTTTTATTCAAAATGATCTCATTTTTTGACGTCATGGGGCCAATGGGCCCTACTTTCCCCATTTCTAATGTATTCTCATACTATCCCATTCACTTGTAAACCCCCACCCCAAACAATTTTAAAAATGAAATACAACAAGGATTTGAAAAATGCACAAAACTTAGTCATTTCATTCACTGGTCAACAACTTCTAACCTGATTGTCACCAAGGGGTCCCTGATACTGCAGACATTGGCACAAAACAAGTTCCCAATGTAAAAAAGTAGCCAGACTGCCTGCTCTCCTTTTCTGGTTTCTATAATAGTCCATTTCAGCAAAAACTGTTGTCTGCATGCAATATTTACAATGACTAGTTATAATACTCAAAAAACAAACTGAACAAATAAAACAAGAAGAACTCTTGTATACACATATTATAGTAACTCCAAAATTTACGGAATGACTGAGAGTGTCAAAGAAGATGAACTTACATCTGTTACTTGTAAACATAAACAGGTCCATGCAAATATGGCAAAGGTGCTGCTAAAGAAAATCAGGTTTTTGTCAAAATACTAACAAACTGACAGTATTTGGCACCCCAAGCAACAATCAGGATAGAAATTATAAATCAATAAAATCAAATGACTAAGTTTCGTGCATTTTTTATATCCTTGATGCCTTATTTTTAAATGGGTAGGGATGTACAAACGTGAGAATATTATAGAGAGAATACTGTAAGGATGCAAATTTCTGTCGATCAATGAAGAGTGCATTAACTTGGGGCCAGAGAACAATTAATTTGATTTATGGGGAAAGGTGCTTGTTAATCGCTATACTACAATGATCTCTAATGTCTGTGTCAAGAGAGGAAGTGATTCTTAATTCAGCCTTCATTTACTTAGCTGCTAGATGACTAGAAAGGGGATGGTTAACTTCGATTTTGTATCGGAACTGTCAGATTTGAAATTTTCCAGATCTGTTGCTTGGAATTCTGTAAGTCATGCTGACCGCAATTTTGGCACCAAGTTATAAAAGGTGGTAAATATATTTAATCCTGATTGTTAATCTAAATTAAATAAAGGGGCATGTTTTACACACGAAAATTCCTTGGGCTTTAAATACTGCCTCCATCAAGAAATCTTGTCAGTCTGCATTTTTCCTGCAAGAATGAACATATAAATTTGGAAGAAGTTCTCTCGTAAAACATTGGTCAAAGGGACCGGATGTCTGGAAAGTCAACGGACACAATTTTGGTGGTAGAAGCGAACAAAGCTTGAAAGCACAAGGGGAAATATCTCCACGGACGTATCCATGGATATATCCACAGACGTATCCACATACCTACTTATCCAAGTATCTACGTACTTACGTATCCACCTACCCACACAAAGTTTGGGGGCTGAAGAGGCGAGACCGTAGGGAGGTCAAAAAAAGGGAAAAAGCAAAAGGACCTGGAGGAACCACCATAGTGAAGTTGGAAATGACCGGAATAAGCAGGTTATGAAGTTGTACAAGGCAATGACTTCGATCGTTCACTCGATTATATGATGAACTAATCCTATCATTTAAAACAGATCGTCTATTTATATAAATATATTTGTGTTTGAAATTTGGTGAAAGATTTATTCCAAAGAGAAGTGTCTCTTTCTAATGTAATGTATCATCCCAGTTGTTTATGTAACTGATTTGTTTTTCCATATACGGGAGCTCATGTCATTCTGTTCTATACATCTGCTCAGATCTCTATTTATTCCATCTATAATTTTCACACTTTATTTTAATATTTACTCAATCTGGGCAACAACAATACCAAGGGCGATCACCCTCTAGATAACAATAGCCAAACAAAGCAGTCACCTTGTAAGAAGGTACAACCTCATAACACCACAACCAGTAGCAACCGCTACAAACACTAATCTATAAGTTTCCTTTGTTCTGTGGGCCCTATGGAAGATTCGCATCAGCCCTCACTAAATACCCTGATTATTAATAGTACTTGTAGCAGTGTTAACTAACCGAGCATGCATATATATATATATATATATATATATATATATATATATATATATATATGACATCCAATATGGACAGCTGGCCACTGGTACCAGAAGAGTCGGCCACCCCTCACTCCGTTTCAAGGATGTGTGCAAGAGGGGCATGAAGGCATGCGACATTTCACCCGACGGCTGGGAAGTTTTGGCCGAGGACCAAGGCACCTGGAGACTGACGTTTAACAAGGGCATAGCAGTCGCTGATGCAATGAGGCCAGTTGGCGGCAGAGAAACGTGAGAGAAAGAAGAGCGCGGCAGCAACCCCAATAACTCAGACTTCCCAGTATGTCTGCGCCAACTGCAATTGGGACTGTCACTCGTGCATATGCCTGCACATCCACAGCAGACGATGTCAACACCCCTGACACAGACGACACTCCAAGGGCGCTATTCGCATGGTCTCTCGAGACTGAGCCGCCAATGAAAATGATGTGTGTGTGTGTGATATAGAGACAGGCAGACATACACACACACTGGTAAAACGCCCTTTGGTTCCCAACGACGACGTCGGCAGCCTACACTTTCGATTTTGTTCCTTGATCATTAATTGGGCTAATGAAGTGTTTATGCCTATTATCGTGTAATTGTTTTGCCAGGCCTGCTGCACAAAACATAGATCCATATAAGTGACAAAAATAACTTGCCTACAAATGAAAACAAAGGACCGGATGCAATAAATATGTCCTTCAGGGAAGATTTATCCAGCCACAGACAACTGTTACTGTACTCCGAAACCGTCTGAGGTACTCGCAGCATTGCTATTTTGTTTGGGGAAAGTGAACGTGGTTTCAGAGAAAAAGCCGAGCGAAAAAATATAACCTGGCCTGACAAATTCCATATGTATCTGTTGTACATACATCGAAGGAAAACAAATCCAAGTATTACATACCGTACTCATCACATCATTAATGCCGAGACCAAACGTTTCTCCTAGTGGGTTTACATTGATTAGCTCCACAATGCGTATGTACTGATTTCAACATTGTGACTTTAGTGTGACAACTCCTTTACGGGAAATGGTTTGGCCTACATTCGGAACATCATAGCTTTCTCATGTGTTCGTAATGTCCGCCTCTCTTCCCGAGTGGGATAACTTGTAAAGCATGCTATGGAAAAGGCCACGAGTATTCCGAGTTTTTCTCACGCGAGGCTAATAACTTCCACTATCTCTAATCGCCTTTATCTTGCTTGTATATGGCGTGTACATTTATGTGTAAGTACCTGAACTTTACACTGTGTTCAAATTATAATAAATCATATGTTAATCCAAAATACCTCCAAAGAGGAACTTAATATGAAATTCTTGTCATATATTAAGTAATTTAGTTGATTATACGGTGAAGATACAACAGAGAAACAGCTGGTTTATACTTTATCCCAGTGGCGTCACTCGGGTTGGTGTCACCCAGTGCGGTAGCTCATGGTGTCACCCCCATGGTCCTCCTTCCGTAACAGACCATACAGAATCCTTAGTAATGTCATTTTGGTGTCACCCCTTCTGATGGTGTCACCCGGTGCAGTCCGCATCCCCTTAGCGACGCCACTGCTGTGCCTGCTAGTCATGTATTTAACTATGATCGGTAATCCGACTAGACCGAGCAGTGTGTGCTCTGTAAAATTTGCAATTTTTCATTTTGGTGTCACCGTTCTGAGATGGTGTCACCCGGTGCGGTCCGCACCCCCCGCTCCCCCCATTTCACGAGAAATCAATCAAACTTGATATGATAAAGGAGAAATACAATCTAAATCCAACTGAAGCTAGATTTGAGATCAGACATGCAGTAACCTTTGAGAAGCAGATGCTGTAAATGCGTGTGTGAGTGTGTGATTTGGATTTTTAACGTAGCTTTAACACTTTTTCAGTCATATCGCTACGATGTCTGCAGTGTGACAGTTTACAGTGATTTCTAGCAGTGGGGCATCATGCCGCAGACATGTAGCATGATGTCCCACCCAGTCACATTATCCTGACCCCAGGCCGACCAGTCCTAACACTAACCTCTCAATGCTGATTGCCAAGCTTGGCAACTGTTAGTGCCATTTTTGTAAGTCTTCAGTATGACTCGGGATCGAACCCACGACAACGGCGGACGCTCTAACCACTAGGCCACCGGAGCGGTTTGCTGAAAAAGACTTTAAAGAGGACTATATCGCCTTAAGAACGTAAACATAATCCCAACACGAGGAACAGTGTTAAGAGGTTGTGTAAATACTACAGAAATTCAATTTTTTTTTGTAATAAAAAAATCCACAAATTGAGAAATGTATGAAAACTGATTAAACAAAGAAAAGAAAATATCAGTGACGAAACAAATCTAACCAACATAGTTTAAATATAAGAACAGTTGGAAAATGTAGAAACCAATAGAGCACAATCATATGGATTTTTAGAGAGTCAGCGAGAAATTTGTGAAATAACATTGAAAACATGAATTCAAAGGTTAGTGAAAAATTACCTTTTAGTGAAATTAGGTGAAAATATTGTTTAAAGAGAGAGGTCTAAGAATTGTCACGGACGTTACTGATATAGCAAAAGCAATGCAAATAACCCAAGTTGCATGTCACGGACGTTACTGATATAGCAAAAGCAATGCTAATAACCAAATTTGCATGTCACGGACGTTACTGATATAGCAGTAGTGAATAGGGATACTTTACGGACAATGGGAATTAGCATTACAGAACCCCTTGGGACACTTTACGGACAATGGAAATTTAACATGGCGAAAAATCGTGGGAACATATACGGACAAGGGGAATTTAACATGGGAATAAATCGTGGGACACTCTACGGACAAGGGGAATTTAACATGGGAATAAATCGTGGGACAATCTACAGACAAGGGGAATTTAACATGGGATTTTTTTTTTTTTTTTAAAAAAAGGGGTAGGCAATGGAAAGGCTATCTCTTTTCGAGAAATATGGCTGGCCCTGAAAAGGGCCTTTGGTTTATGTTAATATGCCCTTAACATAAAGGGCATTTGCGACATCTTCTTGTCCTCAAACTTCGTCTTACAGCAGGGCCATACATCAGAGTCCTCTTGAGGCAACCTTGTCTCTCTATATAGACTCTTCTTATCCACAGGCTGCTGTTGGTCCTGTGGACAACGGTCCACTTGGATCGGACATACATGAGCATGTCCGTCCTGAACATCATTGTTGACACAAGGGTTGAAGATTCAACGTCTGTCCACATGTTGAGACTCCGAGAATAGGTGAATCAATGCAGTGAACGGCGCTTATTTATAGGGACAGGAAGGATTGAAACGGATTGAGTTCATTCACCAATCCGAACACGCGTTACAGAATTCAGTCAGCCCGCATCCAATCTGAAGAGTTCAGTCTGTGACGTCACGTAGTCTATATAGATTCGCTAGCGCTTGTGTGCAGTCAATCTATGCGACAGTGATTCAACATGACGGAAACTCAGAAAACGATCCATTGGGGTGCACCAGCAGGGGAGACTGCCCAAGGGAACTCGGACTTACTTTCAGAAGAGGTGAATTGGGATTTTGTGGATTTTCTCTCCTCGCAAGAATTTGTTCCGGAACCTTCGTTACCTTCTTCGTTACCGCAAGTGGAGAATTTTAGACAGAGACAGAAAGAAGAATTGGAGAAATTTATACAACGACAAAAGGAAGCGGAACAGGCTTTTCTCCTACAGCAACAGCAACAAGAAGAAGAGGTAAGAAAAAAAACAACAGCAACAACAGCAAGAAGAAGTAGCAGCAAAGAAACAAGAGGGTGAAAATCAAACGGTCACGGTACTGTTGGACATTTTAGCGGAGTTAAGAAGTTTGAAACAAATGTATCAGACTTCTTTATCACGACCGAAGAGAATACGACCTTCCCGAGCTAAACACGTCAACCCTGTGACTAAGCCTACCGTACCACCCTTAGTGATTTCAACCCAATCATCAACATTACGCAGTCCAGAAGTAGGCCTTGGCCGTGGCAAAGGCATAAGGCAGTTAAAGTTGATTGCTTAAACTCACCCCTTCACCATGAAGAAAAAGGCCCTTTTCAGGGCCACCCACATTTCTCGAAAAGAAATACAATTTCAATTTGCCAATAACTCAAAAAAAAAAAAATAACCACCCATTTTACCCTTATAGTACTTGTCTGTGTATGAGTGCGTGAGTGTAGCTTCTTATTTTAAAATCACAACTCAAAGACACTTACCTTTTATCATTCATTTATTCTTTTCTCCATTTTTTACAATCCAATTCACATCACAACACTTTAATTAAAAGTTCATTGATTTCTTCTTTTCTCCTTGTTTAGTCTCTCTGTTTTTTGAATTTCTTCACCGTCACACTCTTTTCCTCTTCTTCTTCCTCCTCGCTTTCTTCCCTTCTTTTTTTCTCCTGTTTCTTTTTCTTCACCTGTCTTCTTTCTTCCTCAGAAGAATCCCTCTCTTCCTCTGAAGAATCCCTCTCTTCTTCTGAAGAATTCCTCTTTTCTTCTGACTCCTCTTGTTTCTTTTTTGGGCAATCTGGAGACCAATGTCCTTTTTCTTTACAATAATAACAGGTATCTTGACTTTTGTCTTTTTTATCCCCTGTTTTTTTTTCTTTTTTGACGGTCTGGACACTCTGAAGACCAATGCCCTTTCTTCTGACAGATATAGCAAGTATCTTGACTTTTATCTCTAAAGGAAGGAGAGTAGTCCGTAGGCTGGTCTGAAGAGAATTTTCTAATGACCCCTCGCAAAGCTCTGACGAAACGTTCCATCTGGTTAGTCTCTTCCATCGTTGTGCTCGGCTTGAGAGTGAAATGAATAGTGAAAGGACAAGACACACACCCTTTTATATACGCTGGTCTGCTATGACTATAAAGTAGTTTATGGTGTTTGAACTTGAGTCATTTGACTTTTTGCTTTCAAGATGAAACGATCCCATTCATTCGAGAAGAAAGAAGAAAGTAAGAGGCAGAAACGTGATCTATCGCCTCGTACCAGGGCTGAAATCTTGGCACAAATTCATGCCAGTGATTTTGAAGAGGACATGAGTGAACCAGAATCCGAACCCTCTAAACCAAGTTCACCACCCTTTGTCAACCCTGAAAAGTACTATTCCATTCGAGAGACGGAAAAGCGCTCCTCTAGAAAATTTAGAACCACGGCTTACAAATACACGGTGAAGTTTAAAGATTTCAAGTCCGAAGTGCCGTTAGAGAAAGCAGAAGTGTTCATCACCGAGGTGTGGGATTCTTTGCTCACCTCACTCAAGCGACAATGTCAACCCAAAGAAGACGATCGCTTGAGACTTTCCATACAACACGACGGTTTGAAATCCCCTGTTTGGATCGAGTTTAGCACCCCTGCATAATTGACTGCTTCCAAAGTCATGGACAAGATTCAACACGTACAACAATCCAATGATCAGTTTGACATCACCGATGGTAAAGCCACATTGGACATGACCCACGTCTCTCCTCCTCAAGGGACAGGACGCAAAAAGATGTTATTGGTGGACGACCTTCGCAACACCAAAAAGAGTCTCGTCCGAATTAACAACCCTCATGACCAGATGTGTTTAGCCCGTGCCATCGTGGTGGGACGAACCTATGCCAACAAGAACGACACGGTAGAATGGAAAAGAACCTGGGACACTATTCAACGTTCTGACCGAGCCAAACAACGAAACGAAGCAGAACTCCTGTTACAACAAGCCGGACTGCCCAAAGACACACCCTGCGGCATTCCTGAGATGCAAAACTTGCAAGATGTCCTAGCTCCACGATACACCTTGAAAGTGCACCCTCAAGAAATGCGCGGGCCTCTATTGTTTCGAGGCCAAGATTTTAAGGACGGAAAATACATTCATGTTTATCATTACGATGACCATTTCGATACGATTACCAGTATCACCGGATTTCTGGGATACGGTTATTGCTGTGAGAAATGTGACCATGGTTATAATAATCGAGAGCAACACAAGCATTGTGGATTGAAATGCTCAGGATGTTTGGCCTCTTCACCCTGTCTGAGCGAAGAACCAGTGCCTTGTTCCACTTGTCTGCGCACGTTTGTCAGCCCTACCTGTTCCAACAACATTTGAAAACGCAAGGTTCACAGAAGAAATGTGCTTGTCAACTCCTGAGATTGTGCCCTACGTGTGAACAAGTCATATGTACCAATGCTGCCAAGGCACACGTATGTCGAGGAAAGAAAAAATGTCACATTTGTCACCACATCGTGGACTTGGAACACCAATGCTACGTGCAAAAATACCAACCCCCACCAGAGAAAGAGGACGGTCACAAGAAGAAAGGCAATTTCATCTTTTTCGATTTCGAATGCATGCAAGAGACCGGCATTCACATTCCTAATTTTTGCGTGGCTCATCGAGCGTGCGAGAAGTGCATTCAAGAACCTATCTTCAGTCATTGCCCTCACTGTAGCAAGATTCCCGGAGGGCGTGAAAAAATCTTTCGGGGACCAAACACGTTAGCCGATTTTGCCCAATGGGTCTTAGACCCCGTCGACAAGACGTGGAGCCAAGAGGACATCGAACGTTACGGAGATTGTCATCGTCATGCCACGGTGATGGCTCACAATTTCTCCGGATACGATGGACAGTTTCTTCTCAGATACTATACGGAACAAGGTACCGAGCGTCCTAAAGTGACTTTGAACGGAGCCAAAATCATTTTCATGCAAGTGGGACAAGTACAGTTTAAAGATTCGATGAGCTATTTGGCCATGCCTTTGAGTCGAATGCCTAAAACGTTTGGAATGACAGAAATGGCTAAAGGGTACTTTCCACACTTTTTCAATACGGAAGCCAATCAACACGCCGTTCTACCCCATTTACCAGAGGCTCACTATTACGACCCCGACAACATGCGTACCGAACAACGAGAAGCTTTCTACGCTTGGTACCAGATTCACGCCTCGGACCCTTTCGACTTTCAGGAAGAAATGCTAAAGTATTGTCGTTCCGACGTGGACATTTTACGGCGTTGCTGTGAAAATTTCGAGAACTGTTCATGGAACACGGAGGGGTCGATCCTTTGAAAGAAGCTTGCACCATTGCCAAAGCGTGTTCCTTAGTGTATCGACAACGATTCATGCCTGAAAAGACCGTGGCTGTCATCAGTCCTCAAACGACCCACTTTGTCAAACGTCAATACTCGGTCAAAGCCCTACGTTGGTTACATTACTTGTGCGACAAGGAAGACAAGTGGATTCAGCATGCCCGCAACGGAGGGGGCGAAAAGACCATCGGAACGTATTCGGTCGATGGCTGGGACTTAGAAAACCCCAAGATCGTGTACGAGTTTAACGGTTGCTTATTTCACGGATGTCCCGTCTGTTACCCTGACCGTGGCACTAAAAATCAGTTTTTGCAACGAACCATGGAAGACTTGTACCAGGACACTTGTCAGCGACGCCTAAAGTTGGAACAGGAAGGATACCAAGTGGTGGAAATGTGGGAACACGAGTACGATCACCGTATGAAAACCGATCCCGAGTTTAAACGTCTCGTGGAAACTTACCAGTTCATGGACCCGCTGAACCCGAGGGATAGTTTGTACGGAGGAAGGACCAATGCCACCTGTTTGCTGTACCAAGCCGACGAAGAGAAAGGAGAAGAAATCAAATACTTGGACGTGTGTTCGCTGTATCCCTACGTGTGCAAATATTGTCGCTTTCCTGTAGGGCACCCGCAATTGCTGACGGAACACATCGACCTGAAAAACATTCGACAATACGAAGGCTTGATCAAGTGCAAAGTTTTGCCTCCCACGAACCTATACCATCCCGTCTTACCTCACCATTGTCAAGGCAAACTGATGTTTCCCTTGTGCCGTACTTGTGCCGAAACGTGCAACCAAGACCAGCCTTGTCATCACAGCCAGGAAGAACGGGCCTTGACGGGAACCTGGGTCAGCGTGGAATTGTTCAAAGCTCTGGACATGGGATACCAACTGTTAGAAGTGTACGAAATTTGCCACTTTCCCAAGACACAACAGTACCGCAAGGGTGACCCCACGCAGAAAGGCATTTTCGCAGACTACGTAGATGCCTTTTTGAAACTGAAGCAAGAAGCCAGCGGCTATCCTTCCTGGTGTCACACTCCCGAAGACCAAATACAATTCAAAGAGAAATACTACGAACAAGAAGGCATCACTTTAGACTACATCGAGAAAAACGAAGGCAGGCGATCGTTTGCCAAAGTGATGTTAAATTGCTTGTGGGGTAAAATGGCACAACGACCGTGTTTACCCAAGACGGAATATTTGACAGAACCTTCCCGCTACTTCCAGATGATTCACGACAAAACCAAATACATGAAACACGTGGACGTCGTTCGAGAGAATTTGATCTTGGTCAATTACGAAGAAGATCTGGACTTTGTACAAGACGACCCTTTTGGAAATGTCATCATTGCGGCTTACGTGACAGCCCATGCTCGCTTAAAATTGTACGAAGCTTTAGAACTGTTAGAAGAACGCGTCCTGTACTTTGACACTGACAGTTGCATTTACATCCATCACCCGATTCAACATCACCCTGACATCGAAGGAGACCGTTTAGGAGCCTGGACAGACGAGCATCCCGACGACAAGATTCTAAGTTTTGTCAGTGGCGGTCCCAAAAATTACGGCTACGAATACCGGGACAAACAAGGAGAAGTGCACACGACGTGCAAAGTGAAAGGACTGACTCTGAATTATCGTACCAGTCGTGTGGTCAACTTTGGGGTATTGAAAGAAGCCTTGCAATCGGGAGAGGATGGAAACTTTAAAGTGACCACTTACCAACCGAACAAGATTGTACGTTTACCCACTCACCACATCGTCAGTCGACTTTTGGAAAAAGTTTATCAAATCGTGTACCAGAAGCGAGTTCGACTTCCCAATCATTTCACCTTACCGTATGGACACGTTGGTATAAAACATTGGTTGTAAGAGGATAGCCACCCACCAGAAAGATGACTTCGCCACAGCAAGAATCGAGTGAGAAACCCGATGAGAACTCCAAGTTCAAACCCTACCATTTTCCAGTCTTCTTACCTGACTATTGTGATTGTGCCCGTCGATTGGACACGTTTCAGAAATGGCCTACGGATAGGGAAGGATTACCTTCTTCGCATGTTTTAGCTAGAACAGGATTTGTCTACTTGGGACCTGAGTCAGGATTGGGATACGAGGTACAGTGTTTCGCTTGCGGACTGAAGTTACGAATGGATCTATGTATCTATAAAGATTCAGCTATTCTGGAACATACTCGATGGTCTCCGCACTGCCCTTACCTTTCTATGGCCTTTCCACCCATTACACTACGGTACAATGTTGACGGTACCTTAGAGACGGTACCTTCCGAAACAAGACATAAAAAACGTAAAAAAGGAAAGATGTACAAGCTGGAGACTGCATTGCGACTAGTATAAAAAAGGGCTATGGTCAAGATCGATAGTTCATTGGGACTACCAAGACCGAGCGAACAAGATGAATACTTTGAAAGAGACATCGTTCCAGTTTGGGGATTGTAAAAAAGTTGTATCTTCCTCTAGTGTGACTAATACTGGATGGATAAGACCCAGACATTGCGACGGAAAATGTCCGGAAGGAAACTGCGATTGTCCATGTGGTTACCATTGTAATTGCGTAACGGAGTTTGCAGACGAGTGCGATTGTGAGCCTTGCGATGGATACGATGCTGTACCTTGTGACCTGAGCGATGCCGTAAAGCATCATGGGAACTTTGTTCTCACTACCCCTATCATGGAAAGTGATGCTGTGCGTGTCAAACCTGAGGGATGCGAAAGCGATGCCGCTCGTCCTCTTAGACATTTTACCGGGTTTAAAGGGGAATGTCTACCTTCACGTTTACCTCCCTACGGATGTCATCCAGCCCTGAGCAAACTCCTGTTCCTGTCACCCAACCCTCATCGAAACGAACCTGTGAAAGACGAATATTCGTTCCCTGTGCGTTTGTCGGAATACTGCGACTTTGAAAATCGTCTTCAATCGTTCAAAGGAAAATGGCCAAAGTATCTGGGAGGACCGACCCCCGAAGAATTAGCCAGAGCCGGATTTTTCTACTTGGGCGAAGGAGATAAAGTCAAGTGCTTCAGTTGCGGTGTGTCACTTCACCACTGGGAACCGCAAGATTCGGCCTACGTTGAACATGCTCGATGGTCACCGAATTGTCATTACTTACCTTTAGTGGGACCGAGACATTGAAGTAACTTCTTACCATAATAATCTGTTCATGGATACTTTACAAGAGAACATTCGTGCTTTGCCTGTGGAGTTGAGAGAACGCATTTACCGAGAGCTGGTCAAAATACAAGTGAAACGTAAAGAACAATTGCATCCGTTACGTCACCAGTGTTTGAACCACTGGTACCTTCAGGCTATACAAGGACTGATTGAGTTGAAAGTGTTCCATTGGACAGACATTGATCAACGACCTCCTGGTTATAAAAAGGAATGGTTTGGTATGGACGATTCTATCTACTACATTGTAAACGTACTGCATCGAATTCCAGAGGAAGAGTTAACGAATTACCAACATCTTTCACGCAATGTCAACTTAGTGAAAGAGGAAACTTCTGAACGAATTGTAATGTGTAGATTAGTGGTGAAACGATTTAGATTCGACAATGAATTAAAACCATGTTTGTGCAAAGAGTACATTTCTTGTGTCAGACCAAAGAGGATTTAGTATAACCTATTCATGGATACTTTACAAGAGAACATTCGTGCTTTGCCTGTGGAGTTGAGAGAACGCATTTACCGAGAGCTGGTCAAAATACAAGTGAAACGTAAAGAACAATTGCATCCGATACGTCACCAGATCTTTAACCACTGGTACCTGAATGGTATAAGAGAACTGATTCGTCAGAAATTCTTTCAATGGTCAGACATTGTTCAAAACTTTGAGGTCGCTAATGATCGACATGTTCATGATTATGGTTACTTCGAGATTCACCTACAGCAATACATTGAGGAAGACAAGTTAAAGGATTACCAACATTTGTTACGTGGAATCTACTTAGCGGAAGAGGAAACTTCTAAACGAACTCTGACGTTTCGGTTACAGTATGCAAGATTTAGATTCCCTACTGGAGAACGAAGATCTCTGGCTAGAAAGTACGTCTATTGCATCCGAAAAAAAGAGAATATAAAAACAGGCTGCCATGCCACGGTTTATGTCACATGTCATCCAACAGATTCCGTGGAAGGAACTCAATGACCATATTCAAACCGTGGATCATTACCATCAATTATTACAAGAACTATATCCATTCAATTTGGGACGACAAGTGGTGTGTGTCTTAGTGACTTGTTTTCTGGGATTTCGTTTACCAGCCGATTCCTTGTGGACTCTTTACGATCAGTACTTACCACCTCCATGGCCTTAAATGGTCACGAAAAACTCCTTTTGCTCAAAGCCTTGCGTTTTCATCTGGATACTTCTCGACCTCAACAGGAAAAAAAGATTCGTCAACTTTTAGCTACCCAAGACGTGTATGACGATGTGTGTGTAGCTTGTGACTTACATCCCCATTGGACAGATGTCCGTGCCTGGAAAGAATGGGATTTTGAGGCTTGGACCCAAGAAGTGGCCCAGTATGCACGAGAGTTGTTCAAGGAAAAAAGTTACTTTTCAACCCGTGTTAGTGACGGTGCCAGAAGAACCCGTCACCCAGGACAGGACTGTCGTGGACAGACCTGAAAGACCCTTTCGGGAGGACACTTGTGTGACCTTACCCCCTGTTGAACTGGTTAGAACATTACCCAAAACATGTGGTTGTTGTACAGACACTTGTGTTTATTCCACGTTCATCGTTATCATGTGCCTTTTATCCTTGTACTTAAGCCTTTGGCTTTTATGTATTTTTGTCTTTCGTATTCATGTTTGAAAAAAAAACATTCAATAAACGTGTTCTGAAAAAAGTATATAAACTCTTGTCTTGTTTGTTTTTCGTGTCACAAGTGACATTTCTCACACCATGGCTACCTCTGCTGTCTCTGCTCCCTCTTCCTCTACTGTCAAAGTCATCGACGAACACTTAGATCGTGCCAGTTGGGAGGCTTTGTATCTTCGCCATCCCTTTAACATGCTCATTGCTGGACCTAGCGGTTCAGGCAAAACCGAATTCGTCAAACGTTTGATCGAACATAAACATCATTTGATCGATCGACCCCCTCAACGGATCGTGTGGTGTTACAAAGAGTGGCAATCGGCGTACAGCCTCTTGCGAGAAAGTCAAGGCGATTCCATCGTGTTTGTGGAAGGCATTCCTAAAGAAGACGATGGCATCGTCTCTGACTCCCGTCTAACCCATTTGGTCATTTTCGACGACATGTTAGGAGAAGACGAAGAAGAAATTAAATTGTGGTTTACGCGCAAAGGGCATCACCGTAATGCCAGTGTCGTTTACATCACCCAAAATTTGTTTCAACAAAGTAAAGCCCATCGCACCATCAGTCTCAATGCGCATTACGTGGTCTTGTTTAAAAGCCCTCGAGATAAATCGCAAGTGCAAGTCTTAGCCAAACAGTTAGGAACGCCTTGGCTGACTCAGGCGTACGACGATGCCACTCAAACGCCACACGCCTATTTACTCGTCGATTTGAAACCTACGACCCCCGAGGATTTACGATTTCGTACCCACTTGTTTCACCACTGGTGCCAAGACGGAGGGCCTGTCCTGTACACGTCTCCGTCCTCGACTTCATTTCACTCCCCATGAAAAAAATCTATAAAAACCTCAGACCCTTTCCCGTTTGCCTCACACAGTGCGAACATGACGTCCCTTCAGTCGCATCTTCCCGTCAAATTGATTCGTGCCTTGTATGGCATCAGTCGAGAAAAAGATCCACAAACACGAGCCCGTGTCTTAGAAGCTAGTCTCAAAGAAGTCTTACGATGGTTCACGGTGACGGCACGTCAATTACTCCAAGGAATCATTCAGATTCCTCATCAAACCCAACGCTTTTTCGATCGAAACAAAGTCGCTTTGGTCCAACTGGCCGATCCCCGCATCGACACTCAAACCAAAAAACAAATCATTTTGAAACCTGGAGGGAGCGGTACTCTAGGAGGGGTCATCATTCGCTCACTCTTAAGATGGGATCCTAATGCCCCCAAAGTTATCCCTAAGACAAAAGTTCAACGAAGCCCCAAGAAGAAAAAGAAAAAGACCAGGTCCCCAAGAAGAATAACTTCTCCAGTGGCGGGACCCTCCTCTTACCAGACACCACCCCGGAAAAAGAAAAGAAGCCCCCAGAAAAAGAAACAGAGAAAAAGTCCCCAGAAAAAGAAAAGTCCACAGAAGAAGAAAACTAGTCGCAAGAGAGGCACTTCGGCCAGGACGCAACCTTACACTCGCAAGCCACGACCTGCCACAGCGGTGACTGCGTCTCCGGCAGCCTCACGTTTGTCCACTTCTCCGTTGATGTCACCAGGAACTGAAGAGTACTTGGAGACGTTGATGACACCAAGAACTTCTCCGTTGATGACCCCCAAAAGAACTTCCCCAGTGGCAGGACCTTCCAATTTAGCGGCAGTGGCTGCTGCTCACAAAGTACCTTCTCCCAAAATCAAAGTCCATGAAAGATCGGGCATGTTACAAAGTTTACTGGATTTGTCCAAGCAAGAACTGGCTCGATTTAGTCCGTTACGTACCCCTGCACGACGTGTCATGCCTGTCCTCAAACTGATACGACGTAAAGACAATCAGTGGCGACGCGTTCCAGTATAAAAAAGGCCTGTGACCGAGTAGAGTATCAGTGTTTTTAGGTGCTCCTAAAGACTCAAAGATGTCACCCTCCAGAAAACCCCAAGGAAAGAAAAGGAAAGGACTGCCACCACGTTTAGCCAAACATGGGGACCTGTTATCTGTCCTGTCCAAAGCTTCTCCACCCCTACGAAAAAAACTCATTCAAACGGCCTCCAAAGAGGTCATCGATACCGTGTGCGAATGTTGTTTGAACGTTTAGAAAGGCACGATCCCTTTGTCCAAACACCAGAAACAATGCTTAGGCAAACATCGTCACGTTCTTCGGAAAATGGTTCAAAAGAAAATTCCCATTCGTCAAAACAAGAAGATGTTGGTCCAACGTGGAGGCATTTTACCTCTCTTGTTAGGCCCCATACTGAAAGGAGTCTTGGGAACCATGTTGGGAGGACTGGTGGGAGCAAGATAAAAAGGCCTTCGGAAGTCCCAAGATCTCAGAATTCACCCCTGACAACCCCATGGAAGGACGAAAACTAGCTTTAGTGCCTTACAAACGATGGATGGAATACCATCGGTGGCAAGAACAACGCACCCCGCATTTACCTCCCAATCCCAATTTGAGCGAGATGTCCCAGTTACAACACGAATTGCAATCCTTGATGGATCGCCAAGATTTGTCCGAAACAGAAAAATCGCAAAAGTACGGTCAACTCTTGCAACGACTGCAACTCTTTCACCAGAAAGCTTTAGACGAAACAGCTCTACCCACTCTGAAAGATTTTAAGACCTTGATGAAAAGTACAGCACCATCATCATCATTACCACCACCACCACCACTACTGTCATCCCCAACCGTCACCAGAGATGCTACCCCACGAAGACCTGAGGAAGAAGAGACGCGCGAAGTGTTTCAAACACCGTCAGCAGCTCCCATTTCGAGTAAGATTGCAGCATCCTTGTTGACCCCGTCCCCCACACCCCAACGAGAAGAAATGAAAGCTTGGGTTAAAAAGATGATGTCCACGCCTCCTTCGACAGAAGTGAAAAAGAAAGAAGGGAAACCAGAAGTGAAAAAAGAAAAGAAAACCAAAGCCATTCCATTGCCACCTCCACCTCCACCACCACTACCTTCGACTTCTACTCCCGTAGCCCATCGGACACGTAAATCCGTTTCCAAACCACCCTTTCGACCCACCCAAAGTAGCATCACCGAAGAGTGGGTGACTTATTAACACACCAACACAAAAAGTAAAAAAAATGGAAAAAGTCTTAGCCAGCATTTACTACGATCCCTCGCATCCTGCAGGTTACGCAGGAGTTCAAAAATTGTATCGTGCTGCCAAAACGCGGCTGAAAAGTCTCCGTTTACCTCAAGTGCAACGATGGTTACAAGAACAAGCTACCTACACTTTACACAAACCCATTCGACGCAAGTTTGCCAGAAGTCGCACCCGAGTGGAAGGCATCGATCATCAATGGCAAGCCGATTTAGCCGATGTCTCTCATTTGGCCAGCTACAATCGCGGCTACAAATATTTGTTTTGTGTCATCGACGTCTTTTCCAAATTTGCCTGGGTTGTGCCCTTGACTTCCAAATCGAGCAGCGAGTTAGTGCGAGCCCTGCAACGGGTGTTGAAACAAAGCGGTCGTCACCCTCTTCGATGGCAAACGGACAAAGGCACCGAATTTCTGAACCAAGCTTTCCAAAAAGAATTAAAGAAACGTGACATTCATTTTTTTACCACCGAGAATCCCGAAACCAAAGCCAGCATCGTGGAACGTTTTCAACGCACTTTGAAAGAACGCATGTGGAAATATTTTACGCATCACCACACTCTGAAGTACATCGACATCTTACCGCACCTGGTGCAAGCGTACAACCAATCTTACCATCGAAGCATCGGACGTGCCCCGCAAGACGTGACCCCCGAGAACGAAGTGTTGGTGTTTGAGCGCCTGTTTGGTACGTCCCCGACGAGGGCTGTCCCCAAGAAAAGTGGAGAGTTGACCGTAGGAGATTGGGTGCGCATTGGCAAAACCAAACGCACTTTCGACAAAGGTTACTTACCTAACTGGACGACCGAATTGTTTCGCGTCACTGGACGAGTGCATGGCCGTCATCCTGCCGTCTATAAATTGGAAGACATGAACGGAGAAGTGCTCAAAGGAACGTTTTATTTGCCCGAGTTACAACGTGTCACCAAAAAAGAAGACGACGTGTACGACATCGAAAGCATTCTCGAACGCAGAACCCGTAAAGTGGGCAAACGACGTGTCAAAGAAGTCAAAGTACGTTGGAAAGGATATCCACCCAGTTTCGATTCTTGGATCGACGCTTCGCAAGTCATCGACTATAAAAAGAAGAAGTGACCATCATGCCCTTTTACACAGCAGCAGACGCAGCTACGTCAACCAGTCCTTCTTCCCCTAGTTCTTCTGTGCAAGATTTACAAAAACAACCCTTGTGGGTGTGGTGTGGAGAACGTGTGCCTAAAACGCAAATCGTCTTTTTCTGCCAAATCTTCGTGGTGTATTGTGTCATCGGGGCAGCCATTGCCAATTTGAGTTTGCAACAAGGAGACAAACAATTGTGGACCATTTTATTGAGCAGTTGCATCGGTTACCTGCTTCCCAATCCCTCCCTGAAATTCTCCTCGAACGGGAACGTTGTGTCCAGTGCCAGTGCCAGTCACCACTCCAACCACAACCAGAACCCCATTTTGGGCGGAGACACGCCTCTGACGTCCAGTAATATCCCCTCGGACAGCCACAGAACTCTGGAATTATGAGTCACGAAAACCAATTTTACTTAACCTTACCCAGTGACAGTTCCATGGAGGTGTTCCCCAACAACACGTTGTGCTGTTACACGGCTAAATTACCTCAAGCCATCCCCTTAGATCACGAAGCCCATTGGGAAGTGGCTTTGGTAGAAATGATTCACCCTACACAAATCCAAAACATCACCGAAAAGCAAAACACTTTTGAGGTGGAAATCCTGAACCAACAATTACAAGAAGCCATGACTGACATCGGGTTTTCAGGGATCACAAGACCAGCCAGCAAATCAGCCTTCAGTATCTACACCGTGAAAATTCCTTCAGGTTATTATTTTAGTGGCCAACATTTGGTGGACACTATTGCGGACAGGTTCGAGTTCGCCTTTGGCAAAGCCCTGAACAGAGTCAAAAAAAGTGTCACCCTGGAGTACCATAAAGTGGCTCGTCGCTTACTGATGAAATTTCCAGATACGGACACATTGTCCTTCAGGTTCAATGGTAGTTTGTTTGAAATTTTGGGTGGATATTCAACAATGGTCACAAACAATATGAGCCCCAAGATCAACAGTAATATGGATTTTTACAAAGCTTTTGGAAAACCGGTAGAACTGAACCAAGGACTGAATTTGATGTTCGTGTACTCCGATGTGGTGGAGTATAACGTGGTGGGACACACCTCCGTACCGTTACTGCGTGTCATTCCTTTCAAAGTGGATAATACCACGACCAGTGACCAGGAAGGTGGAAACACTTACCACGTCCACCGCGAATTTGTCCATCCTCATTATTTGCCTGTCAGCAAGTCGTATTTGGACACGGTCAACATTGCTATAAAAGGAGATCTGGGACAAAATATTCCATTCACCAAAGGAAAAGTCACGGTGAAACTCCATTTTCGAAAACGGTTTTCTCACGACTCGTAAGTAAGTCATGTATCCAGTGTACCAAGGGGTTGCTCGACAGCGAGGACACGGCTTAGGAGATATGTTAAAATCGGCCTTTCGTTCGGTGGCCCCGGTGTTGAAACCAATGGTGACACGCGGATTGCACGCCTTGAAAGATGCGGCACTGACGCAAGGCAAAGAATTTCTCCAAAATGTCATCATCGACAAACAAAACCCTAAAGAAGCCTTCATGAGGGCAGGCAAAAATGTCTTGCTGCAAACGGGCAAAGACATCTTAGGCCGACGAGACACACCTATAAATGCCCTGCACGCTACCGAGTCAAGCATTCAGCAAGGACAAGGCAGAAAGAGACGACGACGAAGAAAACACCCTTTCACCAGACTTCAAGCGAGAAAGGCCAAGAAAAGAAGAACCGTTCGAGACTTAGACGTTTTCGATTATTGAGAAAGAACAGAACAAAAAATGATGCACCGAGAGTCTTGCGCTTGTTCCAAGACGGAACTGGATCTGTTTGCCATGCCCCCCCCCCACCATGATGACGATGCAAGAATCCCAGTGGGTGGAATTTCATCCCGTCTCCTCATTGACAGCCTCAGCTCCCATCGAGTTTGAAATCAAAGGACAGCCCGAAGATTACATCGATCTGAATAGCAGTTACTTGTACTTGAAAGTCAAAGTTATCGAAGATGACAATTCGCCCCTAGAAAGTACTGATGTAATAGCTCCCATCAACAATTTCATGCATTCCTTGTTTAGCGGAGTGGACTTGTACTTGAACAACAAACTGGTCAGCAGCAGCATGGATACTTACCCTTATCGAGCGTACCTGGAAAATCTCTTGACGTACGGAATAGACGCCAAGAACACTCATCTCGATGCCTGTGTGGTATGGGAAGCTGACGATGCTAACGAGTTTGAAAATTTCGAAACTGATACAAAGGATAAAACTAAAGCAAAAAATGATGGATTTATAGAACGAAGAGACAGAATCATAGAAAACAAAAGTTTAGAACTGATGGATCGTTTGCATTTGGACATGTGGTTGCAAGAGAAATATTTGCTGAATGGGGTGGATGTCCGCCTGAGACTGAATCGTAGCAGTGCCGCTTTCCATTTGATAGGTAATGACGCTTGCAAAACTGACATCGAGGTAGCCAGGCTCTACGTACGACGCGTGGAAGTGTTACCTAAAGTGGGTAACGACATCAGTCAAACATTGAGCAGAACGACCGCCAGGTATCCCATACGACGCGTGGAAGTGAAAACGTTCACCATTCCTAGGGGACAGCGATCCATGATCCAAGATCATCTGTTCCAAGGACAGCTACCCAAACGTTTGATCGTTGGTATGGTCGAGAATACAGCCTTCAACGGAGATTTGAGTAAAAATCCTTTCAACTTTCGACACTTTGGCGTGACCAAGATCGAAGTCAGTCGCGATGGCAAGACCTTGTGTACCCGACCTTTCGAACCTAACTTTGCCCAGAAGAATTACTTGAGATCGTACTTGTCCCTGTACGAAGCCACCGGACAGTTAGGAACCAACACCAGTCACGGTATTACGTACAAAGATTACGCAGGAGGCTATGCTTTGTGGGCTTTTGATTTCACTCCAGACCAAGGCAGCGACGAGGGACATTTCCACCCTATAAAATCCGGCCAGATTCGTGTAGAACTTCAGTTTGCAGACCCAGCCCCTGATGTAACGGTGAACGTCATCCTGTATGCAGAATTCGATAATACGATAGAAATCAACAGTTTGAGAGAAGTCATTCTAGATTATTAGAAGCCATGGAAGACTGTTATCCCTCTTTACCTAGTGGAGAAACTTTGGACATGAAATATGAGGAGACTGTGGAAAAAGAAGAAGTGATCATGATGAAGTCGAGATGGCCAGAACAAGAAGCCCATTTAGTCTCCTGTTTTGCCAAACACTTGGTCGACAAAATGACGGAATTGATCAAGAAAAATTGCTATGGATGTCAAAACGATCATCCCAGTCAAATTCAACACGATAAATGCCTGATGTTAAGTCAAGAAGAAAAATTGGACGAGTATCTGGACGAAGCTTGGAGCCTCATCTCGAACAAAGACGTGTTGCACCAGTGGTATAAAGACTTGCGTGAACATTCTTGTCCACCATTAACCACTCAAGAGATCCATCGTATCGAAGCTCTCCTGAATCAGAGTGAGGAAACAGAACGAATAACCGTTTATTCGTCAGACATTTTCAAGCAAAAAGTCAGGATCGAATTGACAACTTATTATTACCTGTGAAGAAAAAACACAAAACAATGGATACCTGGGAACTTTATTACCTTTTGAACCACAGTTCGTATACGTCTTCTTGGAATCCTGTCGTCTGTGCTAAAGATGAACTCCCTCATCGCAAACCTAAAGACCATCAAGCTTACGTGATCAACACGGACGACAGTCATCTCCCAGGAACCCACTGGGTAGCCGTCTACTTTCCTCAAGAAGGATGTGTGGAATATTTCGATTCGTACGGATTGCCCCCTTTGGAAGACGATATCATCGACTTTATGAGAAGAAATGCTCAAACCACCCGATTCAATAATGTGAAATTACAAGGCACAGATTCGTTGGTGTGTGGACAGTACTGTGTGTATTTTCTGCATCATCGCAGCCTGGGCTATTCCTTAGAACATTTAGTGACTCATTTCGATCCTCGTTCTTCTGCTAGAAACGATGTGAAAGTAGATCGATGGTTTTGTGACCATTATGCTTATCTTTTGTCTCAAGCTAGGAAACGTAGTGTCCATCAATGGCCTAATGATTTCCAACAGTGGAAATCACAATTTCATTCACAACGTTGTCAGCCTTGTTTAAAGTAGATTGTATTTGAAAAAAATGTTTGTGATTTGAAAAAAATTGTTTGATGTTATAGTGTTGGATTATTGTTAAAAATGTTGTTGTTTAGTGTTAAGTGATTTTTGAATAAAAAATGTTGTGTTTAGAAAAAAATGACTTTGTCTTTTGTTTAGCTATAAGAATGTTGGATTGATGCTCTTTCATTTCTTACTATCCCTCTCATGAACGTTGCGGCTCGAAAACCGTGTGGGGGATGTTTTCCTTCACGTCCGCGCTTTAACTTTAAGAACCGGGTTGTTCCCAGTCTAGCCATCCATTGTCGACTCATCCTCCTAAGAAGATGTGCTCCAAACTAGCTAAGCTCAACGAAGCCTACGTGAATCTGCATAGGGTCAGACACAATCTGATACCGAAACCAGAAGAAATAGAGAATGTGAGAATGTTAAAAATCACTGAAGACCTGATAGAAGAGCTCTTCAGAGAAGAAATGAACAGGGAGAAAGAAGAATGGACAGAGAAGTACAGACTTCAGAGACAGCAACAACAGCAGCAACAACAGCAACAGCAGCAGCAACCTGAAGCTGACAGAGGCTTTGTTGATTGTCGTATCGACACCAAAGAATTCTTCTTCTCTTTCCGAAGAAGCAGACCTATCGCCAGAAAGTCTATCCTCAGAGGACATCGCATTCTTAGAAACTAAAAAAAGAATGCCATAGCAAAACAAAAAAAAAACAGCCCTTTTCAGGGCTACCCAATACTCTAGAAAAGAAATAACGATCGATTTGCCAATGTGTGTAGGTAGAGTAGTGTGAAAATAAACACTAACTCTTTCTTAAAAAATGTGAGGGTATGTGTTTGTGTTTGTAAGTGATAAAATAGGTTGATGTGGATAGTAGATTAAAATGATGATTGTTTTTTTGGGCTGTTTGAGGTGTATATTTGGGGTTAGATTGGATTGCTTTGCGTATGTGGATAGTCTATTGAAGTGATTTATAAAAAATTTTACAATAGTGATGGGTAGCATAAAAAGTGAGTGAGTGTTTCTTTTAGGTCCGCGCGTTGTTGTTTTTTTGGTCATGATCTAGGTAAGATCAATTTTATGGTTTTAGGGGATGTTTTCCATCACGTCCGCGCTTTCAGTATAAATTGAAACTCGCTGGGCAGTATAGCTACCCTTGTTGATTGATCAACACAGCCAGAAGAATGAATAGCAGAATAGTGAAACTGTTAGAACTCCAGATGCACCTGGAATATGCCAGGCGCATAGTAAACGAACTATCAGCGGAGGCTATAGTAGAAGAAGCAAGAGTAAAGAAGGAAGAGGAGGAGAGAAGAGAGAGGGAAGAAGAGGAAAAGAAAAGAGAAGAGAGGATGTCGTTCAATATTCCCGAGACAGAGGATTGGGGTGTTGAAGCGAATCATCCTCCCTCTGCGCTCCCCAGAAGAAAGGTGAAAGAAGACTGGGGAAGAAGATGCGTGTGTGGCGCCAGGCCAGGAAGGTGCAACCATTAGATAGGTGCATCAGGAGTTCAAAAAAACAGCCCTTTTCAGGGCTACCCAATACTCTAGAAAAGAAATAACTATTAATTTGCCAATGTGTGTAGGTAGAGTAGTGTGAATATAAACACTAACTCTTTTTTTAAAAAATGTGAGGGTATGTGTTTGTGTGATTGTGTGTTTGTGTTTGTAAGAGCTCAGGTATGTTTGTGTGAATAGTAGATTATGGGTTTCTTAGCGTATGTGAAGAGTATAGTTGGGGTTATATTATATGAAATGAAAAAGTAGGGGGATGTTTTCCTTCACGTCCGCGCGTTGTTAGGTCATGATCTAGGTAAGATCAATTTTATGTTTTTAGGGGATGTTTTCCATCACGTACGCGCTTTCAGTATAAAACTAACAGTGTTGGCCATTGGAACCCATTCTACGGAATAAGCAAACAAGAAGATGCCAGCAGCTTCAGCTTTATACAACGATCTTATGGGAAGTTGGTATTGGATGGTGGATGGATTGAGTGTAGTAGAAAGGGTTGAACAGGAATGGAGGTATGCAGTGACAAAAGACTTCGTCAAAAGACAAGTAACCAGCCTCCACTTATCCGTAAATATTGTAAAAGAAATGATAGAGGATGAGGAGAAGAGAATCAGAGGTTTAATTAACCCACCGTATGTCAAAGTGGGTAAGTTAAAAGAAGCGATAGATCATGTGACGAGTGTAAGGTTCTTTCTAGAAGACATTGTAGAATGGACAGATTGGTGTTTCGCGAAGTGGGGGTTAGAAAAACTTAAGAAAGCTGAAGAACTAATGAGGAATGTGCTGACCAAAGAGGTCAAGAAGATCAAAGAAAAGTGGTCCAATGAAAGAAAAGAAGAAGAAAATAGAAAAAAAAAGGATGAATTCGAAAAACTGAACACAAACTGGATGAAAATCCAAGAGAAGTTCCGGGCCATGGGCCACCCGGACTGGCTGCCGGAAACAGAAAAGAAAAAGAAGAAAGGAATGATGGACAAAATAAGAGGATGGTGGAAGAAGTTAAGAAGTTAAAAGAAGAAGAAGAAAAACCCAAAGGCCCTTTTCAGGGCCAGCCATATTTCTCGAAAAGAGATAGCCTTTCCATTGCCTACCCCTTTTTAAAAAAAAAAAAAAAAAATCCCATGTTAAATTCCCCTTGTCCGTAGATTGTCCCACGATTTATTCCCATGTTAAATTCCCCTTGTCCGTAGAGTGTCCCACGATTTATTCCCATGTTAAATTCCCCTTGTCCGTATATGTTCCCACGATTTTTCGCCATGTTAAATTTCCATTGTCCGTAAAGTGTCCCAAGGGGTTCTGTAATGCTAATTCCCATTGTCCGTAAAGTATCCCTATTCACTACTTATAGCAAAAGCAATCCTAATAACCAAAGTTGCATGTCACGGACGTTACTGATATAGCAAAAGCAATGCTAATAACCAAAGTTGCATTGTATATAATGATCTGTTGCTTTTTCCTTTCATGGTTGCTACGCTACCTTAATTTTATGCTTTTCCTCAACAAATTCAACCAACAGCTCCAAGCGAATAATTACCTTTGCAATATACCATAAGATTCAACAATGTAGCCAATCATTTGATTCAAGTGTCTAAAAGAAGTACTAGCATAATTACTGGGTATTGGCTTGGTTTGTTTAATGGTGCAGGCAAAACTACTTCTTTCTTCGTTTATTATGTTACTTTGCACATTCTCTTTGCTATTGCACAACGCATGCCTTCTTAATCAACTGTTTAATCGCATAGTTTTCAAAGCTAATACGATTGATTTCAGTGTTATCTTCATTAAAGTGACATGTGAAAATACATCTTTGATGAAAAACAGCGTTGAATATCCTTTTTGTCTACATGTAAGGCTATAACGGTTACTAAATTTTGTAAACGCGTACAGGGTTTACAATGACCGAAGCGATACAGTTTAATTGGAATGATTCAAAATTGAGCATTTTGTATATTTTCCCATTTTGCTTACCGAACAGCTGACAGCTATTATAATGTACGCTGATTTTACGATTGTTTCATTGACAGTATGTCTTGGACCGCTTCGGTGGCATACGTGTTTAGATCCCCGGCCGATTTATACCAAATACTTATACAAATCGTAATAGAAGGTCCTCTCTTGGAGGTCAGCTTTAAGAGGTCAGTGTTACGACCGGTCTGTCTGGTGTCAGGTTAATATAATTTGGTGGGACATGATGCTACATGTCTGCGGCGTGATCCCCTGTGCCAGACATCACTACAAACAGTCACACTGCAGACTTCGTAGCGATATGACTCAAATTATTCAAGCTAGTTTGAAATAAAAAAGACAACAACAAAAAAAAAAAAGCACACACGGTATGTCTTTGCTTTTGATTATGATAGGATTCAGTTTGTAAGGCATTTCTTTCTTTAACATATCTGACAATTTCAGTAGAATGTACACAGGAGCGTCCATGTCTCCAACTGCGGATGAGATGTAGATGAAGGAACGAAAATCGGTAACGTGACCTGGAGCAGCAGAGAGGGTGGACAGACCAATGGTCGAAAAACGTCCAAATGTCGAAAATAAGCCTTCCTACAAATGATCGAAAAATAAAAATAGCGTCGACAGATTTAAAAAAGCGTCGACACTTTACTGAGAACATCTCTCCGGGGTTTGTCTAATTAATATTACTCCATTGTGGTTGGTGATTTTTTTTCTAGTTTATTATGCAACGCGCTTTACGCAATTACGTCCTCGCGAGGTCCCCCCACCCTCTCTGCTGCTATCAATTTATCCAAATATTTTATGAAGTCCAATACGATATCTTGTTCTAGGATCATTTAGTGCTATTGTCATAAATCCATGCGGAGTAGCTTGCGCTCGTGAAAAGAAAGTTTTGAATTTAATTATATCCATGTCACCGCTGCACCAGGTTTGATGAATATTTCGCAACGTATGTGTATCAATTCCATTAAACACAACTAAAATATTACAGTTATCTCTGATCACTTTTGGTATTTGTGTGTATCATTGAGTAACATAAATGACATCAGTGTTTTTATGTCTACCTCGAGAAAAAATCCTAGCTGGGTTTGTTTGTTTATCCAGCATCACATCATCGTATACAACCAAATTATTAATAAATCCATCAATGGAATCTACTGATGGTACTTCATCAATATCGGTTATAAACTTGATAACATCGTCATCCAGTAATCGCGCGTTTTCATTAAAATCCTTGAGCACATCATAACATCGTTGATCATCAACTGACGGGGCTACCAAATACAATTTATCCCATTTTAACCATCTCATTATAAGATTAAGTAACAACTGTGTCTTTCCACTTCCAGATGGTCCTATTATTATCATTCTGATGGAATTTGGTAACGCAGGATGGTGCTTGACAGGTTCTCGTTTTCTTGTCGCTGAGAAATCAATTATATCCATGCTGTATAAAATATCTATGGATTTGTATTGTGTGAAGTGTAGGACGCGTACCACGACGGATGCACTAACAACTATTACCACAAAAAATAACAGATCGGCGGTCACGGGTAAGTGTACGCGATGTGGTACAAAGAAATTTAAATTTATCTCCACTGAATCAGGTGGAAAACCAAAGCAAAAACCAAAGCAAAAGCCAAAACCAAAGCCAAAGTCAAAGCCAAAGTCAAGTAAAAAGAAAGCAACGCGGAGGTGATATTGCAGCAAAATTAACAAAGTTACCGGGAACTCCGTGGGCTAAATACCCAGGAGAAAAACATCTACCAGGATATAATTACTACGGTCTTGGTACTCGACTCGATATCAGGCTTGATAATCAGGATCAACCAAAACCAGGCGAGGAACCAATAAACGCTATTGATAAAGCATGTCATGCTCATGATGTTGCGTATAAAAGCAATGATCTACAACATAGGCATATTGCAGATGTGAAATTAATTCATGCGCTAGATTCTATAAAAAAATAAAAATATCAAAGAAAAATTAGCTAATTGGTTAGTAAGATCCGCGATGAAAGGTAAATTAGCACTAGGGGCTGGTAATATATAAAATGGAATCGATTTATTATTCACCAATTGGATACTGGAAAGGTAAAGCAGCAATTAGTAAACTCGCTGATGCAGCAGCGGTTAAACATTCTACTGCTAAAGCATGGTTATCCAAACAGGCAATATGGCAAATTTACCTACCGCCACCTAAGCAAATTCGATTTGCACATTTCAGTGTCAGTGTTCCTAATGAAATTCATCAAGCTGATATTCTGTTTTTAACACATGATACTGTACGTAGAAAAACGTACAAATACGTGCTAACCGTTGTTGATGTTGCAAGTAGATATAAAGAAGCAGAACCGCTATCAACGAAAACAGCTGCTGAGGTAGCCGATGCTTTTAAACGAATTTATCAACGAGGTGGTCTACGATGGCCACAGCTGCTACAGGTTGATCCTGGCAATGAATTTCTTGGTCCAGTATCATCGTTAATGAAGCAACATAATACCAAAATACGACTAGGGCATACTGCGATTCATCGTGATCAGGCAATTGTTGAATGATTTAATCGAACGCTAGCTGAGCGGTTCTTTGGATATCAATACGCAAAGGAATTTATTCAGGATACGAGATCTCGTGAATGGGTGGCAAGATTACCAAGTGTGATAACTGCATTAAATAATGAAACAACTCGAACGACCAACATGAAACCTATTAGCGCAGTCACAAAAAAAAAATATACCAATACAACAACGTGATCTTTCAGCACAACCAGTATTTGGTAATATCACTGTAAGGTATTTATACGAGCCCGGTGAACTTGAAGGTGGTAAAAAAGAGCGACTGATCCTGTTTGGAGTGTTACCACACACAAGATATCCACCGTAACAAGATCCTCAGGTAGACCTGCAATCTACCGATTAGATTCAACTGCTCCTCAACGTGGATTTGTACGTGAACAATTGCAAGCAATTCCCGAGGACACAAAATTACCACCGCGATCACTTAACTAGCACCAAGGGTGCCAGCACCATGGCGTCGGTTACACTCAAGACAGGTCAACATGGTATTTTCTCGTGTATGACCAAGATTGCTATTTTTTCTGTCTACGGTAAATTGTCTTGGATCATTTTTCAGATACCGCCATAACATTATACAATTACAACTTGCACAATGATTATTCTCTTGTTGTTTCAGCGCGTTAATAAATTCAACATCAAGATCAAATTCTCAATTATTTTTTTTATCAGATTGCTTATAACCAGCTAATTTTTTTCTTATTATATCACTTTGACATTCGTCAATATCATCACTAATCACTGACTCGTCCAAGACAATTCGTCTCAATTGAGATATTCTATTGACTCGAGACACTGCGAGATAAACTAAGTTTGACCACTCGATATGATGATCTATAATCCAAACAACTGTATCAGTAATGGTTAATCCCTGAGATGAATGAATCGTCATCGCGTATCCAAGAGTCCACGGAGATTTATCAGCACGTAGAGCATCTTCAACAACATCAACATCAACTGCGACAATATCATTCAGCACAAGATTCTGTTTCCTTGACTCGGTCTGTCCTGGTATATCAACATCAATATTCTGCCGCCGTGTATCAGCTGGTCGATAACATAACGGAACTGGCAATGTTGGATATTTGCCTTTATGCAACTGAAACAATTCCCATTGAAGTTTATCACGAACTATCTTTCTACTTGCAACTATCAGATCATCTGGTCGCCATGTTTGTAGAAAGTCATTCATGGGTGTTTCTAAAATTATTCCACGCATTACTTCACACTGAATTTTATTCGGTTGTAGTCTGATTAATTTTTTAAATTCCTTCAACGTTGCATCAAGTGCTCTACGATCATCAGCCACTTCTTCGAAGTGGTCAACGAAATTTTTCAGCCATCCATGTGGAGATGGTCCAACAAACGGTGGTGGTTGACCATGATCGCCGCATATTATTAAGGCAGTATTTCTTGTCAACAACCAATCTAGAAATGTTTTTAATGTTTCTAACGGCACCGTGCATATTTCATCCCAAATGATGACCCTTGGAATTTATTTCTCGCCCTTCCTAAAAGATGTCCATGTATCACCCTTCCATCGGAAGAAGCTGTGATAAGTACACAATTGTACTCCTCGTTGTTTCATCTCTCGCGCGAGTGTGTGTGTAGGCGTCAGCACGATCATATCTGATTTTTGAAATAGTTTGATCGCTCGAGTGGTTTTACCAGAGCATTCCGGTCCGTTTATGTATATTGTTTTATATCTAGCTATTGGATCATATACCGATGGTAACAACGAAGTTGTCGATGATATATTTGATCGCTGATTTTTATAATAATCATCTTTGATCGTAACATCTGCTAATTCTGAATAATCAAGTATATTTTCTTTCTTTATTCTCCATGAACCCCACGGTGCATCATCGTCCGTAAAATCATCCAACAACGTTGCATATTTCTTATCAATATAGAACGAATCCGTTGCAACCCTAACTGCGGTATCGGGAAATTTATTTATCATAGATAGCAAGTTTATGCTCACGTAGGCCAACATCGATGATCTTAAATGCGTATACTGAGGCGATTCTCCATCCATATAGCTTACAATCGTACCTAATCGTGTTTCATTTGATAAATAAACATCTTCGCGGTTTATAAATATATTTCTCGCTGCTGCATCAGCAACTATAAAATCGTATTAGTAGTTAAGTGGGATAGGATAGCGACAATGGGAATTAGCATTACAGGACCCCTTGGGAACATATAGCGACAATGGAAATTTAACATGGAGAAAAATCGTGGGAACATATAGCGACAAGGGAAATTTAACATGGAGAAAAATCGTGGGAACATATAGCGACAAGGGAAATTAACATGGAGAAAAATCGTGGGACTGTTGAGCGACAAGGGGATTTGAACATGGAGAAAAATCGTGGGAACATATAGCGACAAAGGAAATTAACATGGGATTTTTTTTTTTAAAAAAATAAAAAATAAAAAAAGGGGTAGGCAATTCAAAGACTATCTCTTTTCGAGAAATATGGCTGGCCCTGAAAAGGGCCTTTGGGTTTTCTTCTTCTAATTTCTTCTTTTCCTCCACCAAGTTCTTATTTTATCTCCTACACTCTTCTTTTTTTTATTCTCCTCCTCTTCTTTCTTCTTCTCTTCCTCCTCTTCTTTCTTCCTCTTTTCATTTTCTTCTTCTTTTTCAATTTTTTCGTTCCATTTGCGTATTCTTATTCTTTCCTCTTCATCCTCCTTTTCCTCCTTTATTTCTTTCAACAGATCACTGATGATTACCTTCATTTTTCGTAAATTGTTTATCTCCATCTTCACTCTATGGGGACTATATGAGTAGTGATCCTCGTTTAGGTTAACCAACATTTGCTCAAACATTCCTAAATTGTCCATTACGTTTTGCAATTTTTCCATTTTGTTAAGGTGGTTTGAAGCCATCTTCTTTTTTTATTCTTTGCAGAATGGTTTGAACCACGAATACTGTGGGTTCTTATACAAAAAGCGCGGACGTGATGGAAAACATCCCCCTAAAAACATAAAATTGATCTTACCTAGATCATAACCAAACAACGTGCGGACGTGAAGGAAAACATCCCCACTTTTTTCATTTCATATAATATAACCCCAACTATACTCTTCACATACGCTAAGAAACCCATAATCTACTATTCACACAAACATACCTGAGCTCTTACAAACACAAACACACAATCACACAAACACATACCCTCACATTTTTTTAAAAAAGAGTTAGTGTTTATTTTCACACTACTCTACCTACACACTTTGGCAAATCGATCGTTATTTCTTTTCTAGAGTATTGGGTAGCCCTGAAAAGGGCTGTTTTGTTTGGAACTTCATGGACAGGTGGTTAATGGTGCCACCTTCCAGGCCTGGCGCCACATACGCATCTTATCCCCCAGTTACTTTTTACCTTTTGGGGGGAGAGAGCAGAGGCAGGATATTTCGCTTCAGAATCCCAATTTTCGCTCTCTGGGATTTTGAAATTTCTTCTCTCCTTTTCCTCCTCCTCTTCTTTGTTTCTTCTTTCCTCTTTGTATCTTCTTTCTTCTTCTTCTTCTTCTTTATATCTTCTCTCCTCCTCTTCTTTGTTTCTTCTTTCCTCCTCTCTTATCCTTCCCTCCTCGACAATGGCTTCCGCGGCCAGTTCATTTAATATGCGCCTGGCATATTCCAGATGCACATGAAGCTCCAACAGTTTCTCAAGTCTCGTGTTCATTTTTTGGTGTTGATCAATCAACAAGGGTAGCTGGACTGCCGAACGAGTTTCAATTTATAGTGAAAGCGCGGACGTGATGGAAAACATCCCCTAAAAAACATAAAATGGATCTTACCTAGATCGTGACCAAAATCAACAACAACGCGCGGACCTAAAAGAAACACTCACTCACTATTCTAAAATTTTTTATAAATCACTTCAATAGACTATCCACATACGCAAAGCAATCCAATCTAACCCCAAATATACACCTCAAACACTAAGAAAAGATATCATTTTAATCTACTATCCATACCAAGTTACGTGAGCACTTACTAACACACCAACACATACACTTCCACTATTCATAAAGAGTTAGTGTTTATTTTCACACTACTCTACCTACACACATTGGCAAATCGATCGTTATTTCTTTTCTAGAGTATTGGGTAGCCCTGAAAAGGGCTGTTTTTTGTTTTGCTATGGCATTCTTTTTTTAGTTTCTAAGAATGCGATGTCCTCTGATTATAGACTTTCTGGCAATAGGTCTGCTTCTTCGGAAAGAGAAGAAGAACTCTTTGGTGTCGATACGGCAATCGACAAAGCCTCTGTCAGGTTCAGGTTGCTGCTGCTGCTGTTGTTGTTGCTGTTGCTGCTGTTTTTGAAGTCTGTACTTCTCTGTCCATTCTTCTTTCTCCCTGTTCACTTCTTCTCTGAAGAGCTCTTCTATCAGGTCTTCAGTGATTTTTAACATTCTCACATTCTCTATTTCTTCTGGCTTCGGTATCAGACTGTGTCTGACCCTATGCAAATTTACGTAGGCTTCGTTGAGCTTAGCTAGTTTGGAGCACATCTTCGTAGGAGGATGAGTCGACAATGGATGGTTAGACTGGAAACAACCCCGGTTCTTAAAGTGAAAGCGCGGACGTGAAGGAAAACATCCCCCACACGGTTTTCGAGCCGCAACGTTCAGTGAGTGTCATGAGAGGGATAGTAAGAAATGAAAGAGCATCAATCCAACATTCTTTATAGCTAAACAAACCACAAAGGCATTTTTTTTTCAAAACACAACATTTTTTATTCAAAAATCACTTAACACTAAACAACAACTCTAACATTTTTAACACTATAACACTATAACATCAAACAATTTTTTTCAAATCACAAACATTTTTTTCTTCAAATACAATCTACTTTAAACAAGGCTGACAACGTTGTGAATGAAATTGTGATTTCCACTGTTGGAAATCATTAGGCCATTGATGGACACTACGTTTCCTAGCTTGAGACAAAAGATAAGCATAATGGTCACAAAACCATCGATCTACTTTCACATCGTTTCTAGCAGAAGAACGAGGATCGAAATGAGTCACTAAATGTTCTAAGGAATAGCCCAGGCTGCGATGATGCAGAAAATACACACAGTACTGTCCACACACCAAGGAATCTGTGCCTTGTAATTTCACATTATTGAATCGGGTGGTTTGAGCATTTCTTCTCATAAAGTCGATGATATCGTCTTCCAAAGGGGGCAATCCGTACGAATCGAAATATTCCACACATCCTTCTTGAGGAAAGTAGACGGCTACCCAGTGGGTTCCTGGGAGATGACTGTCGTCCGTGTTGATCACGTAAGCTTGATGGTCTTTAGGTTTGCGATGAGGGAGTTCATCTTTAGCACAGACGACAGGATTCCAAGAAGCCGTATACGAACTGTGGTTCAGAAGGTAATAAAGTTCCCAGGTATCCATCTGTGTTGTTTTTTTCTTCTTCACAGGTAATAATAAGTCGTCAATTCGATTCTGACTTTTTGCTTGAAAATGTCTGACGAATAAACGGTTATTCGTTCTGTTTCCTCACTCTGATTCAGGAGAGCTTCGATACGATGGATCTCTTGAGTGGTTAATGGTGGACAAGAATGTTCACGCAAGTCTTTATACCACTGGTGCAACACGTCTTTGTTCGAGATGAGGCTCCAAGCTTCGTCCAGATACTCGTCCAATTTTTCTTCTTGACTCAACATCAGGCATTTATCGTGTTGAATTTGACTGGGATGATCGTTTTGACATCCATAGCAATTTTTCTTGATCAATTCCGTCATTTTGTCAACCAAGTGTTTGGCAAAACAGGAGACTAAATGGGCTTCTTGTTCTGGCCATCTCGACTTCATCATGACAATTTCTTCGTCTTGGGATTCTCCTTCCACGGTCTCCTCACATTTCATGTCCAAAGTTTCTTCACTTTGTAAAGAGGGATAACAGTCTTCCATGGCTTCTAATAATCTAGAATGACTTCTCTCAAACTGTTGATTTCTATGGTATTATCGAATTCTGCATACAGGATGACGTTCACTGTCTCTGGCAGAGGATTTGCAAACTGAAGTTCCACACGAATCTGGCCGGATTTTATAGGGTGGAAATGTCCCTCGTCGCTGCCTTGGTCTGGAGTGAAATCAAACGCCCACAAAGCATAGCCTCCTGCATAATCTTCGTACGTAATACCGTGACTGGTGTTGGTTCCTAACTGACCGGTGGCTTCGTACAAGGACAAGTACGATCTCAAGTAATTCTTCTCTTTAAAGTCAGGTTCAAAAGGTCGGGTACACAAGGTCTTACCATCGCGACTGACTTCGATCTTAGACACGCCAAAGTGTTCAAAGTTGAAAGGATTTTTATCGGCAGCTCCGTTGAAGGCTGTATTCTCGACCATACCAACGATCAAACGTTTGGGTAACTGTCCTTGAAACAGATGATCTTCGATCATGGATCGTTGTCCCTTGGGAATGGTGAAGGTTTTCACTTCCACGCGTCGGATCGGATACTTAGCGGTCGTTCTGCTCAACGTCTGACTGATGTCGTTTCCCACTTTAGGTAACACTTCCACACGGCGTACGTAGAGTCTGGCTTCTAGGATTTTGGTTTTGTACTCGTCAGCATTACCCAATAAATGGAAAGCGGTACTGCTCCGATTCAGTCTCAGGCGAACATTCACTCCGTTTAGCAAATATTTCTCTTGCAACCACATGTCCAAATGCAAACGGTCCATCAGTTCTAAACTCTGTCCATCTTTGATTCTGTCTCTTCGTTCTATAAATCCCGCATTGTTTGGTGTTTTTTTTACATCAATTTCGAATGTTTCAAACTCGTCTGCTTCGTCAGCTTCCCATACCACACAGGAATTGAGATGAGTGTTCTTGGCATCTATTCCGTACGTCAAGAGATTTTCCAGGTAGGCACGATAAGGGTAAGTATCCATGCTGCTACTGACCAGTTTGTTATTCAAGTACAAGTCCACTCCACTGAACAAGGAATGCATGAAATTGTTGACGGGAGCTACTGCTTCAGTGTCTATAGGACCTCCAGTCTTATCTAGAATTTTGACTTTCAGGTACAAGTAACTGCTATTCAGATCGATGTAATCTTCGGGCTGTCCTTTGATTTCAAACTCGATGGGAGCGGAATCGGTCAATGAGGAGACGGGGTGAAATTCCACCCACTGAGATTCTTGCATGGTCATCATGGTGGGGGGCATGGCAAACAGATCCAGTTCCGTCTTGGAACAAGCGCAAGACTCTCGGTGCATCATTTTTTTGTTCTGTGTCTCAATAATCGAAAACGTCTAAGTCTCGAACGGTTCTTCTTTTCTTGGCCTTTCTCGCTTGAAGTCTGGTGAAAGGGTGTTTTCTTCTTCGTCGTCTCTTTCTGCCTTGTCCTTGCTGAATGCCTGACTCGGTAGCGTGCAGGGCATTTATAGGTGTGTCTCGTCGGCCCAAAATGTCTTTTCCCGTTTGCAGCAAGACATTTTTGCCTGCCCTCATGAAGGCTTCTTTAGGGTTTTGTTTGTCGATGATGACATTTTGGAGAAATTCTTTGCCTTGCGTCAGTGCCGCATCTTTCAAGGCGTGCAATCCTCGTGTCACCATCGGTTTCAACACTGGGGCCACCGAACGAAAGGCCGATTTTAACATGTCTCCTAAACCGTGTCCTCGCTGTCGAGCCACCCCTTGGTACACTGGATACATGACTTGCTTACGAGTCGTGAGAGAACCGTTTTCGAAAATGGAGTTTCACCGTGACTTTTCCTTTGGTGAATGGAATATTTTGTCCCAGATCTCCTTTTATAGTAATGTTGACCGTGTCCAAATACGACTTGCTGACCGGTAAATAGTGAGGATGGACAAATTCGCGGTGGACGTGGTAAGTGTTTCCACCTTCCTCGTCAACGTTCGTGGTAGAATCCACTTTGAAAGGAATGACACGCAGTAATGGCACAGAGGTGTGTCCCACCACGTTATACTCCACCACATCGGAGTACACGAACATTAAATTCATTCCTTGGTTCAGTTCTACCGGTTTTCCAAAAGCTTTGTAAAAATCCATATTACTGTTGATCTTGGGGCTCCAATTGTTTGTGACCATTGTTGAATGTCCACCCAAAATTTCAAACAAAATACCATTGAACCTGAAGGACAATGTGTCCGTATCTGGAAATTTCATCAGTAAGCGACGAGCCACTTTATGGTACTCCAGGGTGACACTTTTTTTGACTCTGATCAGGGCTTTGCCAAAGGCGAACTCGAACCTGTCCGCAATAGTGTCCACCAAATGTTGACCACTAAAATAAAACCCTGCTGGAATTTTCACGGTGTAGATACTGAAGGCTGGTTTGCTGGCTGGTCTTGTGATCCCTGAAAACCCGATGTCAGTCATGGCTTCTTGTAATTGTTGGTTCAGGATTTCCACCTCAAAAAAGTTTTGTTTTTCGGTGATGTTTTGGATTTGTGTAGGGTGAATCATTTCTACTAAAGCCACTTCCCAATGGGCTTCGTGATCTAAGGGGATGGCTTGAGGTAATTTGGCCGTGTAACAGCACAACGTGTTGTGGGGAAACACCTCCATGGAACTGTCACTGGGTAAAGTTAAGTAAAATTGGTTTTGGTGACTCATAATTCCAGAGTTCTGTGGCTGTCCGAGGGGATATTACTGGACGTCAGAGGTGTGTCTCCGCCCAAAATGGGGTTCTGGTTGTGGTTGTTGGAGTGGTGACTGGCACTGGCACTGGACACAACGTTCCCGTTCGAGGAGAATTTCAGGGAGGGATTGGGAAGCAGGTAACCGATGCAACTGCTCAATAAAATGGTCCACAATTGTTTGTCTCCTTGTTGCAAACTCAAATTGGCGATGGCTGCCCCGATGACACAATACACCACGAAGATTTGGCAGAAAAAGACGATTTGCGTTTTAGGCACACGTTCTCCACACCACACCCACAAGGGTTGTTTTTGTAAATCTTGCACAGAAGAACTAGGTGAAGGAGGATTGGTCGACGTAGCTGCGTCTGCTGTGTGAAAGGGCATGATGGTCACTTCTTTTTATAGTCGATGACTTGCGAAGCGTCGATCCAAGAATCAAAACTGGGTGGATATCCTTTCCAACGTACTTTGACTTCTTTGACACGTCGTTTGCCCACTTTACGGGTTCTGCGTTCGAGAATGCTTTCGATGTCGTACACGTCGTCTTCTTTTTTGGTGACACGTTGTAACTCGGGCAAATAAAACGTTCCTTTGAGCACTTCTCCGTTCATGTCTTCCAATTTATAGACGGCAGGATGACGGCCATGCACTCGTCCAGTGACGCGAAACAATTCGGTCGTCCAGTTAGGTAAGTAACCTTTGTCGAAAGTGCGTTTGGTTTTGCCAATGCGCACCCAATCTCCTACGGTCAACTCTCCACTTTTCTTGGGGACAGCCCTCGTCGGGGACGTACCGAACAGACGCTCAAACACCAACACTTCGTTGTCGGGAGTCACGTCTTGCGGGGCACGTCCGATGCTTCGATGGTAAGATTGGTTGTACGCTTGCACCAGATGCGGTAAGATGTCGATGTACTTCAGAGTGTGGTGATGCGTAAAATATTTCCACATGCGTTCTTTCAAAGTGCGTTGAAAACGCTCCACGATGCTGGCTTTGGTTTCGGGATTCTCGGTGGTAAAAAAATGAATGTCACGTTTCTTTAATTCTTTTTGGAAAGCTTGGTTCAGAAATTCAGTGCCTTTGTCCGTTTGCCATCGAAGAGGGTGACGACCGCTTTGTTTCAACACCCGTTGCAGGGCTCGCACTAACTCGCTGCTCGATTTGGAAGTCAAGGGCACGACCCAGGCAAATTTGGAAAAGACGTCGATGACACAAAACAGATATTTGTAACCACGATTGTAGCTGGCCAAATGAGAGACATCGGCTAAATCGGCTTGCCATTGATGATCGATGCCTTCCACTCGGGTACGACTTCTGGCAAACTTGCGTCGAATGGGTTTGTGCAAAGTGTAGGTAGCTTGTTCTTGTAACCATCGTTGCACTTGAGGTAAACGGAGACTTTTCAGTCGCGTTTTGGCAGCACGATACAATTTTTGAACTCCTGCGTAACCTGCAGGATGCGAGGGATCGTAGTAAATGCTAGCTAAGACTTTTTCCATTTTTTTGTGTGGATTGGTGTGTTAATAAGGCACCCACTCTTGGAAGAGGCTACTCTTTTTCTCTTGGGGTATTTTCTTGGATTGCAAGGCTTTGCGTGTGCGACCGGCAATAGGTGTTGAAGAGGAGGATGTCTGAGCGGGGGATATCGGTTCTTGTTTCACTTCTGTCTTCACTTTCTTTTTCTCTTGTGATGAAGAAGGGGTGGCCATCATCTTTTTAATCCATCCAATTCTGGAGGTAGGTGGTGTTGTTAACTTGCGTACTTTTTCTGGTGGAGTTTGAAACCCTTCTTCTTCTTCTTCTTTTCCTTTTTCTGTCTTGGTCACGGGTAGTGGTGGAACTGGTACTGGTACTGGTGATGGTGCTGGACTTTTCATCAAGGTCTTAAAATCTTTCAAAGTGGGTAAAGCTGTTTCGTCTAAAGCTTTCTGGTGAAAGAGTTGCAGTCGTTGCAAGAGTTGACCGTACTTTTGCGATTTTTCTGTTTCGGACAAATCTTGGCGATCCATCAAGGATTGCAATTCGTGTTGTAACTGGGACATCTCGCTCAAATGGGGATTGGGAGGTAAATGCGGGGTGCGTTGTTCTTGCCACCGATGGTATTCCATCCATCGTTTGTAAGGCACTAAAGCTAGTTTTCGTCCTTCCATGGGGTTGTCAGGGGTCGATTCTGAGATCTTGGAACTTCCGAGGCCTTTTTATCTTGCTCCCACCAGTCCTCCCAACATGGTTCCCAAGACTCCTTTCAGTATGGGGCCTAACAAGAGAGGTAAAATGCCTCCACGTTGGACCAACATCTTCTTTTTTTGACGAATGGGAATTTTCTTTTGAACCATTTGGCGAAGAACGTGACGATGTTTGCCTAAGCATTGTTTCTGGTGTTTGGACAAAGGGATCGTGCCTTTCAAAACGTTCAAACAACATTCGCACACGGTATCGATGACCTCTTTGGAGGCCGTTTGAATGAGTTTTTTTCGAAGGGGTGAAGAAGCTTTGGACAGGACAGATAACAGGTCCCCATGTTTAGCTAAACGTGGTGGCAGTCCTTTCCTTTTCTTTCCTTGGGGTTTTCTGGAGGGTGACATTTTTTGCTTGTGGTTCCGGGACATTCACCGAACAGACACTAACGTCGATGACTTAACGCACACCCTTTTATCTTTTTTTTGGGACTATCGCTTTGTCATAAAGGTGACAATGTTTTTCCCAAAATCACCAAGGAATCCTCCACTTTGTTGACGCCTCTTTTTCTTGGAACGACTGTGTCTTTTCTTAGGGTAATGTCGATGCTTGGCTAAGCGCTTTGTCGGATGACGCGTCTGCCTTTGTCTCTTTCTTTTGTGGCTTCTTGGAGGTGACATCTTTTTTACAAGTTCACTGATACCCCGACTTGGTCACAGGCTCTTTTTATACTGGAACGCGTCGCCACTGATTGTCTTTACGTTTTATCAGTTTGAGGACAGGCATGACACGTCGTGCAGGGGTACGCAACGGACTAAATCGAGCCAGTTCTTGCTTGGACAAATCCAGTAAACTTTGTAACATGCCCGATCTTTCTTGGACTTTGATTTTGGGAGAAGGTACTTTGTGAGCAGCAGCCACTGCCGCTAAATGGGAGGGTCCTGCCACTGGGGAAGTTCTTTTGGGGGTCATCAACGGAGATGTTCTTGGTGTGATCAACGTCTCCAAGTACTCTTCAGTTCTGGGTGTCATCAACGGAGAAGTGGATGAACGTGAGGATGCCGGAGACGCAGTCACTGCCGTGGCAGGTCGTGGTTTGCGAGTGTAAGGTTGCGTCCTGGCCGAAGTGCCTCTCTTGCGACTAGTTTTCTTCTGTGGACTTTTCTTTTTCTGGGGACTTTTTCTCTGTTTCTTTTTCTGGGGGCTTCTTTTCTTTTTCCGGGGTGGTGTCTGGTAAGAGGAGGGTCCTGCCACTGGAGAAGTTATTCTTCTTGGGGACCTGGTCTTTTTCTTTTTCTTCTTGGGGCTTCGTTGGACTTTTGTCTTGGGGATAACTTTGGGGGCATTAGGATCCCATCTTAAGAGTGAGCGAATGATGACCCCTCCTAGAGTACCGCTCCCTCCAGGTTTCAAAATGATTTGTTTTTTGGTTTGAGTGTCGATGCGGGGATCGGCCAGTTGGACCAAAGCGACTTTGTTTCGATCGAAAAAGCGTTGGGTTTGATGAGGAATCTGAATGATTCCTTGGAGTAATTGACGTGCCGTCACCGTGAACCATCGTAAGACTTCTTTGAGACTAGCTTCTAAGACACGGGCTCGTGTTTGTGGATTTTTTTCTCGACTGATGCCATACAAGGCACGAATCAATTTGACAGGAAGATGCGACTGAAGGGACGTCATGTTCACACTGTGTGAGACCGACGAAAAAGGGTCTGAGGTTTTTATAGATTTTTTGATGGGGAGTGAAATGAAGTCGAGGACGGAGACGTGTACAGGACAAGCCCTCCGTCTTGGCACCAGTGGTGAAACAAGTGGGTACGAAATCGCAAATCCTCGGGGGTCGTAGGTTTCAAATCGACGAGTAAATAGGCGTGTGGCGTTTGAGTGGCATCGTCGTACGCCTGAGTCAGCCAAGGCGTTCCTAACTGTTTGGCTAAGACTTGCACTTGCGATTTATCTCGAGGGCTTTTAAACAAGACCACGTAATGCGCATTGAGACTGATGGTGCGATGGGCTTTACTTTGTTGAAACAAATTTTGGGTGATGTAAACGACACTGGCATTACGGTGATGCCCTTTGCGCGTGAACCACAATTTAATTTCTTCTTCGTCTTCTCCTAACATGTCGTCGAAAATGACCAAATGGGTTAGACGGGAGTCAGAGACGATGCCGTCGTCTTCTTTAGGAATGCCTTCCACAAACACGATGGAATCACCTTGACTTTCTCGCAAGAGGCTGTACGCCGATTGCCACTCTTTGTAACACCACACGATCCGTTGAGGGGGCCGATCGATCAAATGATGTTTATGTTCGATCAAACGTTTGACGAATTCGGTTTTGCCTGAACCACTAGGTCCAGCAATGAGCATGTTAAAGGGATGGCGAAGATACAAAGCCTCCCAACTGGCACGATCTAAGTGTTCGTCGATGACTTTGACAGTAGAGGAAGAGGGAGCAGAGACAGCAGAGGTAGCCATGGTGTGAGAAATGTCACTTGTGACACGAAAACAAACAAGACAAGAGTTTATATACTTTTTCAGAACACGTTTATTGAATGTTTTTTTATCAAACATGAATACGAAAGACAAAAATACATAAAAGCCAAAGGCTTAAGTACAAGGATAAAAGGCACATGATAACGATGAACGTGGAATAAACACAAGTGTCTGTACAACAATCACATCTTTTGGGTAATGTTCTAACCAGTTCAACAGGGGGTAAGGTCACACAAGTGTCCTCCCGAAAGGGTCTTTCAGGTCTGTCCACGACAGTCCTGTCCTGGGTGACGGGTTCTTCTGGCACCGTCACTAACACGGGTTGAAAAGTAACTTTTTTCCTTGAACAACTCTCGTGCATACTGGGCCACTTCTTGGGTCCAAGCCTCAAAATCCCATTCTTTCCAGGCACGGACATCTGTCCAATGGGGATGTAAGTCACAAGCTACACACACATCGTCATACACGTCTTGGGTAGCTAAAAGTTGACGAATCTTTTTTTCCCGTAGAGGTCGAGAAGTATCCAGATGAAAACGCAAGGCTTTGAGCAAAAGGAGTTTTTCGTGACCATTTAAGGCCATGGAGGTGGTAAGTACTGATCGTAAAGAGTCCACAAAGAATCGGCTGGTAAACGAAATCCCAAAATACAAGTCACTAAGACACACACCACTTGTCGTCCCAAATTGAATGGATACAGTTCTTGTAATAATCGATGGTAATGATCCACGGTTTGAATATGGTCATTGAGTTCCTTCCACGGAATCTGTTGGATGACATGTGACATAAGTCGTGGCATGGCAGCCTGTTTTTATAGTCTCTTTGTTTCGGAAACAATACACGTACTTTCTAGCCAGAGATCTTCGTTCTCCAGTAGGGAATCTAAATCTTGCATACTGTAACCGAAACTTCAGAGTTCGTTTAGAAGTTTCCTCTTCCTCTAAGTGGATTCCACGTAAAATATGTTGATAATCCTTTAACTTGTCTTCCTCAATGTATTGCTGTAGGTGAATCTCGAAGTAACCAAAATCATGAACATTTCGATCATTCACTAACTCAAAGTGTTGAACAAGGTCTGACCACTGAAACAGTTTCTGACGAATCAGTTCTCTTATACCATTCAGGTACCAGTGGTTAAAGATCTGGTGACGTAACGGATGCAATTGTTCTTTACGTTTGACTTGTATTTTCACCAGCTCTCGGTAAATGCGTTCTCTCAACTCCACAGGCAAAGCACGAATGTTCTCTTGTAAAGTATCCATGAATAGGTCATACTAAATCCTCTTTGGTCTGACACAAGAAATGTACTCTTTGCACAAACATGGTTTCACTTCAGTGTCGAATTTAAATCGTTGAGTCACTAATCTACACATGACAATTCGTTCAGAAGTTTCCTCTTTCACCAAGTTGACATTGTGTTCAAAAAGTTTGTAATTCGTTAACTCTTCCTCTGGAATTCGATGCAGTACGTTTACAATGTAGTAACTACAATCGTCCATACCAAACCAATCCTTTTTATAACCAGAAGGTCGTTCATCAATGTCTGTCCGATGGAACACTTTCAATTGAATCAGTCCTTGTATAGCCTTCAGGTACCAGTGGTTCAAACACCGGTGACGTATCGGATGCAATTGTTCTTTACGTTTCACTTGTATTTTGACCAGTTCTCGGTAAATGCGTTCTCTCAACTCCACAGGCAAAGCACGAATGTTCTCTTGTAAAGTATCCATGAACAGATTATTATTATGGTAAGAAGTTACTTCAATGTCTCGGCCCCACTAAAGGTAAGTAATGACAATTCGGTGACCATCGAGCATGTTCTACGTAGGCTGAATCTTGCGGTTCCCAGTGGTGAAGTGACACACCGCAACTGAAGCACTTGACTTTATCTCCTTCGCCCAAGTAGAAAAATCCGGCTCTGGCTAATTCTTCGGGGGTCGGTCCTCCCAGATACTTTGGCCATTTTCCTTTGAACGATTGAAGACGATTTTCAAAGTCGCAGTATTCCGACGAACGCACAGGAAACGAATATTCGTTTTTCACAGGTTCGTTTCGATGAGGGTTGAGTGACATGGGTAGGAGTTTGCTCAGGGCTGGATGACATCCGTAGGGAGGTAAACGTGAAGGTCGACATTCCCCTTTAAAACGAAACCCAGTAAAATGTCCAAGAGGACGAGCAGCATCGCTTTCGCATCCCACAGGTTTGACACGCACAGCATCACTTTCCATGACAGGGGTAGGGGTACTAAAGTTCCCATGATGCTTTACGGCATCGCTCAGGTCACAAGGTACAGCATCGGTCCCATCGCAAGGCTCACAATCGCACTCGTCTGCAAACTCCGTTACGCAATTACAATGGTAACCACATGGACAATCGCAGTTTCCTTCCGGACATTTTCCGTCGCAATGCCTGGGTCTTATCCATCCAGTATTAGTCACACTAGAGGAAGATACAACTTTTTTACAATCCCCAAACTGGAACGATGTCTTTTTCAAAGTATTCATCTTGTTCGCTCGGTCTTGGTAGTCACAATGAACTATCGATCTTGACCATAGCCCCCTTTTTATACTAGTCTCAATGCAGTCTCCAGCTTGTACATCTTTCCTTTTTTACGTTTTTTATGTCTTGTTTCGGAAGGTACCGTCTCTAAGGTACCGTCAACATTGTACCGTAGTGTGATGGGTGGAAAGGCCATAGAAAGGTAAGGGCAGTGCGGAGACCATCGAGTATGTTCCAGAATAGCTGAATCTTTATAGATACATAGATCCATTCGTAACTTCAGTCCGCAAGCGAAACACTGTACCTCGTATCCCAATCCTGACTCAGGTTCCAAGTAGACAAATCCTGTTCTAGCTAAAACATGCGAAGAAGGTAATCCTTCCCTATCCGTAGGCCATTTCTGAAACGTGTCCAATCGACGGGCACAATCACAATAGTCAGGTAAGAAGACTGGAAAATGGTAGGGTTTGAACTTGGAGTTCTCATCGGGTTTCTCACTCGATTCTTGCTGTGGCGAAGTCATCTTTCTGGTGGGTGGCTATCCTCTTACAACCAATGTTTTATACCAACGTGTCCATACGGTAAGGTGAAATGATTGGGAAGTCGAACTCGCTTCTGGTATACAATTTGATAGACTTTTTCCAAGGGTCGACTGACGATGTGGTGAGTGGGTAAACGTACAATCTTGTTCGGTTGATAGGTGGTCACTTTAAAGTTTCCATCCTCTCCCGATTGCAAGGCTTCTTTCAATACCCCAAAGTTGACCACTCGACTGGTACGATGATTCAGAGTCAGTCCTTTCACTTTGCACGTCGTGTGCACTTCTCCTTGTTTGTCCCGGTATTCGTAGCCGTAATTTTTGGGACCACCACTAACGAAATTTAGAATCTTGTCGTCGGGATGCTCGTCTGTCCAGGCTCCTAAACGGTCTCCTTCGATGTCAGGGTGCTGTTGAATCGGGTGATGGATGTAAATGCAACTGTCCGTGTCAAAGTACAGGACGCGTTCCCCTAACAGTTCTAAAGCTTCGTACAATTTTAAGCGAGCATGAGCTGTCACGTAAGCCGCAATGATGACATTTCCAAAAGGGTCGTCTTGTACAAAGTCCAGATCTTCTTCGTAATTGACCAAGATCAAATCCTCTCGAACGACGTCCACGTGTTTCATGTATTTGGTTTTGTCGTGAATCATCTGGAAGTAGCGGGAAGGTTCTGTCAAATATTCCGTCTTGGGTAAACACGGTCGTTGTGCCATTTTACCCCACAAGCAATTTAACATCACTTTGGCAAACGATCGCCTGCCTTCGTTTTTCTCGATGTGGTCTAAAGTGATGCCTTCTTGTTCGTAGTATTTCTCTTTGAATTGTATTTGGTCTTCGGGAGTGTGACACCAGGAAGGATAGCCGCTGGCTTCTTGCTTCAGTTTCAAAAAGGCATCCACGTAGTCGGCGAAAATGCCTTTCTGACTGGGATCACCCTTGTGGTATTGTTGTGTCTTGGGAAAGTGACAAATTTCGTACACTTCTAACAGTTGGTATCCCATGTCCAAAGCTTTGAACAATTCTACGCTGACCCAGGTTCCCGTCAAGGCCCGTTCTTCCTGGCTGTGATGACAAGGCTGGTCTTGGTTGCACGTTTCGGCACAAGTACGGCACAAGGGAAACATCAGTTTGCCTTGACAATGGTGAGGTAAGACGGGATGGTATAGGTTCGTGGGAGGCAAAACTTTGCACTTGATCAAGCCTTCGTATTGTCGAATGTTTTTCAGGTCGATGTGTTCCGTGAACAATTGTGGGTGCCCTACAGGAAAGCGACAATATTTGCACACGTAGGGATACAGCGAACACACGTCCAAGTATTTGATTTCTTCTCCTTTCTCTTCGTCGGCTTGGTACAGCAAACAGGTGGCATTGGTCCTTCCTCCGTACAAACTATCCCTCGGGTTCAGCGAGTCCATGAACTGGTAACTTTCCACGAGGCGTTTAAACTCGGGATCGGTTTTCATACGGTGATCGTACTCGTGTTCCCACATTTCCACCACTTGGTATCCTTGCTGTTCTAACTTTAGGCGTCGCTGACAAGTGTCCTGGTACAAGTCTTCCATGGTTCGTTGCAAAAACTGATTTTTAGTGCCACGGTCAGGGTAACAAACAGGACATCCGTGAAATAAGCAACCGTTAAACTCGTACACGATCTTGGGGTTTTCTAAGTCCCAGCCATCGACCGAATACGTTCCGATGGTCTTTTCGCCCCCTCCGTTGCGGGCATGCTGAATCCACTTGTCTTCCTTGTCGCACAAGTAATGTAACCAACGTAGGGCTTTGACCGAGTATTGACGTTTGACAAAGTGGGTCGTTTGAGGGCTGATGACAGCCACGGTGTTTTCAGGCATGAATCGTTGTCGATACACTAGGGAACACGCTTTGGCAATGGTGCAAGCTTCTTTCAAAGGATCCACCCCTCCGTGTTCCATGAACAGTTCTCGAAATTTTCCACAGCAACGCCGTAAAATGTCCACGTCGGAACGACAATACTTTAGCATTTCTTCCTGAAAGTCGAAAGGGTCCGAGGCGTGAGCCTGGTACCAAGCGTAGAAAGCTTCTCGTTGTTCGGTACGCATGTTGTCGGGGTCGTAATAGTGAGCCTCAGGTAAATGGGGTAGAACGGCGTGTTGATTGGCTTCCGTATTGAAAAAGTGTGGAAAGTACCCTTTAGCCATTTCTGTCATTCCAAACGTTTTAGGCATTCGGCTCAAAGGCATGGCCAAATAGCTCATCGAATCTTTAAACTGTACTTGTCCCACTTGCATGAAAATGATTTTGGCTCCGTTCAAAGTCACTTTAGGACGCTCGGTGCCTTGTTCCGTATAGTATCTGAGAAGAAACTGTCCATCGTATCCGGAAAAATTGTGAGCCATCACTGTGGCATGACGATGACAATCTCGGTAACGTTCGATGTCCTCTTGGCTCCACGTCTTGTCGACGGGGTCTAAGACCCATTGGGCAAAATCGGCTAACGTGTTCGGTCCTCGAAAGATTTTTTCACGTCCTCCAGGAATCTTGCTGCAGTGAGGGCAATGACTGAAGATAGGTTCTTGAATGCACTTCTCGCACGCTCGATGAGCCACGCAGAAATTAGGGATGTGAATGCCAGTCTCTTGCATGCATTCGAAATCGAAAAAGATGAAATTGCCTTTCTTCTTGTGACCGTCCTCTTTCTCTGGTGGGGGTTGGTATTTTTGCACGTAACATTGGTGTTCCAAGTCCACGATGTGGTGACAAATGTGACATTTTTTCTTTCCTCGACATACGTGTGCCTTGGCATTGTTGGTAAGTATGCCTTGTCCACACGTAGAGCACAATCTCAGGAGTTGACAAGCACATTTCTTCTGTGAACCTCGTGTTTTCAAATGTTGTTGGTAACAGGTAGGGCTGACAAACGTGCGCAGACAAGTTGAACAAGGCACTGGTTCTTCGCTCAGACAGGGTGGAGAGGCCAAACATCCTGGGCATTTCGATCCACAATGCTTGTGTTGCTCTCGATTGTTATAACCATAATCACATTTCTCACAATAATAACCGTATCCTAGGAATCCAGTGATACTGGTAATGGTATCGAAATGGTCATCGTGATGATAAACGTGAATGTATTTTCCGTCCTTAAAATCTTGCCCTCGAAACAACAAAGACCCGCGCACTTCTTGAGGGTACACTTTCAAGGTGTATCGTGGAGCTAGGGCATCTTGCAATTTTTGCATCTCAGGTATGCCACAGGGTGTGTCTTTGGACATGCCAGCTTGTCGTAACAGGAGTTCTGCTTCACTTCGTTGTTTGGCTCGATCGGATCGTTGAATAGTTTTCCAGGTTCTTTTCCATTCTACCGTGTCGTTCTTGTTGGCATAGGTTCGTCCCACCACGATGGCACGGGCTAAACACATCTGGTCATGAGGATTGTGAATTTGGACAAGGCTACGCTTAATGCTGCGAAGGTCATTCACCAATAACATCTTTTTGCGTCCGGTTCCTTGAGGAGGAGAGACGTGGGTCATGTCCAATGTGGCTTTTCCATCGGTGATGTCAAACTGGTCATTAGATTGTTGCACGTGTTGAATCTTGTCCATGACTTTGGAAGCGGTCAATTCTGCCGGGGTGCTAAACTCGATCCAAACAGGGGATTTCAAACCGTCGTGTTGTATGGAAAGTCTCAAGCGATCGTCTTCTTTGGGTTGACATTGTTGCTTGAGTGCAGTGAGCAGAGAATCCCACACTCCGGTGATGAACCCTTCTGCTTTCTCTAACGGTACTTCGGACTTGAAATCTTTAAACTTCACCGTGTATTTGTAAGCCGTGGTTCTAAATTTTCTAGAGGAGCGCTTTTCCGTCTCTCGAATGGAATAGTATTTTTCAGGGTTGACTAAGGGTGGTGAACTTGGTTTAGAGGTTTCAAATTCTGGTTCACTCATGTCCTCTTCAAAATCACTGGCATGAATTTGTGCCAAGATTTCAGCCCTGGTTCGAGGCGATAGATCACGTTTCTGCCTCTTACTTTCTTCTTTCTTCTCGAATGAATGGGATCGTTTCATCTTGAAAGCAAAAAGTCAAATGACTCAAGTTCAAACACCATAAACTACTTTATAGTCATAGCAGACCAGCGTATATAAAAGGGTGTGTGTCTTGTCCTTTCACTATTCATTTCACTCTCAAGCCGAGCACAACGATGGAAGAGACTAACCAGATGGAACGTTTCGTCAGAGCTTTGCGAGGGGTCATTAGAAAATTCTCTTCAGACCAGCCTACGGACTACTCTCCTTCCTTTCGAGATAAAAGTCAAGATACTTGCTATATCTGTCAGAAGAAAGGGCATTGGTCTTCAGAGTGTCCAGACCGTCAAAAAACAGGAGCTAAAAAAGACAAAAGTCAAGATACCTGTTATTATTGTAAAGAAAAAGGACATTGGTCTCCAGATTGCCCAAAAAAGAAACAAGAGGAGTCAGAAGAAAAGAAGGATTCTTCAGAAGAAGAGAGGGATTCTTCAGAGGAAGAAAGGAGACAGGTGAAGAAAAAGAAACAGGAGAAGAAAAGAAGAAGGGAAGAAAGTGAGGAGGAAGAAGAGGAAAAGAGTGTGACGGTGAAGAAATTCAAAAAACAGAGAGACTAAACAAGGAGAAAGAAGAAGTCAATGAACTTTTTATTAAAGTGTTGTGTTGTGAATTGTGAATTGGATTGTAAAAAATGGAGAAAAGAATAAATGAATGATATAAGGTAAGAGTCTTTGAGTTATGATTTTAAAATAAGAAGCTACACTCACGCACTCATACACAGGGTAAAATGGGTGGGTTATTTTTTTTTGAGTTATTGGCAAATTGAAATTGTATTTTTTTTCGAGATATGTGGGTGGCCCTGAAAAGGGCCTTTTTTACGATGTAGGGGTGAGTTTAAGCAATCAACTTTAACTGTCTTATGCCTTTGCCACGGCCAAGGCCTACTTCTGGACTGCGTAATGTTGATGATGATGATAATGATTGGGTTGAAATCACTAAGGGTGGTACGGTAGGCTTAGTCACAGGGTTGACGTGTTTAGCTCGGGAAGGTCGTATTCTCTTCGGTCGTGATAAAGAAGTCTGATACATTTGTTTCAGACTTCTTAACTCCGCTAAAATATCCAACAGTACCGTGACCGTTTGATTTTCACCCTCTTGTTTCTTTGCTGCTACTTCTTCTTGCTGTTGTTTTTTTCTTACCTCTTCTTCTTGTTGCTGTTGCTGTAAGAGAAAAGCCTGTTCCGCTTCCTTTTGTCGTTGCATAAATTTCTCCAATTCTTCTTTCTGTCTCTGTCTAAAATTCTCCACTTGCGGTAATGAAGAAGGTAACGAAGGTTCCGGAACAAATTCTTGCGAGGAGAGAAAATCGACAAAATCCCAATTCACCTCTTCTGAAAGTAAGTCCGGGTTCCCTTGGGCGGTCTCCGCTGCTGGTGCACCCCATTGGATCGTTTTCTGAGTTTCCGTCATGTTGAATCACTGTCGCATAGATTGACTGCACACAAGCGCTAACAGATCTATATTGACTACGTGACGTCACAGACTGCTCTCTTCGGATTGGATGCGGGCTGACTGAATTCTGTAACGCGTGTTCGGATTGGTGAATGAACTCAATCCGTTTCAATCCTACCTGTCCCTATAAATAAGCGCAGTTCAGTGCATTGATTCACCTATTGTAGGAGCCTCAACATGTGGACCGACGTTGAATCTTCAACCCTTGTGTCAACAATGATGTTCAGGACGGACATACTCATGTATGTCCGATCCAAGTGGACCGTTGTCCACAGGACCAGCAGCAGCCTGTGGATAAGAAGAGTCTATATAGAGAGACAAGGTTGCCTCAAGAGGACTCTGATGTATGGCCCTGCTGTAAGACGAAGTTTGAGGACAAGAAGATGTCGCAAATGCCCTTTATGTTAAGGGCATATTAACATAAACCAAAGGCCCTTTTCAGGGCCAGCCATATTTCTCGAAAAGAGATAGTCTTTGAATTGCCTACCCCTTTTTTTATTTTTTATTTTTTAAAAAAAAAAAATCCCATGTTAATTTCCTTTGTCGCTATATGTTCCCACGATTTTTCTCCATGTTCAAATCCCCTTGTCGCTCAACAGTCCCACGATTTTTCTCCATGTTAATTTCCCTTGTCGCTATATGTTCCCACGATTTTTCTCCATGTTAAATTTCCCTTGTCGCTATATGTTCCCACGATTTTTCTCCATGTTAAATTTCCATTGTCGCTATATGTTCCCAAGGGGTCCTGTAATGCTAATTCCCATTGTCGCTATCCTATCCCACTTAACTACTCGTATTCGGTATCATCCAGTATTAATCGTCCATGACGTTGTTTATGATCATATGCTCCACCTTGAGTAAACTTTCCTATTATTTTTCTTCCAAGATCCTTTGATGTTTTATCGCTATTATTGAGTTTAATCTCGAGGATTCTAGGAGCTTCTTTGATGATATCATCCTTGAAAGTATCAGGACATTTTTTTCTAAATTCCTTAACGACCTCATCGAGACTGATATTTTCCCTCGGTGGTAACCAAACCTCGGTTTGTTTCTTATATGATATAATTGCCTCACAAACCAGCAACGATACCAATATCGCACAATCGAGCATGTATCGTAATAAAACTATTGGTGCCCAGCGTTTTTCTGAGGAATGTCTACCAAACCAAACATGACATATCGTATGAAGATCCATAGCAAACGCGAATGATTCAATACAAGCCAATCCAGTTAGATCAAAATCCGGCAATGATCCATTTATCGATACTCGCGTCATTTCATGTGTTGGATGACCGAACCTTGCAAAATACTTAGAACAATCTCCGCATCCGAGAAAACTTCCTGGATAACACGCAACCATATCAACAGATATCATATCGTTGTAATTATATTTGGTATTCCACAATCCGCCGTGGCTATACTCGACACAACTTGATTGTATATCCGAAAGAAATTCATTTCGGGTTGGTTTCCACAAGTTTTTTTCTCTAGCAACATGAGCTGCAACAGATGGAACAGTAAAACAGTTGCTGAGCAACTCATCAATATTTTCTGAATATTTATTAGCAAGATTTTTCATTTCTTGATGAAGGGATTCTTTACGATATATTTGACCTTTGGGTCGCACAAATTGATCATATGTTTCATCATCTGAGCTCTTAAATAACCACACTTACACAGGATCGTTTTTATTTATTTTGTTAATAAAATCAAACATGTTATCATCATAAAATTTAATAATTCGATTTCCTGGAAACACTGCTACTGCGCTGGTCCACGCGTGTGCGTTATGATCAATAATTTCGATCGAAGCACCTTTTGATTTATATTTTGATTCATATAATATTTCTCCTGTTATCATCGCTACGGTTATTGGGAATTTTAATCTTTTTCCTAACTCAGTGACATCTTTGATAGACGCCCCGGTATCTTTAACTGTTTCGCCCCACGTGTTTATTATTTTACGTCTTTTATCTGTTAAACCGTTTCCACGGGCCGCGTTTGTAAAATGTTCTATTACTCGCTCGGCTACACAGTTTATTTTTGAAAATTTCATCGGCGTCAGTTTATCAACGCTAGGTTTTTTATTTATCACATAGATTCCATAAATAACTGCTGTTACAGGATACGCTCGCTCATAATACGGTTTGTCAATGCCAGTCAGTAGACCTGGTTTGGAATTTCTACTTAGTATGACAGTTTTTTATTACTGTGGACAGGATCATATTTGTCACGGATAATCCAGTTATCTGTTTTGCAAGTATGACAAATTTTATTCTGAAAAGATAACTTCTATCATCGAGCTGCTCAATAATAGCTGCTGCTCTTTTGTCATTCATCGTAGCGTCGATGATACCATCGATACCTTTGGCCGTGACCTTGTCAATGCGAATAATCTTGAACGTTGACCAGACATGAGATGCACCATCTGCGTGAAATTCTTTCTTGGCGTCGTGAATTTTATTGATCAAAACTTTATTTTTCCGATCAACCAGATCTCGTATCGGCACGTCAGGAGATATCCTGTCAAGGTTGAATTTACTTGTTTTCCAAGGCTTGATTCGGGATAATCTCTCAAACTCATCCATATTATATTTCAGACAAGTATTTAAATAAAAAATATTATATATGCAATGTCTCAATGCAAATGGCTCATGGTGCGTTCATTGACTCGTTGTAATAAATCCTGTAAAAAGGAATTCTGCGGACAACACATGCAAAACGTTCACCGTGGAAGCTTAGGACCAATACCGTATCTGCGATGTGGTGCTGGAGTACGAGAAAAAACACAGTTGTGTGCGCGTTGTGGTGGTAAACGATACAGAGAGCTTAAAAGATATTATGATAAAAAAAATAATGACCCTGACAGAGTCAACGCCAACGGTATAAAATCCGTGGAGGATTATCTAACTAAGTTTGCAGACAAATTATGATTTAAACAAATGATATTATTGTATAATGGAGCAAAATATGAACCACGAGTTTATAAAGCATCCTACAATAACAAACTACGAATCAAATATTGATGGTGTGATCAGAAATTGTCAGAGGAAAGTACCAGTTGGTTATATTAATAATCATGGTTATCTATTGTTTACTATTGGGAAGAAACCTTATCTCTGTCATAGTTTCACATAAAAATGTTACAAGGGGTTGTTCAAAGACGGTTTTGTGATTGATCATATTGACGGGGATCCTCAGAATAATTATTTATCCAATCTTCGAGCTATTACACAGAGCGAGAACTTAACACGTGGTAATACTGGCAGATGTAAAACAACCGGAAGGAGGGCGGTAAAAGCTACAAACATAGAGATGGGTGAAGAGATTATATTTCAATCAATGAATTTAGCTGCGAAATATTTTAATATTAATCCGCCTTTAGTACAATTTGTCGCTGAAAATATAACCAAATCCACTTTTTCCAAGAAATATAAACAGAAAATCACCTTACAATATTGTTAATGAGATAAACTATCATCACTATCAAGTAATTACGTAGAATTATATTTATTTACCATTTTTTAATTATTTATCCTTTTTTGTCAGAAAGCCTCACTGGTATACTACTTATTTTTCGATTATGCGAAAGTGAGATTATTCTGTAATATAGCTTTCTTCATAGATTTCCGATTTTTGTGGTCGTAATTAGTTAATTAATCATCTACGTCGTAATTAATATCAATAATTATACTAAAGAAAGATATTTATGGTTTCTAACTTATAAAATAAAAAATAAACGTATTTTACATCGTACAATGTAGTGGAGTTATTTTTAGATCTGTTATGAGAAATCGAGGCAGAATACGCCGTTTATATATTTACAATCTGTTTAGAAACCGCTGTTATAATGCATAAATATTGAAACCGATCTGTAGGTAAAAACGTTTGATGGTGCAGTGGTAGGATGTAAATATATTTTATCAAGACAGAACACGCTGTTAGTGCAAGATATTTACAACCTGTTACGAGAAATCTTGGGAGAACACGCTGCTCTCATTTACATATTCAGAAACCGCTGTTTTAATACAGAAATATTTACAATCTATTCAGAAACCGCTGTTTTAATGCAGAAATATTTACAGTCTATTCAGTAACCGCTGTTTTAATGCAGAAATATTTACAATCTATTCAGAAACCGATCTGTAGCTATATAATAACTTCTGAAACATATATTGTGAGATGATTCGATAGCTCAGTTGATAACGTATCTGATCGTGATACTCGAGGCCCAAGGATCGAATCCCATTGGCTGACAACATGTCGGTGGTTACGCATACTTGCGATTTTTATAATTAATTGGGGGGCTCCGCTTGAAGCCTCAAAACTCAACAGAAAAAAGGACACCCACCTACCACATCACTGGTGGTAGATACATGTTTTGTATCACCCACGGGCTGATTATTAGGGGGTGGGTGTCAAAATCTGTTGAGCGTATAGAATGGCCCCCCCCCCATATGTTGTGACGTCATTCATTCATTGTATATATTTCATGTCATTCATTCATCATTCATTCATCATTCATTCATTGTATATGTTTGTGCCGTCCTTAATTAAGATTTCATTCATTGTATATATTTCATGGCATTCATTCATTGTATATATTATAAATACTACGTGTAGTGCCTTAATTAAGATTTATGTTTGTACTGTCCTTTAATTAATATTTATGTTTGTACTGTCATTCATTCATTGTATATATTATAAATACCCCCTGAACTTGCTAAAAGACTCGAATTAAGGTTCAATGTGGGGATTGCATATGTTGTGCTGTCCTTAATTAAGATTTCATTCATTGTATATATTTCATGTCATTCTTTGTATATGTTTTTGCTGTCTTCACCAAACGCACCTTCTTCGGCCTCTAGACCGTTGTTTGACGGGTTAGGGGCTCTCATAGGGGGTAGTGTTTCGTGTGCCCGTTGAACTTGGTAGAATGCGGTGGCAAGCTACGAGTTCTGGGTTGTACTGTCCTTGTAAATATGTAAATACTATATGTTGTGCTGTGCCCCTTCCTGAACTTTGCTAAAAGACTCGAATAGAGGTTCATAGGGGATTGTTATTCATTGTATATATTTCATATACCCCTGAACTTGCTAAAAGACTCGAATAGAGGTTCATAGGGGATTGTCATTCATTCATCATATATGTTGTGCTGTGCCCCTTCCTGAGCTTGCTAAAAGACTCGACTTAGGGGTTCATAGGGGATATATTTTTTATTATATATATATATATATATATATATATATATATATATATATATATATATATATATATATATATATATATATATATATATATATATATATATATATATATATATATATATATATATATATATATATATATATATATATATATATATATATATATATATATATATATATATACTAAATAATGAACCAGGAAAATATCAATGATGTAATTGTTGCTATTAAAAAATTAGAAAAGACAGTATTAATATATCTGATGAACTGAATCCTGAAAAGATTATTTCTGATTTTGAAATCTTACAAGAACGTAAAAATGATGGTGGTTTTACACTGTCGTCTGAATACAAGTTCATAAAAAGAATTCAGGCGGCGATGTTTCGGTCACTAGCTGCAGTAAAAGATGATCAGGTCAAGGACTTCGTTCCTCTCTCTCTGCCGCAGTAGAAAAAATTAGATCGGAGTTATCCCACGAATACGAAGCAATGAAAACGATTAGTACTCGTATAAGACAATTAAGAAAAATCATGTTAGATCGTGAAACTATCCAAAGTAACTTCGTTGATGAAACGATCCAAAGTAACTTCGTTGGTGAAACGACCGAACACGTGTAATATTTTATTTAATCTGAAATATTATATATTTATTCTGAAATATTATATATTTATTCTGAAATATTATATATTTATTTTGAAATATTATATATTTATTCTGAAATATTATATATTTATTCTGAAATATTTTATTTATTCTGAAATATTATATATTTATTCTGAAATATTTTATTTATTCTGAAATATTATATATTTATTCTGAAATATTATATATTTATTCTGAAATATTATATTTATTCTGAAATATTATATATTTATTGTGAAATATTATATTTATTCTGAAATATTATATTTATTCTGAAATATTATATATTTATTCTGAAATATTTTATTTATTTTGAAATATTATATTTATTCTGAAATATTACATTTATTCTGAAATATTCCAACATATTTAGTCAAATTTGTTATTTTTTATAGCTATTTTAGTCGATTTTGTCAAGGAAAATTGACGAATTTTCCAATATCATTCGGGTCAAACCTCAAGCGGTTCTCTAATTGATTTATCGATAAATCGTTAAAAATCAGTAAAATTAGCTCAAAAAATGAGATTTTTCATGCGATTTTTGTTAACTTTTCTGGTAATTTTCGAAAAAAATGAGGATTTTTAACAATTTATCGATAAATCAATTCGAGAACCGCTTGATTTTTGACCTGTCGAAAAACTAATTTGACGAATTTTCCTTGACAAATCGACTAAAATAGCTGAAGAAAATGACAAATTTGACTAAAAATGTTGGAATATTTCTGATAAAATAAAATATTTCTTAATAATAAAATATTTCTGAATAATAATAACATATTTTTTTGTAGTATTTTTTGCAAAACTAATCGATTTTGTTAAGTGTGGGTACCTAACTACATATCAGGATTACAAAATTGATTGATTTACACGATTTTGAGTACCTATTTGCTAGTCAAAATTAACAAACTGATTGATTTGCATGATTTTGAGTACCAATCACCATATCAATTTAAGATATTTCTGATAAAATAAAATATTTCTGATAAAATAAAATATTTCAGAATAATAATAGGATAATTTTTTTGTAGTATTTTTTGCAAAACTGATTCATTTTGTTAATCTTGACTACCTAAATACCATCAGAATCAACAAACTGATCGATTTACACGATTTTGAGTACCTAAATACCCATCAGAATTAACAAACTGATCGATTTACACGATTTTGAGTATCAACGACCATATTAATTTCAGAATAAATACAATATTTCTGATAAAATAAAATATTTCTGATAAAATAAAATATTTCAGAAAAATCTACGATCAAAGATTTTACGACAAAAGTCTTAAGATAAAGATCTACGATCTTACATACAGATTTACAAGTAGTTGTTCCCCACGCATATCAATTAAGTGTCCAAGGGGGTCAGTTAGTTTAAAATTTGTTCGTGTTAACATATTATTATTACACCGCAGATAAACAGGATTAATTGGTTCTTCCACGATCAAATCCCCAGGGTGAACTTGTGGTGTGAACGTGTATAAAATGTATCCTTGCTGAGCCCGATTTGATTTTCCGCGATCTATTTGATAGCTACCATCGATCACATCACAAACTAGATTAATCGCGATCGTTGAGGTTATCTTAACGATTCCCGGAGATACATGTCTGCCGCTGCCGTGTGGATCAATATTATGTCTGAGAATAAACTCCGGTGGAGCTATTTTTTCCATGTATTAAGTATTTTAGGAAAGTTTTCGTTGATAAGATCCTTGAGTGATTTTGTCAAGTCGTCCGTGGCAAATTCTGGTAGTATAAAACTTAATAAATCCGCTTCATTTATCTTATAATGATCAAGCTAAGTTTGTTTGGTACTTTTACCCGTCTTAAGCGGAAGAATACCTTCATTTATGACATCAATAAAATATCGATTAACGTATTTAAGATCTAATATAATTTGATTCAGACGTTGTATTGTTTCAATAATTTTTCTTTTCAGATCGTTATTAGGATACTCGAGGATATAATTTTTAAACAATTGTGTTAATGTTGTTGATGTATTTATAAACTCGGCCTTAATTTCGTCGGATATAATCCTGACATATTGTTCACCAACATTTGTGGTTGAAGCTGTCACATCAACAACAACAAAATGAGGAAATGTTGGTGTAATAAGTTTTCCACCAGCAGCAGCAACAGAATCTCTCCATGCTGGATACTGACGAGAAAATCGATATCCTGGAACTGTTATAAGTTTTGCTTCGTCGGTGAGAAATTCACTTAACTTCGGTTCTGATGGTCCATGATATTCTGGCGGAATTTCAGGCCAACCTAGTACAGATCTTATCGTGGACTGATAAATATCAACGGCATTATCAGGAGAATGTATCTCAACCGCAGAAGATAGCTTCGGCTCATGAATGTTAATCGATATTTTTTATTCTCTTCCGGTTTTTGATTTTATTCTACGAGCTAATTCATCACTGATGAACCAGTTGGTATTCCAGCAACAACCCAATCAGGTGTTCCATCGGGTTTGTTTTTATTAGCAAATACAAGTGAATTATTTGCTTGTGTACCTTTAAATGATTTCGATCTGATATTTGGCCAGCTATGGTATACTCGTAATTGCGCTAGTGCAATTTCATTCGCGCGAATTGCAGTTGGAAAATCGATACTAAATTCAGGATTAGTCGAGCTTACCGAGATCATCGTGGTGTTGTGCGGGGTTGTGTTTGTCACGATCTGCTGGAGTAATTCCGTCATTATTAATACTCGTACCTTTAACAGCACTGTTATATATTTTAATCATTTCTGAAAACTCAAAAGCAGATATAATTCCATCATTGAGACTCGCTGATAACAACGAAGATAACTTTGAGTCGTCGCTGTATGTAATCTTATCATGTAATCGGATAACTTTTCATTTGTGCAAGTACATACTTTTTTTGCAATGATATTGAGCACACCTGCAATCGTTGCTGTAGCTGAAATACAAATAGTTACTGCTACTGGTGCCATCATTGTCACTGTTGATAATATCACACCGGTTCCAGCAATAACAGCGGATACTGAATAAACCATCACGTCGACGATAACTAGTCGTCGTCGATATTTCTTTACTTTTACCGTGTATTGTTCGACTCGATCTTTTAACGCTGCCTGCCATTCACGCGCTTGATTGTACCTGTAATGTTGCGACGCAACGTCGATTGAGGTACTCGTTATATTTTATGCAGTAACCAATTGAGGTGTTTCAGCTACAAATTCCAAACACCACCAGTAAGATGTTGCGGTTAATTTCTTATCAGCTGCTTCCAGAATAAATATTTCTTCGTTTCCGCTATTTAATATAACAGATACAACCCCGGAAAACTTATCAGTTGAATGACGCCATGGATACCTTGTAAATATTTCAAATTTTGCAGCACTGAACACAGACAGCCTGTACACACCAGTGACTGTTGCGGTATATTTGATAGTTTTATTTTGCTGCGACCATGTTGCGAATCCAGATGGTACCGTGTATACGATGTTGGTAATATGCCCGGGAGTTATTCCGGCTAAAATTTTAATCAAACTGGTTTTATTAACGATCTCAGGAATCTCCGCTACGACATCTTTTAATGTTTTTTTAGTTGTGTCTAGGTTAGTTTTGATATCAGCGAGTTTTACGTCAACGGCGTGCGGAGTGCCGAAGAATTTATCTATGGATTCATCGGTTTTTTGAAAATTTCTTCGAAATCTTCCAAAAGCGCTTATGTGCACATCATACTCGGCCCGCAACATGGATAATTTACCATCTACGGTGTTGTAGTTGACGTCAACGTATTTTTTTGTTGCTGCGTCTTCGTCGGATGTTGGATCTTTCAAAACTACTATCTTATTTCCGTTCATGCTGAGTTCACCTGTCACTGTGTCACCAGTATTTTTCACGCGATTAGCAACACTTGCTGTAATCTGATCTCTGATATTTATAAACGATATACTTGAATCCCTGATTCTGCCGCTGTCAGTAAACACAGGGATATTATCCGTAATTGCACCAAGTACTAGTCGAATTATATCATTCCATTTGATATTGCTGGTTTTTAGTTTACCATGTCGATCCTGAAGAATAACAACCTCATCTGGGTCAATTCCAGCCCGGTTCATAATATCAGCGAGTTCATCTTTAGTCGCGTACTTTGACAGATCAACGTCGCCGGACTTTTTCTTAACGCGTGAAGAAGATCTTCCGTAAATATCAATCATTATATAAGATCTAAAATCTGTTTAAAACGAATTGGTTGCTTCTATAATCATGCACGACTTTATGTGGCGGTTTGGATGATTTTGATATAGCGTTAAGTATATTAATTACTTCACGGCCGCATATTGGCGGATCTGTCATTGTTTGTGTGGGTAGCGTTGAATACCAAACTTGCGCGTGAAGTGGCGCGACATACTTGATAAATTCAATGGGTGGAGCTAACCTGTATGAATCAAAATAAACGATTCCACGTGGATCAACCGCGTATGATACCCAATGAGTACCGGGTCCTGAATTCGAGTCAAGATTAATAATACCTGTTTCGAGTTTGTTCGGTTGTTTCGGTAATTGATCTCGCATAAAAACACCTCTGAAGTTTTTTATTTTTAATCGTTTAGCAGCATCAAGTAAATCAAAATTTGATGCTGGAGCGTCTAACGAAGTGATCCTGGAAGCCTCAGACCTCTTCCCCAACGAGATCCCGGTAATCTTAGGCCGCGTCCCTTTTTTTGTACCCTTTTCCTGTTGCTTTCTTTAGAGCCATTCCAGCAGCTGTTGCAACAGCACCTAATGCGGCTGCTTTTGCTACGGCTGGAGCGGCAGCAGCTATTAACGCTGGAATAGCCGCGAGAAGTGGAAAAATACCACCGGTTTTAGCTGAGTCCTTAATCGCACCCGCAGAGAGATTAAGTTTTACCCCTGTTTTTGATTGTTTAGCGCCGTTGAAATGTTTAAGTTGACGTTCTGATAATGATAGTTTATTTTGACCACTCGTGATCTGATCTCGCTTTAGTGATATTTTCATTCCGCAGTTTTTTGCTGAATTTGATTGAAGGTTTTTAATTTGATCAGGAGTCAGACTGACACTAACGTGATGATATGGCATTTTATAATAAATACTTGCCACGTTCCAAATAATGATTAAAGATTTTCCACTGATGCATTAACGACTCTCATTCGACCACTACCACCTTGAAGTAACATTGCTTTATCACTGAGTATAACCGCGATTGCTCTGTAATCAGCACCACCTGTAATTAACATTGCTTTAAGATGTATATCAACGACAGATTGTTTTGATAGATCAAGATGCTCCAGTGAAAAATAATAAATCGGATACAAAGTTCTGAAATCATGCTGTGATATTTGCAACCCAGTATCAACATTTTGATCACGTCCCATGAATGACATCAATCGATGATATACACGTCCTATACTATTTTATTCATAATTTAGTTGTATATTCTCTGTTGGTTCTTGTTGTCCGTTTATCCGTAAAGAAATATCTGTGATACCTAGTTGGTCAAATATCATATGAGAGTGAGTTTGTGAGCCTAATCGATCATGGCGCTGAAACGCAATAAAAATATGCCGTGGTGCAGAAACACCTTGTTGTGATGCTATATGCCATGTAAACTGACCGTTAACGTCAGTTTGCATACTATCCGTACTTGTTGTTAACCATGACAACAAGGATTTACCACCTGTGTCCATGAAAGAAATCAATTTTTGTTCTTCTGCGATCGTTGGAGTCATTACCGGCATCCACAACGATAGTTTTTTTAGTATTCTTTACCAGCATCACCAAGAGGTCTCCACAGAGCATCGTTATCATCACCCTTTCTTACAAGAACAACAGTGTGTCTAGCTCCAAAAATAACCTTTCTAACATTTCTACAAAATCCAAAAATATGCGATAGTGGAATTGTACATGAAAAACTTCTACTGGCTCCTATCAACATATTTTTACGTGCTGCAAATCAAAAGTTGAAATCTGGGTTAGCACCATGAACAACCGGCCACACAGCAGCATCAGCGTTATTGTCAGCATTTCTTGGTTGTCTTATATTATACGGATTATCATTGGGGTGATTAGAATTATCTTTTACAAACATCATTGTGGGACCTACTGATCTTGTATAATCATCAGAGTATCTTGCTAGACCAATTATTGTTGTAGCAACGTCGACATCTTTCTGAATTGATTCAATATTTTTTCCATCGATCATATATGTGGCGCTATCAAATAATGCCATGATCCCGTTGTTGACAAAACCAACTTTTACTGTATCTATGTAATTATTATTATCCGTTTTTACAATTGTACCTTCTACCTCAATAAAAGCCTCAGCGGGTAGAATGTATCTACTTGTGTCATGAACTTGTAGTTCAATTCTTCCTCCACGTTGATCTGGTGTTCGTGCGTCATAAGAATAAAACTGATAATCACGTACCGATTCATTTTTAAGGACAGGTGCTTCTATATCAAATGCTTCGTCGGATACGCGCTTGAACATTTTTTTATGATTATTTCCGTTTAACACGTTGATTACCGCGTTCGGGAAATTCCACTTCGGGAAGTTCCACTTCCTGATATCAAACTTGAAATATTATTCGTTGGTTCACCGAGTCCTTGATCTGCTAACGCTGCCAGTTTTTGATTTGCAGCTTGATTTATTATTTTATTTACGTCTGCGGGCATAATTTCAGTACTTGGTAATTTTACTGGCTGTCGTTTTCGTCTTATCAATCGTGCTAGTCTATCTTTGATCGCCGAGAACGCCTTACCAGCAACATTGATAATTGCACCAGGAGCTTTTTCACGAACAACATCGATAGCTTTCATCGATAATTGTTTTGCAACAGGTGCTACTTTTGGAGCTATTCTTGTAAATAATCCCCGTACAGCATCACTAAGTCCATCTCCGTAAATTGCTCCATAGATTGGTAATCGTGAGTTTACCGCTCTGACCTGTACGGATTTACGATGATTATTGTGTACTATCATCTTATTTTATTTACCATTTATCTAACAACTAGTCACTATAATCATCAACAAGTTCATCGATAAGTACTCGGTAAACACTGATATCCATGATACCACCTTGAAATAATCGCCGACAAATATCAGCTGCTTCATTGGTTATTTCTGGTGAGTTATTTCCGGCACGTTTTCCTCCTATGAGAACTTCTAACCGTGACACGTCATTGAGGATATTATCAGGACAAACAAAACTATTTCCCAGACCACTCCCCGTTGCTCTTTCTTCTGTTGTTTTCTTTAATAGTCTTAAGGGTGATCTTTCTTCTTTTGTTTTTTTTAAGTAGCTCTTTAGACCCTTTAAGTTCCGACTTCAACCCTTGCTGCGGTGAAGAAGATTATTGTTGTTCTATCTGTTGCAGAGGTGGAGGAAGTTGATATGAAGGTTCCTGCTGGGAGAGTTGTTCTTGTTCTAGTTGTTTTATTTTCTCTCTATAAAGTCTTTTTACTTCTTCATCGAGACTTTTGTATTCTGGACCTCTAGCTTGTTTTTTGTTTCTATATACGCGATATATCCATTTAATAAGATTATCATCACTTACTTTTTCATGACGAGGTTTTAAAATATTAGATTTATTAAATATACCAAATAATATTTTTTTCTGGTATTTTTTCTCTTTTAGTATTTCTAATATCTTCGACAAACCCTTTCCTAAATTTTGAAATCAATTCTAAGTTTTCTTCTACTGGTTCGGGTTCAAGTGCAAGTTCTTTTCTCACGTCGGCGACTTCAGTACGAAGTTCTCCAATATCTGCAAGTATTTTTTCACCAACAGGTGGAGGCTGAGCCACAGCTATATCAATTGGAAGATCTCGTAAAATCTTTTTTGTCTGTTTAGTTCTTCTTGCTATTTTTTCAGTCTGAGCTGCAGTTTGTTCTAATACTGGAAAAATACCCTTTTTCCTCTTCTCATCATCCTCAATATCTCCCCATATAGTTTTTTCAACAGCCGCTGCAGCTTTTTTAGTAGCTGCAGTGACGGATTTAAATAGTTTTTCAGTGTCCTCTTCGTACCCAACTTGTGATTGTTGCTGCGCTTGCAAGTTTTTTTCTGAATGAATCTCTAACAGGAAGAAATTTTTTGATTGCTTCTAATCGTTCTCGAGCTATCCTTGCAGTATGAGATTCCGGATGTACCATTTTATTATAACACAATGATTTAATTATAGCAGCAGAGAGGGTGGGGACCTCGCGAGGACGTAAATGCGTAAAGCGCGTTGCATAATAAACTAAAAAAAAAATCACCAACGACAAAGGAGTAATATTAATTAGACAAACCCCGGAGAGATTTTCTCAGTAAAGTGTCGACGCTTTTTTAAATATGTCGACGCTTTTTTTATTTTTCGATCAATTGTAGGAAGGCTTATTTTCGATATTTGGACGTTTTTCCGTTTTTCGACCATTGGTCTGTCCACCCTGTCTGCTGCTCCTGGTATACTGTATATAAATGCGCAAAGGATGTTTTGGTACGTTCTACAACAACTAAGATATTATGCAGTGGTTTACCTACCTAAAACGGCATTTGTTCAAAATAAAATCTTACTAATGAAAAGTTCTCGTAAGACACACCTGTTTCAAAGTTAAAGGAGCATCATTAAAGTAACTTTGATCAGAATTTCAGTCAATCTGACTGGTGTCTAATATTATGTGATGTGTGCTAAAAACAATTCTCCTCAGCTTCTAATTTGTTCTAGCTTTGCCACATTCGATGTGAAAATCTTACATACTTTAAGAAAAGAAATGACAGAAAAATCCTATTAAACAGTCTTCGTGAGCAGAGGTGAGAAAATGTATCATCTAATGCACCACTGACGACTCTATGATTTTATATTTGTAAGAGCAGAAAGTGGAACCAGCAATTTAAGTAAATTCAACAGGTAATTTATTTGCTTACAATATAAAATGAATATTGAACAGAACGTTTCTACTCTTTGGTCTTAATTTAGGACTTTTAGGTAACAGAATAGAGCGAAAACCAACAAATTTTGTAAAATTCAACAAATAATTTATTTCCCTAGAATGCAAACTGAAAATTTAAAAATAACTTAGTGTTGTGAATTAAATCCTAAATAGTCATTGTTGTGTATATTTGACTTGCTCTGTTTGTTAGTTTTATTTTATATTGTTTCATTACATGCTATTGTAATGTAACATTACATGTTGGACTTGACCTTGTCCAAAACTGAGTTCATTTCCGCTGGACCCAAATTGACATTTTAAAATGTGTATTCATTGTAAAAAACTAATGCATAACTAAATTATTCTCTATATGTATAGGTTTTACATCAGTATTAAATTTGAAAGAAGAAGTAAATATTATTGGGGGTCTTGTTTTTTGGAATCTCCTAAATCAATTATACATAATCCAGGTTATTGTTTTGAAAACATCTGTATCATTCTAGGAGGTTATTTTCCATTAGGTAGGTAATGGTTTTTTTTTGGTTATTTTTCGTTATAGAAAATGTTAATTGTGACCTGAGGTCAGGTATAGAACTATATATAGTGTAGCTGAGAGGATTTTATCGGTCGCTTTAAGATCTAGCTCCTTGAAATTGTATATTATGTTGTATCCAATTGGCTGAATTTTATTTCTTCAAATTATTGAATTCAAGTGATTATTTTCTCTGGAAATACAAAAGCGCTCTTTTAAAATCTTGGATAGAGACATTCACTGGAATTTAATTTATAGTGTATTCATACCTGGAATTATATTTTTGTGATTCAACGAACGAATGTTGACACACCAACGCAGTAAAAGCTATAACAGACACGTCATCGTCTTCAGTTTTTGGATTTATTCTGGACTTTTACTGAATTTTATTCAGGACTTTAAATTACTAGTACTTGTGTCTGTAATTCTTGGATTACTTCAGGATTTGATTCGCAATACCGTGAGTTCTTATTTTCTCATTTTCATTTTGAATTTTAGGGAAATAAATTATTTATTAAATTTTAAAAAGCATGTTGTCTTTCACTATTATTTGTTACTTATTTTAAGAGCATAGACTCGTAACACCATGTAGAAAATAAAAATATTTATTTCGGTCATCATACCACGCCAAGCTGATGAAGAGCTTACTTCTAGGATGTTCGAAGGTCATGAACACACAATTAAAATTCCTTTATACAAGGAGAAAAGTACGGCCCATGCACATTTACTGTGTTATCTTTCAAGTTAGCCGATCAGTCCAAGCATTATTTGCTGTAAAGTTCGGTGGTCTACACTAAAAAATGGAAGGTACCAAGATTTGGAAAAGAATATCATTAATGCAACAGCACATCTAAAAAAACCTTTTTTTTTCTTACAGGATGGTTAAGTTTCAAATGTTCATCGCTGTTGTACTGACACATTTAGAGAAATCGAGAGAGAACTAATTTTTGGAAATATTGTTATTACTTGTTGTTCTTTGTATGCTATATACACAATCTCTTTCGACACCATATGTCTTATGCTGCAGATAGATCTGAATATTCTATGCAGATATATACTTAGTTCTGCAGGAACCCGGGTTTATGCTAGCAAGTATTTAATTCCCTGGTAAATAGTAGAAACTCTTTGTGTGGTAGCGTGAAATGGGATTGAACACTTCAGCTATCATTTTTATTGTCAGGTCAGATTTGCTCTTCTTATGCTTAGTTGATGGGTGTGCCAACTGTGATATTTTGTTTAGCTAATTTCTGACCTAATTTGTTATTTCTAATATTTTTTTATTTCTTCTCTCTTCGGTTTCAGTTCTGTCCTTTTCTGCAAACTTCTGGATTGGCGGCTTCTTTGATGTGTCATAATTTTCACTTTTTGGTTGATGTATATTGATGCTGTGAAATCCATTACAATTGCTTCCATGTAAACAATGTTTGCTTGCACATATCATCCACATGACTAAAACATACACTTCTAATGAATATCTTTTCTCTTGCACATGTGTAAGGTGTAGGTAGATTATTCATTTAACCATTTAACCATTCTTTCAATTCAGTATTTTTTCTTGGGGTGGGGAGGTCTTGATTGTAAGTCATGTAAAAGAAAATAAAAAACATCCAGAGAATACTTTGTGCATGATAAATTATCTTTAGTTGTCTTTAACAAGCTAACTGGATGAATGTCAATAACACTTCCTTTCATTTCTACAATGTTTCCACAATCGTTTGAAATGGGTGAAAGAGTTTAGATTTATGCAAAATTTTGCCATTTCTATGGTTTTTCTCTGCAATAGCTGCTTCTCAGATTATGTCACTATGTGTTGTTTAAAATTTTCCTTCCTCCTCCATACATTGTTTTTATTGAACATTTGTAAATTTATCTTTAAACTGAATAAGATCTGTTAAGTTGTACTGCAAATTTAGCTACATACAAGTCCATGTATTTATGCACATCAAATATGTAAATTATTCCTTCATAGTGTATTGTTTTAACAATTATTTCCTCCAAGCAGTCACTTATTTCAGTGTTATTATCATTAAATATCATCTGTAAATCTGCATCTTCATATCATTGGATGAAAAAGATTTAATGTTTGAAATGAACAATTTAACATTATTCTCTAGAACTCTTCAACATAATGAGACTTGCTCACACTTTTATCCCATTGCAACGTGTCGATTATGCAAGTCTCTTGATAGTGTACATGTTCCTTTCATGCCAAACTCAAGAAATATTCCTAACACCTCTCTATAAGCTGTTGAATTTAGCAGAATTTGCCTTTGTGTCTGCAAAATATGTGTAGCTGACAATGTCATTATTTAAGATTACAAAAATTTCAAATTATTATATTGTGTTGACTTTTGCTGTTTTCTCAATTTCTCATCCCTCACGGATCAGCATCTGCACAAACTATCTTAGTCTGGTTGTGCAAATGAATATGCTGGACTCTGAAGTGAGTGACCAATGAACTAGAATTAAAAAATGACTGACAAAGTTTCTGTTGTAATTGCAATTATTATTTTAGTGAAATGATTTACTAATGTACATGAAAGAACAATACATGTCTACTAACAAGACTCATCCAAGATCTTGCAAATATAAACCTTCACATCAAATATGGTTCAGTTAGTTTCTCCAGCATGATGATAATTGTTTGGGGGATTTTCTGACTCTCAAAGCTGCCAAGGGCTTTACACAAAACTATATATTTAAGATGTTATGAATATATTTGAAGAGGCACACCAGGAAAACTGGCACCATCACTCCTTTAATTTTAGCCATGATATTCTAATTAACAGTTCTGATGTTACGGCACCAGCAGAGCATGTTTTAACCTGAGATTACTGTCCGATGGATCACATTGTATGACCTCAGCCTTTCATCGAAGCATACAGTCTACAACTAAACGTAATCTGCAAAAAACATTTTTTATTTATTAGACTTACAATGTCTTTAACCTTTGATCTCAGAATCTATAGGTTTCTTTAATTGTTCTAAGCACATAATCCACAAATTTTGCTTAATGAACTTACTCTAAAACAAACGTTTTCTGCAAAACCCATTTGTCACTGAGCCACAATTACCTACACTTAGACCTTTGACCTTTTGCCCCAAAGTCAACAATCCTCCTTCATACCTCAGATGCAAGACCTTCAGATATTTTGGTCAAGATATGTGGTCTAGAACTAAAGTTATTGCAGAAAGAAAAAAACAACATTTTTTCTCCTTGCAGTCTCGGTGAATTTAACCCTTGTCCTTTTGAACCCAACCTTAATGAACTTCTATCTTGCACAATGTGTAACTATCCACAATGTTTGGTAACTGCATGTAGATTGTGAAGAACTTGAGCTAATGTGTGGAAACCATTTTTCTTCTATCAAGTTACAATAATCTTGACGTTTGACCCAAAACCAATAATCTCCTTCCTCATCCCAGGTGCAAGTTATCTGATAACTGTTTTTGATGGAAAACTTGAGTTATTATGCGGAAACCATTTTTCTTTTTTGTCATAGCAACCCTGAAATCAACAGGGCCCTTCTATACTCCAGGTGGAAGCCATCCTCAAACTGTTGATGGTGGACAACTCGGTGTGCAGAAAAGAAACTGGTAACAGAATGGTATACATATGGACAGACATCATCAGATTATAATCTACTGTGCAATACGGAATGTATGAAAATAATACAATCTGAAATGATAAAAACAATATTTTTCATCAAACTGTTTCAAATTCACTGTAAAAATATGTGAACAAAAACATAAAAAAAGACGAAGTTGAATACACTGAAAATCTTTCTGCTCATTTTATATACTGTTAATACGTTGTTACAGCATTGAATGTAAACTTGTATACCATAACTGAATTTTCAAGACAATTACATAACTGAATAACATTGTATATTCTGATTTTGTTATGAGACAAAAATTAAACTGACTTTGCCATGCAAACTAATAAATGATTGTTTATAAATTGTGTGGTAATTATGTTGAGAACTTAAGGCATTCATTCAACATTTTTCTACATCAAAACATGTCATATTAAATCAACATGTGCTCCTTATCCAACGATTTGGATAATATAACTTTACCGTAACAATAACAACATTAATAATAATAATAATAAATCTTCAATAATAATATTTAAAAATAATGATACAAATAACAATAATGATTTCAAAGCCCCCAAAATTCATCATAATTTTTATCATCATTCTCACATACAAAAAAATAAAACTTCATCAAAAACATGTCTTAACTACTGTGCAAAATAAACTTTACTTTCGTCTTTACCAGTAGAAAAAAAGAACAATTTTTTTATTTTTAAAGCCACGGTTGTTAAAGAAACAATAACAAGCCTTTCCTCAGCTAATATGACTTTTGATTCTCATTTTACACAGCTTTTAATTTCACGTTGTATCTCTAATTTCTTAGCATACTCTCAATCAATTGGTTCATTGTGTAATTTGGAGCTTTTCTTGTGTCAAGTGACAGTCACAAGACAAAATCCATGGATATTCAAGTCTAGTCACATGACTAAATCAACTAAAAGTTTCAAATGAGTGAATGAACAAAAATCACGTCTGATTGGTTGCTGTATCTGATCGAACAGCTGTATTGGTTGTTGCATATGAACAGCTGTATGTAGCCATGAAATCTGAAATGGCCACAGGAGGTAGGGTTGTACTATTTCACTGTGTGACTGTTATTGATTTAGAGGCTAAAATGACCCGTCAACCAACTGTAACTCAAGAGTTGAATGAAATACCAGAAAGTGCATTGCAGGCACTTTTGTATGCACCAACTGTATGATTTAATGAACAGATGTGATCAGACCCCAAAACCATCCATCATCATCAGCACAGGTCTGCCGGGTGCCGATTTATCACAATTCCAAAGGGAAGCATTGCACATCTTGTACAGTGCACTGATTCCGTTGAATTACCAAATCTATAAACCATAAAAGACCAGGGACAATGATTCCTCATTAATGCAGGCTATAAATAAATGCGTGGTGCATTTTAAAAATTGTCATAAACATAGTTATTTGTGTGAATTTAATAAGGAAATATACCTTGCAAAAACCTTATTCACTGTATAAACCACAACAGAGCAGAACTCTGCAGTGGTACAAGTCTCATTAATTTGCAAAACAATTACACTGCAAGTATGTGATTGTATTAGATTGGCAAACAAAATGGACCTGAATTATTTGCCTGGCATACATTGGTCTTTATGGTATATTTTAGTAAAGCAGGTTTCTTGCATTTACTCTGCATAACTTCAGCGGAACTTGATGGTGTACTGAAATCTGTTGTATAAGTGGGAAAATAGTGTTCATGCCAGTAGTAAGTATCACAGTTTTGGTATAATATATCCAGGCAGTTTTATATAGAAAGTTATTCTTTTATATATCAGCAACAATATTCTGGTCTGTTTACTTGATGGGACTGAGTATCAGTTGTAGATTTTCCACCTGATTGCTATGGAAGCCACACCATTGCTAACACAACACAGACAACTGACACACTAAAGAACATTCCTGAGGAAGTCACATGTCTGGTTGCCATCCAGGTCATATGGTTGCTAGGCTGTTTGGTGAGACAAATGTGTCAAATTGTAGTAAAGTATGTAATCAGAATGATTAATACCAAGTTTCATCAAAATAAGTTTTCCATATGGTTGCTATGGATACCACAATGATGCTTGGGCAACCATTCGGACACAAATCTGGCACATCATGTTACAAGAATTGTTCCTACCAAGCTGGCTAAGCCATCTGAGAAAAGAATTAAAAATTCAATTTTCCACCTTGTTGACAAGAATAAATATTATTTAAATAATTGATGGCATATGAAAAAATTGTGTGCAAATAAAAATCAACAACACAAAAGTGCATCACAAAAATAATTTGTAAAACAGATGATATTCAATGAAAATTAACACCATTTTTTTAATTTAAGAGTCAAATTTTAAACGTTTACTTTATCTGATATTCAATATGCATATTTAAAGTTAAATTTGATCCAATATCACCCTTAAGTGTGTTTGTGTGTGTGTGTGTTATTTGGATTTTTAACGTAGCTTTAACAATTTTTCAGTCATATCGCTATGTTGTCTGCAGTGTGGCAGTTTATAGTGATGTCTAGCACTGGGGCATCATGCCGCAGACATGTAGCATGATGTCCCACCCAGTCACATTATCCTGACACCAGGCCGACCAGTCCTAACACTAACCTCTTAATGCTGAGTACCAAGCGAGGCAGCTATTATTACCATTTCTGTAAGTCTTTGGTATGAATTGGCCAGGGATCAAACCCACAACCTCCCGCATCCAAGGCAGATGCTCTCACCACTAGGCCACTGGAGCAGTCACCCTTAAGTCTTAGAATGTTTCATAATTCATGTGTGTGTGTGTGCGCGTGTACTATCGATAGAAGTGTATGTGTCACGTGTGTGTGTTCACCCAATTCATTATTAATAATATCACAGTATAATATAATAGTATTATATAACAGTAACTATGAGCACACAAACATATAATAATCTCAAGTAAAATGTATACCAGCATATGAAGATATACGAAAAGTAACAATATGCAAAAATATAACTGTAAAAAATATGTACATGTATATTTATGTATGCAATATATTTATTGCATGTCAGATCATTTTAATCTCTCTTCAAACAAAACCTTCATATTCTAAACTGTTTAGTATACCCAGCTTAAACTTAACATGAAACAGAACCTGTCCATCAATCAATCAGTCACCTTCCATCCTATAGTTATCTCTTATGTACAGTTTTTCCTTATTTACCCTCCTGTGACTATTCATTGTGATTTGCCCAACACCTATTATAATGTAGATCAAAACTTGCAAAGATAAATAATGATAAACAATATAATTTACCACTAACAAATGTTAAAAACAAAAATTTTCCAAAATCATTAACAAAGAAAGACGTATGGAAATGTTTTAAAAAATCACTTTTTTACATTCTTAAAAAGACTGTTTGTCTCTAAAAAACAAAACAATAGCTATTGCATTATGAATGGCTTCACAAAGAAATCTGCATTATAATGCCAGTTTTACCCCTGAATCATTTCACTCTTGGTGCTGTCTTGTGCTTCTCTCACAGTTCAGATGGAACATTGCTGATGTCACAATGATCAGAACCAATACATGATAAACACTGTCCATGCATCATACACACTTCATTTGAAATTCTTAATTAACAAGTAAAAATACAGAGAAAATTCATTTAGATTTGGCTTGTCTAGTCTTTTTATACAGCAAATGAATGAAAATGGTTGATACATATAATGGAAATATCATCTGAGGAGTTCAAAATCAAGCTAGAAAATAAACTAAACATCAAGGTAAAGGAAGAAAAAGGGGTACCTAAATTACATGATGCTCCACAATTCAGACCAGGGTTACAAAGAACTGAAGTTGTGGATATGGTGAAGCCATAAATCTGCCAACATTCTTCTATCTAATAGGGTTTCCGTTGAAAACATGGTACACAGGATACATATACCACAGACCATGTCCCAGATTTAGCCTGACGAAGGATTGTCCAAAAAAAATCTATTACCTTAAAATTAGGAAAAGAGCATTATGCTGCAGTGACAGGAAAAAAAACCCCTGACATCATTATATGACTTAGAATCCAAGAGGAAGAGAAGAATCCCAATGCAGTGACAGATTCCAATGAGGGAAACACTGCAGAAAGTGACAGCGAAACAGAAGAAATTTTATGACACTCAGAAAGAAAGAGATTTAGAAGGTTTTTAAGACCATACACCAGAAACCTCAACACTCAAACCTGCTGCAGAGAGGAGGCAAAAAAATACATCGTCGGCAGACATAAACAGGATTGTTAGCCATCAGAGCTGGTCACAGTGTTCTGTGTAAGGGTAAGATCCAAAACCTCAATCACAGGAAAACAAGAAAAAGTCCATACGTAATACTACAAAATCAGAGCATACGGGGGGGGGGGAGGGTATGTAACAATAAAACAATACAAAAAAAAAAAAAAACTGCAAGAAACACCATAGAAACAACAAAACAGCTTGACATCAAGAACAAACAAATCTACAAAATAAACAAAATCAAGAAATAACAGAAAAAACAGCATCTGATGAATTAACAAAATTAAAAAATGAAATAATACATTACACATAATTTCCCAAAGAAATCAATTCATCTAATCAACATCAAACTCAAGAACATAAATATAAAACATACAACCACTAAAGAATAAAATAATACATTATAAGACATGGGGCGTCATTATGAAAAAAGAGGAATTTTTTGTATGCAAACAATTAAATGAGGCACTGTGATCACCTAAGATAGGGAAAGACTGAAGTGCAGTCATTGGGAGGAGAGGGGCACATCAGTCCAATTAGGCAGATTGTATGCTGACTGGCCCAACCTCCACCATCATAAGCTGGGAAAAATTCCACTGACAAATAAATCCACTCATCCAAAGAAAAAAGCTTTAAAAAATATAACTTCTAACAAAATCAAACTTGCATTCACTAATTTGAGCCTATCCCAAATTCGTTAAAAAAAATGTCATGGATACCGACAAATAGCAGGGGGTCATATATCCCTTAAGTAAAGGTAAGGATGATAAGAGGCTGTGTTACCATAGTGATACATGAGGTAGACAGACTTGCACAAAACGGTGTACAGGAGAAAAAAAGTACAAGAAAATGGGAAAAACTGATAAAAAAATACTAATAAACGTAAGTAAAAAACACACACATCGTTCAAAAACTGAATACAACAAAAAACTTTTTTTCACCTTAATACATATTTAGAATTGTTAAAATAAGCAACTCATAACAAATTTGGCCATAGGAAATGAGTCCAAACATTAAATGGATATCTGTACCTTTTTAATACATATTTAGGATTCATAGATCAAGAAATCATAACAGACTTGATGTACAGAAAGCCAGTCCTAATATTCAAGGGGATACATTTAGCTTTATTCAATAATTATAGAATAAATCTTCCATGGTAAGGACCACTTCAAATTTTTAAAACTACTTCAGAAACCAGCCATAAAGGTTTAAAGCCTATTTTGAAATGTAAATTATGAATGTAACAAATGGAAACCAGGCAATGGGAAGTTTTTCATACCTAGACACCGTGTACTTCTCTCATAGGAAAAAAAGAAAAAGATGAGCAACATAATGTACTGTATTATGTTTCAACTTTTTGCATAACATAAGGTACTGACAGCTTCTGTAAGTGCTGGAAATTTTCTGTTTTCTGTCACTGTCACAGGAAGGCATCATGGCCACTTTAGCACCCATTTTATGCATGAAACTTGTAAAAAGTAGTCACATAAAATTACTTGCATTCACTGGAATTATAATTTCTCCTGTATACAATCATACTTTCTCCTGAAATGGCTATTTTCATGTTTCCATGAATGGGCACTGTGCCCAGGTTTGAGTGAGTTTCCATCTACTTTAAGAAAACTGGTTTCACACATTGTACACAATGGCATTAATCTACCAATGACTTCTACAGGATGATTGAATACAGCTCACCAAATAAAAATTTTCAATCATTACCCATAACATCTATGAAAATATAATCACAAGAGTTACTTTTAATTTAATACCGACCACACTCAGTTGACTAATCAAGTAATTCAATGACTCCAGCAAACACTGAAAAAACAATGTTGCTCTAAGATAATAAAAAAAATGAATTTAAAAAAAAAATTCACATGGTATCACAAACACCAAGAATTTATGATGACCAACAAATTATACTTTAGACTGTTGTCTTGGGTTTAATGCCATTTGTCAGCGGAAGATAGGTTATATACAGGCAACCAGTACAACTGGTGGAGGAATTTCGTAAAGCCTCAGTAAAATCCACTGACCCCCAAGGAAGGTACGGACAAGCTTTCTCACATACCCACTTTGGACGAGCCAGAGACTTGACCCACATGAACAGAGGTGAAATTGCAGTGATTGGTAAAGGTGAGCATTTAAGACCACTCAGCCACCCAGCTCATACTTTAGGTATATGTGACACCTTTTTCTGTCCTTCGGTAATGTGGCTGTCCTTTCAGTGTCCTTAGGTAAAAGTGACTCCTTCTACTGTCCTTAGGTATGTGTGACTGTCCTTTCAGTGTCTTTAGGTATATGTGACTCCTTCTACTGTCCTTAGGTATGTGTGACTGTCCTTTCAGTGTCTTTAGGTATATGTGACTCCTTCTATTGTCCTTAGGTATGTGTGACTGTCCTTTCAGTGTCTTTAGGCATATGTGACTCCTTCTACTGTTCTTAGGTATGTGTGATTGCCCTTTCAGTGTCTTTAGTTATATGTGACTCCTTCTACTGTCCTTAGGTATGTGACTGTCCTTTTACCGTCCTTAGGTATATGTGACTATCCTTTCTTCGTCTTTAGTTGTATGTGACTCCTTGTACTGTCTTTAGGTATATGTTACTGTCCTAAATTTACCTCCTCGTAATGTGTCAAACCTTTTATCTGTTTATCTTCCTTGCTTCATGCAGCTAAGTTTATCAGTATTACAAAATACTAGACTAAGATGTTATCTTAATGCTGTAATCTAACAGTATTCTTATCAAAGTCTGTATCAATACATTGATACTAGTAACACAGCTTGACCAACAGACAATATTGTTTTGTTACATTTAAGCATTTTTAAACCCCAGTCTACAATTTAAAAAGCAAACCACAGGGTCACTACATTTTTACTGTATACAGCAGCTTTCTTGTTTTGTAGAAGAATCTGTGACAGAGTGCCTCGCCTGATCAGCTCTGGAATCAATATCATCTACACCATGATCCTGTCTCTCATATACTGTCTGGCTGCTAGTGGTATCAGATGACCTTTGAATGTACTGGGCAGGAAAGTAAGGAAATGATGCAGAAACAAGATGGGAGCTGATACTGTTCATAAGGGTAAAGGCCCTATTAACAGGTTTAATGCTTTGAAGACGATCAGGCACAGCAAAGACAGTCTTCTTCTCTCCTGATGCGGAACTTGTGTTGATGCTTGATGCAGGTTGAGTAGGCTGATCCGGTAATGCTGAAGGCTGAATCATGGTTACCTGAGATGGCGTGGCATTTTCGCTTGGTATGACTATGGGGAACTCATCCAGCCTTTTGTAGCAGATGAGATATTCTGGATAGCATTGCTTCAAATCAAAGACAACAAATATTGAAGGATTGTCTATTCTGTTGACACAGGAGTCAAACAGATGGTGCACTGTACCTCCTGATTTTTTGGGAGGTCTTGTATAGCTAGAACATCCAGTAGTATACTCTCCTACCAAGACCTTAGCCAAGAACATGTACCTATCAGCTGTAGTACTGAAATTATTTGTGTAGCAGTGACTGTACTGGGCATCTCGAGCAAAATAAGCCCCCTTCCCAAGCACAGTGTCATGTTTACCACAAACACGAAAGTCAAAACAGTTTGTGCAGATTCCTTGAACAGTGTCCAAGGAGTCTGTACCATAGAAAAGGTTCCTCTCGTCTACTTCCTTGGTTTGACCATCTCTCTCCAAGCTGACTTTCATGCTCTTCTTCTGCCTGAAACACAATGACAAAATATGCAACATTTATTATCTTGTCTGCAGTGACAGAATTTCCATCAAATATAAATTTTTAACATTTCTGGTGCCAATTTTGAAAATAGCCTAGTGTATTTTGGTCAAGTGGCTTTGGATGGGTATGGTAGAGTATATACACCGTGGTTGATTCTAGCCGTGGTTACGGTGGGGATGTCTAAGATTGCATTATTGTAGTTACAAGTGTGTAGGAGCATTTGCTTGGCTGCAGTTTAAAGGGGGCATTTGATGGTGGGGGGGGAGGGCAAAATTGACCATGTCCAAAATATTCACATTCAGTTCTCAATTTACCCTTGAGTGTCACTGGTTGTGGATAGGAAACTGCTCTGGTTGAAGCGCTTGATTGCTAAATTAGGGGTTGGGACTTGTGTACATATGCTAACCTGTACATTGTTTCAGGGATGCTTATGAGGTTTTGTAGGCTAAGAAGTCATTGGCAGGATAGGGGGATACTTTTACCTGTAAATTCTGAACTGATTATGATGATCTGGTCTGGATTCACCTATAGGATAGAATAAGTTGCAGTTTGTGGTTTTTGACCAGGCTCATCAGCTTTTCTCTGGTTTAAGTGGGTGGGTGGTGTGGAGTCAGCATATTATAGACTTTAAGTATGGGTACAGGTAAAGCAACATCTTCATTCAATTTAGCTTGGAATCGGCGGCTGACCCAAAATGGGTAATTGTTTAGAATTGTCCATATTGATGCAAAACATGAATACACAGTTACTGTACATAATAGTGACGTGCTTGTACTATATAGATCTGTACGTTACTACAAATCTTAGATAAACAGATAATACTATATACATTTACAATATAACATTTTCCCCATTGTTTTCATTTTCTGTGCGCATAAGCCTGCACAAGACTGATTTTCTAATTTTAAAGGCTTACAACAATGCCCATCATCTGTTCTGTATGGAGACATTTGGTCCATGCTGTTCTTCTGACTTATGTTTTGTCTACTAAATTGTAAACTTGAGTTTTTTCTCATCATTTTTGTTTATCTTAATATTCCTTTATTTATGGCCCCATGTTTTTAAGCACGGTGTACCACCTATTTTGTGAGGATACATTTCACCTAAGATGATCTTCTGACCTTGCTTTCTGTTTGTTTATTGCTTTGTTTTTGTTTTTCTCATAATTCTTCTGTTTTTCTTATTCTTATTCTACTGCACTTTATGCATATTTTCTATATTGTTAGTACATCACAGAACAGGATATTGTGAGAATAACCTTTCCACACTCGACAATATTTCATAGTTGTACCACATACAGTTACTCAGAAAACTTAACAAAATTAATTAAATTGTTTTGTTTGAGACAATATTTTGTACCTTTATTAATTACCAAAGACTTAGGAGTATCTCAAGAGAAGGAGGGAAGTTTTAAAATTTTCTAAAAGAGACAAAATGTTCACTTCAGTTATATGCATTTAAGTAAAAATTGGAAGAAAAAAAGTTCAAGAAGGACACAATGTTTTTTAAATTCATATTCTAACAAATTAAAAATTCTGTCATCGAACACTTTATTAATTCTTAGGTGGGTGGGGCACCTGCCCTTCTTGGGCATTAACTTTGTTCCATTCAGTTTTATTCAACCTAGAATCTAAAGTCAGAGATATATTGTGTATTCAAACTAAACCCATTGAGTGAAGTGCACACAGTTGCCACTGGCATCCCAACTTTCATTGGACAGCCTAGTCTTTGTTTCAAAAGTTATCTATAACATTCTGTCAGGGAGCTTCACAACTCAGCTATGACCTTTGTACAAAAATGTGCTGCCCACTCAATAACCACAGGAACAAAATTTTTATCAGTAGCAGCAGACAGTCCCCCAATGCAATATTTATATGATTTTAAATAAAAAGTTCACTGGATCCAGTTTTTGTTGTGTATAAATTGTTTGCTTATACGATGCATAGTTTATACACATCACTACCATTCCCACAAAATTGTCCACATTAATAGGCATCAACTATATGTATTAATGCATCACTCACTACCCAATCAAAATATCTCCAGCGGTCTCATGCTGCATCTTTGTTTCAAGGATTCCTTGTGTGGAATGGTAAGCAATAGTAGCAATATATTTCTTTGACACTGGCCATCCCATGCCACAATACCTACAGTGTTCAATGGGTCATGGATTGTCTGGGCTTTTGCACACTGCTTTCCCCATAAAGGGCATTCACTTCTTTCCATTCAGTTTTATTCAACCAAGACTCTAATGTCAGCACTATATTGTGTAATCAAACTAAACCCACTGAGTGAAGTCCTCACAGTTGCACTGCATTGCAACTTTCATTGAACAGCCAATTCTTTTCTGGGCTCCTACAGTTTCCATTAAAGAAACTGTACTCAGGTGTTATCCATAACATTCTGTCAGGGAGCTTCACAGCCTAGCTCTTTGTACAACCCTGTTGTGTCCATTCAGTAATCACTGAATCGCTCACTGACAGAAGGAAAATAAATTCATCAGTATCAGCAGATGGTCTGCACAGTCCATATGATTTTTATTTTAAAGTTACCTGGATCTGACATTTTATTGTGTATAAAATATAATTTACAATTTATTTGACATAAAGTCAAGAAAGACAAGGGAAATAAAAATGTTATGCTACCACTTTTACTAAGAGACACAATATCATCTACAGATCTCTATGCAGATGACACAACATTGTCAGACATCCAAAACACAAAGCATGAGCTCAAAATTTCTTTACAGAACGCACTAAACAAACTGGAAAACTGGTGCACATGTAATGGCATGGTGGTAAATACTGGTAAAACTAAAATATTACTTATCTCAACACGGCAAAGAAGGACAAATCTTGATAGTGATGAACTATGTCTGACATGGAAGGATACAAATCTGCAAATAGTCTGTCATGATAGGCTACTTGGTGTTCTGGTAGATAATAACCTATCATGGACTGAACATATCAAACATACCAGTAAAAAAGTCAATTCAAGTTTATGGCTTCTCAGTAGGATAAGACATTTTCTCCCTGAGAGGCACAGGAAACTATTTTATAACAGTTACATACAACCCTATTTGGACTACTGTAGTACAGTATGGGGTAATTCAAATGATAAAAACATAGCAAAGCTGGCACATCTTCAAAAAAGAGCATTTGGACTAATATCAATCCAGAAAGAAAGCAAGGAAAGTTTAGTTGGTAGGTTAAAAATATTACCTATTAAAGACCGAATCTGTTTGAGAAAAGCCAAGTTAATGTACAGGATATCTCAGAATAGTGCTCCTGAATATTTACAATCACTATTCCAGTATAGGCTACCTGGTAATACTCCCCACCTGCGATCCATGTCTACCAAACAGTATAAAATTCCCAAACCAAATAAGGAGTTATTTAAAAAAAGTTTCCAATACTCTGGAACTCTGCTCTGGAATAGTATTCCAGCTGAGATTAGAAATGCCCACTCTATTTCCTTCTTCCAAACCCAATATATCCAGTGGCTTCAGAGATGCAGCTTAAATAAATGAATTCCTTTGTATGAGGGCCTCAAGGTAGATTAGTTTTTAGCTAATTGTGTTACCCTCTTTAAATAAGGTCATTATTATTATTATTATGAACATAACAATTTATATTATATATTCGCACTTAGAGAATATAACAATTATTATTATATATTCACACTTAAAAATATTCATGGATCAAATAGAGAAATCCCAGAATTCTATATTCTCAGATAAATGAAAAGACATTTTAAATTGAAAAAAATTATTACATTGTAATAGGAGGAGATTTTATTTTTTCTCAGATCCCGACTCGGACACTTTTAATTATAATAATGTTAATAATGCAAGGACAATGTATTTTATTTTTATACTTAAATGGAAGATATTCGTATGGAGACATGGCTAGAGTTGAATACTGGTTTTCACAGATACAAGTGGAAAAAACGTAACCCCACCCACACCAAAATCAAGACTTGATTATTTTTTATAGTCTCAATTTTTAACCAGGATGCAGGACTGATCGCTCCTTGGCACAAACAAAAATAGTCTGTCTAAAGGACAGTAGAAGAAAAATAAACTTGAAATTTAAATTTAATATACCATCTGCTGATTTGAAATTTACTAATAGTGATCAACCTTTCTGTCTGAAAACTATTGTGCACATTTATGGAAATTGCGATATCATTTACTTCATTCAAGAAAGAAACTACAGATAGACACGATACAGTCATTAGAACAAAGAAATGATACAAATGTAACATTTAAATTAGATGGAAAAAGGAGAAAACTTAATGAGATTACTGGTAAGAAGAAGAAAATCGAAGGAGTATGGGTTAGGGCTCGAGTGAAATGGATTGAAGAAGGGGAAAGAAAGTAACCGAATAATTTTTGCACTGTAGAAAACTGAAACTACATGAGCAAGATGCCTGCACTTGTAAAAAATGATATAGAAACTCAAGAGGAAAGAAACTAAATGTGACTATTATATAATGTACTATTTAAAACAATCATGAATTTCAACCTGTTCCTTCTGAGACTTTTCTCAGCTGCTCTGGTAATCTGAAATCAAATACTATTCAGAAGGATTCAATAAATAGTCCCATCTAGAAGCCACTAATCTCAGGAAACCAAAAAGAAAAAGAAAAAGTTCAGGATCTTAAGGTTTCACATTAGAATTTCACAAATTCTTTTGGAAAGATATTGGAGGAAGCCATATGTTTACTAAAAGATGACAAGCCTAAACAACACATTTCAACATGAAGACCTATTTCAATTCTAAATGTCTCCTATGAAAACACTTATGCTTGTACATCAAATATAAGATCACAACTTAAGTCCCTACAAATTATACAGAGATAAAACAGGTTTCTGAAAATGAGATGCATTGGTGTGAAGATGAGGAATTTATATTATCTGATGTTTTACTCCAGAAAGCAAGTAATTCCAAGTGTGCACCTTTTAACTGATATAAAAAAACATTGGAATCTGATGCAAATTGTTTCCAAGATAAAGTCATTAAATTGTTTATTTTGATAAATCACTTATAAAACTGATCACACATTTTTAATGTAACATCAGATCAGGTATAATTATTAATGAACTAGTACCTAAATGGTTGATAGTGAAAGAGGATATGATCTATAATTTACTTTTACAATGTTGTCACAACTTCTTACAACATTTAGAAAGAGAGCTATGTAAATTCTTGTGATCTCAAAGTAGTATGCACTAAGCCTCAAAGTAATATTCAAATATGTACTAAGTATCAAAGTAATATGCACTAAGTTTCAAAGCTGTATGTACTTATAAGTCTCAAGGTAATATGTCTCAAGGTAATATGCACGAAGTCTCAAAGTAATATGTGCTAAGTCTCAAAGTAATATGTACCAAGTCTCAAAGTAATATGTACTAAGTCTCAAAGCTATATGCACCAAGTCTCAAAGTAATCTGTTATAAGTCTCAAAGTAATATGTACTAAGTCTCAAAGTAATATGCACTTAGTCTCAAAGCTATATGCAATAAGTCTCAAAGCAATATGTACTAAGTCTCAAAGTAATATGTACTAAGTCTCAAAGTAATATGTACTAAGTCTCAAAGTAATATGTACCAATAGTATTCCAGCTGAGATTAGAAATGCCCACTCTATTTCCTTCTTCCAAACCCAATATATCCGGTGGCTTCAGAGATGCAGCTTAAATAAATAAATTCCTTTGTATGAGGGCCTCAAGGTAGATTAGTTTTTAGCTAATTGTGTTACCCTCTTTAAATAAGGTCATTATTATTATTATTATTATTACTAAGTCTCAAAGTAATATGTACTAAGTCTAAAAGTAATATGCACTAAGTCTCAAAGTAATATGTACTAAGTCTCAAAGCTATATGCAATAAGTCTCAAAGCTATATGCACCAAGTCTCAAAGTAATCTGTTATAAGTCTCAAAGTAATATGTACTAAGTCTCAAAGCTATATGCACCAAGTCTCAAAGTAATCTGTTATAAGTCTCAAAGTAATATGTACTAAGTCTCAAAGTAATATGCACTAAGTCTCAAAGCTATATGCAATAAGTCTCAAAGCAATATGCACTAAGTCTCAAAGTAATATGTACTAAGTCTCAAAGTAATATGTACTTAGTCTCAAAGCTATATGCAATAAGTCTCAAAGCAATATGCACTAAGTCTCAAAGTAATATGTACTAAGTCTCAAAGTAATATGTACTAAGTCTCAAAGTAATATGTACCAAGCCTCAAAGTAATATGTACTAAGTCTCAAAGCTATATGCACTAAGTCTCAAAGTAATCTGTTATAAGTCTCAAAGTAACATGTTATAAGTCTCAAAGTAACATGTTATAAGTCTCAATGTAACATGTTATAAGTCTCAATGTAACATGTTATAAGTCTCAATGTAACATGTTATAAGTCTCAAAGTAACATGTTATAAGTCTCAATGTAACATGTTATAAGTCTCAATGTAACATGTTATAAGTCTCAATGTAACATGTTATAAGTCTCAATGTAACATGTTATAAGTCTCAATGTAATCAAATAAAGAGCAGTAGTGCATTCACAAAATTAAGTCAAAACAGGCAATGTCTCTTACAAAAATTATGGGAGCATAAACATTAGAAATATTTGTATTTTTAGATGATGCCCATAAGATGCACCAGGGTATCAAGTTTCACAGCGATCCCCAAAAAGTTTCCAGAAAAATCGTGTGACTAGTTGAGACAATGAAATTGTGTAATCTACTGCATTAAGAATAAAAAGACAATAACTCCAACAAAAACGGTTACCGCAGAAGCAAAGTGATTTGTTAGTGTGTGCATGTTCAGGTAATGACCATACTGTTTACCAACTTGAATGCAATTGTTCATGAACTGCCAGGCAAACAGTATTAATAAAATTGTATCAGAACATGCAATCAAATGGTCATGAGAAGTCTGAACCAAGATGCAAAAATGAACCCTGATCAATGAAACATTAAATGTAGTCCAGTGACTTACTTCATCTAACAGTATGATTCTCACCAAGAAGTCAATGAAGCATCAAATTTAGGGCACAAAGACCTATGTTCAGTTGATATGTGTGGTACACACCAACAAAACTATGTACAAAGTGGTATGGATCTGTGACCTACAATGCCTGGAAAACTGATGTAAAACTTAACTGTGGTGTGATGAATGAACATGCATACAAATGGACAAGAGTAATATTGTATGCTACTTTCAGAAACATGACAGGGCATAAAACAAAGTAAATAAATGCTATTTGAAAGTTCGCTATGAAGAGGTTTCACTAAACCAGACTGAACTAGTAATAGATTGCCATTTGACACAGATGCCTTCACACACTGATTGTAACTAAATTGTGACTAAATTACATGTAAAACCAAGGATCCATAACTTCATATAACCTTTTAGTAGGAAAACTGAAAATCAAACATTAAGTCAGTCTTTTTAATATAAATCTTCATTAAAAAAAGTTTGTTTCAATCAAAAAATGTATCTCCAATCCAATAAGCCTTCAAAAGTTAAGGAGTGGAAATTCATAATTTATGGGACAACACAAATAGATATAACTAACTTGATACGCCCATTCCATACAGATGGTGCAAGTGTAATATAGCCACTGGTCATTTGTTGAATTAAACAGGTTATGTACCTAAGTGGTAAATGTTAAAATTATTTATGTTTAATGATGATGACTGAAATTTCATGTGTTGAATTCACACAACAAAAAACTGATCCATCTGGCAGGAGTTCAACACAATATAAAGGTGGGGAAACTCAAGGTTTTTTTTACACACTAAGACCTAGGATACAAAAAACTGATCCATCTGGCAGGAGTTCAACACAATATAAAGGTGGGGAAACTCAAGGTTTTTTTTACACACTAAGACCTAGGATACAAAAAACTGATCCATCTGGCAGGAGTTCAACACAATATAAAGGTGGGGAAACTCAAGGTTTTTTTTACACACTAAGACCTAGGATACAAAAAACTGATCCATCTGGCAGGAGTTCAACACAATATAAAGGTGGGGAAACTCAAGGTTTTTTTTACACACTAAGACCTAGGATACAAAAAACTGATCCATCTGGCAGGAGTTCAACACAATATAAAGGTGGGGAAACTCAAGGTTTTTTTTACACACTAAGACCTAGGATACAAAAAACTGATCCATCTGGCAGGAGTTCAACACAATATAAAGGTGGGGAAACTCAAGGTTTTTTTTACACACTAAGACCTAGGATACAAAAAACTGATCCATCTGGCAGGAGTTCAACACAATATAAAGGTGGGGAAACTCAAGGTTTTTTTTACACACTAAGACCTAGGATACAAAAAACTGATCCATCTGGCAGGAGTTCAACACAATATAAAGGTGGGGAAACTCAAGGTTTTTTTTACACACTAAGACCTAGGATACAAAAAACTGATCCATCTGGCAGGAGTTCAACACAATATAAAGGTGGGGAAACTCAAGGTTTTTTTTACACACTAAGACCTAGGATACAAAAAACTGATCCATCTGGCAGGAGTTCAACACAATATAAAGGTGGGGAAACTCAAGGTTTTTTTTACACACTAAGACCTAGGATACAAAAAACTGATCCATCTGGCAGGAGTTCAACACAATATAAAGGTGGGGAAACTCAAGGTTTTTTTTACACACTAAGACCTAGGATACAAAAAACTGATCCATCTGGCAGGAGTTCAACACAATATAAAGGTGGGGAAACTCAAGGTTTTTTTTACACACTAAGACCTAGGATACAAAAAACTGATCCATCTGGCAGGAGTTCAACACAATATAAAGGTGGGGAAACTCAAGGTTTTTTTTACACACTAAGACCTAGGATACAAAAAACTGATCCATCTGGCAGGAGTTCAACACAATATAAAGGTGGGGAAACTCAAGGTTTTTTTTACACACTAAGACCTAGGATACAAAAAACTGATCCATCTGGCAGGAGTTCAACACAATATAAAGGTGGGGAAACTCAAGGTTTTTTTTACACACTAAGACCTAGGATACAAAAAACTGATCCATCTGGCAGGAGTTCAACACAATATAAAGGTGGGGAAACTCAAGGTTTTTTTTACACACTAAGACCTAGGATACAAAAAACTGATCCATCTGGCAGGAGTTCAACACAATATAAAGGTGGGGAAACTCAAGGTTTTTTTTACACACTAAGACCTAGGATACAAAAAACTTGTAACAATAGCAATATTACTCAGGAAAGATATGTTGCATGTTTTAACAGTGGCACATAAATCCAGTAACATTAGATACCTAGGCACAATGTAAACCACTGACGGACTGTTAAATGAGTCCTATTGACCTGGGACATATTAATCGTGACATATAAGCAAGATTAAGTAAGTTGTGTGAAGTCCGTCAGAAACAGTTCCAAAGAGAAGGGTGATGCGAGTACTACATGTATTGGACCAAATGCCTATGAAAAATTTAACAGTACAGTGAAATAGATTTCATGCTGTGTATGTGCAGATTGAAAATCTGCAAGATTAGCACAGACAAATAAATGCATTTCTATTCACATATGAAGTGATAAAAAATTTAGGATTTTCTCCCTTGTTATACATTAAATAAATTTACAGACTCATGTACTGTCACTGATTCATGTCATTGATGGTGACAACAACTTTTCAGTACTTCTCAATTGTGTGAAAAGATGGATAATACATGCATGTGTGCATGATTTGGATTTTTAACGTAGCTTTAACAATTTTTCAGTCGTATCATTATGATGTCTGCAGTATGGCAGTTTATAGTGATATCTAGCACTGGGGCATCATACCGCAGACATGTAGCATGATGTCCCATCCAGTCACATTATCCTTACCCCAGGCCGACCAGTACTAACACTAACCTCTTAATGCTGAGCACCAACCGAGGCAGCTGTTATTACCATTTTTGTAAGTCTTTGGTATGACTCAACCAGGAATCGAACCCATGACCTCCTGCATATGAGGCAGATGCTCTAATCACCAGGCCACTGGAGAGGTCGATAATACATGCTCAGGGTAGCACACAATGAACTTATAAAGATGGGTGGACATTACACAAAATACTGCAATATTACAATCATAGGAAAAGAATTAGGAAGTCTGAAGTTGGGGACTATGGGTGTTGGTTTTTAACCTTGTCAGTCAAAATACGATATTGATTCAGTGGAAAGGCCCTTAATAATAAGAAATTACAGATATCAAAGGAAAAATTGAGTTTAGAATTGCTGGTAATATAGAAGGATGGCTGAAAACATTTCAAACCAACATGATGAAACAGTATGTTGAAAGAACCAAAGTAATGGAGAAAAGTTTTGATCAGTTATTTGGGGAATAGTGAAAAATCCATGCATGTTTTGGGCATGGAATTGTTTTCAAGACTGAACACCAGCCTGTCACCTGTTTGAGTAAAAGTCAAAGTTGCCAAGCGAGACTGAGTCATTGAGGACCTGTTTTGTAACCATATTAGATCTGTGTCAAGGTGAAACATAGGGACAGGCTTATCTAAATAGGTTGAAACATAGGGACAGGCTTATCTAAATAGGTTGAAAACATAGGGACAGGCTTATCTAAATAGGTTGAAAACATAGGGACAGGCTTATCTAAATAGGTTGAAAACATAGGGACAGGCTTATCTAAATAGGTTAAAACATAGGGACAGGCTTATCTAAATAGGTTGAAAACATAGGGACAGGCTTATCTAACATAGGGACAGGCTTATCTGAATAGGTTGAAATATAGGGACAGGCTTATCTAAATAGGTTGAAACATAGGGACAGGCTTATCTAAATAGGTTGAAAACATAGGGACAGGCTTATCTAAATAGGTTGAAAACATAGGGACAGGCTTATCTAAATAGGCTGAAAACATAGGGACAGGCTTATCTAAATAGGTTGAAACATAGGGACAGGCTTATCTAAATAGGTTGAAACATAGGGACAGGTTTAACCAAATAGGTTGAAAACATAGGGACAGGCTTATCTAAATAGGTTGAAACATAGGGACAGGCTTATCTCAATAGGTTGAAACACAGGGACAGGCTTATCTAAATAGGTTGAAACACAGGGACAGGCTTATCTAAATAGGTTGAAAAAATTGCAGTGTCATGTCTAGTTTTTCACTGTGTGTACCAGGAAATGTAGATAGTTTTCTTTTCAGTTCTTACTCTGTTGAATTATAAAAAATGGGGAAGGGTCTGGTCAGGTGCAATGTCATGAAATTGTTTGTATCAAGTTGCCATTACATTGCACTTTAATGACAAAATACAATGGATTATGTGAACTGGTATGTAATTATGCATGCAGCATTAGCATTTGTGTATGTTTTGGTTGTAATAAATTATCAGTTAGCTGATGGGTCAACATATGATGAGACTTCACCATCATAAACATGAGACTCTGTCAGCATTTTCTGACTATGTGCATGAATGATATATTTGGGTTCAGTTTTTGACTTTCTGCCCAACAGTAGTGCAATAGACATTTGCTAGTCTGTATTGTGACCAGCAAAATGTTATATTTTCATGTCTGTTTTATGAATTAACAGCATCACCTCACACAATTCTGTATCTGTTTTGTAAACAGAATAATTTTGTAACTTGTGAAGAGAATAATTTCATGTTGTCTAAACAGAATAATTTCATGTTTTGTGAACAATAATTTTGTCAAATTCCATGTATCATTGTGTGAACAGAATAACTGCATACACTATCGTGTGAATGTATTATGTGAATGTAATAATTTCATTTTATGTTGCACTAAACATAATAATTTTAAATGTTGTACGAACAGAATGATCTCATATGTTGTACAAACAGAATGATCTCACATGTTGTGTAAACAGACTGATTTTATATGTTGTGTAAACAGACTCATTTTATATGTTGTGTAAACAGACTGATTTTATATGTTGTGTAAGCAGACTGATTTTATATCTGTCAAACAAACAAATTAATTTCACATGTATTGTGTAACAGAATTTCACATCTGTTGTGTAGCAGAATAATTTTGCATGCTGTTTAACATAATAATTTCATCTGTTGTGTAAACAGAATAATCTCATCTGTTGTGTAAACAGAATAATCTCATCTGTTATGCAAACAGAATAATCTCATCTGTTATGCAAATAGAATAATCTCATCTGTCATGAAACAGAATAATCTCATCTGTTATGAAACATAATAATCTCATCTGTTGTGTAAACAGAATAATCTCATCTGTTATGAAACATAATAATCTCATCTGTTATGTAAACATAATAATCTCATCTGTTATGCAAACAGAATAATCTCATCTGTTATGAAACAGAATAATCTCATCTGTTATGCAAACAGAATAATCTCATCGTTATGCAAACAATAATCTCATCTGTTGTGTAAACAGAATAATCTCATCTGTTATGCAAACAGAATAATCTCATCTGTTATGAAACAGAATGATCTCATCTGTTATGAAACAGAATAATCTCATCTGTTATGAAACAGAATGATCTCATCTGTTATGAAACAGAATAATCTCATCTGTTATGAAACATAATAATCTCATCTGTTATGCAAACAGAATAATCTCATCTATTGTGTAAACAGAATAATCTCATTTGTTGTGTAAACAGAATAATCTCATCTGTTATGCAAACAGAATAATCTCATCTGTTATGCAACATAATAATTTCATCTGTTGTGTAAACAGAATAATCTCATCTGTTATGAAACAGAATAATATTATACTTATTGTGTGTACAGATTGTGGTTCTGATCAAAACCATTTTCATTTAGTACCAACTATATATCGTAATTCTTTTGTGAAAACCCCACGTACCAAAATCCATAAATTATGGAGATATATCAATAACAAGATTCTTATAATGGCCACCATGATTTGTTGTTGTTGTTGTATGGTTTATCACCATTTTTCAGCCAAAGAGTAGGCTATACATGGCAGCTGCCAGAATAGTTGGTGGAAGAAGAACCTGGGAAAATACCGGAAAGAACCACTGACTCATGAGAAGCTACTGGCAAGCTTTCTCACATACCCACATTGGCTGAATCCGAGACTTGAACCCATGCCAACAGATGTAAGATGGCAGTGATCCGTAACAGTGAGCGCTTTAGACCATTTGGCCACTTTGGGCCCCCTGGCCACCATGAAATTGGAAGTCTGATTAGTGCTATTTTCATTTAGAACCCACTAGACATCATAATAATTTCTACAGTGAAAATATTGCCATGTTGAACTGACCATGCAGTCAGATGAAGGACGATAACATGTTCAAGGTGACCATATTGGATATCAAAGGTAAATTTTAATTTTGGATAAACTAAGCATCATAAGAACCCAGTTAGTAAAATCCCCATATCAATAAGACCATCCAGTTAGAAGGAGTAGTGATAGAAAGATTTCAAAATGGCTATTAGGGTCGTGATACTGGCTGTCAGATCTGTACCAAGTCATAAAAGTCTTCCAGTGAAACCCTATTTCAATGTCAACATCCATTCAGGAGTAGTGATAACAACATTTTGTCACAGTGGTGGCTACATTGTATATCGCAGCAGCACCAATTTCATTTAGGCCAACCAGACCGTGGGATGAATTTATGTGCAAAGTTTCATAGCAATCCTCTAAGTATGGTACAGTTTAGGAAGAGTAGCTATAACAAACTCTATGCAAATGGATGGATGATAGATGAATGATGACAACAAACTGACATTGCATAAGCTCTTCTGATCGATGACCAGTAACTAAGACTAATACTAACTGATGACCAGTAGAACTAATATGGGACAATATTACTTTAATATTATACTAACCCATCATAGGCCATCCACAGTTCCATGTTTTGTACTCTACATATATATTTTATATGAAACTCATGGATTGGAAGAGTGGTGAAGAAGGAACCTTCCACTTTTTGGAACTCAACAGAGTCTCGTTTCAGCTCCACCAGTTCAAAGGCATGTGCTAGATCCCATGGAACCCAGCCAATTGGCAAAGGTGTGGCAACCCCTGAAGGGACAGGAATCTTCTCAGGGCTGTAAATAACAGGAAAAGTTTTTTTTTAATAAACATTTTGAATAAACATATGAGAGAGTAAATTCGCCAAGTAAATATACTCCAGCATCCCCATACTCGCCCATGATTGAGATGGGTCTACAGACAAAAAAAAGTGCTTATCTCTTTGAAACATAGTACAAATACAAAAAATGATGAATGTTCAAAGTGAATATATAATGAAATGTCCATGATATGTACAAAGTGTTCTATCAATCCAATAAAAGCTGCACATGTAAATGCATTTACAGACTGATACAATATTGCATCATGAGTCACAATCATGCATTCCTCCACCAAGTTTCATGTCTCTGTGCAGGAAAGTATGCACATAAGCTCATGTAGTCATAAGCTTAAGGCACAAGCCAAAGCCTGTCATAGATGAAATATAGGTCGCAGTCAAAGCCCCAATTGTTGAAATATAGGTCCCAGTCAAAGCCCCAATTGTTGAAATATAGGTCCCAGTCAAAGCCCCAATTGTTGACATATAGGTCCCCGTTAAAGCCCCAATTGTTGAAATACAGGTCGCAGTCAAAGCCCCAATTGTTGAAATATAGGTCGCAGTCAAAGCCCCAATTGTTGAAATATAGGTCGCAGTCAAAGCCCCAATTGTCGAAATATAGGTCGCAGTCAAAGCCCCAATTGTTGAAATATAGGTCGCAGTCAAAGCCCCAATTGTTGAAATATAGGTCGCAGTCAAGCCCCATTTGTTGCCAGCATGTGGTACTAATATAAATACATGTCATCCTCAATTTCATGATTATAGCATGAGAAGTACAGAAAAAAAAAAAGATCAAGTAAAATATTTAAAGCAAGCCAGTGAATGGGCAACATTTATCAGCTGCTACAATGTGGCAGTGGTATTCATCAAGATATGACCCCTCACTATGTTACATGATTCCATGTATAATGGTGTGTGTGTGTGTGTGTGTGTGTGTGTGTGTGTGTGTATATATATATATATATATATATATATAACTGCTTTGGTGGCCTAGTGGTTAGAGCGACTGCCTCAGATGTGGGAGGTTGTGGGCTTGATCCCCAGCTGAGTCATACCAAAGACTTACAAAAATGGTATTAACAGCTTCCTTGCTTGGTGCTCAGCATTAAGAGGTTAGTGTCAGGACTGGTTGGCCCCGTGTCAGGATAATGTGACTGAGTGGGACATCATGCTACATGTCTGTGACATGATGACTCAGTGCTAGACATCACTATAAACTGCACACTGCAGACATCGTAGCGATATGACTGAAGAATTGTTAAAGCTACGTTAAAAATCCAAATCAAAAACACACAATCAGTCCAAACAGACTGCATCTGATACTTCAGCTAGAGTATTTGAGGTTCTACTGGGGTAAATGACTGTAGCAAGATGAATTGGATGTAGGTGTGAGTTGGTGGACTGATTAGGGTGATACCCTAACAGGAAAACAATTCTCTTAAGAAGGTAAAGAGGAAACTCATTCTACCACTCACACTGTCAGTTAAGACCTACCCCTGGAGAGGGAAACCTCAGTCTACCATTCACAGTGTCAATTAAGGCATATCCCTGGTGAGGGAAAGCTACAAAACTTGGTATAATGTCTGGTAGCTTTACAACTTCATCAAGTAAGCAGCAGTTGTTTTCTGAACTGTAGTGCCAATATTCATAAAAAGCATAAACCATAAAAATCTAATTATTTTAATTTATTTAATGCATTGTTGTTTGAATATTTTTCTTTGAGAAAAAGTTCAGAAGATGGCTTGTTACACCTGTTATAATAAAACCCAAATGTATATGGAGTTTAGTATAATGCTGCAATGATATTGATTAAATTTTACTCGTGAAAGTCACATCCTACAAAAAGGAATGGTACTTTATATGCTGGTTCCTTGTTAAATAGTCCTCTGACCTCTTTATATGCATTAGAAGGGCATAGATGACTATTGAGAGTACTTACCCATAGTTAGCAATGACCTTGACTTAGCGTGCTGAAACCATTATTATGACATACATGACGGGTTACATTTAGCATTTGTCGAAGATAAAGATTCCCTATCATATACATGATCATCATGCCAGGTAAAGAATTCGTGTTGTAAAAAAGATGAGGTGATAATGGTTTTTGCTGTTTCTAATGGGACATTTAACACATTTTTGTCTGAAGACATGAGCTAAATGTCTTTTCCAAGGACAGAGAGAGGGTGGTCTGGTCGTGTATACCGGGTTCGGTATTGCCAATAATCTGCTAAAATTGCCTCTTTAAACCTCTACCCCAGCCCCAAAAGATATTTTTGTCAGTATTATGTAACCTTCACCTTGTGAGCTGAAATAGAAAAGTTTTATTCTATGTGAAAATCATTTACACAGTTTTATCCAAGTTCGTCATATACAACTAAGCTTATCATACAGAAACCATTTTTCTTCTTTCAGTCAATTTGACCTCGACCTTTGATATTCCTTAACCTTTGTACAAGCTATTTACAAACCTTGGTCTAAATCTATTATGCAGAATAAATACTACTGTGTGGAATTTACCATAAGTTTCTTCTTTCAGTCACACAGCAACAAAATATGGGCATCAATATTCTCCAGCATGCATCTGCGATGCATAGATGTGTGAAAAAGGGAAACACTGAAAAGAAACTGACCTGCTGTCATATCAGGTGCCAGTAGTTTGTTCTACATATTACTCCTAACAATGTGCACAGACCCAGATCTGCCAGGGCATTATGCAATGCAAATTAAGATCTGTTCAATTTGGATTTGACTTATATGCAGGTATATACAGTTATTGATACAATATTTAATACCTGATCCCCATAAACCTGATCCCAATAAACCCACTCCCCTCAAAACTAATTTATCTTACACATTATGCATCTTTCACAATACCATTTTTTTAAAAAATGTACAGTTAAACCTGTCTGCCAGCCTTGGGGAAAAGGCCAACATGGCCTTTGTAGACAGGTGACCTCTGATGGCAGGCTCAGATCTCAAACTTGCTTCATGACAAATGCATGCACTATGCACCTAACAGAATTACCATTGTTATTAGTATCATAATTATTATTAAGATAATAAAAAAAAATGTTATACACAAGATTACCGTATCCTAACTCTAATCCCTCATGCACATAACATCATCATTGATTCTCCTATCACTGTCACATGTGTTGAAGTTTTGAATAATTTTTATTGGTTCCTTTAATTTGCTTAAGACTTTACCTATGACTGGGAAACACAGGACTGACCTTTTGTTAGGCCAGCGGGATGGTAGGCATGAAAAAGGGTGTTCACACTTCAAAACAACTGACGGAATATGCAGTTGCTCATACTCACTGAGATCAAAAGACAGTAAGCTTTTCTGACAAACTTTCGATGAGTAAGGAATGAAAAGAAGCTTCCTGTAGCTACTGATTCATCTAATATGTATACCATGTCATACTCATCAGACACAAGAAGTTTAATTTGCATAATTGGATCAGTCACTGCTGATATGTCCCAGTGAAACACTGCTTGGTTAAGAAACGCATGGCCACTCACTGCAGAAGACAGGCTGAAACCACTGCCTGGTTAAGAAACGCATGGCCACTCACTGCAGAAGACAGGCTGAAACCACTGCCTGGTTAAGAAATACATGGGCACTCACTGCACAAGGCAGGCTGAAACCACTGCCTGGTTAAGAAACACATGGCCACTCACTGCACAAGGCAGGCTGAAACCACTGCCTGGTTAAGAAACACATGGCCACTCACTGCAGAAGAGAGGCTGAAACCACTGCCTGGTTTAAAGAAACACATGGCCACTCACTGCAGAAGACAGGCTGAAACTACTGCCTGGTTAAGAAACACATTTGAATCCAATCATTATGGTGTGATATGTAAAGCTGAATATCTAACAATTACTAACATTCATTTAATACCCTTTTATACAAATTCGCTTTAGACAGTAGGCAATCATCAGGAATTAAGTTTGCAATTTTATCATCATACATGGTCTGGCAATCATCATGCATGGTTTGGCAATCATCGTGCATGGTCTGGCAATCATCATGCATGGTCTGGCAATCATCATACATGGTCTGACAATCATCATGCATGGTCTGGCAATCATCATGCATGGTCTGGCAATCATAATGCATGGTCTGGCAATCATCATGCATGGTCTGACAATCATCATACATGGTCTGGCAATCATCATGCATGGTCTGACAATCATCATGCATGGTCTGGCAATCATCGCAATCATCATGCATGGTCTGGCAATCATCATGCATGGTCTGACAATCATCATGCATGGTCCGGCGGTCTGACAATCATCATGCATGGTCCAGCAATCATCATGCATGGTCTGGCAATCATCATGCATGGTCTGGCAATCATCATGCATGGTCTGACAATTGCCTAATTTGTGTGCAGTAGTTTGCTTTCATGTATACTTCATGAAATTACTGTAAACTCCCAAATTAACATTACCCACTTTTTCATACTGTTACAATTTGGGTGAAAACAAGAAATACATGATTTAAAAACTTACTAATGTTCAAACACCACATCCTCTGCAGACACAAACAAAGGACGTCGCAGAAGTTTTCGCTCCTTTCCTGTTTCCATATTTATCTGGTTCATGCTTGTGAAATCAATACAGTATTTGAATTGATAATTGTCATGGTAAAATATATATGTGTCCTGGCATTTTGTTGTAAATTTTTGCTCCAAAGTGAACTGCAGTGATTCCTGGAAAAGAAACCATGTAACTGTATATGATGATACAAGATAATTTCCAAATGGTCAATTCATTTTAAGTCAGTGCTGTTTTATGATGATAGTTTTCAATGCAAAAGATATGTTTCCTGGCATTTTTTTGTAAACTTCTGCTCCGATGTGACTAAAGTAACATGATACCCTGACTGTGCAATTGCTATTAAAATTACAATTTTCAAAATGACTTATTTTACAAGCAAAATTTATGACAAAGCCTTGCAAGTATTTAACTAAAGCAGGTAGCAAATATCCTGTTTAATTTTCTTCTTTAAAAAAAAGCAGCAAAAAGAGATTCATTATAATGTGACTAAATTCCGACTTTCAAAGGTGCCAGGATGTGTTTTGTAAAATTTGGTGAAAGTCTGTCCCAAAAAACTAAAGCTATGTGCAAAATTTAATGATGCCAATGAAACCATCAAAAAAGTGATTCTGTGTCTCACCTACACTTTGCAGGCAAGACAAACGGTAGACAATAAAGCTATCACAGATGCCTTTAGGGTCTTTATCACATATTGACTCAAATCATACACCTTTAACACATTAACTCAGAGAATATACTGGGACTTTATCACATATTGACTCAAATCATACACCTTTAACACATTAACTCAGAGAATATACTGGGACTTTATCACTTATTGACTCAAATCATACACCTTTAACACATTAAATCAGAGAATATACTGGGACTTTATCACATACTGACTCAAATCATACACCTTTAACACATTAACTCAGAGAACATACTGGGACTTTATCACATATTAACTCCAAAACATAGATTTTTTGATGAGAACATACTGGTTCCAATAAGCACCATCTCTCAAAGTCATCTGTGAAAAACCATCTCCACTGAGTTTTGAAGCTGTCATCGGCAGTTAGTTTGGTTCCCTCTGCATAGGAATTTGTGGATAGTCGTCTCACACTAGTCTCCATTTTAAATTTGGCACTCCCACCATCCTTTACTACTACTGCGGTTAAAGTGTCTGGCGTGTGAAACTGAAGAGTTGTATTGTAATTGCTGCCACCATAAAAGACCTGAAAATTATACCATGAATGTTGCACTTATTGCAAAATTTGAGTATAAATGGAGCATCTCTAAGGTGAAGTATAACTTCATCTCTAAGGTGAAGTATAACTTCATCTCTAAGGTGAAGTATAACTTCATCTCTAAGGTGAAGTATAAATTCATCTCTAAGGTGAAGTATAAATTCATCTCTAAGGTGAACTATAACTTCATCTCTTGACATTCGCATTCTGAAATCAGTCTTTAAATAAATCATAATTAGACATGGAAGCCATCAAAAGAATATACACTTTTTCAACCCACCCATCACCCACATCAACCATCCAACCCAAAACAGCTGTGATATGCCTGTATTATGACATTTTACCATGTTCTGAACTGCTGATGTCCATATTAAGCCAATATATATAATGTTCAGACCAAAGGTTTAAATTATATATATATATATATATATATATATATATATATATATATATATATATATATATATATATATATAATTGCTATAAAAGTTATAACTGTAGAGAGAACTCAAAATATTTATATTTTTCCTTGCTTTGACCTTCACCCTGAGACAAGGGGCATGACTGATGTATGTAACACACTGTCAAAGCAATTATTACTTAAAATATCTTGAATGGTTCAAATGTTCTAATTCCAGATACAGATATAAGTCACATAATTATATTTCCATATGGCTTTGGTATATGACACAACATCTATACATAAAAAATGATTGCTTAAGGTTTCTTGCAATTTCTTTAGCAGTTCAAACATTATGCTCTAGGCAAGGATACAAGTCGCTAAACTATGTCTTCCCTTTATTGTGACATTGACCTTGCTTGGTACATAGGACATGGCTAGAGTACACAACCCAACATCTACTAATTATATATATATATATATATATATATATATATATATATATATATATATATATATATATATATATATATATATATATATATATATATCTAGGCAAAATTTTATGAAAATATATTCAAGAGTTACAAAGTTATGTCAGCTAGAAAAAGCAAATGTGAACAGACTGATGCACAGACAATGCCACAAGATAGTTTGCTTATTTACATTTAACAGCTGCCATAATTTAAGACTTATGTACCACAGATATTTCTTAATTAAATCAGCTCATCAACTAGTCACTTCTGTCAGTAACCCTTTTGTTTTCTTCATATCTGATATCTTAAAAGGTGAGATGATTATGAATGTATGCATGTATTTAAGCATAACTATGTATGTAAAGAGATGGTTCTTAGTCTCATTCCAGCACACACACACACACATGCAAATTTCAGCTAAGTATTTTGCTTGCTGATGATATATGTGAGATTGTCAACTCAAGAAATCAAAGTAGTGTGCAGTCGTCAATCTCAAAACAATATTTCGATCCAGCATGTTCCTTATAATTTTGAAAAAGGTAATAGGGGCAGTAAACTTCAATGAAAAAATCACGTCTTCTGTGAATTTAGTTGAGTGAACCATGATTCATCCATTTAAGCTGACTGATCCTTACCTACCACAATGTAATCCCGTTAAAACACTATGTAATCCCGTTAAAACACTATGTAATCCCTTTAAAACACTATGTAATCCCATTAAAACGCTATGTAATCCCTTTAAAACACTATGTAATCCCTTTAAAACACTATGTAATCACTTTAAAACACTATGTTATCCTGTTAAAACACTATGTAATCCCATTAAAACACTAAGTAATCCCTTTAAAACACTATGTAATCCCTTTAAAACACTATGTTATCCTGTTAAAACACTATGTAATCCTGTTAAAACACTATGGAATTTCGTTAAGACACTATGTAATCCCACTAAAACACTATGTAATCCCATTAAAACACTATGTAATCCCATTAAAACACTATGTAATCCCTTTAAAACACTATGCTATCCTGTTAAAACACTATGTAATGCCATTAAAACACTATGTAATCCCTTTAAAACACTATGTAATCGCGTTAAGACACTATGTAATCCCATTAAAACACTATGTAATCCCGTTAAAACACTATGTAATCTCTTTAAAACACTATGTAATCCCGTTAAAACACTATGTAATCCTTTTAAAACACTGTAATCCCATTAAAACACAATGTAATCCCTTTAAAACACTATGTAATCCCTTTAAAACACTATGTAATCCTGTTAAATCACTATGTAATCCCATTAAAACACTATGTAATCCCTTTAAAACACTATGTAATCCCATTAAAACACTATGTAATCCCTTTAAAACACTAAGTAATCCCTTTAAAACACAATGTAATCCCGTAAAACACTATGTAATCCCATTAAAACACTATGCAATCCCTTTAAAACACTATGTAATCCAATTAAAACACTATGTAATCCCATTAAAACACTATGTAATCCCATTAAAACACAATGTAATCCCATTAAAACACTATGTAATCCCATTAAAACACTACATCATCTCATTAAAACACTATGTAATCCCATTAAAACACAATGTAATCCCATTAAAACACTGTAATCACATTAAAACACTATGTAATCCCGTTAAAACACTACATCATCCCATTAAAACACTATGTAATCCCATTAAAACACAATGTAATCCCATTAAAACACTATAATCCCATTAAAACACTATGTAATCCCATTAAAACACTATGTAATCCCATTAAAACACTAACTAATCCCATTAAAACACTATGTAATCCCTTTAAAACACTATGTAATCCCATTAAAACACTATGTAATCCCATAAAACACAATGTAATCCCATAAAACACTAAGTAATCCCATTAAAACACTATGTGATCCCTTTAAAACACTAAGTAATCCCTTTAAAACACAATGTAATCCCATAAAACACTATGTAATCTCATTAAAACACTATGCAATCCCTTTAAAACACTATGTAATCCAATTAAAACACTATGTAATCCCATTAAAACACTACATAATCCCGTAAAACACAATGTAATCCCATTAAAACACTATGTAATCCCATTAAAACACAATGTAATCCCATTAAAACACTATGTAATCCCATTAAAACACAATGTAATCCCATTAAAACACAATGTAATCCCATTAAAACACTATGTAATCCCATTAAAACACTAACTAATCCCATTAAAACACTATGTAATCCCTTTAAAACACTATGTAATCCCATTAAAACACCATGTAATCCCTTTAAAACACTATGTAATCCCATTAAAACACTATGTAATCCCATTAAAACACTATGTAATCCCGTAAAACACAATGTAATCCCGTAAAACACTATGTAATCCCATTAAAACACTATGTAATCCCTTTAAAACACTATGTAATCCCTTTAAAACACTATGTAATCCCTTTAAAACACTATGTAATCCCGTTAAAACACACTGCTTACTTAAGATACTCCTGTAACTCAGAATGACTAGATTTTTTCATTAGTCAATGCACAGTTACATAAGGTACAACTAAAATATGGCAAGATAGTCTTTGCTTGTACCAGTGTCTCATCAGATGCCTTTGAGAAAAATGCAAAACTTGCTTAATCGTTGTAAATCTACTGATGTTGAGAGAGTTGGGGCTACAAGAACAGTCCATATTTCTTACAAAAATCTGATTTCTTTTACCACGGTCCCCTTCTCAGCAAAAATTCAAATCTTGTTGATCCACAAGAAGCATCATACTAAATCCGATGGCAATCAGAGTAGACCTAGTTCAGGTTTCACGGAAAAGTACTACCTATGAAAATAAGACCTTGATCCACATATTATTCCCCATGGGATTGCATCCAGGATCAAAATTTAAACCCTCTTTTGTCATCCACTCATCATAATGAAAGATGGACAACAAATATAATCATCCTTCCACTATCAGTGTAGATGGAGTTCTGATTACAAAGAAACTTGCAGTGAACAGACACAGATGAATGGATGCAGGATCTACTCTTGGACAAAGGACTTGTGACGCAGACTATATTGGTTCTACAGCTATTCTCAACATCAAGCTTTCACATGCATAATATTTATAGGTTACTGCATTTGTATGGGAAAATATGAACTAGTTTTGGGATGGAATACTGCACGACCTTGGGAGTGCAGTATATCCTTCCAACAAAACGAGTTCATATTTCCCCATACAAAGGTAGTAACCTTTTTATTATATGCTCATTTTTTTATTCCACCTAAGGTTTAATTATATAAACACAATACACTACAAGAAACAACATAAATGAATGTATGCCGCATTGCAAGCTAAATACACAAGTGCATATTCATCATTACACAAATCAACATTATTACTGCGCACATAACTCTGCCCAGATAAATTTGAACTTAGTCGCACGCTTGACATAACTTTCAAAAGAAAATGGCGTGTCTAGTTAAATTGGAAATTTGGAGTCATATTGTGAATGAATGTGCACTGCAACAACTTTTCCATTTGATCTGGAATGAATAGATTTTGGTATTTTTCTCGATTCTAGGAAATTTTCGTGATTAATGACTGGATTTGTATGTGATGATTCCACATGAAATACATGAGATTTAACAAGCTAGAGAGATACGTGTTGACATCTGCAAATGTGTTTCTGTCATTGAATGTTTGAAATCATAATGTGGGAAAAATATGAAGTCTTTCAATTGCAATCATCAAAAAGACGCTATGTAATTTAATGCTTATTTCGTTTTGAATGCAGTAAGGAGGATGCAATTGCACTTATCATCGAAATTACATCACAATTTCGAAATGTGTAATCCAGATTGAAAACCTATGACACGGCTCATGTAATTCAGATTTGCAGAATTAAGAAAATACATTTTGAGGAAATTCAGGATGTAAAATTGTAAGTATATTTTATTTTGCCATTCTTATCACCAGCTAAGAAGAGAGTATATGACTTGTCACTTGTATGTTATTTGTAAGGACATTATCTTGCGTCTGTTATATAATGTAGCTAGCCTAAATCCGTAACATTGTATCAACGCGATATGTGCCAAAGCAGCTGGTATGTGCCAGTCCATGAAACATCTGTTTTAGTTCATTCAGAAACAAATTTAAACAACCACAATGTAAAGAGCCTCTTACGCGAGTGAACATGATTTGTGTACAAAATCAAAAGTGCTGGCATCTGTGTCCATTGTTTGTTTACAATAAAAAGTAGTTCCTTTATGCACATGAATGCTATATGTGTATTGTCACGCCAGTTCAGTATCGGGTAATACTGAACGAGTCTGACAATGTAAAGTTAACGGGGGAAAAAATAAGCATATAATAATGGATGTTATTTCACCCCTGTATATGCATGAAATTTTCTTGCAACATTGGTCAATGTATACTGATTTAAATTTCATTCCATACAACATACCATGTTTGAGACATGTAAAGATAGGATTAGAGTATGGACTAACAGTTAGTAAATAAATAAGACATGATGAATCCCAATTTCATGTCATACAACATATCATGTTTGAAACATACATAGACAGGATTAGAGTATTCATACAACATATCATGTTTGAAACATACATCTAAGACATGATTAGAGTATGGATTAACATTTAGCAAATAAATCAGACAATTTCATGCCATACACTGAGCACCTAAAACCTTTGGCTTGCCAGTTAAAGCAAATCCTGGGAAAGCAAAAGGAAGTTGTGTTTTTTTTAATGAGAAAAGCATTTTATGACATGCTAATATTTAATATAACAAATCCATCCCTATGGTGAACACAAATAACCAACCAAAGTTAAAAACAATGCATCAAAATGACACTAACTGGTGTTATGAAAAAATCACATCTGCTCACCGATGTCTGATAGGTGCTCTCCTTGTTACAGTACGCTCTTTCCACTTCAATCATCTGCAGCTTGTCTAGAGTCTGCCATGAATTAAATATCTGAATCTGCCAGATGTATGGCAGCTTGATGCTGTCATGGTGATGAAATTTACAGGTAGCTATCTTGCACTTGTCAACAAGATAGAGGTCACAGATTGGAATGGACTGAGCTGCATCCATCTCCAGGACTGAATCTACACAACAGTAAAACAAACAAAAAATTACATAATGACCTTACAAACAAATATGGATGCATAGGAGGAATACAGATAAAGTGAATAATTGCCATAGGGTATGTAGAATCAAATTCTAAAAAATAATTCTCATTACTGAAATAGACAGTGTTTAATGCCTGCATGACCTGTGTGACTTTTACTATAGGTTATCACAGCCAGGTACATCAGTAGATACAAACTTAATCAGTGTACACTCAAAATAAAGTGACTGCACCAGTGGCCTAATTGGTTAGGGCATCAACTTCAGATGTGGGAGGTCAAGGGTTTGAACCCCAGTTGAGTCATAACAAAGACATAAAAATGGTACTAGCAGCTGCTTCGCTAGATGCTCAACATTATGATATTACCGTTACTGGACTGGTTAGCCTAGTGTTAGGATAATGTGACTGGGCCAGACATGATGTGACATGACTGTGGCATGATGCTCCAGTGCTAGGCATTACTATAAACTGCCACACTGCAGACATGACACATTACAGCGACATGACTAAAATTGCAAAAGCTAAATTCACACTCACACCAAAGTTTATTCTAAATGTGAACAGCTTATATAGATAAAGAAGAATCGTACCAAACAAAATGCTGAAAATATAGACACCAGCAAAACATAAAAATTGGGTCACAAGGACATTTATTAGGTATGCTTGAGGGGAACATTACAATTCTCATGAGTGTAGGTGAAAATAGTATTCAAGATATGGTGGGTATAACAAACAGACAGCTGTCTACAAAAGTTCACATATGCATGAAAACTATATCACAGTAACCTATTGTAGTTTAGATAAGGTTCAATTACTCTCCTTTAGATACATTAACCCACCAATATCCATCAGTGAAGGTGAAATAGGATTCAATATACTGAGTGTGTTGGGAACAAATAGCTGAAAATACAAAGTCAAACAACACTGAAAAGTAGTTCACTGTGGCCTAGTTTTCATATGACTGAGTGTCTCTTATTGAGATGCATCCCATTTTCAGGAGCATGCATGCAACAGAGTCCAAGATATCAAGGCTGCAATGAATGGAAAGTGGAAAATACTAAGTCACCCTGCCCTAAGAATTAGGTCCCTGTTAGTTTTGGTATGATATAGTTATTCTTGATATGCATTCATATAACAAAATTAATGTGTGAGCAAGAAAGAATTGAAGATGTTAATAATAATAATAATAATAATAATAATAATGCTTTATTTATAGAGGGTGACTCTTAGTCTGGACTATTCTCCCATGAGGCCCTCTTAAGGAGAGTACAACAATGCACATTATATGAAGATTGCAAAAATTACTGTTTATTTTAACATGTTTAGTATTAAAATACTAAATTCCATTATCTATTAGAAGCACATATATGCTCATGATATCTCTTCTTAAATACTCTAATATTTTCAGCAGATTTTACATGTAGTGGAATTTTATTCTACAGAATTGTACCACAGTATTAGAAGTTCTTTTTAAATTGCTCCGTTATTGGTTTTGGTGCTGGAAGGTTTCCATGTGACATTGATCTCAACTGGTATTGTGTAAACAATGTAATAATGAACAGCTGAATGCAAAAGTCACTCAATTGTAAAAAAATTAGGTCTCAATGACCTAGTGTATAGATGGCTATAAGACTGATTTACATAGCAATGTTATGAGGCAGGTGACATTATCAGGGACAAGATGCTGGAGGTATAATTAATCAACAAAACAACGGACAAATAAGCAGGAAAAAAATACTCTACTTTCTACCAATTCATTGGTGTGGAGATAATAGGGTCACATGCAGTTAGAAAAAAGTCAGGTATTTTCCTGCCTTTACCCAGATTCCATATCTACACTTCCAAATAAATAAAAATAATGTCTAGTATTTTGAACATCTTGAAAGGTTGTTACAATTTTTAAGGTGTTAACAATACTGTTGACTTATATGTACCATATATACTTGCATATAAGCCACATAATTTAGGAAAAATTAAAGGCCTGGAAGATGAGAAGGGCGGCTTATTAGTGGGTCAGTGTCTAAACTTGACAGTTTTTAAGTCTTTTTATTGACTACTGTAAAGGCTGTCAATCTTGTGTCCTAAGACATATGCATGTAAAAAAAATCATTTTCGGTGACCCGACACTTATTAAACTGTTATCAACTACCATGATATTTTGTTGTTATTTTGCATGTGCATATTTTTTTATTTCTCCAACATGAAATTAAATAAAGGTAAATACAGACTTCAAAATTCGCAGGCCTGTTGAGTTTATCCGGGAGACCTGGCTGAACTCTAAAGTACAGTACTTACACAGTGCAAAGCGTGCATAGCATCACTTAAATCCATCCCAAACATATTAGATGCAGATTTCGCTTTAATCTTTGTTTCAGCCAAAATTGCATTCTTCCAGATAACATTTCAGCAAGTCCTTAATAGCTGTTTGGTTTAAGTTGAATCGCGTGCTTACGAGTTACTCATTTTTAATGATATAAGTGATCCTACAAATTTGAGGCAATATTTAGGAAAAGGTACGCATGTTCAATTGTACAAAGCACATAACCAGCATAACTTACATGTTCACGAAGAGTTGTAATAATAAATGCTAAAATTCTCATTATAAGATCATCAACAATCTATATTAGTTTTGTGCTTTGGCTGAACAACATCAAACTTTCCCCAGTTTAAAGCTTGATGTTTCGGTGTCTCCTTTGTTGATAGTTGGTGGATTTGTCTTTCGTTTTCCGACAGCAATATAGGCCAGTTAATCATTAAAACTCCAAAATTGGCTTATGTTAAGGGGGAATTTTGGCCAGTAACTATACCAGTACATTGATGTGTAATTGACTAAAATCGGGAGGTTTTTCATGGCATTTTTAAAGCCATGTTTTCAGTAAATATTGATCTATCTTCTGAGTCTAATATGGGCAAAATTCACAAAGGATGCGCAGTGTCTCCCTGTGACGCGCCTTATTTTCCCCCAGGACATTACCTATTTTCATATTCAGGTCAGCTGTGGTCAAACTGCACAATAGCTAAAGGTTAGTCTTATATAAACAAGCAAGAAAGCCAGTATGACTAATTAAAAGTTAATCCTTATTGATGCAACTATTTTGTGAAAACGACTGGCCCTCCGTCATGATTCAAAGAAACCATGTTCTACACTAAAGTGTGTTATGCAAGCAGCAGCAAATGATTGGGGAAAAAAGGATTACCAATTTTGTTGAACTAAAGGTACATAAATAGGCAGCTTCACGGTACCGTACATGTGGCATTTATTTCCCCCTCATTGTATATCAGACCGTATTCCTTTATTGTCAACTCGCAAGGCATTTAGTATTGTCTACTATAAAACATATGTATTTTGAATTAAATTTTTGAGGACAGATATGCTGAGTGGTATGTATTTTCATTCCTTCTTTTAATTTAACGATGATAATTAATGTTCGTATATACAGTATAAAAATGCCAGGTGCTCACTCATGTAAGTTTCTTTGGTGGGAATGGAGCTACAGCATTCACAGTAATCATTCTTGGGATTGAAATTAATTGCCAACAATTTTACTGTTGTTGTTTATTTTTTGTTCTGGTTTATTTTCTGATTTTTGTATTGTTGTAGACAGAAAAAAGCTATAAAATTATGTGAATAATGTTTAAAGTTAACATCCAATTTAGTGAAGAAGTGAATTCTTTCTAGTAAAGTAATTATTTCGTCGCAGTAATATATCTTCACAGTTGTCCTACATGTAAGACCTTGATGCTGATATTTATATTTTGGGTGTCAGGGTAGCACTAAAACATAAATAACATGTGATACGTCTTACATATAGGACTATATTCACAGGTGATACAACAGAAAATGCCTTCCATGTATCTATTTATGTAGGGCTTTTCTTTTTTATTAGAAATAAAAATCGAAGACATAATGTAATAATTAGGAGTCCTATGCAAAAATCGGGAGGTAGGCATGGAGTGACCCAAAACTTTAGGAATTTTTTTTCTTTCCCTGCATGAGAGTTGACAGGTATAGTGTAAGGTCGCTTACGTCAAAGTAAACTACAACTACAGCTTTTACAGTATTGGCATAATTTTCGAAGGATTATTTCTGAAACTTCATTATTGTATTTTGAAGATATCATTAAAGTTTAGTGCAGTGATGCCCATGATTTGACTCTAAGGGATGTACTTCATTCAGCAGAATGTACTTCATTCAGTGCGTGTTCAAACCTACAATGTACATGCAGTAGAGCCATTATGTAAGTAGTCTAATTGCGAGCATTGAATCAAACTGTATTGTTTGTTGTTCATTGTTGTCATACCCAGGATCAAATTTTAATGAGTTAGGTATTTACAATTTCAATGCAAAATAAAAACGTAATTGCTGGTGCACTGATATAAAATGTGCAATGCAATGATGCATAAACAAACAATAATTGAGTCAAAATGGAGAGTTAGTGTTACAGCAACTTGCGATCATTCAATTCTTGTCATTGTTCAATCAAATTTTATACAAATCTAAATTAGGCAGAACCAAAAAAAAAGAGAAAAGTAAATAAATTACTTTTCAAACAAGTTTATACCATTTCTTTTTAATAATCACACATGCCAAGCCAAAGATAAGTATACATGTACTTTTTTTAATATAAGTTTGCTTAAATAAATGCATTTAGAACTTACTGCATGCATCTTGTGATGTTTTGGAGTTGTGGGTCAGCTTATACGTGGGTCATGCACTTTTTAGTGTTTATACCCGTTCAGTTGGGGGGGGTCGGCTTATACGCGAACGGGCTTATACGCAAGTATATACGGTAAATGGTACTGATGTTTCTACTCTGTAGCAATAAAACATAGCAAGGTAGTTGTTGTTGTTGTTGTTCTAGGGTTTAATGCCATTTTTCATTACAAGGTAGGCTATACATGGCGGCCAGTATAACTGGTGGAGGAAGAACCCTGGAATACCCAGGAAAGATCCACTGACCCACGAGAAGCTACTGGCAGGCTTTCCCACGTACCCACACTAGCTGAGCCTTGAACTCAAACCCACGCAGACAGAGGTGAGATGGCAGTGATCCGTAACGGTGAGTGCTTTATACCACTCGGCCGCTCGGGGCCCCCATAGCAAGGTAGTATGAATCAGTTGTTTTTCTGGTACAGCACTTCATAGAATAAACTAGATCTGAAGCCTGTTGAAACTAGCTAATAGGAGGTTAGTGGCACCTACATATCTTTTAAATATCAATTTATGTCTGTAATTTGACAGCATTTATTCTATTCATGTGTCAATAGGAGGTTAGTGGAACCTACATATGTTTTACATGTCAATTTATGTCTGTAATTTGAAAGAATTTATTCTATTCATGTGTCAATAGGAGGTTAGTGGAACCTACACATGTTTTACATGTCAATTTATGTCTGTAATTTGAAAGAATTTATTCTATTCATGTGTCAATAGGAGGTTAGTGGAACCTACATATGTTTTACATGTCAATTTATAGCTGTAATTTGACAGAACTGATTGTCAAGTTTTCATTGGTCTTATTTTTACTTATTTGTATCCTGCTGATGTTCATGACATTTTGGTGAAAGAATGAAACCAGTTACTTCTACATTAAAATTCAGGGACAGCATGAGAAAGAATCAATTTAAACAATGCAAACCTTGGGATGTTCTTTCTATTTCACTGCTACCTCTGTGTCTTGGCCTGGGTCCCTTTGGTTTTGCACCTTCAATATATATGTCTGTATTGACAACCTTTGATTCCAGATTGCAAGCTCTGCCAGGATGTGATGAAATTACTGTTGAGTTCTCTTCCATTTGCATTTCCCCCACCTGCAAGTATCCTTTAATAGGAAAGCATCTAGCCTCCTCCTCTTTTTTAATAGTCATCAGTTCCCCTTTAAAGATGTCGTCACTTCCAATATTCATGTCTTTACTAAGTCTCACAGGGGAGGGAGAGGCTGAAAATCTACTATGCCCTTTCCTGTCACTGTTGGTTTTACTTCTACTATGTGGTTTCCTTTTCTGCTCCCTCTGAAAGTTGCTTCTGCTCTTGGCCATTCTATTTAACCTGTTTTGGGACATATTTCTTTCTTTATTTATGGATTCCCTTGAGTCATGAGTTGAACTGCCCTTTCGCTGTGTGTTTCGTTTACTAGTTAAGGTACAAATGAAAATTACCTTCTTGACCAGAGGCTCTTTCATATTTGATAGGTGGTACGCTTTTATAATGTTTATATTGTGATCTGTTTCAAGGGTATGACCCAAGGGACAATCAGATTCCCTGTCACATCTGCCTAACAGATTTCTTTTGCAAAGGTGTAGATAAGCACAAACTGGCAGGTGGCAACTGCGAGTTGGAGTGTGACTGGCACACACATGAGGAAATCGCTGACTGTATATCAGACGTATTTCTTCATTGCTGAAGATATCTAACCCCAGCTTGGATATTAGATTGGAATTAACCCGATCGTAGAAATTGTGTGAAAAGTGACATTTCTGTCCTTGTCTACAAGAGCCATCAATAAAATCCTTGCAAATATGTGCATGAGGACAACTAGACTGGTCACAACTTCCATACTTGCCTATATTATTATAACCGAAGCAAAATGTTGCTTCTTTGTAAAAGGGTACAATCAACTGATCATTTTTGTCTTGGTTTTCAAAGAAGATAAATCTTCTTCGATGATCACGAAACCAGCTTAGAATATCAAAATCGTTTGGGAAAAGCTTCATTTCAGAAATATTTTTAACAGATGTGGGGCCTCCCACTTCTTGTATAAAATATCTAAATACTTCTTTCTCACCAGGAGGTTCAGTGGGTTTTCTGTACATCAAATCATCACATGTAACTGCTGTGTCTATCAGATTATCTGGGTCATGATTGCTTTTCTTTCTAGGGGTTTTCTCTTCCCCCAGTGATGCTACCAATATTTTGAATTCCTGGCTTTTCATTTTGGATCTTTTTGTACTCTCTGATAAACATAATGGTAAATCCTGTTGTAAATCTGATTTATGGACCTTCACCTGGGCAACCTGATCTCCAAGATCCTTAAATTTTGACAAAAGAACATCAGCAGTTTTAGTACTCAGTAAAATTTCTTCATTTTGAGAATTAGAAGATGAAGGTGTCGATTCATCTGTATCACTGACAGTTGGATCTCCTGCCATTGGTAGAGATGTTCCTATTGCTTTTTCTACAGCCTTTTCATAACTTTTATCATATGCTTTTTTTCTTCTTTGTCTCCTTTTTCTAGGCTTTCTATCAGTTCTTTCTTCCAATGAAGCCTGAGCATCCATATTAAACGACCCTGTCTGTATTTCAGCATCAATCTGTTCATCAGTGTTACCTCCTCTCCTTCCACATTGGTCTCTCTCTCTTCCACAGCCTCTTCTTGTCCCTGGATGACCAATCCATCCTTTGGTCTGTCCATTCACTTTGTTGCATAAGTGCCCTTCTTTCCCACCAGAAGCTGATTGAGTTCTATTTGCACTAGGGTCTTGAGACTGTTTCGCTCTATCCTGTCTATTTTCTCCTTTGGAGACATTTGTTTTTGCAGACCCTTTCCTTGTCTCCCTTCTTTGTTGGTTTTGATCAAAATTAAGATTACATGGTACACCATGACTAAGGTGTGGAGGAATCCCAAGTAAAGAGTTCTGATGGCCAAGGTGTGGTGGTATCCCAAGTAAGGAATTCTGATGGTTAAGGTGTGGTGATATCCCAAGTAAGGAATTCTGATGGCCAATTGGATTTCTTCCCATACTGCCAGGATTACCTCCATCTTTCATATCAAAGTGACCACTACCTCTTTTATCCTGAATATTCTGAACTCCTTGAACCTGGTTACTACTTTTGTTGTCATATCTATTTCCTTGGAAACTCAGAGGATCTACACCACCATGCTGGGGATGAAATCCTGTTTGTTCAGCTGTAAAGAAAATGCAGTCAGTCAGGTTGGAAATAAAGTTATCAATAGATACAATGTATAAAGATTTTATGGATCACTGTTTCTTGCTAGTGCTATAATATTAGTTTCATCCCATTCAGCCCCTTCCCCTTATACTTTCAAAAATAGAATTAAACACAACATTCCAGTGCTGATGATATGAATAGCAACTTAATCTGCAGCCAATGTTTCCCATAGGTGATATTTAACACAGTTGAATGACAAACAATATATTTCTGAATATTTTTAATTAGCTATTACCATTAATGAGCTATTACCATTAATTAATTAATTACCTTCTTATAACCCTATGGTCATAAACTAAGTAATAGAAAGAAGCAAAACCAACATGTTTTGTAAATCTTGACAAATAATTTAATTATCAAAGTAATAAAATGAAGAGGAACTTACAAAATTATGAGCTGAATCCCAAATAAGCCAAACAAAAGTTCTATTCGACATATCCCCCCAAAACCAAATGTTCTAAATGAATTTCAGAATCTCAAATATATTGGTCTGCCAACAGTATTGATTTATCAAAATGACATTGTCCAGAACTCCTTTCAGTAATTCAAAATAGTCCAATGAGCACTTTATTTTTCCAATGAATAATTTAAACAAATGATTCCTCTCAAATAATATCAAAACAAAACATGAAATACTTCTGCAGATTCATGTTACAACAAGAACATAAGAAATAAGAATGAATAAATTGCCCAGCTCTGTGTACTTATATACAAGCATAAGGCGTGAAAATGCATTTTGCTCCATCTAGCTTCATGACTTTTTTGCAAATATCCCATACTGTGAGAGAACCCATCTGATATAACCCGTCCAATGAGAAATAACTCAGTTCTTCTAAGAACCCATCTGACCCTCACCAGCCAATGAGAAATTATTCCAAACTTGACAACAGGTTTTATTGTTAATATTATTATTAATGATCATTATTATTATCATGTGCAGTGCATGCTCAGCCTTTTAACAATGTCATCATCAGCAAAGTGCAGAGCCTGCAGTCCGCCGGGGAACTTTGTTAGTGGCCAGTTGTTCACAATGTGTGACATGGTCTGTAGAGCTCCACAGCAACAGGAAGAGTCAGTAGCCTGGACCCATCGGACAAGGTTGACTGAACAACGACCCTGTCCTGTAAGAAAGCGGCTTAGCGTGGTCCACAGAAACATCAGTGAAGAGCTCCACAGTAACAGGAAGAGTTATTAATGATCATAAACACCTAAGCAAATATCTACTGATGGATCCAACACAATCTAGTTTTAACAGCTTGAAAATAAAATTTTGTACACTGTGTACAGAAATTAGCTATCTAATATTTTGATTATAAATGATCATTACAATTTAGTCAGGGACAAAAATTACACATGACATACACACAATCATGTACCAAGAGTTACAAAAAATTACACATGATATACCCACAATCATGTACCAAGAGTTACAAAAAATTACACATGATATACACATAATCATGTACCAAGAGTTACAAAAAATTACACATGATATACACACAATCATGTACCAAGAGTTACAAAAAATTACACATGATATACACACAATCATGTACCAAGGGTTACAAAAATTACACATGATATGCACACAATCATGTACCAAGAGTTACAAAAAATTACACATGATATACACACAATCATGTAGCAAGGGTTACAAAAATTACACATGATATACACACAATCATGTACCAAGAGTTACAAAAAATACACGATATACACACTATCATGTACCAAGAGTTACAATAAATATAGACATACATAACAACCTAAATCCTACAAATCTTTATATCTTTGAAGAAATATTTATTTAAAAACAGTGAAACTTAAGTAAAACAATCTTTGATTGTTTCTGCTTAATTTTATTCCTGATAACTACTGAATGTTGAAACAATCTCATATCTTTTTAAGAAACTCCAATATACTAAAATTGGTAACAACTTGAAATGTTTTAATTTAATATTAATGAGCCTCCCCCCAACAAAAGTGCATAAAAGGACCTAATTTAAAAAAAGGCATAAAAAGACCTAAATAAAAAACAAAACAAGGTTGCTGGGCAAATGGATGGTCAAAATTAAAACTATACACTCTACCAGTATTTTGGTGCAGCAAAAAAAAAACCAAAACAATAATTTCTAACAGGTTGCAGTTAACATGTTCAAATGCTAAGTGGGGACCCCATAGTGGTTTTAAAGGCATTCAAATTTAAATGACCATTGATATCTCAGTGGCCACTGTCTGAGTGGGTTTAGTCTTAGCGAGAAAGCTTGCCAGTAGCTTTCCAGGGGCTGATGGTTCTTTCAGGGCTTTTTCTGTGTTCTTCCTCAACTAAATATACTGGCTGCCATCTGCTGGAAAATAGCATTAGACCTACAAAACCAACCCAAACCAAATGATACGTGAAACACAAAAATCTCTGCCATTGTCTCTGACCATCAAGCAGATAAAATGTATAGAAGATCATCACACTCTTCTCAGATGTCATCATGATTGGTCTGAGGGGGGTGAAAACAGGACTGCTGGCTTGGCCACTATAGTTGCCATGGTTAGATCCTCATCATTTTGATTAAGGATGACATGCCTCTTGCAAGAAGTGTTTTGGAGAAAACCACATGTGAGCCTTTGGATTAAGAGGACTAGAGATAACAGAATCCTCGAAAATGGCTGCTATAATTGCCATGTTGGATATCAGGTCAGAACATTTTTTATTCTGGACCAGCTACATAATTGATACAGAGTTTTATTAAAAACACAATGCTGATATAACCATTCATGCAGAAGGAACATCCATAAGAAGCGTTTTAAGATGACCACCAAAGCAAAACTAAATATTGTGTGGTCTTTTAGTGAAAACCCAATGCTGATATACTGAATAAAAGAGCTGAATAAAACTGTGAAAATCTTTCTGTATTATTTGGAGGGCAGGATCATTTATTTTGGACCCACTCAAGCTTTCCTTCATTATTGCACAATAGCTGGGGTCCATAACTGCCATCTGCAATAATGTAAACTTTGATTTGGGTCTACTTTGAACATGCTCAAATGGCAGTCACATGTTGGTGGGTACTCCCCTACTTCTGGTCAAAAGAAGAAACAATTAAAAACACTGTGAACACAAAAAGAGTTTATTTTGATGGTAACTAAAGATATGATTCAGTTATGTAAAATCAATATATTTAATTACAATTTAAAATAACAATACAGGTGTAAATTAAATTACAAAGAACTAATTAAAATAATTTGTAAAGTAGATAAACTCTAACTTTGATATTCTGATGTTGTTCTTAATAGTATTCTTCTTGTAGGGTTTAACGCCATTCTTCAGCACAAGATAGGCTATACATGGTGGCCAGTATAACTGATGGAGGTAGAACCCTGGAAAGCCATGGGAAGAACCACCAACCCATGAGAAGCAACTGGCAGGCTTACTCATGTACCCATGTTAGCCGAGCCCAAGACTTGAACCCACACAGACAGGAATCAGGAACAGTGAGCACTTTAGACCACTTAGCTATTCAGTACCCCCCTAATACTGATGGAGAGGATGCTATATTTATAACATGACTTCAGACTGAATTTGTTTTCTCCAGAGAATGAGGTATGGGTTCTGTACCAAAAATATTATAGAACATTCACCATCAAAACAATGGCAATGACTATGGCAGAAGGTGCAAACATGAGTTATACAAGTGAAGGTGCACTGAAAGCTTGCCACACTGTATAATTATATTGTGGTCGAAGACAGAAGGTGCTAAAGATGCATGACAACACGTGACAAAGGTGCAGTGAAACCAGATAACTATACCAATGTTTTTAGGGTAGCAAAAGGGGCCCACATTACAATTTCCAAAGGTGCAGTAAAACCAGATAACTATACCAATGTTTTCACAGTAGCAAAAGGGGCCCACATTACAATTTCCAAAGGCACAGTGAAACCAGATAACTATACCAATGTTTATACCTTTGGAAAAACTGTCCCACATTACAATTTCCAAAGGTGCAGTGAAACCAGATAACTATAACAATGTTTTCACAGTAGCAAAAGGGGCCCACATCACAATTTCCAAAGGCGCAGTGAAACCAGATAACTATACCAATGTTTATACCTTTGGAAAAACTGTCCCACATTACAATTTCCAAAGGTGCAGTGAAACCGGATAACTATAACAATGTTTTCACAGTAGCAAAAGGGGCCCACATTACAATTTCCAAAGGTGCAGTGAAACCAGATAACTATACCAATGTTTTTACAGTAGCAAAAGGGGCCCACATTACAATTTCCAAAGGTGCAGTGCTACAGGGGCCCAATTACAATTTCCAAAGTTCTACACAAAAGAATAGAGCTTCAGCCTCATCCATAATTCATTGATCAATCACCGAAACAAATCGTGAAGAAATAAATTTTTATAACAATATGTACCAAACACAAAAATAGTATAGTAAAAATAATCAGAAATTGAATAACTGTGTGAGAGAGGAGTAACAGTGGAAATAAATAAATATCTAGTGAAATGCATACTGTAATCATTTTTGTTTTTTTAAATGAAATATGTTGTTTCACTATTTAAAAAGAAAATTATGATACATATAATACTGAGCTTCATGTTTCCTTTCAAACCATATTATCATACATTTAGTAGACTAACTGAACTACAATGTCTTAATTTGGGTCATGGCTTCATGTTTCCTTTCAAACCATATTATCATACATTTAGTAGACTAATTGAACTACAATGTCTTAATTTGGGTCATGGCTTCATGTTTCCTTTCAAACCATATTATCATACATTTAGTAGACTAACTGAACTACAATGGCTTAATTTGGGTCATGGCTTCATGTTTCCTTTCAAACCATATTATCATACATTTAGTAGACTAATTGAACTACAATGTCTTAATTTGGGTCATGGCTTCATGTTTCCTTTCAAACCATATTATCATACATTTAGTAGACTAATTGAACTACAATGGCTTAATTTGGGTCATGGCTTCATGTTTCCTTTCAAACCATATTATCATACATTTAGTAGACTAACTGAACTACAATGTCTTAATTTGGGTCATGGCTTCATGTTTCCTTTCAAACCATATTATCATACATTTAGTAGACTAATTGAACTACAATGGCTTAATTTGGGTCATGGCTTCATGTTTCCTTTCAAACCATATTATCATACATTTAGTAGACTAACTGAACTACAATGGCTTAATTTGGGTCATGGCTTCATGTTTCCTTTCAAACCATATTATCATACATTTAGTAGACTAACTGAACTACAATGGCTTAATTTGGGTCATGGCTTCATGTTTCCTTTCAAACCATATTATCATACATTTAGTAGACTAATTGAACTACAATGGCTTAATCTGGGTCATGGCTTCATGTTTCCTTTCAAACCATATTATCATACATTTAGTAGACTAATTGAACTACAATGTCTTAATTTGGGTCATGGCTTCATGTTTCCTTTCAAACCATATTATCATACATTTAGTAGACTAATTGAACTACAATGGCTTAATTTGGGTCATGGCTTCATGTTTCCTTTCAAACCATATTATCATACATTTAGTAGACTAATTGAACTACAATGTCTTAATTTGGGTCATGGCTTCATGTTTCCTTTCAAACCATATTATCATACATTTAGTAGACTAACTGAACTACAATGGCTTAATTTGGGTCATGGCTTCATGTTTCCTTTCAAACCATATTATCATACATTTAGTAGACTAACTGAACTACAATGGCTTAATTTGGGTCATGGCTTCATGTTTCCTTTCAAACCATATTATCATACATTTAGTAGACTAATTGAACTACAATGTCTTAATTTGGGTCATGGCTTCATGTTTCCTTTCAAACCATATTATCATACATTTAGTAGACTAATTGAACTACAATGGCTTAATTTGGGTCATGGCTTCATGTTTCCTTTCAAACCATATTATCATACATTTAGTAGACTAACTGAACTACAATGTCTTAATTTGGGTCATGGCTTCATGTTTCCTTTCAAACCATATTATCATACATTTAGTAGACTAACTGAACTACAATGGCTTAATTTGGGTCATGGCTTCATGTTTCCTTTCAAACCATATTATCATACATTTAGTAGACTAACTGAACTACAATGGCTTAATTTGGGTCATGGCTTGATGTTTCCTTTCAAACCATATTATCATCATTTAGTAGACTAACTGAACCATGTTATAATGATGGAGAACTGATGAAGAATTTTAGTGAAAAACCAATAAAAGTACCAAAATTTCTTCTGAAGAAATGAAAATGCGATGTTAAATATGGCTGTGCATCAGCCATTGTGTGAGGTTACATCTGTATCATTTTCATCTTGACAAGAACTGTTCATAAGAAATGTTTTAGGGGAAACCCCACATCAGTACAACCCTCTGTTTAGAAGGTAGGCATAACAAAACGTTCAAGACAGGGGTCATCCTATTGCAACATAGCACTTATTACGTACAGAGACGAGCCACAGTAGCTCTGATTTATATGCCACACTACCGACTGTGTTATGAGTCTATGCACTTAAAATAAGAAACAGAAAAGATTGAAAAGCAACAAAGTTAAATTTGTAAAACTCAACATATAACTTATTTCCTTAGAATACAAAAGGAAAGTGGGAAAAAACTTACGATATTCCAAATTATATCCTAAATAATTATAGAATTAGAGACACAAGTCCTAACGATAAAAGTTCTGAATAAACTTTAATGGAAATCCAAGCAGTGAAGGTGTTGATGTGCCTGTGGGGGCCTGTATCATGGTGTTGTACCATCAGTCATTTGTTGAATCACAGTCATATAATTCCAGGTTTGAATTCACTATAAATCCAAGTGAATTTCTGTCCAAAATTAATATTTTTTATGAGCACTCCAGAGGGAAAAAAAAACTTGAATTAAATAATTTGAAGAAATAAATTCCAGAACTGATAATGCTAGATCTAAAAGCAGGATTTAATAATTTTTACAGTAGCCTACTTGACATCAGGTCACAATTAGTATTTTCTAATCAAAACTATTACCTAAAGGAAAATCTCAATCTGGATTTTTCTAAATGGTTAGAAGATAAAATGTTAGTTATAATTAGGTATGCCATGGGAATCTGAATAACCTAAGTCCTGAACCAAATAAACATATTTACTTATATTAATAATGATCCTAACCCATACATATAGAGAATTATTTTAGCTATGTATTAGTTATTCACAGAATTGTAAAAATCGATAATTCAAGTCAAGTAGAAAATAAACTTAATTTTGGACAAGGCTAAGTCCAACACAGAATGTTAAATTACAATCGAATATAATGAAATAAAATAAAAAATCTTAAAACAAACTGTCTAACAAACAATGCAAATTAAATGCACATAACAAATGAAAGCATGCAGGATAAAAACCAACAATCTGACCACCCTGGGTCACCTACTGTGGTGTGTCCTTGGGCAAGGCACTTTAATCCATTTGTGTTGGCACTAAATAACCTACTTGTGTTGTTGTGCCAGAAAGCACCAAATCAAAGCTAACCTAAGCAAACATATAGAGACATACTTTAGTGAAAATCTCTTGTCATTATGACCCTCTGTTTAAGAGCAGCTAAGCTTCAAGATTTTCTGTGTGTGAGTTGGGTGGTCCATGACTTGGCAAAAATGTTGGTTGCCTATAGGTTAACATAACAGAGACTGACATAGCCATAGTCATCTAGGTACTCACCATACTGCCTGCTTTCTTGGTTTACCAACAGGCAATGGCAGGTATGGTGCATTCTGCTAGAGAGAATGTGCAATAAAAGCTGCTCATTGCTGATGTATGCCTTGCTGGAGACATTTAATAGCTCTAAAAGCTTTCATAAACATTTCTTTGAATCAATGGGACAAAATTTGGGTACACAATGCAAATACGTCACAAAATAGTTTTTTTTACCTAATCTGGAATGTAGGAGTTCCTCAAGAATATCTGATATAGTTTCAATATTCAGCAGTTAAAATGAATATAAAGAGAGAAAAAAAAACCCAGATTTATTGTAACTCAATTCTGTCTGGTTCATCTCAATATTTACTCCAGAAACTTCAAAAAATTCAAAACACAGCTGCTCAGATCATACTTTGAGTACCACGATCAGAGCACACCTCCTCGCTGCTCTGTACCCTATACTGGCCATCCATTCAATCCAGAATCAAACACAAAATTTTTTCTCTGTGCTACATTTCACTGTCGGACTCTAGTCCAACATACCTATCTAACCTCACTCATGTGTACACACCAGCAAGATACTTACGCTCCTCTTCTGACAATCGTATACTCATTATTCCAAGTATGAAAACAAAGTCATATGGACAGCGTTCTTTTGCATAACAGGCCCATCAACATGGAATGAATTGCCCACTGAACTTAGACACAAAGACACAGTGATCACATTCAAGAGGGCTCTCAAAACTCACTTTTTTCGACAGCAAGAACAAACTTAAAGACCTAATAATGCTTCCTACCTGAAATATTCTCAGCATGTTTTTTTATTTTTTTAATGTTTTTCTGATTTCATGTTGTTTGTTTTTGTAATAATATTATTATGTTTCTTATCTTATAGGTGTTGTCTAAAGTTGCAAAGCGCTTAGAGCTTCTAAAGATTAGGCGCTATACAAAGTCCTCATTATTATTATTATTACTATTCCTTGTGGATCTCTAAAAAGTCTTTTTGGCAGCAGAGTATTGATGTCATTGAGAGACTTTTGTTGAAGGTATATTGGTAGCATTTGTTCAACACTTGAAAAGATCAGATGCCAAGATATTTCCTGTCAAATCTGGTCCATTGTGTTGAATGGATTTTGAAATAAATATTTTGGAAAAGTTTTTCAATTGTTAGCCATATTTGATTGTATATAAAAAAATTTAAATATACCAACTTGAAAGGCCTATATTCAGAATGCTTTCTGTCAGATTTAGTCAAATTTTGTTTAGAATTTAAAAGGTTTCTCTGTTTCCATTAATGGCAGCTATATCTGATGGCAGATTATATTTATTTGTTTACTCTTCAATGGCCATTACAATACATGTTACAACCTCTCCAGAAAACTGCTTTAAAAAAGGCTGGAGATGTTGCCTTGCATACGATTTTAGTCTAGGTTTCAAAGCCACTTTTTGTATTACAAGAGAAAGACATTGAATAAAGAGTAGTTAATTGTAGGCATAATTGGTTAATAGCTAAAAGTGAACAACGTTTGATAATTATTCTCTAAGCAAACATTTCCTTATAATCATTCTTGTCTTATTTTTGCATCACCTTGGCATACCTGTAATAGCTCTTGACATAAAATAACTTCTTGATCACAGCGCAATATTTCATTTGTAAATCATGTCTGACAAATATTATTGGGGTGGTGTTTGTTTCAGATGTAGGCTATAATTGTACTAAAATGCTGCTGTACACTAATATTTACAACAAGCAATGTGACTTTGAGCCAATGATCATTTATACATTATTTAATTTAGTCATTTTGATTATTCGTTTATTTGTTTAAATACCAGGAGTTAGCAGTTAATTCTAACAACATTTTTTTAAAAATATAACAGTCATGGAGACTCCCTTGAATGAGATAAACATGCATGAGTCTTGGAGAGGAGACATGATCAAGCAGACTCCCTCGAATGAGATAAACAGGCACGAGCCTTGGAGGGGAGACATGATCAAGGAGACTTATGAATGAGATAAACATGTACGCTATCTGCTAGGATATTTAATGTCCAATTGTTCTGTCTAGTGACTTTTACCAAGTTTTGTTCAAAGTGCTTTCTATTTTAAAACCTGAAAGTTCTGTATGCTAGAATTTTCACTACTGAATTTGTGATGCTGGCCCAGTGGTGTCTGACAAGTTGAATATAGTAACTGTAAATGTACACCATTCATCAGGCAATAGGCTACAGTTGGTGGAAGACATCCACATAATAAGCTCACTTAATTTGTAATAAAATCAGATCAGCTAACTATTAAACACATTTTTATGACTCAAAATGTATCGAATGACTGATATGCAGTGTTTATGCTTTGGCTTAACAAGAAATGAGACCACCTATGTCAAAATGATGGAGTCCTTGTTACTTCCAATGACTCCTGTCTGTTATTTCATCATTTACTATTCAATATCACTGATAAGCTGATAATTACATCAACATGGTTATTAACATTTACACCAAACTGATACAAACTACTATAATTTCATTTTATTTGGTATTAATTCTACATTATTATCACACGCTCTTATTCAACAAAAGAATTTCTAAATAGAAGAATCTAAATAACAAAGTGCCTGCAAATAATTGCATCATGGGTGCTTTCCTTTAAAAATAAATTTGGATTTATTTTTCATTTCCATCATTTTATATGGGATTATGAAACAGTATCATTATTCCATTTTTACATTCTTTATATCTGATTAGCCAATCTATCACTCTGGGAACCAGTACCAAAGACTGATGCTAAGAATCCATTATAATCATCATTAGTTTCAATTCAGTCATCCACTACAGTCTCAAAATACATGCACATGGTAATGACATCAATCATTATCACCTTCGATGAATTCATTATTCACCATTAAAATGTCAGATATTCTTTGCTTTTTTCATGATTGTCACGTTATAAGTAAGGAACAATAGCCAGATTGCAACATGTATATGCTAGACCGTGAGGCTAATTATTTGCTTCATAAATGTTGCGAGTGTACGCCAACATAAAAAAGACGGAAGGAAGCCAATTGTATATAACATGGCCATAGGAACTTGTTATTGGTGCCTTATTCGGCGGCAGTCGATTCACAGGTAAGTGGCATAAATTGCTGGTGTTGGCTCAAAGGAAATCAAGTGGGGATCATAAATCCACCCTTGACAGACTGCATGGGATGGGGCAATGTCTGCTAATTATGTAGACCACGGGTGAATTGACATACACTGTGAATTGAGCAAGGCGTTGCCACCATTGGAATCGCAAGCTAAATCTAGTGTCTTGAAACTAATTGTCAGTAGTCACCGAACCATCTCGTGGGAATTACATAAAGAAGTTCTAAGATACTCCAACATCATTCAAAATTGACGGGAAACATTTGTTATTCTGGGAATTACAAAGGAGCTTCGAAAAGGTCAGTAACTTATTTGCTTGATTGTCGCAATCACAGCAAGGAAGCTTTTAGGGACAGGAAGAATGTATTATAGACAGAGAAGGGAAATACCCTGCTACAGCTGGTCCCGAGTCTCTGAGAGACAAGAAAAGGCGAGAATGGAAGTGGAAGGTTGAAGGATGTGGTTGTTGGACTGGAGGTGTACTGGATACCAGTCATGAAATACTACAGATCAAGAGATGAGTAGAAACACAGGACAGGAGGAAAATCTATCACACTAAGTCAGATGATGAAATAGGCTATCAGTTGGTCGAGTGAAAGATGAGTGATAGGGTTTTGAATATTGAATTTCATTTGAGGAAGGATTATCTGTAATTGAATGGCATTAAAGTTGTTGTTTATTTGAATTTCACCTTTTGTGTATTCAGTAATTTAACTGTCGGCATTGCTGACTGGGGGATCAGAGCTTTGCATCTCAATCACTACTTCAATTTCTAACAAAAACAAGCCAGGGTGGGTCTTCTGTAATAATTAAAGATAATACTGGGAGCACCCCACCCCAACCTAAGGTTGTCAACGAGGGCCCCTTTACAATAATTCACTTGCTAACAGCTCACAGCTGTAAAACATCATCTTTGTCCATAAGAAGCCCAAAAGATGCAATCTATGATCTTGATAACCTAGGGACTTGACCAAGAGTTTGGACAGAGCACAACCTTGTAAACCATATAGTCCTTTATGTTTATCCATTTTGTGGTGCACTGTTGTTTACATGCATACTTTAAATGCTTACTGTGTTTAATATTTAAGACATTTATTTACTTACTACTTTATTACTTCAATATTTATTTACCTATAGATTCCTTCTGTTAATATTTGCTTTAAGAAGAAAATTAACATATGCCAAATTTCTTTGCTTACATTTAGTTTTGAACATATGTCTGATGCGATAATTGTACAGTAATACATTTAAACAGTATCTTGGCAATGCATTACATCTATTTTCAGATGAAACAAATGCAGCAGCATCTTACATTCAAGTACATTAGCCAATCACTGTAATGATGATAAGGGTTGTGTATCCAAGATGCTGCAAGTTCTGAGACTCATTAGCATCCAACATCACTTGTACCTCTTCAAGGGTATGGTACCAGCACTAGACACTGATGATTACTTAAGTCAAACTTTAACCAAAAAGATGCATAAAATCAAAATCTTACGCTGACTTTGAAACCAATATTTTGTAGAAACTCAGGTCACTAACAATTCTGCATGTTTTGTTGTTAAAAATGAGTCCTGGACAATTTAGAAAGTCTTTCTTCATAAAAACTGTTGAGCAGAGGAACCATGCATCTGGACAATAATATTGTGAGTGCCAAGTTAGTGGAAGCTTTCACATCAGCACTCACAAAATATACTAAGATGCAAACTCCCTCCATAGTAAAATATCAGTACTGGTCTCTGCTATGGTCAGATATAGATACAGATGTGATTAGGGACAATGAAAGTGTACTGTGATATACACAAGGTAGTATTATACTGGCATACATTATACATAGTACAGTAGTTTTACCAATAATGCTGTTCAAGGGACCTGATGAAAGTGTACAGTGATATACACAAGGTAGTATTATACTGGCATACATTATACATAGTACAGTAGTTTTACCAATAATGCTGTTCAAGGGACCTGATGAAAGTGTACAGTGATATACACAAGGTAGTATTATAATGGCATACATTATACATAATACAGTAGTTTTACCAATAATGCTGTTCAAGGGAACATGAAAGTGTACCGTGATATACAAGGTTGTATAACACTGGTGACCAGTATACAGAGTACAGTGGTTCTCAGCACCGTGAATGCTGTCCAAGGAAACATGAAAGTGTACTGTGATAGGCAAGGTAAGTATTATACTGATATACAATTTATACAGTGGTTTTACCAATAATGCTCTTCAAGGAACCATGAATGTGTACTGTTGTATAGGCAAGGTAGTATTATTACTAACTATACATAATACAACACAGTCGTATATATATATATATTAACCAAAATGAATGTGCACCATGACACACAAGATAGCAGATGTTGCCAAATCTCCAGAAAAGGCATACAAAACAAAGATAAAAAAAGCATCAACAGGTATGCTGTCTGAAATGAAATTCAATACTAATCTATAAAAACTGCACTTCTTATAAACTCTAGACCATCATTTGAAACCCCAATAATTATGTGATGCACTACATGTAAACAGACTGCCTCCATTAACAACAGAAACAACAATAACAAGAACAATAATAATAATAATAATAATTGATAATAGACTTTACTTGTCAAATGACATTGCTGAAACTATAATTTACCTATATCGATTGGGACAAACATTTCCAGATCTCTATCCCACCTTAATCTCCGGCTTTGATTCATGTCTCAAAAACCTTTTTATGATTCCTTGTCTTGACTCTTAGTTACCCAGCAGCTCACCCAAACTGTGAAGAAAATAATAAAAATTAAATTTCAGAATGTAAGCATTATCATTTTCATTTCAGTATTTTCCCCCAACCCCTATCAAAATCTAATGTATGTCTGTTGTCTCCTAAACTGGGTCACACACATTACTACAACTGTATCAAATTAACTTTGAATTAAATTTGTAGTTATGTGAAAGTGTCTTGGGCTATTTAGCCAGGACCAATTCCAGGCTACCTGTTTAATCTTAGACCCTTAATTTGACACTATCCCATCTCTGATGCAGTGTCATAAAGTCACAGTTCTCGAAGAATGCATCTCTCACTGACGTCATAACCACAACATGGTTTACACTGATCATTGGATCAAGTCACGATGACAGCTGAAACAGTTGTCAAAATCTGAATATTAGCGTTTGTGAAATGAACCAAGGACACATACCATGAAACAAACTGGCATTTCACTAATTTTCTTTTTTCCAATCAGTCATTCCTCAAAAAAATCTTTATCAGCTATTCTGACGGAGCAAATAAACTTCCCACCATAATAATCATCCAGTCTGCTAGTCAACATGTGTTAGCCATGTTTCTCATGGCTGATAAACTGCATCAGTAACACTGTTTAGAACAGTGTGCATCTACATAAAGTGTCATACAGATCTGTCCTTAGTTCTGAGGTGCTTCTTTTGTTATTAGAATATCTGGAAACTCACATAAAACATGATTTTATTTTTTACATCTAAATAACATCCTGTTTATTATTTCTTATTTTAAAAGATCGTAATAGGATTTTCTAAATAAGAAATTTTACCTTCATAGTAAATTTTTAATCACTATAAAAGAGAATCTTGATATTTAGCTTATTTTGACCTTAGAATTTATTATTTATAAATTAGTTTGATAATACAGTAGTAAGAATTAAAATAAATGAAAGTAAAATTATTTCTTGTAACATTATGGCTTCTGACTCATTATTTGCACATTTAGAAACATAAGTTGTGAAGAATGCAAACCGAATTTAAAGTTTAAAAAATGGTACATTCAAAAATTGAGGTTTATTACATTAATAAAACCAATTAAGTATTGGAAAACAATTATACACTAAATTTGACTTTTTTAAATCATAAGTAAGTATCTTTATCATGATATGAACATGATTTTTGTCCATATTGGGTAAGTTCAGCTTCTGAGACAAAATCTGTTCCAAAATGAAGATTATGATAAAATATAATAAAAACTGTAGCTATTCTAAATACTTTCTTTTAATGTCCTTTTTCCTATTAACTTGAATTTCCCTTGTTCTGTCGAAGTTGCTTGTTTCTCCGGAGCATGAGAACAAAAGGATAAAACTGACTTCTTTGAGTTGCATCAAAATGAGTGATGTCAAAAAATAAATGACATACTACATGATCTTTACAACAAGGGGTTGTCTGGATGAAAGCGTGTTAAGACGAGTATGAGGGTATATATCATTGTCATTTTTTGCCCATACTTTGCTTAAACAGAGCATTGGAAATTAGAAATAAGTAAAAGCTATGCTTGGATTAGAGAGGAAGTAACCAAAAAGATAAAATGCAGAGTAGACCAGGACAACTGAGGGATAAACTGGACAAAAACTTGGAAAAACTGGGAAAAGATAAGATCTGTAAAAACACAAAGCATTATTTTTAAATATCTGCATAACGTCTGGCTTACAGGCAAAGAAGCAATCAAACGTATGATCAGGATAATGCTGAAATGCCCTTTATGTGAAACAGCAAACTTCACAAAAATACATATGACTGCCCAATGCGATAAAACAAAAAACAATAGGATAATGCTAATAACAGAAATTTGTAAAAAATATAAGTATAATAAAAACAATATTTTATATATAGATGTAGACTATGAAAACAAAATCGTCTTAAAAATAATAGACTACATAGTAACAATAATGATATCCTGTGGACAGGTGATAAAGATCTTTAAATAATAAATGTATTACACAAAAATTGAATATCAATTACAATACGAAGCCAATACGTCTTACTACAAACATATACTTACCTTTAGTTTGATATAACACAATCTTTGTTGGGTTTGGGGGGGGGATGGGGGAGGGACTCGGTAATACCAACCAATGTAGGGATGTGTAATGCATATGCGAGCTGAAGACATGCCCCCATCTCTCACCTCACAGCATCCATATTTCAAAGAATAAAAGGAAAAAATTTTAATTAAATTTTTTCTTTGAAGTTTAAATTTTAAAATTAAATTATTTTTTTCCCCTTCTCATTAAGCCATACAGAGTAAGGGATACAGGGAACTCCTGTTTGGGTGAAGTAAGTTGCATAGACGTTGCAGGGCTAAGTCACAAGGCGCTATGCAAAGTGGACAGGCCTGCGAAATAGCAACAGAAAAACCCACAGGGATGAAATGGACAAACAGAACAGAAACAAGGGAAAATAGAATGCAATTAAAGATGTAGCAATACTAATATAGAACTAACACCAAATATACAACGAAAAACTTTTTGGAAATTGTATTTACACTTTTAATAAATAAAGAAAAATGTGGATCCTTCCTCGGATAAAGCCTCTCATTCTAAATTAAAGAAATAGCGTGAAAACGACACATAATGCTCACTCAATTAAAACAATAAGTTTCTTTTCAAAACTATTATATATCACACTGTTTTCTTGACCAAAATTCAAACAACTCAATTATAATATTTAAATTTAAATAAAAATTTAATTATTACTTAACAACCATTTTATAAGTACACGAGAAGACAACTGGGGAAAAAATTTGATTATGGCTGCTGTCCCAACATAGAAACATATAGCACATATACATATAGCAAACACATATAGCATACACGGGACTTTGAAATCTCTGGCAAAGATCACCAAACAAACGAGGGAAGGAATTTCAGCAATCAGCTTATAAAAAAACTCCATAAAAAATATTTTTAAAAAAAGAAATATAAATTTTTGATCAAAATTCTATTATAAACAATACAAACACACACCTTTGGGGGTAGACCAGCAAGTTGTTCTCCACCTTTTTTTTTTTTTTTGTTTGACTGGCGCCAGTCAAACAAAAACAAGGGTGGAAAACAACTTGCTGGTCTACTGTGGTGGTGGTGGGGGGGGGGGGGTTACAAAAACACATAACAACTTTTAAACTTTTTTTTTAAAACCGGGGGGAGGGGCATCTGTCTGTTGCCACCCCAAAAAATACTTTGCTAAAATAACTTATGTTTCCAAACTAATGAGTGATTTTACTATGAAAGAAGTATATATCTGAAAAGGTGAAATAAGTGCTTAAGTGCGTTAAAAACGGGTAGTCAAAGATTGCACTTAACGACAAATGGTAGACATTTGTAAGAAACTTTCTTGATTACATATAATAATAAAGTTGTTAAAGTAGCGATTTTAACTGTCCTCATAATCATAATCATGCCTAAAAACGCTGGATAAATACAAAATACAAACTATAAGTAATAAAGTTTACAGTACAGATTGCAAACCGAAAGTAAAAATCCAAATTTAGGTGCATCGATATAGACCGCATGCCTTCCAACACACAAAAATCTCGCCTGAGTACGAAAACAAATAAAAATATATCAGACACAGACTTTACAATCAAACTTACAATCATTAAAATGTGTTGTTTAACGATGCTACGCTCTGAAGTCAGCTGAGCGTACTGTCATGTTGCTATGCTGTAGTATAAATACCCCTGCTGGGTTTTGCGAACTGGAAAGAAATGGAGCGAAATTAAATAGTTACTTCTGTGACATGGACTCATTAAAATACTCTTTTCATCGTACACCATTGAAATTAATAATATAAATATAAATATTGTGTTTGATATAATTATAATCCATATATTTAAATAAGTTACATATGTTGAGCATTACCTCTAATGGGAATAACAGTTATTTTTGACGAAACGGACTTTATTATACGAAAGTAACTCGTGTAAATCTAAATGCGGAATGTTATCATCGTAAAATATACCTTTTTCTTTATTTGTAGAACTATATACCTTTTTCTTTATTTGTTGAACTATTTAATGCTATTTTACTTCAAATGTTATGTAAAAATTAGTTTTTTTTAAATCTTTAATTTAAACAAAATAATTTATTAATTGTTTAATTGTTATTAAAAATAATATTTCCTGATTGTTAAAAATGTAAAATCGTTATGTGAAATGAAAATGTTCGACATGAGAAAATTATTATTATTATTATTATTATTATTAAAAGAAATATATAAACTAATGTCACATTTCATCACATTATTATAAAGATTTTAAGAACTTGTGTGCGAAATGTAAATGACTTAGAAGTACCGGTGTTACGAAACACCCAAAACCACCCAAATTCACACCCAGATCCACACCAAATCACATTGTGTCAAACGTCTCATCCCTAAATTACAACGCGCACCCTCCCCCCCCCCCCCCCCCCCACCGTTTTTCTTTAAAAGTCGAAGTTCTTTTGTCCGGTTGATAAATAATAAATACAAATGTAATTTAAGAGTCTTATATCTTTCGGCTTTAGTCTCCACTCAGTTAATAATAATTTTTACAAAGACGAAAAATTTTTCATTTATTTTAAATGAACAATTACGCATTTAAATTCATAACAAACATATAGAATACAGGACTGATAAAGTAATTTTAAACTAAAATCCAAAATAAAAGTATTGTATGCTTAAAGGCCAACAGTAACCCTGAACGTTACCATATGGCAATGATTATGACAAATTAGTAAATGTTAATTATTTTAATCCTTTAATTAGTATGTACCGACAAATATTGCTTTGGTGATCTTTCAGTGATCATGGCGCCTAAAAGGATACCACGATAAGAATACAAAATAATTAATAATAATAATAATAATAATAATAATAATAAACTATCTTTAACGAGGATAACACATTTGGTCATGACTGACCCATCTGCCATGTGGTCCTCAGCTTTTGTAATAAAATAATAAAAATAGAAGTTCATGCACATAACCATATATCGTCGCACACTCATTTGTACATAATTGACATGAATGACTATGTGTGACTATACTGGGAAACATACAAATATATATCAATTATGGATATGATTTTAAAGTTTTCTATTCAGAGCTTTTAATATATCACTCCAGCTGCTCTAGAAAGAATTTCTTTAATGATAATTTAAAAGAAGCAAGGGATGTTGAATTACGTATCTTCATTGGTAAGGAATTCCATACAGTAGGTGCTGATACAGAAAATGAGCTTTTGTAATGATTGGTTTTCGACCAAGGAATCTGGAGATAGTTGTTTGTCGTCGATCGGAGATCACGCTCAGTATTTGATGATCTTAGTTCAATTATCTTAGAGATATAATCTGGAGAAAGACCGTTTAAAGACGTGTATGTCATGATTCCTTTAAAATAATGAATACGTTTTTGTATAGGTAGCCATTTCAGACGTGAAAACAAAACATCTGAGTGAGTCATAACAGGAAGTTTCAGTATTATTCGGGCTGCCCTTTTCTGGAGTCTATCAATTCTGGACAGATTATAATTTGATGTGTTTCCCCATATGGTACAGCCCTAATCAATCAGTGGTAGTATATAACCCGAAAAATAAATTTCAAGTGATTGTGGAGGTAGAAATTTTGAAAGCAATTTTAATAGAGTTATTCTTTTGACTATCATTGCACATAAGTGATATATATGCGCATTCCAGCTGAGGTGTTGATCAATGTAGATACCAAGAAGTTTTTGATTTTTGACAATAGATACGTCTAAGCCATTTTGAGTTAGAAGTAAATCCATGTTAGTGGATAGACGCTGCCTTGTTCCAATTGTCATACATTTCGTTTTAGAGCTGTTAATATGCATTTTGTTTTGATGACACCAAACTGGTATATTGTTGAGGTCAGTTTGAAGTTTATTTTTAATGGAGTCTAGAGATTTATCAGATAAATGCAATGTCGAATCGTCAGCGAAAAGATCTGTAGTAGCGTGCGCTGGATACAAGGCTAGGTCGTTGATAAATATTAGAAAAAGAAGAGGCCCTAATATAGATCCTTGAGGAACACCACTTAAGCTATGACTTGGTTCGGATATATGTTTACCCGTGCAAACAACCTGGTGTCTGTTTGTAAGATACGGCGTGAACCAGACAACTGTGTTTGGAGAAAACTTGAAGGCTGAAAGTTTTTTAATGAGCACCGAATGGTCAACCAAATCGAATGCTTTTTTAAAATCAATGAAGATTGCACCAGTAAGTTCACCTGATTCTACTGCTAGTAGCCATTGGTCTATAAGTTTTGTCATTGCAGTCTGACATGAATGATTCTTTCGAAAACCTGATTGTGATCTATGGAGGAGTTGGTACTTGTCAAGATATCTGAAAATATGCTTGCTGACATGTTTTTCCATAATTTTTGAAAGTAGGGATAGAACAGATATGGGTCGATAGTTGGATGGGTCATTCTTTTCATTTCCCTTATAAATTGCGAATACTTTTGCTAACTTCAATGACTCCGGGAATTTATTGGAAGTGATACTACAGTTAATTATTTCTTTCAACGACTCTGAGATTGATAAAACCGACATTTTCAGAGTTTTGGGGTGAATTCCATCTAGACCAGCTGATTTGTTTGTGTCAAGTTTATTTATAATATCAAAAGTGTCATTTATTGTTATTAAGGGAATGTTGAAACTAACATGATCGGGTACCCTTTCATTCACGAATTTAGTAAGTTTGTCTAAATTAGGCTCTGTATTCTTAGACCTGTCAAGCGTTTGGGAGATATTAGTAAAATAATGGTTCAGCTGGTTTGCAATATCGAGCTCTTTAGTATATGTATTGCCATCGACTATAATTTCACATGGAGCTAGAGGCGCAGGTTTCATTGAAGTCAGATTTCGTAAGTGATTCCAGATGGATCTGTTATCGGACTTTGATGTGATGGCTTCTTTGAAAAAGGAGCGTTTGTGTTTTACAATGATTGATTTGACTTTGTTTCGCCATAAACGATAGTTTGTGAAGTCTTTATGTTTATGGTAGTAGTTTCGTTTGCGTTGTGCCTCTGCAGTTTCATTAGTATACAATTCTGGTTGTTTTGATCGTTTAATTCTCTTGATGCGTATGGGGGCATGTTTATTTAGGATAGTAAGAAAACAGTGATTCCAGTTAGACAAGTCATAGTCTCGGTCTATGTTAGGGAAATATATTGCGTTAATGTTTTGTGATAGTTCGGAGAGAAATTCATTTTCAGAAAAGTTTTTGAAACATCTGTATTGCATGTAGGAGTGTAGGTTGTTTTTCTTTGCGCTCTGTTGCTTACGAGTTGCACATATAGGATAGTGATCACTAATAGGGAAACATGGTACGTTTATCTCGTAGAGATTGGTTGGATGGGTAGTATAGATGTGGTCGATCAGAGTAAAAGTACAGGCTGTTACTCTTGTTGGAGCATATATGACCTGTGTAAGTTCGTGCAGTTGTATCATATGTAGCCATTTAGTGTCAGTATCAGAGTTGAGGTCAATATTAAAGTCTCCCATGATAATTACTTCATTGTTGGAAGATAAAGCAGCCTCTAACTCGTGTTCAAATTGGTCAGTCCATGAGGAGAGGGAGTTTGGGGGTCGGTATGCTGAGCAGATATAGAGTGACTTGCTATTGAGGAAACTTAACTCGATCCGTATTGATTCGATAGTAGAATTTTCAAACTCTGTTTTTCTCTTGTATGTTAAGTTATTTGACACGTACATGACTATCCCTCCTCCTATGCCTTGTGATCGATCTCGTCTTTCCAAAGAAAAGTTGCTAATAGAGATAGCACTGTCAGGTACATTACAATCTAGAAACGTTTCGCATAGTCCAATTACTGCAAGGTTGGGTTCATTTTGTATCATTAGTCTTAGTTCATCGATCTTTGGTAAGATGTGTCTTATATTGATATTGATAAGTTGCAAACCTTTCTTTTTCAGACCAAAGGATGTACAGTTTAAATTTTTCTTAGTTGTTGTAGGAATGAAGACAGATTTATTAGTTATTCCCGAGTCCGTAGGAGAGACCTCATAACCTTGGCATGTACAATTAGAGTTTGCACCTTTAACAGAGACGCCGTCGGAACAAATATATCCAAAAACATGATATTTATTATTGGTTGAGGTGTATGTATAATACTCATTGTATCTAGATGGACATACCTAATGGTTATAATTATAGTTTAATTGTTTGATGATGAGCACTTACACCTTTTTATTCTAATTGCGGCAATTGTATTCATTTCAGATGATAATTAACTGATCACGACATAAAGTATATAACAGTCAAATATTTCGAGTCCCCAGTCACTGTGCTACTTGTTTACAAAATCGTTCATCGAATCCTAATTTGATATATCTAGAAAACGTGCATCTAGATTCCCATGTAGAAATTGTCAATCAATTTGCGTTTCCAACTGCATTTGTTATGGGTTGTGAGCTACATGGTTTCATGCGACTTGCCAGATGCTAAATGGTGATGAATTCGACCAGTGGTCTTCTCTTGAGCTGCATTACATATGTTTATCCTGCTGTTCTGTGAGTGGTGATGGAGTAGAGTTTGATTTATCTCATGGGGATGCATCGTCTGTAGCAGGTAAGAATAGTTTCATACTCATAAATATGTACAGCCCCATATTTCTCTCTCTCTCTCTCTCTCTCTCTCTCTCTCTCTCTCTATATATATATATATATATATATATATATATATATATATATATATATATATATATATATATAGAGAGAGAGAGAGAGAGAGAGAGAGAGAGAGAGAGAGAGAAACCAAAATAGTGTAACAGCGGTGCAATGTACATCGGCCGAAAATGTTGGAGGAAATTGACTTCAATATTATACTTTGAAAGTTTAACATCGAAAGTACGAATATGTACCAGAGAGAAGACATTACAGGTGTCTTTGAGTTAAATGTGTTTATACAAATACGGACCGGCAGTGGAAAATTTGCTTACTTATGAGTTCATTCAAGTTGTGCTCCCCTTGTCTCGATTATGTAAGAACAGTGTTCAAATTTGAACAACTTAATCTTGATTGGATGAAGTGGCTGGCCGCCGCATCCAGTGAAATTCACAAACCCAAATCACAGACATGTATGCTCTATCCGCCCAGGTTTAGACAGGATTAACATATCGGAACCTTGGATAGTGGAGATGGAGGTCAGGTAGAAGGCTATATCATCTTGTTACTGGAAAAATTATTCGTTCTGCTTTAAGATCCTGGCATAGTCAACTGTATCATATTGTGTCCAGTAATTTATTAGTGCTGGAACTTATTTCTTCAGATTATTTAATTCAAGCGATTCTAGAAATGCATAAGTGCACTTCATAAACAACATTCTTGGAAACAGAGACTCGAATTTATACTGACGTTTCAAAAAAGGATTTAATTCTTGGATGACATTATTATGATTCAACAAAAGACTGTTGACACATCAGCTTCAAGAGGGCCACCACAGGTACATCAACACATTCAGCGTTGGATTTAATTTGGATTTTCACTAAAGTTTATTAAGGACTTTAATTATTAGGACTTGTGTCTATAATTCTAGGATTATTTGGGATTTAATTCGCAATAGCATAAGTTCCCTTTTTTACGTTTTCACTTTGTATTCTAGAGAAATAAATTATTTGTTAAATCTTACAAAGCTTGTTGCTTCTCGTTCTTTTCTATTACTTATTTTAAGGCATAGAGTCGTAAAAGAAAATTGGGGCCTAGTTCGGGATACAAATTTATCTAAAATATTTAAGAACATTTTGTTTTTGAAATTGAAAGTCACATTGTCTTGGAGTGTTCTAAGTCCCATGTATACTTTCACATTTAGAAATCTTTAGCGAAACCAACAGGCGTTTACATTGTCATATAAAGGGGAGAACGTTATTTTAAATCCTACCCGAGGGACATTATGACTCCCAAAAAAAGGATGAATTGCTCAGCTTGCCAGGAAACATTATCTTTCTGAGGCAAAGGTTTCTTTAGCGAAGCAAGAAATAAAACATATTTTGGTTCAATATTTGGTAGAAAAGAATATTTTGCATACAAGTGCTTTGGATTTGGTTAGCAAGTCTCTATTTGTCTCTAACATGCTCGTTATGGAATTGAAATTAAAATACAAAAATGAAACTGAGTTAAGAAAGCTTGAACTTAGAAAGAGGAAAGAGGAAGACAAATACAATTTCTGTTACAGAAAGAGGGGAGACAATTGCGGGGGGGGTATATGATAATGCAAATAAAGATGAAGTGTGACAAAGAAGAGAGAATTACAGAGAGAAAGAGAAAAGGAAGAAAGGGCATTTCAATTTAGATTAAAAGAATTAGAGCTGTAAATTGAAAAGTACATCCCCACTTTACACACAAGTTCAAGTTTTGATGTTACTCAGAACATTAGGTTTGTATCCCATTTTAAGGAAAAAGAAGTTGATAAATGTTTTCCTCATTGCAAAAAATTGCTGAAAATTCGAAATGGCCAAGAGAGCATTGGACAATGCCTCGTGACATCTACACTTCCCTGTCAGGACAGCAAAGTGCTGATTACGATCTGGTTAAGGAAGGTATCCTGACCTTTCTATCTTTTAGGCTACTTTCATTTGAAAGGGCGAGTGTTATAGATATTTAAAACGTTTACATGTAAATGATAGGAACTAAAGTTTGAATCTGTTTTTTATAGCCAGGACTGTGATGACATGCAGTTAATCCTATGCACCTACATACATACATACATACATACATACATACATACATACATACATACATACATACATGGGTCGGTGGTTCATCCCTGGGTTTTCCAGGGTTCTTCCTGTCTTCCTCCAACAGTTATACTGGCCGCCATGTATAGCGTGTCTTGTGATGAAAAATGGCGTTAAACCCCAACAACAACATGCATGCATACAGACATACATACATAGGTGTCCCGAATAGGCAAGTGGTCTAAAGCGCTCACCGTTGCGGATCACTGCCATCTCACCTTTATCATTGTGGGTAAGTGAGAAAGCTTGCCAGTAGCTTCTTGTGGGTCGGTAGTTCTTTATGGCGTTTTCCTGGGTTCTTCCTCCATCATTTATACTGGCCGCCATGTAAAGCCTATATTGTGCTGAAAAATGGCGTTTAACCTATTGTTCTTGTTGTAAAAACGGCGTTAAACCTATTGTTCTTGTTGTAGGGTTTAGCGCCATTTTTCAGCACAAGATAGGCTATACATGGCGGCCAGTATTAATGGTGGAGGACGAACCCTAGAAAAACTCCGGAAAGGACCACAGACCCACGATAAGCTACTGGCAAGCTTTCTCACATACCCACATTGGCTGAATCCGAGACTCGAACCCACGCAGACAGAGGTGAGATGGTAGCGATCCATAACGGAGAGCGCTTTAGCCCACTCGGCCACTCGGGGCCCCACGTTAAACCTATAATAACAACAGCATACATGCATGCATACAGGGCCGTAGAGAGCGATCATGGGCCCTGGTGTTTCGTACTCCTAGTTCTTGTTCAAACAAAAGATTTCTTTTATAAACTTAAAAAGTGTTGTTCGGCCTGTGCCCCCGTACATATATCCCCGGTTGCCCCTCACCCTCTTGTCGACCCCTGCATACATAAATAGATACGTGCTATCTTGTAAAGACTTTTTTATACTGCCATTTGGTCTTTGGAGTGGGAAGATGTCAAATTTAGCCAACCAATTTCACTGTTATTTAATTTTATTGTTGATATTTTTTGCATATAGTGGAATTTGGGATATTATTGAAAGCTACCTATGGCTGTCTGATTTTGTTTTTATTTTACATACATAGTTTATAATATATGATGCACTGTAGAAGCAAGAGCAGACATGTTCATTTTTGTATTTATACATTTTGCATATTGAGACATTACCCCATGTGGACACAAGTTTATTTTGTATCTTCCTATGTCATTACCAAGAGCCATTATTAGTTTTAAACTGTGACCTGGCACAAGGAGTTACTGTTGCGATAACAATATGTGGGAAAAACCCAATGAAGATATTTTAATTGTGATTGATGATGTGCTTGACATATTCATGGACAACGAAGATATTCTAGATGGTGATGTGTTGGATGATGTGCTGGACATATTCGTGTTCAACGAAGATATTCTAGACTGCGATGTGTTTGATAATGTGCTTGACATATTCATGGACAACGAAGATATTCTAGATGGTGATGTGTTGGATGATGTGCATGACATATTCATGGACAACGAAGATATTCTAGAAAGTGATGTGTTGGATGATGTGCATGACATATTCATGGACAACGAAGATATTCTAGAAAGTGATGTGTTTGATAATGTGCTGGACATATTCATGTCCAACGAAGATATTCTAGATGGTGATGTGTTGGATGATGTGCATGACATATTCATGTTCAACGAAGATATTCTAGATTGTGATGTGTTTGATGATGTGCTTGACATATTCATGGACAACGAAGATATTCTAGATTGTGATGTGTTTGATAATGTGCTGGACATATTCGTGTTCAACGAAGATATTCTAGACTGCGATGTGTTTGATAATGTGCTTGACATATTCATGTCCAACGAAGATATTCTAGATGGTGATGTGTTGGATGATGTGCATGACATATTCATGTTCAACGAAGATATTCTAGATTGTGATGTGTTTGATGATGTACTTGACATATTCATGGACAACGAAGATATTCTAGATTGTGATGTGTTTGATAATGTGCTGGACATATTCGTGTTCAACGAAGATATTCTAGACTGCGATGTGTTTGATAATGTGCTTGACATATTCATGGACAACGAAGATATTCTAGATGGTGATGTGTTGGATGATGTGCATGACATATTCATGGACAACGAAGATATTCTAGAAAGTGATGTGTTGGATGATGTGCATGACATATTCATGGACAACGAAGATATTCTAGAAAGTGATGTGTTTGATAATGTGCTGGACATATTCATGTCCAACGAAGATATTCTAGATGGTGATGTGTTGGATGATGTGCATGACATATTCATGTTCAACGAAGATATTCTAGATTGTGATGTGTTTGATGATGTGCTTGACATATTCATGGACAACGAAGATATTCTAGATTGTGATGTGTTTGATGATGTGCATGACATATTCATGGACAACGAAGATATTATAGATGGTGATCTGTTTGCTGATGTGCTTGACATATGCATCGACAACGAAGATATTCTAGATTGTGATGTATTTGATGATGTGCATGACATATTCATGGACAATGAATATATTCTAGATTGAGATGTGTTTGATTATGTGCTTGACATATTCATGGACAACGAAGATATTCTAGATGGTGATGTGATTGATGATTTGCATGTCATATTCATGGACAATGAATATATTCTGGAAGAAGCCTGCTTAAAGTCTGTTGATGATGGGATAATTTATCTCACGGAAGGAACACCAGCACCTGTGGAGGATGAGAAGTACATCATTCACAGAGATTGCCTATTGCTGTTAGCAAATTGTTGTTTTTGTAATATTTAACGTCATTTTTCAGCACAAGACAGGCTATACATGGCCGCACGTATAAATGGTTGAGAAAAAATTCAGGAAAACCCCGGAAAGAACCACCGACCCACGAGAAGCTACTGGCAAGCTTTCTTACATACCCCATTGGCCGAACCAGAGACATGAACCCATGCAGACAGAGGTGAGATGGCAGTGATCCGTAATAGTGAGCTCTTTAGACCACTCATCAACTCTGGGTTAGGAAACTGAAGAAAGAAGGTACATCTAATGATAATGTATCTGTCATCACAATGACGGAAGGATCTTGAATTTCATCCAGTGGGTGTTAATTCATTATTTGGTTTGTTTTAATACTTTAGAATAAAGTGAATTATACATGCCTTTTTTTATGCATAAATACTTTAACACTGCCCTACAGATATAGTGGTACATAATATTTAACAAATATTTAAAAATAGTCAGTTTTCATGTAATATCATATAAGATAGATAAGCCTCACTATTTATATCGTATCCCATGTTATTAACAAGTTATTTCATAAGTTAAATTAATTCTCATATAATACTATTTGATCCCTGAATTCCATTATTACATCAAGTACTAAAACTTAAAATCTCATACGTCAATACAGAAACAAACAAGTCAATTGTTCAGCACATGCATCCAGTTTCATGGGATACGGGTGCAGAAGCAGCATTGCTCATTTTGTGTTATTGTTTTAGGTTTATCAGTTTGGCCATGAAATGTATAGATGATGAAGCTTTCAACCCATACTGCCTAAAAGTGTACTTGTGGGAATCTGCCAACTGTCTGCATCAATAAGCCTATCAAGCAATACTGTTACTATAATTGCTCTGTTTTAAACGTTCTTAGGTCTAGAAATGGCAAGTTTGGCTAGGTTTAACGACATACAAAGTTTGATGTTTCAGCTGTGGAGAGACACTGGTTTAACCTGAAAGAAGTTCTCTTGAGGATCATAAGACAGCATCAGCATTGCTTCAGGTTGTTTTTAGTTTATTGTTACTTTGTATTTAATAACATCAGTTACTGTTTAAAGTTGTTTTCAGTTTATTTTGTATTTAATAACATCAATCACTGTTTCAGGTTGTTTTTAGTTTATTGTTACTTTGTATTTAATAACGTCAATAGTTGTTTCAGGTTGTTGTTAGTTTATTGTTGCTTTGTATTTAATAACATCAATTACTGTTTCAAGTTGTTTTTAGTTTATTGTTACTTTGTATTTAATAACATTCATTGTTGTTTCAGGTTGTTTTTAATGTTTTGTTACTTTGTATTTAATAATATCAATTGTTGTTTGAAGTTGTTGTTAGTTTATTGTTGCTTTGTAAGAACGTATGGTTTTAAGAAACAAATCTAAAAATAGTCCAAGATTGATCCACGAATTAGGTATTAGATGTCCTAATAATGAAATGTTTTAACGAATCCAAATTTGTTTCCCGACGAAGAATCCAAAAATGGAAGGCGATAACGTAAACTGTATCCTTTGTGGTCTTGTAAGGTCTACAGCTCTGTGTTATTCACAAAACAATAATCCAGTGTTTAAATTAATGAAATGTCTTTGACCAAGAATTCTGTATGAGCAATCAAATTTTTCCAGGAATAAGAATTAACCTTTAGAATCGAAATAAAAATAACTCCAAAATGGCACAACAAAAGAAACACCCTTATGTCCCAGTGTTTAGAAGCCTAACTGAGAGATATCTCTATAAACAAAGATTGTACAGTAACTTGAAACGTATAACAGATTCCCAGATGAGGGTCAGCTTTCCAGAATCTTCGAGAAGCATTTACGCATAAAAGCACGTAGTCCCAGTATGACCTTGACAGAAACCAATCATTTTACACTAAGAATAAGATTAAAAAAATAGAAAGTTGTTTACTTCTCTCACTTGATTTCTAAATCAAGTTCCTAGTAAACAAAGCTACATTATTTAGACATGAATCGAAATTTTAAAATAATTATTTTTAAAACTTACAAACAATTAAATTAAATCAAATATGAATAACATCTACAAATCCATGGGAAACAAGAACCAAAAATTATTAAAAAATTTTCAGAAGACAGAAATATGCAAAATATGTCCACTATACACTATTTTGATTGTTCTTGCTTTTTTTTTACAATAGGTGATGGAACAATGGATTCACCTGGGTAATGTGCCCAGTTCTGTACTTATACAATAATGAACCAAACTGATAAAAGTATATTTTATCAATTCAGGTGGTGGGCAAGTGCAAGACACATCTAAAATCTGGACAAATGGAGGCTCTGCATACAACAGTACAATAGTTATAAGGTTTCTACCAATATTCTCCTGTTTCCTTCAGCAAAAAAGGGTTTTAAGTCGTTCAAAAATAAAGAAAAGAGTAAAGGTGATAAAACACAGCCATGCCATATACCCAACGGGCAACTGAACACATCCATAATAAGATTATTGGACTAAACACGTGCTTTCAGATCATTAAAAATTGCCCTAATGATTCTTAATATCTTCCACTGTTATCTTCGCTACCAACTTTAGGTACTGTAAACGTCTTTCTATCCTATCAAAGGCTTGTTCGCAGTCAATCAATACTGAACAGAATATACCCCCCACATTTTCCTTAATATTTGCAGGTTAATGTACACAATATAAGTACAATTATCTGCTGTAGAATACTCTGCTCTAAATCATGCTTGCTCTTTATCCTGTAATTCGTTTTCTTCCCACCATTAATGTATCCCTTTATTTACAATCGATGTAAACACTTTGCTTAATATGTGTAGTACAGTACTGCCTCTGTAGATGGCGGGTTCATTCGCATCCCTTTTGTTCAAAATTGGTCTGATGATAGCCACTGACTAATATTCTGGATAATGCCTAACATCAAATAATATTGTTAATATTGGTATTGTTATATTGCTCGTGCTTATAAGTTCACTAATTGTTCTGTCTAAAGTCTCATGAATTAGTTGAATATCTTCATTTTTCTGGTCAACATAACTGGATAAATTAAATAGTACTGAAAAATATTCATACCAAGTTGTAGAAATGATACTGCTTCGCATACCAATACTTGGGCTCTTTACAAGGCACCAGGAAAGATGTGTATTTTTAAAGTATAATGCAGATAAAAGGCTACTTGTTTGTATTAATTCATATTGCTTTTGCTTGCTTCCTGTACGAGATTCATACATATTCCAATAAAATTTATAATCTTCAAGTGATTCACGTGTGCCTTTTAATCTGAACTCTTCCTGGATATCTTAAGGCTTTGATTTTGGTGGTTGTGCAATCTGTGGGAAACTAAGGCTGACATTTAACAATTCTTCTTCGAGATGTCACAGCTAGGTTTCGCTTTTTATTGATTGTCTTCATGGTACTTGCTGCATCATGGTAAATATCAGTAATTGTTTCCACACATTCATTAAGTTTGTTATTATTTATATCATTTAAAATTTTATCCATATTTTGAGATATTGATTATTTTGTTGTAATTTTGGATAAAATATAGACCTTCTACTTTGTTCCATGTGCATTTATTTTTTGTTACACCAAGATACACTTAAAGACTTTTACTCTAGTTTACCCATATCAAAGGATGATATATTTGTTAAAACAAATACGTCAGCTAAAACATAATCTATTGTTGAGACCAAGTTGCCATGGATACATTTGAATTTCCCTATCCCTTTATCTGACCCACATCTACAATTGGCAATTCTCAATCCAGTTGTTTGGCATAGTTGTAGAAGTTTTTCACCATAGTGATTTATCTCCTTTATATCTTGATTAGGGGTATAGGGACTCTAGATAAAAGTAGTACATTTGTTGTCTGGCAGCTGATTTCTCTAAGTGGACGGATGCACTGATCTTTATCCATCTCCCAAATCTCTCACGTCTGCCTCCAAGAAGGAATTATTTCTGGCATAATCTGGTACACCGCTTCAGCTGGCGGGCCAAACGACGTTGAGGGGGTGATGTTAACACTGCATCACTAGGCGTATGAACTTCTACAGGGAAGTCACCGGCTAGGGTGGAAGGTCTCTACAGATCAACGACCAAGTGTTCGGGACCAGGGCGCACCATATGTATTAGTGGACTGCGGCTGTGGCCGACCAGCTCTGGTTCGAAATAGCAGGGAAGGCAGATCTCTTCAGTCATGGTTGGTCGTCTGCCTAGGAGAGGGAAACTCCGATATAAAACCTACGACCTGAGAACCTCGCTGTCACTATCCTGGCTTGCTGGGCCATGGCAGAGGAACCCCAGGCTTAAAGGGTAGGGCCAGTTTGCGTAGACTGCACTCCGCTTAAAAGCTCCATTGCGCAGGCATGAAGGAATTTCAAACGCGGTCGACACTTAACATAGAAATCAAGGCATGCCCCACCTGCCTCACATCGTGGCAAAAGACTAAAACTGGCATGTTGGAACATCTGAACAATGCTAGGCTCAACCGACAGCAACAGACCAGAACGATGTTCTGCCTTAATCATACACGAACTCTCTCGCCTTGCTGTCGACATTGCTGCACTTTGCAAAGTCAGCCTTTCAGAACAGGGAAGTTTGAGAGAAATAGTCGCTGGATACACCTTGTACTGGTCAGGTAAACTAAAGGCTGAAAAACGACTTTCAGGAGTCTGTTGCATGGTCAAGGACTCAATCGAAACCAAGTTAACAAACCTTCCCACTGGTCACAACGACCGCATCATGTCCATGCGTCTCCCGTTTGGGAACCAACAACATGCCACACTCTTCAGTGTACTTGCTCCAACACTCCAAGCACATCCTTCTGAAAAGAAGAAATTCTACACTGACCTGCGCAGACTTATCAAGAGCGTCCCAGAGAGCGACAAATTAATCATCCTCTGAGATTTCAATGCCAGAGTGGGCCGAGACTCAGAAGTCTGGAAACCTGTCCTTGGGAAACATGGTGTGGGTGGCTTCAGTGACAATGGGCGCCTGCTTCTTGAATTTTGCACAGAATTACATAGAATTAATTTCTCAGTCTTTTATTATTAGGTACTTAGCCTTTATTTGTGAAGCCATCTTGTGGTGAAAGCGTTCAAGAATTATTGGGGTTTAGTCATATAGAACTATTTTGGGGTTACTATCCATTTACCATTGAGGTTTTTAAAAGAGAAATTTTTTACAGATTAATCTTCATGACTATGTCTCTGATTCAAATTGTTAAATGCTTGTAGAATAAAAAGAACTAATTTTCACTCTACTTATTCAAAAATGTGAATTAAAGTTTTTTAAGTTATACACTGGAAAGTATTTTTCAGCCTGGTTCTCTTGTTCATACTGCAAACTGAAAAGAAATCAGGTGACTTAAAGTTGATCATTACCACTCCTGGAAGGCAGAAATGGGAACAACGTAATAATAAAGTGTTAAAGAGATATTTTCCCATTTAGTTATTTAATAAAATGTACCTCACTCACGCAGTAAATGATGGAATACAATCCAAGTGACTCTGGTTTAACCAGTCTTTAGAATTCAGAAATATTAAACAATAAGGATCAGAAACTTTTACGTCTACAACCACTAAAAATGAGTGAACTAAAACAGCTATTATATTAATAAGAGTACTTGTTTCATGGTGTAATAATATGAAAAAATACAGTCTATATAGGCGCTGAGATTGTAGATTCTAACCTGCCAAACAACATATTTACATGATGAATCATCAATAGCAGCAACTCATTATTTGCTGAAGAAGGATTTTATAGAACCTAGTGCAAGTAATTGGAGTTACATGTGTATTCTGTACCTAAACCAGATAATGCATTCCACATGCATGCTGACTATAAAAACATCCAGTGTCACCAAAACAGATTCATTTCCAGTGTCAAAAATAGATGATTGCATTGACCAAAATCGGTAATGTAAAAGATGTCCTCAGGTTTGATCTTTTGAAATGATTTAATCAAATTCCATTCATGAAGGAGCAACTTATTTTTGGTAATTGCAACTTGATATAGACTTTATTAGTATAAAGTGATGATGTTTAGTATAAAAAATTCTCTGTCAGCATTCCAGCATTTAATGAACATGATAACATATGATCTAGATAATTGTGATGCATGCATTGATGGCATCATCAAGTACAACGAGAACTAGGAAGTTCACTCGGAAACCATTCGGAAATTCCTTTATCGACTCAATGATTCAAGTCTGACCAATAATTTAGGTAAAAATGAGTTTCGCTTGTGTCAGATATTTAGGAAATATTGTTGGACATAATCAAGTTAAACCCACAGAAGTTAGTGTTAAAGCTATCTCTGAATTTCTAATGCATATTAGTAAAAAGTAACTGATGCGATTTTTATGTATGGCTGGATATTATCGAAAATTTTGTTAATTTTTTTATTTAAATTATGAACTTCTGACAAATTTGTTTCATGAACAAAATGAAAAAACAAAAATCAGATATTGTTGAGGTATAGTTTGGTACTGCAGGAAGACATTAGGAACATGAAGGATAAATAAAATGTGATTGCAGGTGCACTCTTCGTGTGTACTATATTTTAATATTTTGTGTATGTAAACCCAGTGTCATTCATAAGACATCTTCCTATATAATTTTAATTATTATTATGTACTCATTTTTTTCTCCTTTAACTTTACATTGTCAGAATCATTCAGTATTTTGCAATACTGAACACCTTAATACTACATTCCATATGTGACTAAAAACAGTACAGTGTATTAGCTAGGAAATAAACTCGTATAGTAGATGCTTTAGGTTTTAGTTTATTAGATTTGTTTGTGGATGAACTAAAGAAGCTCTATTGTCTATTTGAAAGTAGGGATGATAAGTGAAAAATGTGGATGAGTTTACAGAGTGATGAATCTGTTAAAGAAGCAAATGAATGAACGTGATTTTAGCAATATCCACAATGAACGTGAGAGACACTTTGATTAAAAATACTATTCTGATCATTTAAAGAGTTATTTAGGAGAACTGTTCATAACTTTTCCTAATGGTTCAGACTATGACCAGTGCTCTCTAGCTTAGAAAACATCCTGAGGGCGTGGGCTATCACATGTCTATCAGAGACTTACCATTTTATATGTCAAAGTACTAAATGAGGGTAAATGCTCTCTGGGGTATATCAAATAGCATAAAAAGCATACCGAGGGTAAGGGCATAGAGACATACTATTTGGTAACTGAAAGTACTAAATTCAATAAAAAAATGGAACCGAAGGTTTTGGTAGGAAATGAAGAGCCTCAGAGCCAATAAGCCAAGACAATGAAGACATCTTATTTCTGCAGGCTGAATGAACTGTCACACACCAGCTGTTGTTAATGTTTTTAATTGAATGTTTCAGAGTTAGACTAGCGATAGGTGCCATAAAGGCCATAACATAGCTAGGGTCCCTACAAAGAGCATACAAGGCATAAACATGTCTTCTTTAGGTGGTAATAAGAATGACAACGATATTCATGCATCCTGAATTTCCTTAAAATGTACTTTCCTAATTCTGCAAATCCTAATTACATGAGCTATATCAAGTGATCTAAAACTTGAGTACACACCATGAAATTTACCTGTAATTTCAATTACATTTCTAACTGCAATAACATTATTATCTTTACTGCACTCAAAATGAAACAAACGTGATATTGCATAGCACTTTTTAATTGAAAGAGCTCATCTTTTTCCCACATTATGGTTCAAACATCTAATGACAGAACAGAATACATATGCAGCAGAGTTAAGATGAATCCCTCCTACCAAAATCACATGTACTTCATGTGGAATCAACATCGCTAATAAATCCAGCCCATAACCAACAGAATTTAGTAAAATCAACAACCCAACCCCACCCCAATCAATTTATTTCAGACCAACTGGTAAAGTTGTTGCAATGCACATTCATTCACATCATAAATCTAAATTTTAATTTTAAGTAGACCAAAATGAGAATTCTTTATGAAACAAATGTCAAGCATGCAACAAAGTTCAAAGGTCACTTTGTAGTGCTATGTGTGCATTCATAATGTTATTGTGTATTGATGAATCTATGGTTGTGCATTTATTTGGAATACAACATAAATTTAATTACTTTGTTTCTTGTAGTGTATTTTTTGATATAATTAAGCTTTAGGTGGAATCAGAAAAAGAGAATACAATCAAAATGTTACTGCATTTGTATGTGAAAATAATAACTTGTTTTCTCAGATTAATATTGCGCTCCCAAATGTGGTGCATCATAAATCCTAAAAACACATTTCATATTTTCTCATACAAATGCAGTAACCTATAATTACAAGATCATATGCTTATGTATCAAATATACCAAAGAAAACTTTATTTGTGTGAACTTTTTTTTCTTTATGAGGGGAGTAATGCTACGTGTAACTGCGTGGTGTTATTGATTTTTATCCATGACTTTGTGATGTATTTATGATAATGGACATTTGTTAGTAACATATTTACATAGCTATTTTTGCCCATGGTTGTAGTTTATATAGATAGTATTTGATTGAAACCAGGGAATACCAGATATTTCACTGAGTGGGTGAAACACTATTTTCATTAGTGGCGAGGCCATGAGTAAAAGTATTTAATTTGTTCACCAACAAAATGAAATATAGCTGTTATTCGCTCATAATAAGGAAATATTCTTTTTTATTATATACCCATAAGTAATGCCTAGCTAGTTTATTGAATAACAGATTGATCCCTCTCGATGTCAGCAGTTTATTGAATAACAGATTGATCCCTCTCGATGTCAGCAGTTTATTGAATAACAAATTGATCCCTCTTGATGTCAGCAGTTTACTGTCGATGTTCTCTTTTGTTGTGTGATTATTCACACAGAAAATATAAACAGTAACATAATTCTCCTTCCCAATTCAATGTAAAATAGCAGATTAAAAAAAATTGTGCCTTGTTGAATTTGAACTCTAGTTATCTTTAATGGGAGGCAGTTATATTAACCACTCGACTATGTAAATATCTAAGAATCACTTAAAATTTATCGTTTTAATGGTATCCATACCAACTGATATCCAGTGAAAATTATGATATTTTTTCACCCCAGTGAATTTTAAAGATTATTTCTCTCAGAAAATCCAGTAATTCTCTGCCTAGTATAAAATAAGAATAGGTTGTTTATGAGCTTAAAATGTTCTAGAACAAATTTGTTTACAATCTGAATATAGTTTTAATTAGAATGACTCACATCTAGGTCAAATAAATATGGGTATAAATAGGGACATGGTATACAAATAATTGTATATGACGTGGGTCTCTGGAATCCATTTATCCATTCTGTTCAGATATATTTCGTGAGGAATTACTTATCTAACATATTCATTGGAGTTTCTAAGTGCTTATTAACTTTGGACATACACTACTTTGGAATTATTGTGAACTCATTCAAAGACATTCTGGATTGTGGTCATCAGTGTAGTACGTCAGAACATGGAAGAATAATTCATTCGGATCATTGTATGTATTTGGACTTCTCATAGGACATTTAGGATTATTTGGGATTTAATTTACAATACCATGTCTTTTTTCACTATAGTAGAGAACGAAATTGTTTATTGATTTTTTTTAAATTGTTGGTTTAAGCTCGATGTGATACTTAATTTAAGACCTAGAGTTGTAACACCTCTGAGAATCTGGTATGTTCCATCCTGGTTCAAACTTTAAAATGTATTAGGTGAGAAGCAATAATCACTTTTCACCTCTGTGTGGTGGGGGTTGGATGTTTTGTGGGAGGAAGCAGGCTTGTGTGAGACATGGATACTACTAAATGTGGAAGAATGCATCATATTTATTCAAAAGGACTGCTGATGCCATTGTAACTTAAATGTTTCAGTGATACACTGAAAATGAAATCATGCAATAATAAGACTTCTTTGGTCATTGGTCATTATTGTTCCACTCCACAGTTATTAAGTACTTCTGAAAGAGGAGTGAGTATAAGTTAAAGTTATATGCAATTTCAGCACAATAACAGAGGGAATATTGACATTTCTTTATGGTACTTTAATGTATTGTGACTGAAATTCACTTATATGTGTCAATGTAATGTGCCAGGGGTCAAGGTGAAATAAAATGCTATAGATCAATGGCTCATACCTTTATGATTGTATAGATTTCTCCAGTGAATTGTGGTGCCAACAAAATCATGCTTTCGCCTCAGAAGTTCTTCTTTGGATTGTACTAGTACAAAATGAAGCAAGTCAACAGTCAACATCATTTATTATTTGGCTACATAGCTTATAAAAGTTTTATCACACATATTTTAGTATTCAGAATCTCAAACTATCAAATTTGCAAATGTTTGCAATGATGTATTTAAAAGATGCGTGATAATCAAATTGTTAAAGTGACAAAAATTATATCAGTGGGTGCAAAATCATCCTGACTGTTCAATTAAAACCCATTTACGTAATCATATATCATCACAGAAAGGATTGCTGAAAAAGAATTATAAAAATTTCTTGTAGCAGTTTGTATTATATCATATTTAGAAGCTTTTGGTTAGGCATATAAAGAAAGAAAAATGTCACTTTGATGTTAAGCTTCAAAAACATCATAGTTTCATTGCATTTAGTGAGGAGTGGTTGGGATGAAAATCTAGTAACTAATTTATTGTGGCCTGATGGTGGTAGATAACTGACCAGTGATGATGATGATGATGATAATCTGACAGATCAGTGGGGACAATGATGTAACAATATTTGACATGCTATAATTTATTTGTGATTTTATATCATGTGGTAAGGCAGAAAAATAAATCATACCAGTCTCTGAAAATATCTGTTTTTCTGAAAATTGTAAAAGTAAGCAGAAGTAATGTGACATCAATTCCATGGACATTATTTTTTCAGACAAATCAAATATCTTTTACAAATATATATATTAAAAATCATTTAAAAAAATCACAGCATCTGACAATACATTTAAAGCATTGTACAGGATTTAACTATCATGTAAATCAAAAGCATCAGGCCTAAGAACAAAGAAATTTTAGAAGAAAAAATTGAGTGATCATTGAAAATTGAAAAAATCACACATACTTACATCAGAGTAAGGATACACATTCATGATTTTTGTACTATATTAGAAAAATACCTATCTATGAAATCTGAATTGACTGGCATTAAATTAGTAGGTATTAAGTGTTAAATTAGTAGGTACTAAGAGTTAAATTAGTAGGTGTTAAGTGTTAAATTAGTAGGTATTAAGTGTTAAATTAGTAGGTACTAAGAGTTAAATTAGTAGGTATTAAGTGTTAAATTAGTAGGTATTAAGTGTTAAATTAGTAGGTATTAAGTGTTAAATTAGTAGGTATAAAGTGTTAAATTAGTAGGCATTTAGTGTTAAATTAGTAGGTATTTAGTGTTAAATTAGTAGGTATTAAGTGTTAAATTAGTAGACATTTAGTGTTAAATTAGTAGGTATTAAGTGTTTAATTAGTAGGTATTAAGTGTTAAATTAGTTGGTATTAAGTGTTAAATTAGTAGGTATTAAGTGAATGAACCACAACATATACATATGCCACCAATAAAATGTTTGATTTTACTGTATCAGAAACGTGCATGGCTGGCAGACAAACAAACAAGAGATCAAATGATGATTGATTAAAAAGAATGAACACAAATAAAAAATAGGCTGCAGATTATATGATTCATAAGAATTTAATATAGGTGACCTCCAGTTAGCTATCATTTAAATTGCTTCTGTCCCATACCCAAAATTAAAACTGTTTCTACCACACACTATCCCCTTGTAGCCAGAAATTGAGTACAATAATATGTTTCTTGGAGGCAAGAGTTTCCAATAAAAACACATCAGGCCATGGAACATATTTTTTTTTAAAATTGCTTCTATTGTAGGTTGACTGAATTTGAAAGTTCCCACCCCCACCAAACTTGAAGTGCATGTGTGTGTGGGATATGTTTTACTGCAACAGTCCTAACTTCAGCAGGATTAGGTTGTGTAAAGGCATCTTTTTTGTATGAATGTGAAAAGTATTTATGTCAGTAGAAGCTTACAAATTGGTGTGACATGCTGAGGCAGATTTAGGTAGAAAATCACTCTGATATGTAGTAAAAATAGCCTGATCTTTTTACCTGATGGGAACTGAGTATCAGTTGTAGATTTTCCACCTGGGTGCTATGGTAGCAACACCACTGCTAAGGATGTCACCCCAAAAACAATGCAGACAAAGGATATACTAAAGAAAATTGATCAAAAACCTAACTCAGCATTTTTTGGGGAAGTCACATGTTTGACTGCATTGAAAGCACATAGTTGCTATGTGGGACAACCCAGACAAAATTATGGCAGATGATGTAATTAAAATTGCTAATACCAGTCTCGATCAAAATAGCTTTTCCATATTGACTGTTAAAGAAACTTCAATGCTGCCCATGGAGCAAGCTCAAAAGCAAGTCTGGCAGATCATGTACCGGTACTAAAACTTTTCCTACCAAAAATATGATCTAGATTAGCAAACCCATTTGAGAAAAAACTCAAAATTAGATTTTTCACCTTGCTCAAAACAATAATTATAATACTATTTAGACAATTCGTGGCATATGAAAAATGCATTGTACCAATAAAGTTCAGCAACACATTAGTGAATCACAAAATCATTTGTCAAACAGATGATATTCAATGAAAATTTACACCAATTTTATGGCTTAATATTGAAAATTTTATACTTGTGCCCTTTGTCTCATATTTATTATTTATATAAAGGGTTGAATTCAATATCACCATTCTTAAAACGTTTCATAATTCATGTAAGTGTTGGTAGATGTGTGTGTGTGTCTTCCAATGCATTAATAATAATTTAACAGCCTCTACCTTGATTTTCACTGTACAATATGAGTAACTATGGGCACATGAACAATTAATAATCTCTAGTGAAATGCATATCAACATTTGAAGGTATGCTGTGTTAACAGATGAGTCTAATTGCTAATTAAATGTATACCTGTATATGTAGATATGCTGTGTTTAAAGATGAGTCTAATTGCTAATTAAATGTATACCTGTATATGTATATATGCTGTGTTGACAGATGAGTCTATTTGCTAATTAAATGTATACCTGTATATGTAGATATGCTGTGTTTAAAGATGAGTCTAATTGCTAATTAAATGTATACCTGTATATGTATATATGCTGTGTTGACAGATGAGTCTATTTGCTAATTAAATGTATACCTGTATATGTAGATATGCTGTGTTTACAGATGAGTCTAATTGCTAATGAAATCTATACCTGTATCTGTATATATGCTGTGTTGACAGATGAGTCTAAATGCTAATGAAATGTATACCTGTATATGTAGATATGCTGTGTTTACAGATGAGTGTAATTGCTAATGAAATGTATACCTGTATATCTAGATATGCTGCGTTAACATATAAGTCTAATTGCTAATGAAATGTATACCTGCATATGTAGATATGCTGTGTTAGCAGATGATTTTAATTGCTAATGACATGTATACTTGTGTATGTAGATATGCTGTGTTTACTGATGAGTCTAATTGCTAATGAAATCTATACCTGTATCTGTAGATATGCTGTGTTAACAGATGAGTCTAATTGCTAATGAAATGTATACCTGTATATGTAGATATGCTGTGTCAACAGATAAGTCTAATTGCTAATGAAATGCATACCTGTGTATGTAGATATGTTGTGTTTACCGATGAGTCTAATTGCTAATTAAATATATACCTGTATATGTAGATATGTTGTGTTTACCGATGAGTCTAATTGCTAATTAAATATATACCTGTATATGTAGATATGCTGTGTTTACCGATGAGTCTAATTGCTAATGAAATGTATACCTGTATATGTAGATATGCTGTGTTTACCGATGAGTCTAATTGCTAATTAAATATATACCTGTATATGTATATATGCTGTGTTTACCGATGAGTCTAATTGCTAATGAAATGTATACCTGTATATGTAGATATGCTGTGTTTACCGATGAGTCTAATTGCTAATTAAATATATACCTGTATATGTAGATATGTTGTGTTTACCGATGAGTCTAATTGCTAATGAAATGTATACCTGTATATGTAGATATGCTGTGTTTACCGATGAGTCTAATTGCTAATTAAATATATACCTGTATATGTATATATGCTGTGTTTACCGATGAGTCTAATTGCTAATGAAATGTATACCTGTATATGTAGATATGCTGTGTTTACCGATGAGTCTAATTGCTAATTAAATATATACCTGTATATGTAGATATGTTGTGTTTACCTATGAGTCTAATTGCTAATTAAATATATACCTGTATATGTATATATGCTGTGTTTACCGATGAGTCTAATTGCTAATGAAATGTATACCTGTATATGTAGATATGCTGTGTTTACCGATGAGTCTAATTGCTAATTAAATATATACCTGTATATGTAGATATGCTGTGTTAACAGATAAGTCTAATTGCTAATGAAATGCATACCTGTGTCTGTAGATATGCTGTGTTTACCGATGAGTCTAATTGCTAATGAAATGTATACCTGTGTTTGTAGATATGCTGTGTTTACCGATGAGTCTAATTGCTAATGAAATGTATACCTGTATATGTAGATATGCTGTGTTTACCGATGAGTCTAACTGCTAATTAAATATATACCTGTATATGTAGATATGCTGTGTTAACAGATAAGTCTAATTGCTAATGAAATGCATACCTGTGTCTGTAGATATGTTGTGTTTACCGATGAGTCTAATTGCTAATGAAATGTATACCTGTATATGTATATATGCTGTGTTTACCGATGAGTCTAATTGCTAATGAAATGTATACCTGTATATGTAGATATGCTGTGTTTACCGATGAGTCTAATTGCTAATTAAATATATACCTGTATATGTAGATATGCTGTGTTAACAGATAAGTCTAATTGCTAATGAAATGCATACGTGTGTCTGTAGATATGCTGTGTTTACCGATGAGTCTAATTGCTAATTAAATATATACCTGTATATGTAGATATGTTGTGTTTACCGATGAGTCTAATTGCTAATTTAATATATACCTGTATATGTATATATGCTGTGTTTACCGATGAGTCTAATTGCTAATGAAATGTATACCTGTATATGTAGATATTCTGTGTTTACCGATGAGTCTAATTGCTAATTAAATATATACCTGTATATGTAGATATGCTGTGTTAACAGATAAGTCTAATTGCTAATGAAATGCATACCTGTGTCTGTAGATATGCTGTGTTTACCGATGAGTCTAATTGCTAATGAAATGTATACCTGTGTATGTAGATATGCTGTGTTTACCGATGAGTCTAATTGCTAATGAAATGTATACCTGTATATGTAGATATATTGTGTTTACCGATGAGTCTAATTGCTAATTAAATATATACCTGTATATGTATATATGCTGTGTTTACCGATGAGTCTAATTGCTAATGAACTGTATACCTGTATCTATATATATGCTGTGTTTACAGATGAGTCTAATTGTTAATGAAATGTATAACTGTATTTGTAGATATGCTGTGTTTACAGATGAGTGTAATTGCTAATGAACTGTATACCTGTATATGTAGATATGCTGTGTTTACAGATGAGTCTAATTGTTAATGAAATGTATAACTGTATTTGTAGATATGCTATGTAGATATGCTATGTTTACAGATGAGTGTAATTGCTAATGAACTGTATACCTGTATCTATATATATGCTGTGTTTACAGATGAGTCTAATTGCTAATGAAACATATACCTGTATCTGTAGATATGCTATACTAACAGATAAATCTTTATTTCTAGTAAGACTGTCAAGTAGAATATAAAAAAGTATTAAAATGAAAAGGTAACAAAATGTAAGAAGCATAATAAATACTAATTGTGCAAATATGTATATTGATCTCTGCCATTTAATTATTGCATGCCTGAGCATCTTAACTCTAATCTCTCTCCAAATTAAAAAAATTCTTATTCTAAAATATCTATCCAGTTTGAGCCTAACATGGATAGCTTCCATTAATAATTCACCTTCCATCCTATCATTTTTCTTAATATGCACTCATTTTTTTCTATATTATTTTTCCATACTGCACAACAGTCTGTCTAATAATAGTATCGTGTCATAGGAACTATTGTTGATTATAAACAAACAATATATGCTCATGTAGCAGGTGTAGGGCTACTGATATATTAGATTAAATTTGTCTGTGGATGAAGTAAACAAGCCGTATAAGTCCATTTGAAATTAGAGATGATAAACTTGATAATGTGGATGAGTTCATTGAGTTCAAAAAACCAAACATATTTAACAAATTAAATGAATGTGATATCCATGTTGTCCTTAACAAACATGAGATGTGCAATATTGAAAATACCATTCTGATCATGTAAACAGTTATTTAGGAGAAATGTGCATCACTATTCGCTAATAAAATGGTTCAGACCATGACACATGTTCTCCAGGATCTGTAAATTAGCATAGAAGGCCAAGGTATATACTATATTCCTCATAGCCGTCCATTTTACAAATCAGTCAAAACACTAAATTTGCACCCAAAAAAATGCTGCATTTTGTGGCAAGTGAAGAAAGCAGGTTTTGGTAGAAAACCAAGAGCCTCAGAGCTGATAAGACAAGATGATGAAGATGCCTTATTTCCGCTGGCAAAATGGGCTGTCAGACCACAGTTGCTTTGCAATTTTCCCTCGTTACTTTTTTGAGACAATGTTTGAATTTATTTTAGCTACAGAAGTCATACAGGCCATGTAAATAGTTGGGTGCCCTCCAACAAAGAGCATGTAAGTAAGAGGGCATAAAATACTGGTATGTATTATATAGCTGGTAAGAACAAAGGCAATAAATATGGATACCTTTCTGCACCTTGAACTTCCTCAAAATGTACTTTCTTAGCTATTTCTGCCACTCAGAATTACACAGGTTCCAAAACTTGATCCATAGCAAAAGGTTGTTGGCAACTGAACCTACATTCTCAACACAAATCCAATGGAGAATTTACTACACTCCAAATGAAATGAATTTGATATTTTCTAATGAACGACATTTAATCTTGCATCTTCTTGAGTGTTTCAAATTAAGCAATTTCATATTTTTCCACCTTATGAGTTCAAACTACAAATAATACATGTGCAGCTGTATCAATCCAGTCCCTCCAATTGCATGTACATCATATGGAATAGACCCAGCTATTAAATATTGTCCATCACAATTAGAAAAGCAGAATTTTGTTGCATTGACAGAAAAACAAAATCCTTTCATTCCAAACCAACTGGAAATGTTTTTTCAAGGCACATTCATTCACAGTATGACTCAAAATTTCAATCTTATGTAGACAAAATGAGATTTATATTTTAAATGAATGAGCACATGATACGCTAACAAAATCCATATACTTTGGAATTCAGCATAGATTCAATTACTTTGCTTATGGTAGCATATTATTTTTATTGTTTAGCCTTAGGTAGAAAAGAAAAATGAGTATATAATAAAAAGGTTACTATATTTGTATTGAAAATTATAAACTCACTTTCATTAAGTAATACTGCAATCCCAATATCGTTCAGTATTGCTCAGAAAAACTCGTTTATATTTTCCAACCACAAATTATGAAAATGTAGAAAATGGTGGAACACCCCAGAGTAGCAGAAATTCTGAGTATGCTTGTAGCATGAGAGATTGCTGCAAAAGATATTTTGGCTTCACAAAATGGGTGGAGGAAGATGTATGTTCTGTATGGCAAGGGTGAAAAAGTTTTACTCCCCAAATGACCAATAGAAAGTAAAGAAAACAAACTAGAAGTGGAGGAAAAAGAACAACTGAATGAAAAATGGTTGCCCCAGTATAAAAATGTTTGAATAAAAAAATGGTTGGTTGGTGTATATATAATGGGTGTAATGTTAGAAATATCACCTGTCAAGTTCAAAATTAAGTTAAAAAAGAAGTCAAGGTTAAGGGAGAAAAAACAGCTACCTTTAGGGGATACTCCACAATTCAGACCAAGGTAAGAACTGAAGTTATGGACATCAATGAAACCAAAACCTGCCCTAATAGGGTTTCTGTTGAAAACATGGTACACGTGATCCCACAGGCTATATACAGTACCACATACTGTGTCCCAGATGTAAACAATCTGGGCATGTGGTGAAGGATTGTCTAAACCCAGCTGCTAGCTAAAAAATAAGAAGCAACATATGCATAGTGGTGCGTGGGTGGGTGGGGGATCCTGACATCATCATATGACTTAGAATCCATAAGAAGAGACACAACTTTGATTGAAAATCATCTAGATGAACACATCCCATTGTTTTAATGGGTCAGAATGAAAATGATAGTGTTGTGAAAACTCCCCTGTTGAATACACCTGAATGGAATGATTTTCAAAATGAAAATGACAAAAATGATACATTTCAAGTCAAAGAAGGAAAAGGAAATGAAAAGTAAAGAAGCAATATAAAAAAGCCCCAAACTAAATATGGTAAAAAGAACCAGCAGGAATGCTTATGCATTTTACATGCTAAAACAAAACAGTCTTTGAGGAAGCTGTAATCCAAGACCACATAGAAATGAAAAATCTCCAAGTAGATTATATAATCTGATGAGAGAAAACTGTGACAGTGAAATGGAAAAGAAATGTTGTAATATGACACTGAGAGGAAGAGATTTTGAAGGTTTTTAAGAGCATGCACCAGAAACATCAACACCCAAATGAAGTATACAAATATGCCATAGGTGGACATCCACAAAAATTGTTTGCATTCAGAGATCATCATTCCAATAAGGGTAAGATCCAAACTTCAACCCAAGGAAAACAAGAAATAGTATATATAATAGGACTTTAAATTCAGGAAATATTGGGTGGGGATGGGGGATGTTCAAATAAATCAATAAATAAAAAAACACATACAAAACCAAACAATACAAGCTACAAGAAACACCACAGAAAATACAAACAACATATTAAAAACAAACAAAAATAGAAGATGAACAAAATCAAGAAATACAACCAGAAATAACAGCATTTGATCAATCATTAATATATATCAAGCACACAATCACAAAATAATTAAATAATACATTACACATAAGCAACCAATTCATCTAATCTATGGTAGGCTCAAGTCCATAAATATCAAAACATACAAACTCTCAGGAATAAAATAATACATTGTAAGGCATGGTGTGTCATATGAAATAAGATGACATTATTATTGTATACAACCAATCAAATCAGGCATTTCATTTGCTTAAGGTGGAGGACAAATGAAGCACATTTATTGGGCATATAATTCTCAAAAAGAGAGTGATGTGCTGATCCAGTCCAACCCAACCATCACATGACTGGAAAAGTCTATACGCAAAAAGACACAAACAAATCCATAATAAAAATACTTAACAAAATATTCCGGAAACTTCTAACAAAATCAGGCTTACATTCACTAATGTAAGTCTAAACCAAATTGCAAACAAATTCTGATCCATACAGAAAAGTTGCATGGGGATTATATCCTTTAGGTAAGAGGAGGTGATGATGAGAGGCTGTGTTACCATGGTGATAAATGAGGTAGACAGACTCTCACATGAGGCTCAGACAATAACGGCATAATAAAACTATCTACAAGAAAAACAAAACAAGAAAAAAAAGGAGAAAAAGTCAAAAATATGTACAAATATAAATCAAGAAGACTTGATGCAAAAAAAATGTTTAATACTTGATAGTTAAAATGGAAAAGATACAACTTATACCAGATTTGATCAAGGAAAGCCAGTCCTGACATTATAGGGCCTAACTCTACATATTACGACAATTATAAAATAGATCTTTCATGGCTGAACTAAATAAAAATAGACTGATCCAATGATCCATTACATTGATCACGACAAAAAAAAAAATACTGATCCATTGATCCATTGCAATGTTCACTTAAAACAAAAGTATACTGATCCAATGATCCAGTACAATAATCACAATACAATTTTCCAAAAAGGCAATGAAACCAGCAATAAAGGCATAATACCTTAGGAGGGAAGAACAAGCCTATTTTTAAATGTAATTTAGGCTTTGGAATTGAACAAATGGAAACCAGTCAAAAGAATCTAAAAATTCAAGTCCTGTAAAAAGAAAGAGAAAGTCCAGTCCCAAATATTTTCTTCTTTTTTACCCAAAATTCTGTTTCATGTTTTGAAAAAGTACACACAGTGCATAACATGGGGAAAAAACAAACATGGCCATTTTCATGAGTTTCCAAAAATGACCACTGTGACCAGATTTGACTTGGTTCAAAAATCATTTCTACCTATTTAAGATAACTACAGTTTCATACATTTTACACAATGGCATTTAAATCCACAATGAATTTGATTGGTTGTTTGAATATGGTTCATCCAATAAAAATCATCAATGATTATCAGTAAAATCTATGAAAATATAATTGCAACAGAATTACTTTTAATTTACTGCTGATCATGCTGAAATAACTAAAAACAAATCAAGTATTTAACTAATGAAGCAGTTCAAAGGCTCCCAGCAAACACTGAAAAAAACAATGTTGTTCTGGAAGATAAAAATTAATTTGTTTTAAAAAAATGTCAGATTGGTACCAAAAACAATAAGATTTATGATGACCTACAAATTCTGCTTAAATTCCTTTTACTGTCTTTAGGTATATGTGACTGTTCTTTTACTGTATTTAGGTATATGTGACTGTCCTTTTACTATCTTAAGACATATGTGACTGTCCTTTTACTGTCTCTAGGTATATGTGACTGTCTTTTTACTGTCTTTAGGCATATGAGACTGTCCTTTTACTTTCTTTAAGTATATGTGACTGTCCTTTTACTTTCTTTAAGTATATGTGACTGTCCTTTTACTTTCTTTAAGTATATGTGACTGTCCTTTTACTTTCTTTAAGTATATGTGACTGTCCTTTTACTTTCTTTAAGTATATGTGACTGTCCTTTTACTTTCTTTAAGTATATGTGACTGTCCTTTTACTGTTTTTAGTCATCTTAAATTTAACCTCATAATGATGTGTCAAAACTTTTATATTCCTTGCTTCAAGTGGCAAACTATGCCATAATTACAAAATTCTAGGAAAAAATGGTATTTTGACTCTGTAATAGAACAGTATCCTAATCAAAATCTGTATCAATAATGTGAAGACACTGAAAGTAACACATTTTGACCAACAAGCAAAACTTATACTGAAGCATTGTCAAATCTCAGTCTACAATTTAGAAAGGAAACAAGAAGGCCACTGCAGTTCTACTGTATACAGCAAATTTCTTGATGTGGAGTGGGATTTCTGTAAGAGTACCTTGCATGATCACCTTTGAACTAAATATCATCCATTTCATGATCTTGTCTCTGGTAAATGGTCTGGATGCTAGATGTATCAGATGACCTGTCAGATGACCTGCCAGATGACCTGTCAGATGACCTGCCAGAAGACCTGTCAGATGACCTGCCAGATGACCTGTCAGATGACCTGCCAGATGACATGTCAGATGACCTGCCAGATGACCTGTCAGATGACCTGCCAGAAGACTGTGGATGAGAGTAAGTAAATGATGCTGAAACAGGACAAGACCTGATATTGTTGGAGAAACTATCCTTAATGGTAGAAGAACTCTTAAGAGGTTCAGACACAGCCAAGACATTATGCTTCTCTAATGATGAGGAACTCATGTGGATACTTGATGCAAGATGAGTAGACTGATCTGGCAATGGTGGTTGAACTTTGGTTACCTGAGATGGTGTATAATTATGGTTTGGCTTGACTATGGTTGCCTCCTCAAAAAGGAAACTCTTCCAACCTTTTGTAGCAGATGAGATATTCTGGATAACATTGCTTAAAATCAAAGACAACAAATATGGAAGGGTTGTCTACATTGTTGACACATGAGTCAAACAGCTGGTGTGCTGTGCCTCCTGGTTTTTCGGGAGGCCGTGTATAGGTGGAAGAACCAGTAGTATACTCCCCTACCAAGACCTTAGCCAAGAACATGTACCTATCAGCTGTAGAACTGGAATTATTTGTGTAGTAATGACTGTATTTGGCATCTTGAGCAAAATAAGCCCCCTTCCCATATATTGTACCATGTTTTTTGCCACAAACACGGAAGTCAAAACTGTTGGTGCAGATTCCTTGCACAGTGTCAAGGGAGTCTGTGCCGTGGAAGAGATTCCTCTCGTCTACTTCTTTGGTCTGACCAGCTCTCTCCAAGCTGATCTTCATGCTCTGTTTCTGCCTGAAACACAATGACAAAATATGCAAAATTTATTGTCTTGTCTGCAGTGATGAAATATCCAACAACTATAAATTTTAAACATTTTGGTGCCAATTTTGGTCACAACAAAGTGTATTTTGGTCAGGTGGCTTTGCATGGGTATGGTTGTGGATATACATAGTGGTTGGTTTTAGCATGTGGTCATGATGGGGACCTATATTGTTGTTGTTATTAGTCAGTAGGGGTATTTGATCAGCTTAAAGGGGAATTTTACTGAAAGGGTCAAAATTGACTAAGTCCAGAATATTCACATTCAGTCCTGAATTTACCAAGTGTTGTGAAGAAGTCTAAAGTAATATGTACTAAGTCTCAAAGTAGTATGTACTAAGTCTCAAGGTACTATGTATTAAGTCCCAAGGTAGAATGTTTTAAGTCTCAAGGTATTATGTATTAAGTCTCAAAGTAATATGTACTAAGTCTCAAAGTAATATGTACTAAGTCTCAAGGTAGTATGTTGTAAGTCTCAAATTAATATGTACTAAGTCTCAAAGTAGCATGTACTAAGTCTCAAAGTAATATGTACTAAGTCTCAAGGTAGTATGTTTTAAGTCTCAAAATAATATGTACTAAGTCTCAAGGTAGTATGTTTTAAGTCTCAAAATAATATGTACTAAGTCTCAAGGTAGTATGTATTAAGTTTCAAAGTAATATGTACTAAATCTGAAAGTAATGTGTACAAAGTCTCAAAGTTATATTTAATAAGTCTCAAAGTAATATGTACTAAATCTCAAAGTAATATGTACTAAGTCTCAAAGTAATGTGTACAAAGTCTCAAAGTTATATTTAATAAGTTTCAAAGTAATATGCACTAAGTCTCAAGGTAGAATGTACTAGGTCTCAAAGTAATATGTACTAAGTCTCAAAGTAATGCATACAAAGTCTCAAAGTTATATTTAATAAGTCTCAAAGTAATATGTATTAAATCTCAAAGTAATGCATACAAAGTCTCAAAGTAATATATATTCAGTCACAAGGTAGTATGTTTTAAGTCTCATGTAATGTGTACTAAGTCTCAAAGTAATATGCACTAAGTCTCAAAGCAATATGTACTAAATCTGAAAGTAATGTCACTACAAAGTCTCAAAGTTATATTTAATAAGTCTCAAAGTAGTATGTACTAAGTCTTAAGGTAATTTGTACTAAATTCCATAGTAATATGTACTATATCTAAAAGTCATATGCACCTTTATCTCAAAGTAATACGTACTAAATCTCAAAGTAAAATGCACTGCATCTCAAAGTAATATGTACTAAATCTCAAAGTAATATGCACTGTGTCTCAAAGTAATACGTACTAAATCTCAAAGTAATATGCACTGCATCTCAAAGTAATATGTACTAAATCTCAAAGTAAAATGCACTGCATCTCAAAGTAATATGTACTAAGTCTCAAAGTAATATGCACTGCATCTCAAAGTAATATGTACTAAGTCTCAAAGTAATATGTACTAAGTCTCAAAGTAATATTCACTAAGTCTCAAAGTAATATGTACTAAGTCTCAAAGTAATATGTACTAAGTCTCAAAGTAATATTCACTAAGTCTCAAAGTAATATGTACTAAGTCTCAAAGTAATCTCATATAGACTGCTGCAGTAGTAGATTTACAAAGTTCAGCCTAAATATGTCATGTCTACAAAATTATGGGAGCATAAATATTTGTCATTTTTAGATGATGTTCACATCAGGGTATCACCTTTCACAGCAATCCACAAAAAGTTCCAAGAAAAACGGTGAGACTAAATGTGACAATGAAATTGTGTAATCTACTGCATTGAGCTAAAAGATAAAAATGACAATAACTCCAACAAAAACTGCAGGATCAAAGTCATTTGTTGGTGTGTGCATGTTCAGGTTGTTGTTGTTGTTGTTGTAGGGCTTAATGCCATTTTTCAGCACAAGATAGGCTATACATGGCGGCCAGTATTAATGGTGGAGGAAGAACCCGGCAAACCCCCGGAAAGAACCACCGACCCACGAGAAGCTACTGGCAAGCTTTCTCACATAACCACATTAGCCGAATCCGAGACTCGAACCGACGCAGACAGAGGTGAGATGGCAGTGATCTGTAACGGTGAGCGCTTTAGACCACTCGGCCACTCGGGGCCCCGCATGTTCAGGTAATGACCATAGTAATTACCAACTTAAACAGCAATTGATTATGAACTGCTAGATTAATGGCACTAATAAAGTTGTGTCAGATCATGCAAACAAATATGCATGAAAAACTGACCATTGATGCAAATTTAACCCAGATCAAACACATTATATTTAGGCCACAGTGACCTACTTCTTAAGATAATATTATACCCATCAAGATGCATAATTTTTTTAATTATCTTTCTGTAACCACTAAGGACTGATAGACTAACATAAATGCAGCTCTGAACCATTGTCACTGAAGCATGAAATTTAGAGGTTACAGTGATCTACTTTTGGCAAGATGGCATCGCATTTTCAAGATGCATCTACATACTGAGTTGCATGGCTTTGGAACCCACAGTGCCCAAGAAACTTATCTGATACTAAAACTTAACTGAAGTCACTAAAGTTTCAAATTTAGGTCACAATGATCTATGTTCAATTGATTGATACATGTAGTACTCACGAAAACAATCAGTATACAAAAGTGGCATGGCTCTGGGACTTGCAATGCATGAAAACCTGATGTAAAACTTAACCATGGTGTGATATATTAACATACATATGGACCAGTATAATTTTGTATGCCCTTTTTACAATCATGTGGGGCATAAAGCAAAATAGATAAATGCTACTTGAAAATTTGCTATAATAAACAGGTTTTACTGTATGAAATTTAGCTATTAATATGTTACAAGTTCAGTTGATACTGTTATGTATTTTGATTTAATTTATGTTTGATTTACTTTAATTGTTTGTTTGTTAGTTTTCAATTTTTTCTATATTCCATTACATGGTATTGTAATGTAACTTTATTTACTGGATTAGACATTGTCCAGAAATTCAGTTCCGTTCTGTTCAACCTGACTGTTTTTTGTAAACAACTAATAATAGAAACTTTATCTCTAATGCTGACCTGTTCCTGACCTTGATTCAGAAATCAGTGAAGTTGTAGTAAACAAATTTTGAATTTTTTTAAAATATTCTTTCTCAAAGTAAGATTCATAAAGTGAAATCGAGGCCATACTTGGAGTACATGACAAATAGCGTGTAGCAATTGTTACAAACTCTGGTTTTTCCAGAGGATTGACCTACTTCTGGGTATGTTTTGCATTGTAGCTAGATTTATTATTGATGTTTTGAAAAATAATGGTTATTCTTGTCATGACACTTGAGAAGTCAAAGTGTTTTATGCTATGACCAGTTGTTGGGCTAATTATTTTATTTTTCTTCAAATTACTTTTATTCCAAGAGATTATTTTTCCATCAAAATACTTGTGCTCTGAATTAATTCTTGGACAAAGACAGTAATAGAAATTTATACAGAATTCAAACACTGGAATATTATTTTCTGTGATTCAACAAAGAATGACACTGATCACAGCATACATCATCGCCTTCCATTTTGGATTTCATCAGGATTCAAACTCAGTTTCATTAGGACTTTTTATTACTTGGACTTTTTTAAAATAATTTTTGGATTTTTCTTGGGTTATTTTTGGATTTGATTTGTAAAATGGTAAGTAGTTTTTCTCATTTTTAACTTGTTTTTCTAGGAAAATAAATTATTTGTTAAATTTTATAAAGCTTGTTGTCTTCACTTTTTTCTTGTTATGTTTTGTGAGAGCCTAAACACATAACAATACAGATACCTTCACCAGTATGATAGCAAATTCCAAGTTAAAATATGGAGCCAAAACACCATATAACCTTTTGGTCAAACAATTATGAAAATCAAACAATTAGTCTGTCTTCTTACTACAAATCTTGATAAAAAGTTAGTCTGAATCCAAATAATCTTTCAAAAGGTAGCAAATGGAAATGAAATTCATAATGTATGGGTCAGCACAAAAGGAAACGGCTAACATTGTACGCCCCGTCCACATAGATGGTACAGGCATACTATAGTCACTGGTCATTTGTGGACAGGTTCTGTAACTCATTGGTGGAGGTTACAAATAATATATGTATTTTTTAAAGACTATGACTGACAATTTTAATTCACACAAAAAGATTATCCATCTTGGAGGCAGAGAGATGGAGTTCGACACATTGTAAGGTGGGAAATGGTCATGGTTTTCACATAACTTAGACCTAGTATGATATACAGAGAATTTGTAATAATAGCAATATTACTCAGGCAAGATAGGATGCAATTGCATTAACAGTGACACATAAATCCAGCATGATTAGTCACCTGGGCACAGGTAAACCACTGATTGTAAGCCAAAGTTTTATTGGTCTGGGACAAATCATGATATATAAGCCAGATCTGGTAAGTTGTGATGTCAGAAATTAAAGAAGTCAAAAGTAAAATCGAATTTAGAATTACTGGCAATAAAGAATGATGACTGGAAACATTTCAAACCAACGTGTTGAAACAGGACATTTGAAAGAACCATTACTAATGGAGAAAAAGGGAGTCTGTGTTGGTCAGTTTTTAGAGAATAGTAAAATATCCATGCATTTTTAGTGAGAAATTGTTATAAAATCACCAATCCTTCACATATCTGAGTAAATTCATAGTTGCCAAGGAAGACTGAGAGGGTTTTCAGCCTAGGGATAGACTTATTGTAAACATGGAACTGTCAGCATTCTCTAGCTGATTCAAGGAGTGACATGTTGGATTCATTGTTTGATTTTCTGCCCTAGTGACTTATAATAGACATTTGCTAGCTTATAGTGTGTTTGTGATTTGGATATTTTAATGTAGCTTTGACAATTTTTCAGTCACATCACTATGATGCCTGCAGTATGGCAGTTTATTGTGATGTCTAGCAACTGGGGTATCATGCGCATACAGTCACATTATCCTGACACCAGGTCAACCAGTCCAAACACTAACCTCTTAATGCTGAGTGCCAAGTAAGGCAGCTGTTAGTATCATTTTTATAAGTCTTTGGTATGATTCGGCCGGGGTTCAAAACTGCAACCTCATGCATCCGAGGTGGATGCTCTTACAACTAGGCCACCAGAGTGGTGTGTATTGCGATGAGTAAAATTGACTGATATATGAACAACATTATCTCACAATTCCATTTATGTTGTATGAACAAACTATTGACATATATATTGTGTGAACATGATATCTAATGTGTGTACATCATATCTAATGTGTGTACATCATATCCAATGTGTGTACATCATATCTAATGTGTGTACCTCATATGTAATGTGTGTACATCATATCTAATGTGTGTACATCATATCTAATGTGTGTACATCATATCTAATGTGCGTACCTCATATCTAATGTGTGTACCTCATATCTAATGTGTGTACATCATATCTAATGTGTGTACCTCATATCTAATGTGTGTACTTCATATCTAATGTGTGTACCTCATATCTAATGTGTGTACATCGTATCTAATGTGTGTACCTCATATCTAATGTGTGTACATCATATCTAATGTGTGTACCTCATATCTAATGTGTATACATCATATCTAATGTGTGAACATCATATCTAATGTGTGAACAGTATGATCTCATATAATTCAATATCTATTGTCTGAACACAATAATTTCAAATATATTGTGCACAGACTAATCTCATATCTGTTATTGGAACATAATAATTTCATATACTTTCATACCTATTGTGAGTATGTAATAATTTCATATATGTTGTGTACACATAATAATTTCATACATGTCATGCACACATAATAATTTCATATGTGTTGTGCACAAAATAATTTCATACATGTTGTGTACACATAATAATTTCATATATGTTGTGTACACATAATAATTTCATATATGTTGTGTACACATAATAATTTCATACATGTTGTGTACAAAATAATTTCATACCTGTTGTGTACACATAATAATTTCATATATGTTGCATACTCATAATATTTTTATATATGTTGTGTACTCATAATAATTTCATATATGTTGCATACACATAATAATTTCATATATGTTGTGTACTCATAATAATTTCATATATGTTGCATGCACATAATAATTTCATATATGTTGTGTACTCATAATAATTTCATATATGTTGCATACTCATAATAATTTCATACATGTTGTGTACACATAATAATTTCATACATGTTGTGTACAAAATAATTTCATACCTGTTGTGTACACATAATAATTTCATATATGTTGCATACTCATAATATTTTTATATATGTTGTGTACTCATAATAATTTCATATATGTTGCATACACATAATAATTTCATATATGTTGTGTACTCATAATAATTTCATATATTTTGCATACTCATAATAATTTCATATATGTTGTGTACTCATAATAATTTCTCATATTTTGCATACTCATAATATTTTTATATATGTTGTGTACTCATAATAATTTCATATATGTTGTATGCACATAATGATTTCATATATGTTGTGTACTCATAATAATTTCATATATGTTGCATACTTATAATAATTTCATAGATGTTGTGTACTCATAATAATTTCTCATATGTTGTGTACTCATAATAATTTCATATATGTTGTGTACTCATAATAATTTCATATATGATGCATACTCAGAATAATTTCATACATGTTGCATGCACATAATAATTTCATACATGTTGCGTGCACATAATAATTTCATATATGTTGCGTACTCATAATATTTTTATATATGTTGTGTGCTCATAATAATTTCATACCTGTTGCGTACTCATAATAATTTCATGTATGTTGCGTACTCATAATAATTTCATATATGTTGCATGCTCATAATATTTTCATATATGTTGTGCACACATAATAAATTCATATATGTATATATGTTGCATACTCATAATAATTTCATACAATTTAGTGTCTGTTATACAAGCACAATAAATTCATATCTGTTGTGCAAGCAGAATAATTTCAACCTGTTGTCCAAACAGAATTATGTCATTTCTTGTGCAAAAAGAATAATTTCATATCTGTTGTGTAAACAAAATAATCTCATCTGTTGTGTGAACAGAATAATGTTATATTTGTTATGCAAAAGTTGAATGATATTATAAATACATGTTGTATGTACAGATTGTGGCTATGATCTGTGGAGCAAAAAGCATAATTTAATATCAGCTGTATAAATGTAATAATTTCATATCTGTTGTGTAAGCAAAATAATCTCATCTGTTGTGTAGACAGAATAATCTCATCTGTTGTGTAAACAGAATAATCTCATCTGTTATGCAAACAGAATAATCTCATCTGTTGTGTAGACAGAATAATCTCATCTGTTGTGTAAACAGAATAATCTCATCTGTTGTGTAGACAGAATAATCTCATCTGTTGTGTAAACAGAATAATATTATACTTGTTGTGTGTACAAATTGTGACTCTGATTGGAACCATTTTCATTTAATACCAACTACATATCATAAGTAGTTCTTTTGTAAAAAAAACCATGTAACAAAATCAAAACATTATGGAGAAACAGCAATAACAACATTCTCATGATGGCTACCATGACCATCAAAATGCCATTTTCATTTAGAACCCACTAGACACCATATTAAGTTTTCTAGTGAAAAACCCATGTTGATATGACCATTCACTCCGATGACATCAGATGGCTGTATAGTTACCACCCCATGTTGATATGACCATTCACTCCGATGACATCAGATGGTTGTATAGTTACCACCCCATGTTGATATGACCATTCACTCCGATGACATCAGATGGTTTTATAGTTACCACCCCATGTTGATATAACCATTCACTCCGATGAGATCAGATGGTTTTATAGTTACCACCCCATGTTGATATAACCATTCACTCCGATGACATCAGATGGTTTTATAGTTACTACCCCATGTTTATATAACCGTTCACTCCGATGAGATCAGATGGTTTTATAGTTACCACCCCCATGTTGATATGACCATCCACTGTGTTCAAGGTGACCATATTTGATATCTAAGGGACATCCTTTTCATTTAGGGATAAACTAGACATCATAAGAATTTAGTGTCAATAAGACCATCCAGTAATAATGAGCAGTGATATACAGATTTCAAGATTGCTTATTGTGGTGGCCATATTGGATGTCAGATCTGAACCATGTCATAATAAAAACCTTTCCATGAAACCCCATGTTAACATGACCATTCATTCAGGAGGAGTGATAACAAAATTTTAAAGATGGATGTAATGGTGACCATAGTTTATGTCTGAGCATCACAAATTTCATTGAGAAAAGCTAGAATTTGAAATGAATATGTGCGAAAAGTTTCTTGTCAATCCTCTAAGTATGGTATAGTTTAGGAGGATTAGCTATAACAAACTTGTACAAATGGACAGATGATAGATGATTGATGACAACAAACTGAATCGTTACATAAGCTCGTCTGATCTATGACTAGTAGAACTAATATGGGACAATATTACTATAATATTTTAAGTAACCTTCTGAATACTATACTAACCCATCATAGGCCATCCACAGTTCCATGTTTTGTACTCTACATATATATGTTATATGAAACTCATAGGTTGGAAGAGTGGCAAAGAAGGAGCCTTCCACTTTTTGGAACTCATGAGAGTCTCGTTTCAGCTCCACCAATTCAAAGGCATGTGCTAGATCCCATGGAACCCAGCCAACTGGTAAAGGTGTGGCAACCCCTGAAGGGATAGATATCTTCTCAGGGCTGTAAAAATGATGAACACAAATGTTTGTAAACATTTTGAATGAACAGACAGGTAAGTTAATTTGCCAAGTAAATATACCATTGCATCACATTACTCCTCCATGATGGAGATGAGTCTACAGCCAAAAAGCAGAATAACTCTTGGAAATACAGTGTTTATACAAAACAAATGAATGTTCAAAGTAAATATCTAAAAAAATATCCATAATACAGTATATATTAAGTGTCACATCAGTATAGTGAAGCTGCAAAGGGGTGAATTAAAAGCTGTGGTAGTTTGTGTGTATAAGATCCTGTCATTGACTGCATTTAACTGCAAGGAAAAAAGGGCAATGGTTCTATCAAATACATGTTTGAGGACAGGAAGCTGTTAATATGCACATCTTCAAATGATGCACAAAGTTTCATGACACATAATAAATAAATAAAGCTGTTGAGAGCAGCACAGTAAATTATCAATAGGTGATTATGACCTACTGTTACAATTTGGGAGTTGCTCATCAAGATGCTTGAATCCCCTCATCATGTTTCATGTTTCCAGTTATATAACAGTGTGTGTGTGTGTGTGTGTATGTGTGTGTATGTGTGTGTGTGTATGTGTGTGTGTGTGTATGTGTGTGTGTGTATGTGTGTGTGTGTGTGTGTGTGTGTGTGTGTGTGTGTGTGTGTGTGTGTGTGTGGATAGATAGATAGATAGATAGATGTGATGTGTGATGTGATTTGGATTTTTAACGTAGCTTTAACAATGTTTCAGTCATATCGCTACGATGTCTGCTATGTGGCAGTTTATAGTGATGTCTAGCACTGGGGCATCATGCCGCAGACATGTAGCATGATGTCCCACCCAGTCACATTATCCTGACACCAGGCCGACCAGTCCTAACACTAATCTCTTAATGCTGAGCACCAAGTGAGGCAGCTGTTAGTACCGTTTTTGTAAGTCTTTTGTATGACTAAGCCGGGGATCGAACCCACGACCTCCCACATCCGAGGTGGACGCTCTAACCACTAGGCCACCGGAACAGTAGATAGATAGATAGATAGATAAATATATGTGTGTAGATAGATAGATAGATATGTGTGGGGGGTAGATAGATAGATTATAGATAGATAGATATATATATAGATTGATAGATAGATAGATGTGTGTGTGTGTGTGTGTGTGTGTGTGTGGATGGATAGATATGTGTGTGTGTGTGGATAGACAGATAGATGGATAGGTAGGGTGCAATAAAACAAATGTGGTTATGACTTAATTGTAAAGACATAATCTTGGCTGGTAAAAGTGAAATGATGTCACCATGACATCATGTTCTGATAAAGGTGTGGTACTAACCAAGATACATATTTTCCTCAAGTTGGATGATTCCAGCATTAACAGCACTTGAGAAATAAACTGAAAAGAACATACATTAACCAAAGTTGGTGAAGCATGAAATAAGGGTCACAGTGGCCTATTTTGTGATGTAATGCCCTTCAAGATGTATTCCCTTATACATTTTTTGTGATTCTGGGTATAACAGAATGTATACTGGGTGAAAAACGGCTGAGCTAAATGCAGACTTTTAACCATAAATGAATAGTTTATATATATATACAGAGTAATCTCCCTTAGGCTGCTCCCACTGAAGTTGGTGCTATGAAACCCACTTCAGACATGCCTAGAAACCATGGCTGAGATGTGATGAACCTGTGTATATGCATATGCATTTTTATGCATCTTAAGGTGATGACCATAATATTTACCAAGTTAGAAAACAATTCATCAGAATACATAACTTGTTTCACTTACAGCCTTTTGTCACAGAAGGAAGGAAGGATGGATAGACAGATTGACTACACTTGGAGATGGCCATATAAATGTATATCCAGTGTACAAATCAAGTCAAATTTATATGCATTGAAAAACTCAATTAAAATTTATACAAAGATATTTTTGGTTAAAGTATTTATATATTTATTTTCCTGTCTTGATCTTTCACAAAATATTTAAAGTTTTTTACCACTCCTACTCTGATATTGTTAATTTTCTTTTGAAGGTTCTTTAAAATGTTATGTTCTCTTCCCTTATGCACTGTTAATGTTTCATTTATTTATTCATTTATCTATGTATTTCAAACCAAATCTAATCATTACAGTAGTACTCTGAACACCAACCACTGAGAGTCAATAGCTCTTGAGAAATGAAAAATAATATTTCATTATAACTTCATTTCAATGAATGGCTTTTATCTCAGATGGAATATATCAATGCAAACACCCCACTCAAACTTATTGTACCCTGTGCAAAGAACTGTTTTTGAGTCAAAGGGAAACCATATCAGTTAAGTCACTTGTGGATTAATGTTACTTACATTAGACTAAAGTGGTCATTACAAAAGATATAGCTGAACATGCTGTATATACTCACTTATAAGTCAAGTCTAGCTGCATAAAACACTGAACCTGATCTTCTATCATATCATGCACAGGCATATCGGGTCTGTGTTGATGTAATCTACTGATTACTCCTATCTGTATAGATCCAGATCTGACATTGCATTATGCAATAACAGAGCTAGATCTGTGTAGTTTGGAACTGGACTTGACTCATAAGCAATTACATATAATACCTGACTTGACTTGTAAACAATTACATATAATACCTGACTTGACTTGTAAACAATTACATATAATGCCTGACGACTTGTAAACAATTACATATAATACCTGACTTGACTTGTAAACAATTACATATAATACCTGATGACTTGTAAACAATTACATATAATACCTGACTTGACTTGTAAACAATTACATATAATACCTGACTTGACTTGTAAACAATTACATATAATAACTGACTTGACTTGTAAACAATTACATATAATACCTGATGACTTGTAAACAATTACATATAATACCTGATGACTTGTAAACAATTACATATAATACCTGATGACTTGTAAACAATTACATATAATACCTGACTTGACTTGTAAACAGTTACATATAATACCTGACGACTTGTAAATAATTACATATAATACCTGACTTGACTTGTAAACAATTACATATAATACCAGATGACTTGTAAACAATTACATATAATACCTGATGACTTGTAAACAATTACATATAATACCTGACTTGACTTGTAAGCAATTACATATTATACCTGAATTGACAATTTTTATTACCTAATCCTTCCAGAATTAACCAGGGGGCCCCGAGTGGCCAAGTGGTCTAAAGTGCTCTCCGTTATGGATCACTGCCATCTCACCTCTGTCTGTGTGGGTTCGAGTCTAGGAATCAGCCAATGCGGGTATGTGAGAAAGCTTGCTAGTAGCTTCTAGTGGGTTGGTGATTCTTCCTGGGGTTCTCCCAGGTTCTTCCTCCACTATTAATACTGGCTGCCATGCATAGCCTATTGTGTGCTGAAAAATGGCATCAAACACCACAACAACAACAACATTAACAACAACAACCAGAATTAACCAATTTCTCTTACAAGTCATGCATCTTTCAAGGGACAAATTGTTTTTCTAAAAATTGGATTTTCATTCAACTTGGTTGCACAATGTTTATTGTATAGAGAAGATGATAATTTTTATTCATGATGTTTGTTACTAACTTTCAACAGTTTTGTACTTAAGTTTTTAAATTTCATTGAAACCTCTGACTAACACAATTTATTTTTGTTTGTTAATAACTTTTCACCTGTACATTACTAACAAACCACTTGTATGTCAGACTGAAGTGACTTATAAATTACTCACAAGTCATTTATATACCAATACAAGGGACAGCTAGGATCCTGTGATATTGGATAAAAAAAAAACATCCAAAAACTTACTAATGTTTAAATTCTACATCCTCTGCAGACACAAACAAAGGACATCGAAGAATTTTCTGCTCCTTCCCTGTTTCCATATTTATCTGCTTCATGCTTTTAAAGTCAATGCGGTATTTGAATCGATAGTTGTCACAGCAAAACAGATATGTGTCCTGGCATTTGCTTGTAAACTTTTGCTCCAAGGTAAACTGCAGTAATTCCTGGAAAAGAAACCATGTGACTGTATATTATGATATAAGATATCCATTCTTTTGAAGTCAATGAGGTATTTGAATGATAGTTTTCATGGCAGAACAGATGTTTCCTGGAAATAATTCCTTGTGAAATTCTGCTTGAATGTGAACTGCAGTAAAAATTCCTAGAAAAGAATCCATGTATATATCTTGATAAAATAAAAATTCTGACAATATCTTTTATCTGATCTTTGCATCTGACAATCATACTTAAGGAAAGGTGCCAAATTTGCAATTCTTTTTCCATGGTTCTCCCCACTTTTTTGCAATAGGTTTGATTGCTGCCATTAAATTCAATGTTTCCCTTTATCACATAAAAGAAACATGATTCACTCTTCTAGGATATCTGTTGGTCTGCCTACCCACTTATCTATCTACCTATCTATTAAAAATAATGAATTTGTAAATCAAAGTATCTAAAATTAAGTTTACAATAAAGCACAGCTATCATTAAAATATTAAAACTAGAGAATGTTAATGAAGAAGTTGGAACTCTAAGAAAATGGCAGTGGACTCATGAGTTTTGGTGTTTGAGAGTGATGGAAGCTCCTATATCAGAAATTGTATCAAGAGCCCTGTCATATTATCTGTGTTTGTGTACTGGGGTGTTTATCACATATTAACTCTAGAACATATACTAGGTCTTTATCACATATTAACTCCAGAACATATACTGAGGCTTTATCACATATTAACTCCAGAACATATACTGGGTCTTTATCACATATTAACTCTAGAGCATATACTGGGGCTTTATCACATATTAACTCCAAAACATAAACTAGGTCTTTATCACATATTAACTCCAGAACGTATAATGTGGTCTTTATCACATATTAACTCCAGAACATATACTGAGTCTTTATCACATATTAACTCCAAAACATAAACTAGGTCTTTATCACATATTAACTCCAGAAAATATACTGGGTCTTTATGACATATTAACTCCAGAATATATACTGAGGTCTTTATTACATATTAACTCCAGAACATATGCTGTGGTCTTTATCACATATTAGCTCCAGAAGATATACTGGGTCTTTATCACATATTAACTCCAGAACATATACTGGGGTCTTTATCACATATGAACTCCAGAGCATAACATATTTCATACTCTGAAGAGAACTTACTGGTTCCAGTAAGCACCATCTCCCAAAATCATCTGTGTAGAACCATCTCCATTGAGTCTTGAAGCTGTCCTTGGAAGATGGCTTCTTTCCCTTTGCATATGACTTTGTGGACAATCGTCTCACACTAGTCTCAATTTTAAATTTGGCACTCCCACCAGCCTTTACTGCTACTGCGGTTAAAGTGTCTGGCATGTGAAACTCAAGAGTTGCATTGTAATTGCTGCCACCATAAAAGACCTGAAAATTATACCATGAATGTTGCATATAATGCAAAATTTGAGCATAAATGTAGCATCTTTAATGTACAGCATAATTTTGTCCATTGACATTGCAATCCTGCAACCAGTCTTGAAGAAAAACTTCAACCAGACATGGAATCTATCAGAAGAATATGCACTTTTTCATCCCCTATCCACCCATCAACCTGTTTATCACCCCCACCCCAAACAAGCCATGATATGCCTGTTTTATGACATTTTCCCTACTAATGACCTTGGTCTTTGAGATAGGGACTTTGATACTATTATTATGGAAATTATGGTGTGGACCTGAGATAGGGACTTTAATGCTATTATGGAAAAGTGTGAACCTGAGATAGGGACTTTAATGCTATGATGGAAAAGTGTGGACCTGAGATAGGGATTTTAATGCTGTTATGGAAAAGTGTGGACCTGAGATTGGGACTTTAATGCTATTATGAAAAAGTGTGAACCTCAGACAGGGACTTTAATACTATTATAGAAAAGTATGGACCTGGGTAAAGTTTCATTGAAATATGTGTAGGAGTTAAAAAGTGATGGCCTGGATAAGGAAATTTAGGCCACAGTGATTTATATTATAAGCTCTTGTGAACTGCTGCTGTTCATAACACTATTAAGCAAAGATATATAACATTCAAGTCAAAGTAACATATCTCAGTGTTATAAAAATCATAACCATATGTCGAAAGAAGTCAATGATTTATATTTTCCCTTGCTTGACATTGACACTGAGTCAGTTTCTTTTTCTATGACCTTGAAGCGAAGGCATGGCTGCTGTAAGCAACACAATGTCGTAAATAATACATAAAATATGATTGCTTAAGGTTTCATTAAAGTATTGTTAGTGGTTCAAATGTTAAGCTCCAGAAAGGATACAGGTCACAGAATTAACATCTTCACTTTATGTGACCTTGACTGAAGAACATCGGGAAAGGCTATGGTACACAACACACCATATATATGTATCAATATATATAGACAAAATTTAATGAAATTATATCTAATAGTTACAAAGTTACAAACTAAAATAGCAAACGTTAACAGATGGATGGACAGATAATATGCTTATTTACACCTCACACCTTCCATATTTAAGAGGTGCTCAATGGGTGTTTCTTAATTAAACCTCTCAAACTTGATTCTTTACTGAAAATTTACAATGGACCTGATACTGCTGATAACTTAAAATGTTCTAGGAATGATCATTTGACCCTCATCCTGGTTCTCATATTGTGACAATATTTTATAATAAAGGAGATGTAAACAGAACTTTTTCATTCGAATCTTAATATCAGTCATTAATAGTTGTTTTTCAGTTAGATGTGAGAGGATTTATTTAATGAATTTATTTACTGGAATCACAAAGTGTTCAGTAATAATTTCCAACTAAGTCACTATTTTGGGATTATTGTGAATTCATTTAGAGACGTTTTGGATTACATCATTTTAATACATCAAGACTGTTAGCAGATCAATGCTATTCCAGGCTATTGGTACATTAGCACATTATATATCAGAATATTTTTGGAACACCACTGGAACTTTTTGGGCTATTTGGGATTTAATTCACAATATCGTAAGTTCATTTTAAATTTTCAGTTTATATTGTAGGGAAATACACTATATGTTGAAGTTTTCAAAACTTGTTGGTTTTCGCTCTTTCTGTTACTTTGTTTAAGAATATAGAGTTGTTACATACATACATGAAAACAAGTTTTAACCACGATTTTTTGGGGATATGATATATGTGAGATTTTCATCTCAAATTAAAAACTTGTAGTATTTTGTAAATATACATGTATTTTGGTAATGATCAAACAGCTACTGTTAACCTAAGTCCAATTTCCTCTTTGGGAAAGTTCATTACATCAGTTTGTATCATAATGACTTGAATAATTTATTGATTGCTTGATTGACTGATTGATGGCTTTTTTGATAGATTCATTGGTCTTTGTTATTGGTGCTTCACAATACAATTCCATATTTAAGATGACAGTACAATATATATAAAATCTGATTTTTGACTACAGTTCCCATCTAACTTAGATATTATAAACAGAATTGAAGACCTCTCTGTTCATCATCATTACTAACTGGCAATTAACATAATTACAGAGAATTTAGATTTCATTGAAAAGTCCCATAGATTTATTCCAAGATTTCAAAACCTCTGTTACAATCTACTCATCATAGTGAAACATGGACAGCAAATATAATTATCCTTCCACAATTAAAGCAGATGGAGCTACCACCCAGTTTCTAATCTTCCATTCATATCAACAATCTTAGAAAAGGTTGTTCTATCCCAGCTTGTATCACATCTGAATTCAAACAGTCTTTTTAGCAATGTACAATCTGCATATCGCCCTTGCCACAGTACTGAAACTACTCTTCTAAACGTAGTTAATGACATTCTCTCTGCTTTGGATAGCGGAAAGATTACAGTCTTCACCCTCCTTGATTTGTCTGCAGCATTTGACACAATAGACCATGATATATTACTTCACCATCTCCAGCATGTATTTGGCATTCATGATACAGCCTTACTGTGGTTCAAGTCCTTAGCTTGGTCAACAGGACACAGATTGTATCTGCAAATGGAATACACTCCAGCCCACTTAATCTATGTTGTGGTGTTCCACAGGGGTCTGTTCTTGGACCTATTCTCTTCATTATATACAGTCAGCTGCTCCCAAGTGTCATAGATCATCATCCAGTGTCTCACCAATTGTATGCTGATGACAACCAAATATACAAATCTAGCCACCCAACTGAAGTTGATGCTACCATCCAAGATGTACAGAGGTGCATTTCTGATGTGAAATCATGGATGACATGTAACAAGCTGCATATGAATGATGATAAACCTGCGGCCATTCTGATGACAATACAAAGACTTTCTCAATCACATCCTTTACCTCAAACAATAAATATCAGCAACACCAATATTAAGTTCACACAGTCAGTACAAAACCTAGTTGTTACTCTGGACAGTACTCTCACATTGCACCAACATGTCATGAACATGTGCAAAGATGCATATCTTGAGCTGAGATGCATCAGCTCAATTCGCAAATATCTTTCAGTTGATGTCACTAAAACACTTATGTGTTCATTATTACTTTCAAGACTGGACTATTGTAACTCAATTCTGTCTGGTTCATCTCAATATCTACTCCAGAACCTTCAAAAAGTTCAAAACACAGCTGCTTGGATCAAACTTAGAGTACCACGATCAGAGCACACCTCCCTGCTGCTCTGTAACCTACACTGGCTATCCATTTGATCCAGAATCAAACATAAAATTTGTTCTCTGTGCTATGTTTCACTGACTGACTCCAGTCCAACATACCTATCCGACCTCACCCATGTGTTCACACCAGCAAGAAACGTACGCTCCTCTTCTAACAATCGTATACTCGTTATTCCCACTATGAAAACAAAGTCATATGGACAGTGTTCTTTTGCATACCAGGGCCCAGCAATGTGGAATGAATTGCCCACTGAACTTAGACACAAAGACACAGTGACCCCATTCAAGAGATCTCTTAAAACTCACTTATTTTGATTGCAAGAACAAACTTAAAGACCTAATAATGTTTCCTACCTTAAATATTTTCAGCATGTTTTTTATGTTTTCTAATTTCATGGTGTTTTGTTTTTTTGTAATCATATCATTATATATGTTTTTTATGTTATAGGTGTTGTCTAATGTTGTAAAGCACTTACAGCCTCTAAAGATTAGGTGCTATACAAAGTCCTCATTATTCTTATTATTATTATTATTACAAAGAATGAGTGATGGACATATGGATGAATGAAACTATGACACAACAATTTTCTCCACATCACCTGCATACTGGTATTTACCAATTTCATCCCTACATATACATAAAAATTGCTTACAAATTTGGACAATGAAAACTAGCATAAATTATATGTAACATATTTTGACTGAATACTCATTTCATTTGAACAAATTCCTTTCCCAAGTATTATGATTGTTATGTCGATTCTTGGACTAATTTTTATGTCATATCATTTATGCAACATATATACATAGGATGAACTTTTATGTCAACACTGACATCAATAAAACATATCATATATGCAACATATATAGACAGGATAAACTTTTATGTCAACACTGACATCAATAAAACATATCATATATGCAACATATATAGACAGGATAAACTTTTATGTCAACACTGACATCAATAAAACATATCATATATGCAACATATATAGACAGGATAAATTTTTATGTCAACACTGACATCAATAAAACATATCATATATGCAACATATATAGACAGGATAAACTTTTATGTCAACACTGACGTCAATAAAACATGTCATATATGCAACATATATAGACAGGATAAACTTTTATGTCAACACTGACATCAATAAAACATGTCATATATGCAACATATATAGACAGGATAAACTTTTATATTAAAACTAAAGTCTATACAAATATCTATGTATCACATTCATAGGATTAGAATATGGTTTAACATTTAGTAATTAAATCAGACATGTTGGTTCTCAATGTCATGTCATACAAAATATCATGTTTGAAGCATACATAGATGTATGGATTAGCATTTAGTAAGTAAATCAGACAAGTTGAATCCCAATTTCATGCCATACACATACATCTAAAATCATTGGCTTGCCTGTTAAAGCAAATCCTGGGAAAGCACTAGAAAAAATTGTTTTGAATGAATAATGAAAAGTATTATGTGACCAGCTAATATTTATAGCAAAACAAACCCAATACCAAATAGAAAATCTGAACACACTCAACCAAAATCAAAATCAATCCACTAAAATGTTACCAACTGGTGTTACAAAAAAATCGTCTCCTCACCGTTGTCTGATAGGTGCTCGCCTTGTTGCAGTAAGCTCTTTCTACCTCAATCATGTTCAGCTTATCCAGAGTCAGCCATGAATTAAACATCTGAATCTGCCAGATGTATGGCAGCTTGATGTTGTCATGGTGATGGAATTTACAGGTAGCTGTCTTACACTTGTCAACAAGATAGAGGTCACAGATTGCAGTGGACTGGGCAGCATTTGTCGCCAGAATTAAATCTACATAACAGTCAAAAAAACAACATTGGTCATTAAGAAATCTGTTTCAATATTAATTCTTTAAAAAAAAGTAGTGTTGTTTAGTTGCAAAGAAAAGCATACCTAAATTGTGAAAGCAGCAATGTTTGGAATGAATACCTATTAATTAACCAAACCAAAATGGTCTCAGAAGGAGGGATAAAATTATGTAGCACAAAGATTCACTCCTAAAATGTTTGATCCATGCATTAACATTGGCATATTCCACAACTTTGGTTTTCAAATCATGTTAAAGTGCAAAGAAATAAAGTATTTACTGCTAATGATGAATTGTTTTTAAGAAAGAATTTTTTTGTGCACAAGAAAAATACATGTATGTGAAATTTTGGGAGCCATGCCATGACCATGTTATATCCAAATTTGTGTTATAACCGAGCACACTATAGCAGGGTCACACTGTATATATATATGTGTGTGTGTGTGTGTGTGTGGATCTATATATATATATATATATATATATATATATATATATATATATATATATATATATATATATATATATATATATATATATAATGGTATGGAGGAATAGGGTCCAAGGTATCAAGTCTGCAGTGAATGAATAGTTTAAAATACAAAGTCATTCTACCCTAATAAGTCAGGTGTTTGTGGCTTAGTTTTGACATGATAGAATTCCTCTTGATATATCCACATTCCAATGAGTGTAGGTGAAACACAGTCGAAGAGGCTGATAGTATGAAATATGGATAGCTGAATATAGAAGTCACTCAGATGTAAACTGTAGGTCAATATAACCTACTTTGTGGATAGCTATTTATATGCCAATATTATGATGGCTGGTGAAATAGGGACCAAGATGTCAGATGTATACTGAATGAACACCCCCACCCACCTGACAAATAGCAGGCTCAACACTCTACTCTCTACCAACTTCATTGTCCTGCCTCTATGCAGATACCATACCTACACTTCTAAATAAATAAAAATACTCTCTTGTAATTCGAACATCATGAATGCTTCCTACAATATTTAAGATGCTAACATAATGATAAGTACTGTTTATTTAGATGTAAATGGTACTTTAGCTTCTACTTTGTAAAAACAACCAATAAAACATACTAAGGTAGCATAAATCAATTGTTTGTCTGGTAGAAGAAGAAAATCTTGGTTGGAATCGTTCTTGAGACTATGAAATAGAAACCTTATGGAACCTACGTAAGTTTTAGATGATGAATCTTCCATATTCCTCTGTCAAGTTTTCATTTATCTTATTTTTTTATTATTTTGTACTCTTATCATTTATGAAATTTGTAGAAATAATGAATGCCAGTTACAAGGGCTGTATGCAAGCTTTAAAATATGCAAACCTTGGGATGTTGTTTCTTCTTCATTGTTACTTCTGTGTCTTGGCCTGTGTCCCTTTGGTCTTGCACCTCCAATATACGTGACTGTATTGAGAACCTTTGGTTCCAAATAGCAAGCTCTGCCAGGATGTGGTGAAATTATTGTTGCTTTCTCTTCCATTTGCATTTCCTCCACTTGAACGTTTCTGTTCATAGGTAAGGGTCTTGCCTCCTCCTCCTCTGTTTTAGTAGTCATTAGGTCCCTTTTAAAGATGTCGTCACTTCCAATATTGTCTTTCCTAAATCTCACAGAGGAGGGAGAGGCTGATGATCTTCCAGGATGTGATGAAATTTCGATTGATTTCTCTTCCATTTGCATTTCCTCCACCTGAACGTTTCTGTTCACAGGTAAGGGTCTTGCCTTCTCCTCCTCTGATTTACAAGTCATCAGGTCCCTTTTAAAAATATCGTCAGATCCAATATTGTCTTTACTATATCTCACAGGGGATGGAGAGGCTGAAGATCTGCTATGCCCTCTCTCATCATTGCTGGCTCTATGTATACTCTCTCGTTTCCTTTTCTGCTCCTTCTGAACGTTGCTTTTGCTCTTAGCCAATCTATTTAATCTGTTTTGAGATACATTTCTTTCTTCTTTTATCGATTCCCTTGAGCCATGAGTTGATCGTCCATTTTGCTGTATGTTTCCTTTACCAGTGAAGGTACCAATACAAATTACCTTCTTGACTAAGGGCTCTTTCATATTGGATAGCCGGTAAGCTTTTATAACATTTTTATTGTGGTATGTTTCAAGGGTATGACCCAAGGGACAATCAGATTCCTTGTCACATCTGCCTAACAGATTTCTTTTACAAATGTGTAGACAAGCACAAGCTATAAGATGGCATCTGCGGGTTGGAGTGTGATAACCACATACATGTGGATACCGCTGGCTATATATCAGACGTATTTCTTCATTGCTGAAGATATTTAACTCCAGCTTGGATATTAGACTGGAATTAGCCCGATCGTAAAAGTTGTGTGAAAGTCGACATTTCTGTCCTTGTCTACAAGAGCCACCAACAAAATCCTTACAAATATGTGCATGAGGGCAACTAGATTGGTCACACCTGTCATTCCTGCCTATATTATTATAATCCAAGCAAAATGTTGCTTCTTTGTAAAAAGGGACAATAAATTGATCATTTTTGTCTTGGTTTTCAAACAAGATAAACCTTCTTCGATGACCACGAAACCAGCTTAGAATATCAAAATCTTTTGGGAACAGCTTCGTTTCAGAAATATTTTTAACAGTTGTGGGGCCTCCCACTTCTTGTATCAAATATCTAAATACTTCTTTTTCACCAGGAGGTTCAGTGGGTCTTCTGTACATCAAATCATCACTTGCAACTGCTATGTTTGTTAGATTATCTGGGTCTTGTGTGCTTTTCTTTGGAGATGTTCTCTCTTTCCTCAGTGCACCTAATGATGTTTTAAATTCGTGGCTTTTTGGTTTGGAGCTTTGTCTACTTTTTAATGAATATGATGGTAAATCCTGTTGTAAATCTGATTTACTGACCTTCAACTGGGCAATCTGATCTCCAAGATCCTTAAATTTTGACAGAAGAACATCAATATTTGTTTTATTGCTTTGCGAAAGTCCCTCATTTTGAGAATTAGAAGACGAAGATGTTGAGTCATCAGTATCACTGACAGTTAGATCTCCTGTCATTGGCGGAGATGTTCCTATTGCTTTTTCAGTAATGTTTTCATAACTTCTATCATATGCTTTTTTCCCTCTTTGTCTTCTTTCTTGTGGTTTTCTTTCAGTTCCCGCTTCCACTCGACCATGAACATCCACATTAGATGTTCTTGCCTTTATTTCAGTATCAATCTGTTTATCAGTGTTACCGCCTCTCCTTCCACGTTGGTCTCTCTTCCTCCCACAGCCTCTACCTATATCCCGATGATCAACACATCCTTTGGTCTGTCCATTCAGTTTCTTGTATCTGTGTCCTTCGCTCCCACCAGAAGCTGATTGAGGTCTACTAGCACCTTGTGACTGTGTATCCCCATCCTGTCTCTTTTCTCGTTTGGAGGCATTTGCTTTTACAGACCCTTTCCTCATCTCCCTTCCTCTTTGTTGGCTTTGATCAAAATTAAGATTACATGGTACACTATAACCAAGGTGTGGTGGCATCCCAAGTAAGGAATTCTGACTGCCAAAATGTGGTGGCGTCCCAAGTAAGGAATTCTGATAGTCAAGGTGTGGATGCATCCCAAGTAAAGATTTATGATGGCCAATCGGATTTCTTTCCATATTGCCATTATTACCTCCATCTTTCATATCAAAGTGACCACTACCTCTTTGATCCTGAATATTCTGAACTCCTTGAACCTGGTTACTGCTTTTGTTGTCATATCTATTTCCTTGGAAACTCAGAGGATCTATGCCACCATCCTGGGAAAGAAATCCTGTTTGTTCAGCTGTAAAGAAAATGTACTAAGTCAAGGAGGAAATAAAAATTCTCAGAAGATACACTGTATAAAGATTTTAACAACCACTAGTTCTTGCCAGAGCTATACTATTATTTTCTCATTCCAGCCCTTGTCCCATGACTTTCAAATTCGTAATCACCTGTAAACACAAATTTCAAGTGTTGATGATATGAGCAGGAACTTAATCTATAGCTCTTGTCTCCCAAAGGTGATACTGTACATGGCTGAGATAATAAAATATTATGTTCCTGAATAGTCTTAATAGTCTATTCCCATTAATGAGCTATTCCCATTATTTTGATTCTTTTTAAAACATAAATCCCATACAAGTTTATGTCTTGTAAATCTAATTGTACTACTGTTTTTATCCTCAAATTTAATACTTTTGGTTGTCACTACAACTACCATTTTAAAAATGTTTGCAATCTTTCATACCTTTTACGGTTATAATTTTATTTTTGAAATACTGCAACTTAAATAAAACAATCCCTGAAAAGTTTTTGCTTTTATTCCTGTTAACTGCTGTATGTTGAAATAATCTCAGATGATATTTAGATGTTAAAACAGTCCAATGTTCGTAACAACTTGCAATATCTTTATTGAATACAGACACCCCACTACAGTGCATAAAATGACCTGATTAAAAAACAAAGTGTGATGGGCAAATGGACAAATGGATGATCAAGATTAAAACTATATACCCTACACTAATCTGGTGTGGCAAACAAAATTCTCATAGGTTTCAATTAATTTTTTCAAATGATATATGGGGGACCAGGGCTGGGGACAAGTGGTCTAAAGTGGTAGACTTTACAGACCACTGACATCTCACCTCTGTCTGAGTGAGTTCTAGTCGCAGGAAGACTTGCATACTGCAAGACTTGTTTTGATGAAAAGCTCACGTGATTGTCACCCTTGGTTTAAAAGGGCTAGTGATAACAAAATCGTTGAGATTGCCACTGTAATTGTCATGGCAGAGGTTGGTTAAAAACCATTTTTAGTCACGATTACTACATGTTGCTATACCGTTTCATTAAAACCCCAAATGTTTTTATGATAATTTATTTAGAAGAAACATCATCTACCTTGTTGACGTGAATGCGTTAGAACAGAGTGGTCTATGGGGCCCCTGAGTGGCCAAGTGGTCTAAAGTGCTCATCGTTATTGATCATTGCCATCCCACCTGTCTGCATGGGTTCGAGTCTCGGGTTCGGCCAATGTGGATATGTGAGAAAGCTAATGCCAGTAGCTTCTCATGGATCGATGGTTCTTTCCGGGGTTTCCCTTCCTCCACCATTAATACTGGCCAGAATGTATAGCCTATTTTGTGCTGCAAAATGGCATTACACCCTACAACAACAACAATATATATATATATATATATATATATATATATATATATATATATATATATATATATATATATATATATATATATATATATATATATATATATATATATATGTGTGTGTGTGTGTGTGTGTGTGTGTGTGTGTGTGTATCACGTTTACCCCAACCCAGAGTAGCCTGTATAATCAAGGTAATTCTGACAAGCCATTGTTTGATGTTAAACATTGCCGCAGGCTACCATTAATCCCTTACGTAAGATTGCCGTGGCTAGAAGCGGAGAGCCAGACCTAAGAGCTGTGAGGCCGCCAGATACCGGTAGTCAATTATCACCTAGATGTGGAAACGTTTGTCCAGATCAAAAGAAGTTGCCCGAAGAAGTGAGAGTGTCTTAACTTCTTTTCCCTGCAGACAGATAGCCAGGTTGAACTGGCCACTAAGACGATTGGACAGGGTCACAGCGCCACCCAGTCAGAATCGAGATAGAGGGGAGACCCTGATTTGGCTAGAATGATATCTCCGCGTCTTCCGGCAAGAATTATTTCGCTAGAGAGATTGCCCAGAGGAGGATAGGGTAACTCCTAACAGCCATTCATTATTGGTGGGAATATCTTAGAACAGGAAATTTCTAAGTACAGACAGCTTCAAATAAGGTCAGTGAGCTAGTTGTTCGGTCTTTGCGGAATGCGACTGCATTTTTAATTGTAGGTCGTATGTATACTTTATTATTACTAGAATCGTAGTACGAAGAATTACTTTGTGGTGTTAATATGTTTGCATATTTTGAAGGAATGAGATGATATTTGTAAAGCAATATATAGCTTGCTAGCTGTCGTAAGAGTTAATATTGTAATTCGCTCTGTGAGTATTTTATAGTAGACTAGCACATGTGTTCACGTGATTATAGATTTTGCCATTGTTGAATATTTGTGTACGCTTGTGGGAGTGTAATGTACAGACATGAATCTGATTGTTGTCAGATTGTAGTACAATGAGATTAAATATATATGTGTATATACTGATGTGACGCAATGTATTGATGTCTGTATGACAATTCTCTGATACCGTGTTATCACGCCATTGCTTACCTGCAAGAAGTGTGTGGGAATTTCGATGTGTACGCATGCGTGACAGAAACCATAATAGCCTTATCTGATGATTAATTGTTGATCTAGTGTGAGGTGAGATTCGACAAAGCATATGTTAACGCCTTGTGGTTTTTCACAGGAAACTTTGAAGGACAGACCAGTTACAGTTTAGTCCCGTAGTCTCAGATAGAGAGACGGAGGAAAGGAGAAGAAAGGAGATAAGTCAGGAGAAGTTGAATTCTAGGAGGAAAAGGGGAGAGAAGGGAGGAAGAGGAAATTGAGAGCAAAATTGGAGGAGGAGATAGTCGAGAAGCAAACGGAGTCGAAGGAGGTGTTGGAGGAACGGAAGGAAGGAAGAAATTAGCGGGAAAGAAAGAGATGAGTAGACGCAAGGACAGGGGGAAAATCGAACTCACACTGTAAATCACGGGATGAATTAGGCTGTCACTTGGTCGAGGGAAAGACGGGTGATTGAGAGTTTATCGTTTTAAATTATCGAATTAATTAAATTGTTATTAATTGAATTTCATCTTCGTGTTCTCTATAATTTAGCAGTAGGCATTGCTGACTGGGGGCTCAGAGCTGTAAATCTACCTCGTCACTAATTTAACTTTCTAACCCCACGAGCCCGGGTGGAACTTTCATCATAATTTAATTAATATATATTGGAAGAACCCCACCCCAATGCGTGCAACCGTCACAATATATATATATACACACACGAACTTTACAGTTTTGACCCATGTGGCCCATGGAGTTGATGATATTGGACCACCTTGCTTTAGAGGCTTATATGCACTTTGTGGTGCACTGTTGTTTACATGCATCCTTTAGATTCTTTCAATTGGCTTTATTTAGTTGTTTAGTTACTACTTTATTACTTAAATATTTATTAACCTATTGATAACTACTGCTAATATTTGCTGCAACAAAACCAAATATATAAATTTGTTTTGCTTACATTTGTATGCTAATCTTACATTTAAACAATATCTATGTAATGTATTATTCATACAAAACAAGTGCAGCAACATGTAACATTCAAGTGCATTGGTCATTCACTGTAAAGATGTTCAAGGGACCATGAAAGAGTACTGTGATAAATGCAAGGTTGTATTAAAATGGGTGTACAGCATACACAGTACAATGGTTTTCATTATAAGGTTATTGAAAGGACCATGAAAGTGTACTGTGATATAGGCAACGTAGCATTAAATTGGTATACATTATACAGAGTACAGTGGTTTCACCAATAATGCTGTTCAAGATGATCTGAAAGTTTACTGTGATATACGAGAGGTAACATTGTACTAGTGTACAGCATTCAGAGTACAATGGTTTTACCAATAACATTTTTCAAGGGACCATGAAAGTTTAATGTGATATAGACAAGGTAGTTTTATACAGGGGTATAATTCAACCAGTATAATGTGATATAGACAAGGTAGTTTTATACAGGGGTATAATTCAACCAGTATAATGTGATATAGACAAGGTAGTTTTATACAGGGGTATAATTCAACCAGTATAATGTGATATAGACAATGTAGTTTTATACAGGGGTATTATTCAACCAGTATAATGTGATTTATTCCCACCACTATTTGCTGCAAGAAAATATTTGCTGCACCACTTCCAACTACCTTCTTTCCAGTCGACCTTCCGGACATGTTTGCAAATTTCTTTCGTGACAAAGTACAAACCATTAGAGATAAGCTTGACACCACAATTTCAATTGACTCGTCGTCACCACACAGTTAGGATACAGAATTTGAGCAGCAACCATTAGCAGCATTTGAACCTGTCTCTATGGATTTCGTACGTACAGTCCTGATTAAGATTGGACCAAAGTCATGTGAACTTTATCCAACTCCAATATCACTGCTGCTTGCGTGTTTAGATCCATTATTGCCTTCACTAACTGATGTTATTAATACCTCTCTCTCATCCGGGGAATTCCCATCATTTTTCAAAACTGCCATTGTAAAGCCTCTGCTTAAAAAACCAACACTAGACCATAATGATTTAAAGAACAACCGCCCAGTTTTTAATCTCCCCATTCATATAAAAATCTTAGAAAAGGTTGTTCTATCACAGGTTGTATCTCATCTAAATTAAAAAAATCTCTTTAGCAATGTACAGTCTATATATCGTCCTTGCCACAATACTGAAACTACTCTTCTAAAAGCAGTTAATGACATTCTCTCTGCATTGGATAGCGGAAAGATTACAGTCCTCACCCTCCTTGATTTGTCTGCAGCATTTGACACAATAGACCATGATATATTATTTCACCATCACCAGTATGTATTTGGCATTCATGATACAGCCTTACTGTGGTTCAAGTCCTACTTGGTCAACAGGACACAATTTGTATCTGCAAATGGAAAACACTACAGCCCAAATGATCTACGTTGTGGTCTTCCACAGGGTTTTGCACTTAGAACTATTCTCTTCATTCTATACACTCAGCCAGTCGCAAGTGTCATAGATCATCATTCAGTGTCTCACCAATGGTACGCTGAAGACACACAAATATACAAATCTAGCCACCCACTTGAAGTTGAAGCTATCATCCAAGGTGTAGAGAGGTGCATTTCTGATGTGAAATCATGGATGACATGTAACAAGCTACAGATGAATGATGATACAACTGAGGCCATTCTGATCACAACACAAAGACTTTCTCATTCACATCCTTTATCTAAACAATAAATATCAGCAATGCCAACATTAAATTCACACAATCAGTACAAAATCTAGGTATTACTCTGGACAGTACTCTCACATTGCAATAACATGTCATGAACATATGCAAGGCTGCATATCTGGAGCTGAGACGCATCAGCTCCATTCGCAAATATCTTTCACTTGTGTGTTCATTAGTACTTTCAAGACTGGACTATTGTAACTCAATTCTGTCTGGTTCATCTCAATATCTACTCCATAAACTTCAAAAAGTTCAAAACACAGCTGATCGGATCATATTTAGAGTACCACGATCAGAGCACACCTCCCCGCTGCTCTGTACCCTACACTGGCTATCCATTTGATCCAGAATCAAGCACAAAATTTGTTCTCTGTGCTACGTTTCACTGACGGGCTCTAGTCCTACATGCCTATCCGACCTCACCCATGTGTAAACACCAGCAAGATACTTACTCTCCTCTTCTGACAATCGTTTACTCATTATTCCCACTATGAAAACAAAGTCATATGGACAGCTTTCTTTTGCATACCAGGGTACAGCAACGTCGAATTAATTGCCCACTGAACTTAGACACAAAGACACAGTGATCACATTCAAGAAGGCTCTCAAAACTCACTTATTTCGACTGCAAGAACAAACTTAAAGACCTAATAAGGTTTCCTACCAGAAATATTCTCAGCGTGTTTGCTATTTTTTTTTTATGTTTTTCTAATTTCATGGTGTTTGTTTTTGTAATAATATTATTATATGTTTTTTTTAATTTTATCTTATAGTCGTTGTCTAATATTGTAAAGTGCTTAGAGCTTCTAAAGATTAGGCACTATACAAAGTCCTCATTATTATTATTATACTGATGTGTCTTAATAGTTTGTAATACTGAATATTTAATAATAATAATAATAATAATAATAATAATAATAATAATGTCATTATATAGTATATATGCATAGGGTTTTATAGCACAACAGCACAAGCATGGCTAGATAGTGTTACGATTGGTAGCTGTAACAGTAAGGGATATAATTCCGACAAATCTCCTGCATTATGAGACAAAAGATAGCTAAATAAAGATAACAACTACAAAGGGTACTGTTCTAAAAAAGTGTAATACTAATTTATAAAAAGTGCACTCTTTGAAGGTAACAAACATCATCTGAAACACCATTAATTATGGGATACATTACATGGCAACATATTGCCTCCATTAATAATACTAACTGCAATAACAAAATTAAAAGCAATAATAGTAATAATAATAATAATAATAATAATAATAATAATAATAATATAGATAAAGGAGAATGGATTTCACTTGTCTAAAATATTTAGTTAAACTAGAGTTTGCTGAAACTATAATTTACCAGCACGGATTGGGACAAACCTGGCCAGGTCTCTATCCCACCTTAATCTCCGGCCTTGGCTCATGTCTCTTTCAGCTGATTCCTTGTCTTAGATGTTAGTTACCCCGCAGCTCGCCAAAACTGTGAAGAAATAATAAAAATTAAATTTCAGAATCTATCGTTATTATTTATTTCTTTTAGGATACTCCTCCCCACCCCCAGCTGGTATATGTTTGTACTCTCCCTAAACCGGGTCTCATACACACTACTAGAATTGTATCATTGACTATACACCAAATAATGTCCAGGCTGTTATATATGACACAATCTCAAAAGTTAATGACATATCCTTGAATGTACATTTGTAGTTATGTCCAAAAAAAATTCCAATCTGCCTCTGTTTACACGAGTTTCGATTGCAAATCTATATTGCACATTTTACAATCAATGGGAATTTTTTGACCAGTTGCAGAGCTCAATGTAAATCCTGCTTCCTGGTTCTCAATTCTCGTTAGTATAGCTCTATAGTAAGGCTAAGGGTTACCAACCCAGTTGTGACAAAAATCTAAAGAAAGGGAATGGTATTTATAAGTTTGACCCAAAACTACTGATGGCTTTAACCTCGTAATATATTGTTTTCTACGGTCGATGCTTTTTCTTCCGTGATCGCAATTAATTTGGAAACAATTCATTAATTGGTAATAAAAGGGTGGTGGGGTGGTGTTAAATGAGCGTCCTTATTGACTTTGAGATATTTTATATATACATGTATTTGCGTTTGGATAGTGTTTAAATAGTCCATAAGGATCCAATGTTTGACTACTAAATTGCAAAGTATGTTTTTTTCAGTTTTTGTTTATATTACCCATAGGAGAATATTTACCAAAAATTGAGTTTACCATTCATATTTACATCCCTTTTCATTCAAATAAAAATGTATAAGAAAACCAGGTCAGATTTGAGATACATCAGACAGCATTAAACAGCGTTTGACTACAAATGCAGTCAATGATGTACCCTCTACCTTCAGGAAGCCACCAGCTAAGAAAACGAAGTTCCCTAGACACCAACACGTATCAAATTTGACAAAACATTAAGAAATTAAATCCATAAAAAGACTTTACAGAAATGATTCTTCTATGGTTCTGTCATCAAATACCCACCCACCCCGGTCATTTAAAGTCACACTATCCCCTCCTTACAACATGGAAAAATCCCCACAAATTCGATTTTCAACCCTGTGTTGAACAAATATATCTCATATATAAGGCGGTGATAACGCAAGTAGTGATGTTTTTCAACTGAGCTCTAAAATGACCATGATATAAAAAATATTTTGTTATATGTGAGCATGTGAGTGGCTGATCAGAACACAATACGTGGCACACTGGACAGGAGATACTATTTTGGGTTGCTTGATGAATACATATTCAGTCTTGATATTTATGCTGCTTGCACTGCATGATGCCTCAGCTGAGTCTAATGATTCAGTACGGATGAGACTGCGTCAGGACGAATAATCTCATGCGAGATCTTTGAAGCGTTTCTTCTGACCTTCTTGAGATCATTCCGTATACGATTTTATTTGGTAATCATCTGGTGGTATGGCCTGCCCATTTCAGCTGCGATTGGATGCTTGAAATAAATGTCCGCGTAAGCACCTCATTGTCTGGAACCCTGCCAGACCATCTTATTCCCCATAATTTTTCTTTCTAATGTGAAATTGGTTCACCTTCCCGAAATTACATACATACAAGCAGGATCGGCAACACATCTCAAGTTTTGTTTGCAGACATGTGCCTCTTTGCTTTTTTGCTTGCGCATATTCTATCAAAGGCCACGCTTGCTCTGGCGATTCTGGCATTGGTTTTATCATCGATGTGGACTCTAAGAGACAGTGTAGCGCCGATGTTGTTAAAAGTATCCGCTGCCTGGAGGGTTTGACCATTCATCATGACGGAAGGCTATTTTTAAGGTTTTTGCTGGTACATGTTGGTTCATCATCATGTTGTCACAAGTAAATGAGATATTAATTATTCATACGCTGTTGACTGTCAGGTTAAGACTAGACATTCAGGGAACAGTCATCAACTAATCGGAAAATCACGAACGTCCGTTCCTGTAACTTCGTTCTCGCATGCAGTCTTGTCAGATTGAATAACTTGCCATCAGTCCGACATGTGATGTCGATCCTAGTGTGTCAGTAGGAAGGCATACAGAAGCATGGCAGAGAACATTATACTGAACACACATCCATTCTTGACTCCATTCGAGACTGAGAATGGTTTTTATGACTAATCGTCATCCACAGTGTAAGCATGCATGCCGTAATGAGCTTAAGACCTTTGTCAGGTCAATAAAAGTCTTGTCATTATTGCTGTATTTGCTAAAGGCATTTATGCCAATGACACGTGGCCGTTTCGGATGATACATGCCAGTTCAAGCACTGAAGTCACCAGGGACGATGAGCTTGTCTGCTTTTGGCACTTCTTCACAAAGAGACTCCAGATCTCATCAGAGCTGGCCACAGCGGGTGCATAGGAAATGATGATAGCTGAATGTCTTTTTCCAGGAAGTAGGTTTCTCTTGGCATAATTCTGACATTCACGCCCTTTGGAATATTTGTGATATAATTTGCGCTTACATGCATTTACATAAAATAACAGACTTCTTTATGGCTCATCGATTTCTAGGTCAATACAAATATTTTCCAGTATCAGCAACAAAATAAAATAAACTAGCTGAAACATAATAAAGTTAAAGGTTTATTTCCTTTAAAACAGCCATGTAAAGTTTTGCAAACATAACCGTTTTTCTGTTTTATTTGTTTGTCTTGTCTATGTTTTGTATTTGCCTTTGAAAAAGACTCATTAATTAAGAGTCGAATGCGCTCAGGCTAATAAGTCACTAGTTTCGTTGTCAGTTTATTTCATTTATCTTAACCAATCCCCGACACATAACAGAAGATATTTAGATAGTACTCAAAAGAAGAATTGGAAAAGTGACTATTTGCTGGAAAATGTTTCGTTTTCATGTTTTAGCAAGATGTTTATTGTTATACTTAATTTCTTTTTAGTTGTGTTGATGTTCATACACTGCATTATTGATAATTTCAGAATTTGTGCCGAACCTGCGTTCTTTGCTAAGAGCAACAATGACTAGCCCGATTACATCGGTACCGCCAAAACAGACTATTCGGAGTAGACCGGCGTGCTATTCCGCTGTTGATAATATTCCGTCGGGTAGCAGGCCATAGCGGTTGTCAGCAAAAGTTTTGCTAGATAGCATCAATTCGGTACGGCTCTGGGCAATGCAGGCATGGTATAAGAATAATATAATCTAGTCAGACTCAACCCCAAACCATGAGAAGCGAGCAAGAACGATACAAAACAGAAAATGGAAACCTGCAAACCAATTAGGCGATGTCTCGATGCATACTTTACCAACTTAAGTTCTGCATGACTGAACGCTAGTTCACGACGTTCATAACGGTATCTCAAACAGTTCAGGAGGAATTAGCCTAGAAGAGTGAGACAGATGGATAGACACATGTTGCAATGAACGTATAAAAGCACTAATCTGACAAAGTCGACTCTTGTATATGACACAGACCTATGTCATGATAAAACACATACCAAATTCCCTGAAAGACGGGAACAATTTCATTGAAAATGGAGATAGCTAAGGTCATGACGCAAAATTATTCAACGTTTCATAAACGCAGGGGGTGGGGTGGGGGTTGGCGATAAATATGATGTTTGTGTGATTTGGATTTTTAACGTAGCTTTAACTATTTTTCAGCCATATCGCTACGATGCCTGCAGTGTGGCAGTTTATAGTGGTCTAGCAATTGGGCATCATGCCGCAGACATGTAACATGATGTCACACGCAGTCACATTATCCTGACACCAGGCCGACCAGCGCTAACACTAACCTCTTAATGATGAGCGCCAAGAGAGGCAGCTGTTCGTACCATTTTTAAAAGTATTTGGTATGACTCGGCTGCGGATCGAGCCCACGACCTCCCACATCCGAGGCGGATGCTCTAACCACTAGGCCACTGGAACAGTCTGGTAAAATATTAAATTAAGAGTATTAGAAAAAGCATGATTTGTGAATAATCAGTCATTCATTTGCAGCACTGAGACACGGTTAAAGGTACCAACCTATGGTTCTGGGGGATGGGTGGTAGGTAGGAAGGTGCTGTGATTTATGAAAGAAAAATGTAGGCCTCCAAACAGCTTGATAATATACTCATCTTATAGTTTTTGTCAAACCTTACTAAATGAATGCATTATATAAGTTACAACAAAATGTCTTGCGGTAAAAGAAGCGCATTTCGAAATCAAATCCCAGCCACCAAACCACACCTCAGTTTCTTCAGTTCAATAAACTTGCTCTCTTTGACTTGAAAACAAATCCTTTTCTTTATTGAAGATTAGTTGTAAGGATTTGACATATTCTCCTACACCACCACCTGGCCACGTATATGGGGCATTACCTTAAAAATTGTTTCCATCATGAACTTTACATAGTTCCCTTGCTTAGACACAACACACAAACATGTACACAGACACAACACACAAACATGCACACAGACACAACACAAACATGCACACAGACACAACACACAAACATGCACACAGACACATACACTCACAAACAGTGTACACAAAGAACCTTGAAAAGAACCTCATTCACAACCTCCAAGGATTTTTAAATTGCCTGTTTGGTTTGTTATGTGACAGTAAAGAAAAACTAAGAAATCAAACAAAAATATGACAAACGGTCCACTTCCATTCTCTTGCTTAAAATAAAATCTTGGTGTCCATATAAGAAAAGCGATTCCACAAATGGGAATAACTCTTAAACTGCATCTTGAACACATTGTCTTGTCATGGTAAAAGAGCATATGCAATTTGATGAAGAAACCTAAAACGGTTATGGTGATACAAACATTCGCATCTCGGTCAATCAACTGCAGTTTCAATTTTGGCAAAGCCATTTTTGGCGAACAAAATGTACGATTTTTCACAAAATTACTGCGCCCACTTTCGAAGCTTCATTTAATCCTGCAGAAATAGCCCAGCGAGTGCCGAATGCGCAGGTTCAAGTTAAGTTCACCTAACACTGTGCCCACTTTCAAAGCTTCTTTTTATCCTGCAGAAATAGCCCAGCGAGTGCCGAATGCGCAGGTTCAAGTTAAGTTCACCTAACACTGCACCCACTCTCGAAGCTTCATTTTATCCTACAGAAACAGCCCAGAGAGTGCAGAATGCGCAGGTTCTAGTGAAGTTCATCTAAAACTGCGAGCGCATAAGTTGAGAGTATGAAAATTACGCGCGTTCGGCTTTCGGTAAGATCAGTTTCAGCCTGAGCTGGATGTCACTGGGTGCATATGGAAAAGGGAATTTCGGGTAGTTTGTTGTAAAACGTTACAAAAGGGATAAATCAAAGCAGTCTATTGTAAGTTGAAAGCAGAAATAATTTGAAACAGATTATATATTAAGTTTAAAGAGGAAAGTGTTTGAGAAAGTTATCGTATATTAAGATATGAGATACAATACAAATTAATTTGAAAGAAAAAGATTAGATATTCAAAAACCTTTTATTGAAAATTGCTACAATAGTTGACAATGAGAAGCAAATATATTCCCTTATGTCTGACTTATCTAACTTTGTGAAAATATTAGGAAGTATAGTTTGCCTTGCACATTTGGGTTAAAGCACAAGGAATAAACTGACCGTTTAAAAATAAATTAAAACTTGCTTCGTTCATTTATTAAATTCTATTAGTAACTTGCTCCAGTTGACTGATATGTCTTCTGTGGTAATCGGAATAAATGTTGCTCTACCTAATATGCTCTAATATACAGCTTCATTTCTTACAATACTGTGTATTACGTGTTTTATGATAAATTAAATCGAAAGAAAATGACCCATCACCGTCGTTACATTAATTTCACATGCATAGTTACTAAAGTCATGTTATACAAGTCCTTTGTAATCAACCCCACCACTCAGTTAATAGCTCCCTTTCTGTACTTTGGTTCATCCTTTCTCTCTTCCACATCAATCCATCCCGACCTGACGCATATTGGATGGTAGTTAGTTGCAATATGCTGTGCGCATCAAATAGTAATAATTATTCGAGATTGCATTACACCTGTCAGACATATTTCATGTATGAATGTGATTATTGTAGTAACAATCTCCTAGTAATTCTTACAAAAGAATTTACTGCAGAAAGAAATCAACTCATGTCCTCGCATGCGTCCTGTAAATCATCGTATTTGTTTTTAAATGAGTTTGATGTATTACACGGCTCAGTCATTATAGTTTTATGTTGGTTTGAGGGGCAATGCTTATTAATTCATTGTTAGCAGCCAACGGTTCTAGACCAATATGAATATGGTATAGTGTGGTTACTGATGGATCCTTCTGCAGGCTGGAAACAGCGAGTCATACAAGGTAATTCCTGAACCATTCATTCAGAGCTGTGGAATCGAAAGTGTCTCGTAGTTATCACATGGAGGCCACAAGACTAGTATCATCATATCATTCATTTTGAATTTAAAATGCAATGTCTCTATATGAGCGACAATCAATCTAGTATATCATCACACTTGTAAACTGATAATACTTGTTGATAATTCCTTGGATTGATCCATATATCCATCATACCTGTTTATAATTCCTTCGATTAATCCGTTCCATCATACCTGTTGATAATTCCTTTGATTATGCGTTCCATCATTATTTTTGATTAAAAATACATTGAGCATGATTATGTTATGTGTCAATTAATCAAATAAACTGAAGATCATATCTGTTGATAACTTCCATACAGTGACCATATTTGTTGATATATTTATATATCAATTACACCTGTTGATACATTTTATTTATTACTCATTTAACATATGAGATTATTTGCAATTAGTTGTTGAAAATCCATGCTTTGATTGTATCCATTTAACAATGATACAACTTTCTTACATCCATTTTGAACTTTGTGTGCATGAATAGAGTATCAGCATTACACAAGGGCTCATCCTGTTACATACCTATTAAGGGTTACTCGAATATTTCGGCGTCCCTATTTACATTTGGACTGTCATGATTATCAAGCTAAATTATTAGACTTTACTGAAGGAAACCTTTCTTTAATTAGGGCTAAACCCATTGAAGTTGTGGGTACTATTACTTCTTGGGCCTATTTGAATTAATTTCTTTAATTAGGGCTAAACCCATTGAAGTTGTGGGTACTATTACTTCTTGGGCCTATTTGAATTAATATTCTTTGCATTTGTATAACCTTATTCTAATAGACTCACTCTACCTTATAATTTTACTTTCGATCTTTGGCACACCAGAGCAAAGATAATTTTTGTTTCTCCCAATAATAACCGCACAACAGCTGGCTCTACCGTCGATCAGCTGACAGTAGTATTGACTTCCGGCATACGGGATGAGTGCAATAGCATTGTCCTAGGTTTGTTGAGCCTCCATCCTGACTAGCAAACTTAACAATGCAATAGTAGCAGTTATTGGATATTACATTACTGCTATTAAAATGCAGTTATTTATTTTTTTAGGGGTGGGGTGAGGGTAAATTAATTTAAATTATGTAATACTTACTTTCTACTATTGCAAAGACTCCCTCCTCCCACCCTACTCTGATGTCCTTTACCCCAGGTCTACGTTAAAGATGATATTGTCCCGTAGGTAGGCTGCAATTCGGGAGTCAGACTGGGATCTTGTCTTGTTCTTTCAAGTATCAGAACCTGCCAATACTATTTGGAATAAAGAATATGTAGCTTGGACGAGAGACCGGAAAGGAAAGCAATATGTAGCTTGGACGAGAGACCGGAAATGTAAGCAATGCAATAATAACTGGCAAGGATAATTAAAATTAATTTCACTCCTCCCCTCAACCCCCATCACAACAACCGCAGTGACTTTTTATTATCTGTAGCTGATCCAAAATGAAAATGATGATGATCTTACATCCAATATGGACGTTACATCGGCAACCATCTTGAAACTCTCCTTGTCATTGTTTAGTCTCGGGTTTTCCCAAACTACTTCTTCTAATTTCGAGTTTGGTATTATAACTGGTGACAATTTGACATCCGTATAAGCACCACTGCAGTCATGTTGATATCGCTGTTCATCCTGAATGAAAGTTCTTATCCACATTGGGTATTCACTAAAAATGTCTAGTTGTTCCCAAATGAAAATGGTACCTATCTGACATAGTATAGTTACCAAGTAGCCATCTTGAAAACCTTGTTGTCATCACTCGACCTGAATGGTTGGTTATAATGACATGGAGTTTTCACCATAAAACTTATTATGTATGTTGTTAGTCCAAAATGAAAGTAGGTCCAGTCTGACAATCTGACACCTGGTATGACCGCCACAATGTCCAATGGAAAATGTAATCAGTGCTTCTACCGAAAGGATGGTTATATCAATATATCGATGTGACTTTGTTCTTTATGATGTCCAGAGCCTATTTTACATACAGAGTGCAGTATTCTCCCCGGGCCCATTTACCGGTCCCATTATGCTATCGTTTCAGCCCGCGTCGTTTTGCACTTGTGCCGCTACGCTTTTGTATGCCCCCGTTAACCCTTAAAAATATGTTACAAATAAACATCATGTTGCCTAATTTAGAGCCCTATCACTCAAATTATACATGTTCTTACATCTTCTTGAGTACGTACTTAAGATAATGTAGGATAATTACTCACTCACTTTGCCGATATCTTATTTACCCGACTTTTGTACCTGGCTTGCCAGACTACTGTTGTGCAACCATTTAGGTGGATTGTTGCCTTGCACTGACATAGTCATGTGATCGGCCAGCAATGATGGCCATATCAGTTTCAGCTCAGTATAAACCAATAACAAATAACTGTTAGTGTTATATATATATATATATATATATATATATATATATATATATATATATATATATATATATATATATATATATATATATATATATATATATAGTGTGGACTTAGTACAGCGCCTAATCTTTCGAAGTACTAAGTTCTTTAAAAGATTAGATAACACATATTCAGTTACAAGATTACAAAAACAAGCACCATGAAATTACAAAACAAAGGCATGTTGACAATAATTATGGTAGTAAACCTTGTTAAGTCTTTAAAGCAATAGGTGAGTTTTGAGAGTATTTTTTAATGAGATCACAGTGTCCTTGTGTATATGCACAATGTGTAATTCGTTCCACGAAGTTGTTCACTGGTATGCAAAAAAACGTTGTTCGCTTGACTTTGTTTTAACAGTGGAAAGGCTGTGAACACGAATGTCGGAAGAGTAGCTTAAATTTCTAGATAGGGTATACACATTGGTGAGGTCAAATTGGTCTGGAGCCAACGAAAAATAGCATCGTGAACATATTTTGTGTTTGATTCAGGATCGAACTAATAGCCAGCCAAGTTTACAGACTAGAGGTAGGTCTGATCTGTTTTTGCAGTATCAGGATGACCAAGCAGCTGTGTTTTGAACTTTTTGAAGTTTGTGTAGTAGATATTGAGATAATCTACATAGAAGTGAATTACAATAGTCCAGCCTTGAAAGTACTGGGGAATTCACAAATGTTTTAGTGGCATCAGCTGAAAGAAAATTGCGAACGGAGCTGATGCGTCACAGCGCCGTATATACAGCCTTGCATGTGTTCAGGAAATGTTAGTTTAATGAGAAAATACTGTCGAGTGACACCTAGGTTTCTTACTGTTTGAATTTAATGTTGATATTGTTGATACATATTGTTATAGATAAGAATGTGAATGAGAAAGTCTTTGCGTGGTGATCAGGATGGCTTCAGTTTTATTATCATTCATCTGCGTTTGTTTCTTGTCATCCAAGACTTCGCATCGGAAATGCACCTCTCAACGCCTTGGATGGTGGCCTCAGCATCAATAGTGTATTTGACTGTCACCAGCGTAGAATTAGTTAGACACCGGGGGTATAGAATGAACAGAACGGAGCCGGGAACAAAGCCTTGTGGAAAACCAATATATAAATTAACTATGCTGGAATATTTTCCATTTACGGACACAATTTATGTCCAGTTGACTAAGTAGGACTTTAACCTATGTAAGGATTTATCGTGAATACCAAATACGTGACGGAGACGGTGAATTAATATATCATGGTCTTTTGTGTCAAATGTCTCAGACCAATCAAGGAGGATATATATCAGAGTTGTTAATATGTTGTTAATATTTGAAAACTTAAACTGCAAAAGAAGCACATTTATTTGATAAACAGAGTAACATAAACAGAGTGAGTGCGAATGATGACTTATTCCTAGGCCACATGAAAACATGGCGGGCCGCATGAAGGCCCTTGGCGGGCCGTAGTTTGCCCACCCCTGATATAATATATATATATATATATATATATATATATATATATATATATATATATATATATATATATATAGATAGATAGATAGATAGATAGATAGATAGATAGATAGATAGATATCACTCAGTCATTTTCACTACCAGCTACACATAGTAAATTGCAAGTGACAGAAACAGCGCCCGGCTAGCACCATGAAGGTCTAACAACGAAAATCAGAGATTTGTGATTATTTCGACCAGATTTGAAGGTCAGGGGTATTGAATGAAATGAATGTCGATTAGACTTGAATTTATTAGAAATAATGTATACTATCTCAGGTTAATTTTCAGATGCAGTAAGTGTACGTGAATCCGGATGTTATTGGGATTGAACTGAAAGCGATAACTTTACTTAACCTGCGCAATAATAACCAAGAATTAAACTTTAAAATGCATATTACTGGCATGATCAAGGAGTAGAGATTTGTTTAGGTTTTTCCGTTATTTATTTTCTCTTTGTTTTCTTTGTAATAAATATTCCTTCGTGGAATATAAATACTTCTTCCAGTTTTCAGTAAAAAAAAAATGAACAAGTATCTTCATCACTGCATGGTATCTAAAGATAAAGGATGAATATTAGGTCTCCTTTTACATATTATTGTTGCTTTCAATTTTTAAAATTGAACATTGATAAAATCTTTGTAAGAACAATTACTTGGAATCAGTTACGTTTTTAAAGGATCGTTGCAAACAAATATAAGCCTATTATCTTATATATATATATATATATATATATATATATATATATATATATATATATATATATATATATAACACTTAATTCAAAAATAATTGTTTGTTAGATATATATATAAACCGTTGGTGGGTTATTGAATACAATGGACCCTTGTAATTAAAAATAACACTTAATTCAAACTAATTGTTTGTTAGATATATCGTACTTAAATTCGTCAAATTTAATTTGTCAACAACAATTAACAATTCCAGTGTTTATTGGCGTTATTATGTGTGTATTCTTCTACTGGCATATAAGGATGGTCAAGACATTGCCATTATATAGTTTCGTTTCTTAGTTTGGAACTGATTGAATGATTTTTGGGATGAGCTTCATTTAAACATGTTTAAAAATACCCATCTTTGTGTCACCCAATGAGATGAAACTTTTGAAACTTTGATAGATTTCAGAGAATATCTTAAATCCGGCATGGGCGGGGAGGACAAGATTGCAGAAAGAATAACCGAATTTTAAGTATCATAGGAAAGCAAAATTTAATTATTTTTTTTATTAAAAATGTAACCACCACCACCCACCACCCACCCCAAAATATACCATCTGAAAATATAAAGGGCCATCAAGAAAATTTGGAGACGGAATAAATTCAGTTCATTTGTATCTGCTGCACTTTCGTGCAAAACTGGTGCCGACTCATCCCAGGGACATGACCGCCCTTGCAGACTTCCTGATTGTTTTTTGTTTACACGAGAATAATAGCAAAAGCAAACAACTATAATTATACTAATAACAAGCACCAATTTTTTCAGTAGGTACGCGTTTAAAGTGTCCTTTATCATGGGTAATTACCAAACCCTTTACGTCCTGAGGAAACACTATACACAACAAGGAAAACCAATTCAATAACACACACACACACACACACAACACACACACACACACACACACACACAACACACACACACACACACACACACACACCTGAGACTAAAACTTTAGTTGTTTCAGATTCAAAGCATTCAATTTATAAAAATGTTTTCCCCGATTACCTGATGTGGTGTACAAGATAATATATCATTTTGTTGTGTTTCGTTTTCTCAGCAGTATCTACACGACAAAGTCAAATTTCGTTACATCCAAACCATGAGAACGCAAACTCATGTAACCACTTCAACTTTTTAATTATAACAGTCACTGAGATTAAAATTAGTATTGATTGTACTAATACTATCAGTGATGAATGTTGTCCAGAAAAAGGCACATGTAACATTTAACAAATGAAAACTTTTTCCAGTCTAGCATGTTAACGACGAAGTTCTCTTGTTCTTTGTTTCAGTTCACCTGATCATCTGGGCAATGGTTTTATCTACATCTGGGTAATAATTATATTTATATACGTGCCTGTATATGATCTACTAGATATGATATATGCATGATGATCATAGTACAGACAGGATACCTTATTGCTTAGGTACAGCAGAATGCCATTATACCAGTTTTGTTTTGGGAATGTTCACGATACAGACTCCCACAGTGTACACTGAAAATTTGAATTCCTAATTGATTATAGTTTATTATTATTTAATTAAAACCTTGATGTGAGCGAAGCTTGTTGCACGTGTACAATATCTGATGTTGTCTAATATCATGGGGATTTGATACATTATCTCACGCCCATTCTTTATGTAATCAAATGTTTATTTATATTCTAGTTGAAACAGAATGATGGTTATATCGATCTTCCTATAATAAAACATTAATGCATGATGCACTGTATGAACTCTCCCTTATCTATGCTCATGCCCATACTTAAGTATGCGCAACACACCATAATCTAATGATGGCGGCTATACTTCCGGGCCACTGTTTTCAAACAGCAAGGTTGTTATGTACATCTACAATTTCGTACCTTTTGGTATGATGACTATACTTATTTCTATACCTATATTTTGTGTAGTATTTGTTCATGACTGTAAATTGTGGTGATCCTCTATAATCCTGGTGAAGAGTGTACCAAAGTCATGTGAACTTGATCCAATTCCAACATCACTGCTGCTTGAGTGCTTAGATCCAGTATTGCCTTCACTAACTGATGTTATTAATATCTCTCTCTCATCCGGGGAATTCCCATCATTTTTCAAAACTGCCATTATAAAGCCTCTGCTGAAGAAAATAACACTGGACCATAAAGATTAAAGAACTGCAACCCAGTTTCTAATCTCCCATTCATATAGAAACAACGTTAAACTCTTACTTTATGTTTGTTCTTGCAGTCGAAATAAGTGAGTTTTGAGAGCCCTCTTGAATGGGATCACTGTGTCTTTGTGTCTAAGTTCAGTGGGTAATTCATTCCACTTTGCTGGGCCATGGTATGCAAAAGAACGCTGTTCAAATGACTTTGTTTTCATAGTGGGAATAATGAGTATACGATTGTCCGAAAAGGAGCGTAATTATCTTGCTGGTGTGTATACATGGGTGAGGTCAGATAGGTATGCTGGACTAGAGTCCGACAGTGAACTGTAGCACAGAGAACAAATTTTGTGTTTGATTCTGGATCGGATGGATAGCCAGTGTAGGGTACAGAGCAGCGGGGACGTGTGCTCTGATCGTGGTACTCTAAGTATGATCCAAACAGCTGTGTTTTGAACTTTCTGAAGTTTCTAGAGTAGATATTGAGACGAACCAGACATAACTGAGGTACACTATTCCAGTCTTGAAAGTACTAATGAACACACAAGTGTTTTAGTGGCATCAACTGAAAGATATTTGCGAATTGAGCTGATGCGTCTCAGCTCAAGATATGCAGCCTTGCATATGTTCATGACATGTTGGTGCAATGTGAGAGTACTGTCCAGAGTAACACCTAGGTTTCGTACTTATTGTGTGAATTTAATGTTTGCGTTGCTGATATTTATTGTTTGAGGTAAAGGATGTGAATGAGAAAGTCTTTGTGTTGTGATCAGAATGGTCTCAGTTTTATCATCATTCATCTTCAGCTTGTTACATGTCATCCATGATTTCACATCAGAAATGCACCTCTCTACACCTTGGATGGTAGCATCAACTTCAGTTGGGTGGCTTGATTTGTATATTTGAGTATCATCAGCGTACAATTGGTGAGACACTGGATGATGATCTATGACACTTGAGAGCGACTGAGTGTACATAATGAAGACGACAGGTCCAAGAACAGACCCCTGTGGAACACCACAATATAGATCAAATGGGCTGGAGTGTATTCCATTTGCAGATAAAATTTGTGTCCTGTTGACCAAGTAGGACTTCAACCACAGTAAGGCTGTATCATGAATGCCAAATACATGCTGTAGATGGTGAAGTAATATATCATGGTCTATTGTGTCAAATGCTGCAGACAAATCAAGGAGGGTGAGGACTGTAATCTTTTCGCTATCCAATGCAGAAAGAATGTCATTAACTACTTTTAGAAGAGTAGTTTCAGTGGCAAGAGCGATATGCAGATTGTACATTGCTAAAAAAAACTGTTTGAATTTATATGAGATACAAGCTGGGATAGAACAGCCTTTTCTAAGATTTTTAAAATGAATGGGAGATTAGAAACTGGGCGGTAGTTCTTTAAATCGTTATGGTCTAGTGATGGTTACTTCAGCAGAGGCTTTACAATGGCAGTTTTGAAAATGCATAGCACAAGTCCTTCAACCAATGGAAGCCAAATTTATTCAATTATTTTATGTTTAAAAAATGTAAGAATGTTGTTTTCCTCTAATGCTTCCTTTGTGTCTGCCTTCACTGGCAGTGTTTATCTTATGCTGTACACGTGACTCTATTTATAGAAGTGGGTATTCTTAGAAAAGTAGTTCTCCTTACAGTTCATACGGAAATGAACGCAATTCATTTTGATCACGTGGTAACATTCTGACCAATGGAAATGTTACTTTCCTGTACCAGCTACTGCCATTGCAATTATGACCTAATAATGTTTCCTACCTTAAATATTCTCAGCATGTTTTTTTATTGTTTTCTAAGTTCATGGTGTTTGTTTTTTAAATCATATCATTATATTTTTTATATATCTTATAGGTGTTGTCTAATGTTGTAAAGCGCTTAGAGCTTCTAAAGATTAGGCGCTATACAAAGTCCTCATTATTATTATTATAATTATTATTTATATCACAAATTGATACCTAGCTAATTTTTGTCGATGGGTGTAGATTCTATTTTTATCGATAATAAGATATAATAGGTGTTGACAAGTTAAATTGGACCTATATATTTGAACCTATGGACACGTTTGGGGTAATTTCTCATTGGCTGGTGTATTCTTAGAAAAATTAAGTAATGCCCCATTGATGGGTTAGGTCATCCGAGTAGACATTTATGAAATATTAGATTGATTAGTAAGGTCTATCACGTGGGGTATATTGCAACATATAGTTGTAATATACAACTTGGAGATGCATATACGGAAAGATCTGAACAATTAATTCATTCCTATTTCAGATTCTTGTTGAATGTGTTAAACTTAGTCCGTAGATATATGAGATATATTTAATGTTGTGTTACATATTATTTCAGAGGAGATATGTATTTAGATTATTCACTGGAATTATAAAGTGCTTATTGTACTACGATACTATTTTTTTTAATATTAGGAATTGTTAAAAGGAGTACTGTTCCATGCCATTGTCATACGTACATTCGAGTATCTGAGATTCATTTGGAACAATCGATTCTTTTGAACTTGGATAGAACTTTTTATGATTGTTTTGGAATCAGATTATAATACGGTAAATTCCTCTTACGTTTTCATCTTATAACCTTGGTAATTAAACTATTTATTATTTTTTAAGACTTGTTGGTTTTGCTTCCTTCTGTTACGTTACTTAGTTTGTGGCCATAGAGTCGTAACAAGGATATAACTTTTGCGTACATTGTTTTACTTGAACACATTGCTTAAAGAGCCGGTTATAAAAAGTCCGCCTAACGTTTCACTTCACTAGCTATTTCGAATCAGAATTTGTGTCGCTCATTAGGTCCAGATAATCAATATCGGTTTTTTTAGTGAAGTTTTCACTCAAATTAATAAAGTTCACTTTGATCCAAAAGATAATGCCATATTACTCACAAATCATCCATAGCCGGATGTGAAGTTCTCAGTGAGACATGCTGATTACCATGGAAATGTTGTTGTTGTAGGGTTTATCACACTTGATACTTGGCATTATTTACAAAGGGAGGCAACACATGACATCCAATAGATGTCGCTTGGACAAGCACCAATATAACTGTTCGATCAACCAAGGTGTAGATAGGGTTATCGGAACCTTGGCTAGCGAAGATGGGTAGATTTAGGCCTGTGGCCTGTTGGTACACTGTGACAGCGGTTCTAAGTGTTGCTGACGGAGAGGGTTCTGATCTGTTAGCACCATGTACGATATCAGGTTAAAGTCTACCTGTTTGATTGGACTCTTATGTGTATCATACTGTTTGATGACCGATATAAGTTTACGTGCTTGAGTAGACTTTGAACTGCTGGCACGCTGATGACTGGTCCAAGTCTACGTGTTAGAGTACATTCATATCTCTTTGCAGTATGAGATGGCCAGACTAAGCCTACCTGGTAGAGAAGACTCTGACCTGTTGGCACGCTTTATGATGGCAAGTTAAAGTCTTCATGGCAGAGTATATTCTGATATGTTGGCACAGTATGTGATGGCCGGTCTAAGTGTGCATTTTTACAGTTTAATATACTCGGTACATAGATCAATGTCATACATAGTCTTTCAGTCAGTCATCAGTAAATTATATCAGTTTGTCAGTACTGATCATTTGTACAGTTTTCTATATTTATAGATTTCTCATAAATATTTCTTTCCAGATTGACAACAAATTGGATTTCAGATCCCTCACGCCCGAGTAACAATAGATCTCTAAAAGGCACGATAATGTCCTCATGCCAGACTTTTATTTCACAAAATTATTTTTAAGGCGGTAAAGTACTTGCACTTGAAATATAATTATCTCGTGCTGCAGAGTACACCTTGGATTACAACCCAACTTTCGGCAGTAAACAGACTCGAGGCGAAGTTTTTTATTTCTCAATGTACTTGTATTTTCATTTTATTTTATTAAAGTAAGAGTAATAAGTACATGAATGGGGACAAGTATTTTATAGAGTATTAAGTACACTAAAAAGGACACGTATTATACGAAGGTTGGATTACTAAGTACACGAAGGACAAAATGTAAATGGTGTACATCTGACATTACATGTGCATAGAATGTGGAAGCCTTTAGTCATCGTTTCTGTGAATAACTCAGTTTTTTAAAACATATACTCTTGTTTCATTCGCAATCATCATTCACACGCTACAAGGCATTGTCATGATACACCATGTGTACACGTGTGACACGTGCTAAACAACTTGGAGTGATGTTTTCAACGATCGATCAGAGACTGGATATAAAAAAGGAAACTTGTACAGAAAATAAAAGAGCTACATTAGAAAAAGCTTTTTTGAAAATTATTTCCAACATGATTATTAAATGGGTATTTAACCACTTAATCACCCTCACCTCTTTACACTGCCAATACTCATCTTTCGTACTAATTCAGAGGCCCCATGGTAAAATCACATCCTTGTTTATGCTGCATTATGTGTTTGTAGACCCATTTGTGCGTGATTTATCAAGAGAGATGTGGATAAGAGCTGTTCATAAAGTAATCATGTGTACAAATATAATTTGTATGAATCTTCAACCTCATATAATATGGAAATCTGAGCTGTACCGAGAAAAGTAGTAATGTATACAGATGGGGTACTTCTGGCATTGCAACTGCATAGAATCAGGAAGCCTGACACTGCACCGGTAAAAGTATTCAGTGTACAAATGGAATACGTCTGACATCGCACCTGCATAGAATCAGGAAGCCCGACACTGCACCGGTAAAAGTATTCAGTGTACAAATGGAATACGTCTGACATCGCACCTGCAAAGTATTTGGAAAGCACAGACTGTACCGATGAAAATAGTAATGTTTACAAATGAAGTATTTATGACAACAACTGCAAAGAATTTGGAATCCTCAGACAACACCAATAAAAGCAATAAAAACAAAACACAGGATGTTGCATAATATATCAGAATCCTTTATTCTAAGCACGATTTTATTTTTCAAGAGCAATCTGATTTTTATTTTATAGACCAGATGATTACAAACAAAATGAAATCTAACAATCCTTCAAAATGGGTTTAAATTCACAAATATCTAGTTAATTGTACCAAGAATGGCATGACATTAAATCTAAATCATAAATATCAATGTGTCTTATCTTGATTTTTGACTGGAATGTCTAAGGTTATATTTTTTATATTTGGAAGTTACTTATGGTCAGGTTATTGAAAAGGAAAAATATTTAATGACATTGTTCATTGTATCAGCAACAGTGTATCTAAGGGTGAGGAAACTGTCTAGATGCTGTAAGTATAAATACAGATTAGCTGACTGTTTAGCTAATTTACATAAACTCACAGATGAGATAACTATTTAGCTGCTGTATGTAAACACACAGATGACTACATGTGTGGCTACTGTAGACGAACACACAGACGAGTTTCATGTTTACCAACTGTGCATAACGCACAGATAAATTGACTTTTATTTACTGTACATAAACAAACACAGATGAATTTCAAAATGGGACACAGTGAAATATATGAAGAATAATTCGGATTTAATGATAAGCACGGTGTATTCAATAAAATAATTAAAAGACAATGAACTAACATGCTGCACTTTTCCAGTCAGATACAATGTCACTAATAGTTAGGTCAAGTCAATGGATATAAAACTGATGAGATTAAAATTTTAGTAATAGTTACGTCAAATCAATGGATATAATATTGATGTGATTAAAATATCAGCAATAGTCAGGTCAAGTCAATGGATATAATATTGATGAAATTAAAATGACAGTAATAGGTCAAGTCAATGGATATAATATTGATGAGATTAAAATGTTAGCAATAGTCAGGTCAAGTCAATGGATATAATATTGATAGGATGCTAAATGTCACTAATAGTCAGGTCAAGTCAATGGATATAATATTGATAGGATGCCAAATGTCACTAATAGTCAGGTCAAGTCAATGGATATAATATTGATAGGATGCCAAATGTCACTAACAGTCAGGTCAAATCAATGGATATAATATTGATGAAATTAAAATGACAGTAATAGTCAGGTCAAGTCAATGGATATAATATTGATGTGATTAAAATGTCAGTAATAGTCAGGTCAAGTCAATGGATATAATATTGATAGGATGCCAAATATCACTAACAGTCAGGTCAAATCAATGGATATAATACTGATAAGATTAAAATGTCAGTAACAGTCAGGTTTAATAGTTGTTATAACATTGATGAAATTAAATTTGTCACTAATAGTCTGATCAAGTCTATCGACTTAATATTGATTGTGATTCATAATGTCATTAATAAACTTGTTAAGTCAATTGGTTTAGTATTGATGAGATGTCAAATGTCACTAAAAGTCAAATGAAGTCAACTGATACATTGACAAGGTGTAAAATGTCACTCATAATCTGATCAAGTCTATTGATGTGATATTGACTAGGTGTACAATGTCACGAATAGTCTGATCAAGTCAAGTGATTTAGTATTGATGAGATGTCAAATGTCACAAGAAGTCTACTGAAGTCAACTGATATATTGACAAGGTGTAAACTGTCACTAATAATCTGATCAAGTCTATCGACTTAATATTGATTGCGATGCATAACGTCATTAAGTTCAAGTCAATTGGTTTAATATTGAGATGTAAATGAATAGTCATGTCTATTTTGTATCGATAGTCTGCTCAAGTCTATTGATTTAATATTGAGATGTTAAATATCACTAATAGTCTGGCCAAAGTCTATTTACTTAATATTGATGTGATGTAAGATGTCACGGATGTCATGTCTATTTTGTATCGATAGTCTGCTCAAGTCCATTGATTTAAAATTGTTGAGACGTAAAATATCACTAATTGTCTGGACAGGTCAGTTGATATGATATTGATTAGGTGTAAAATGTCTCCAATAGTATGGTCAAGTCTATTGATTTAATATTAATGAGACGTAAAATGTCAGTAATTGCCTGGTCAGGTCGATTGATATAATATTTATTAGAAGGTTGCTGCGTGCGAAATTGCCGCCAGCCGCCTGTTCGCCGACTGTCAAATTCGCTACAGACTGTGGCAAAAAATGAGTAGCAGTCCGTCTGGCCAGCTTGATTTTTTGGCATATGGTACAAATTTAATTTACAAATATTATATTCTCTAAGTTATTAAAAGAAATATAAAAAACCAAATGAAAAACAAATAATTGTGGATTGTTTCTTATGACCACTCGTGACATGAGAAGATTAATAACTAGCATTTAATCTACGTACACAAAATGCGTGCAACACTAAATAAATACTCTTCTGCGTCTATGCGATATGTGATGACACATGCTACTTCCGATTCCAAAAGTCAACTTTTGAGGTATTTGGACATAGAGTACAATTAATTCTACTATATGTTCTCTACATTTTTTTCTCAGTACCGACCTTCCCACTGTGTGACAATCGATACAAATCATATGATAATCTAAAATACCTTGAAAGATGACTTCACGGTGAAGTTCTTTCCAATGGTTCATCTGCATTTTTTTTTGGGAGAGGATGGACTGTAAACAAAGCAGTATGCAGTGGAACACAGATTTCACTTCCGGATCAGCACCAAGGTCTTATTACTCACTGTGCACTGTCGCGAAAATACACACAGATAACCACACCATGAGCTCGTATTCTCAAGAAAAAACAATTACCTTTAAATCCCTACCAAAAAATGCATAAATATAACTCTTCTATCGCTACCAAATCATGAGAGGAAAAAATGTTCTAAAAATAGACTAGAACTACATTCTGGGTATTGAAATTGTGACCCGATTCCATTTGGATGCTTGGAAGCACGATGATCCTGTTTCTTATTCACACTGTTATTCAGGCTGTTCATCACTGGTTAGATGTCCAGCCTCTGTATGAGTAAAGTACGGATCTGGATCAGCTGGACAGTGAGAATCATTGTTATGGACACTGAATAGTTGCCATGTTATGGACATCGAATAGTTGCAATGTTATGGACACTGAAGAGTTGCCAAGCTATGGACACTGAATAGTTGCCAGATATAGACACTGAAGAATTGCCATGTTATGGACACTAAATAGTTGCCATGTTATGTTCAATTTAGCAAAATGCATTAAAGTTGGCATATGATATAAAATATCTTTCTTTTTTGTTTTACTTTATTTTCTATGTTTCATTATACAGCGCTACATCAATAATGTTATGTACCATTCATCAAAGCAGTTACGATGTCGTAACCTCAACGTGGTCCACAAAGAAGGGGTAAACATTATATTACCTAGGATGCCATCAGTGGCTTGAAAAGCAAAGTCGGTCAAGGAAAAAAGAACAGTTCAACAGGAAAACGACACTTTGAAAGGTAAACGATAGTTGGGTTACTTGGAACATAGAAACATAAGGTCAAGGCCATTACAATACGGTAATAATTCGTTCAGCTCAGCATCGGAGACTGTAGTTCAGGGAATTTTCAGGAATGCATCTCAGAATTTGTCATGATTATGTCTACGTCGAAAAAAAATGTATATATGTCGACCAGTGCCGAAGGTCACATATTGAACAATCATTTAGTTTCTAATCGTTAATGTCGACAGGCGGCATATTCCGACTAACACATTTTTCTCCTGTACAAGTATTTGGTGTTTGCCGGTTGGTTTTAATGTTGCGGTTTCCACGCATTTCTTCTGTTGCCGTTTATTTCTCTATACAAATACTTGTTGTTGTTGTTCTAGGGTTTAGCGCCATTTTTCAGAACATTATAGGCTATACATGGCGGCCAGTATAACTGGTGGAGGAAGAACCATGGAAAACCCAGGGAAGAACCACCGACCCACGAGAAGCTACTGGCAGGCTTTCCCACTTACCCACGCTAGCCGAGCCTTGGACTCAAACCCACGCAGACAGATGTGAGATGGCAGTGATCCTTAACGGTGAGCGCTTTAGACCACTCGGCCACTCGGGGCCCCGCTACACAAATACACACACACATCCAAACATACAGCGCGTTGTTATCCATACAGTATGGTCAAAGCCAAACTACATTTGAGAACATGTTATTTAGTCGCTCTATCTTCAAGTTTTAATAGTATTAACGTTAAAATGAATGGGCATACACTGTACGGTACTTTCATATAGTAAACGGACTGTTTTCAGATGTACTATAAATATATATTGTATCTGCCTCATAGGAAGTGTGCATATCTAATTCATTTTCTCACAAGCTATGAAAACATTTAAAATGTAAGGAAAATATTATAATGGTCAGTTTATATATAAAAGACGATTGTTGGACGGAACTCGGCTTCAAACTAGACATTGTTAGCCAATTTATTGGTTGAACCTAAACTTTGATAAAGCTTACTCACACGCTAAGACCAGGTTCGAATTTCAGATCGGCTTTGTACCTGTTTATTAAGTTCCAAGGTTTGATCCTGCTGTAAAAAATAATGACTGAGCTTGGTGTGGGGTGGCATATCGTTAATGTTATACACCCTACACATAATAACGGGTGTTTAATGAATCCCTAACGTAGAGTATTTGTTTCTCAAGTGACAGAGATTAAATATTTCGGTTCTCAGGTATAAAATTTAAAGATTTTGAACTGTCGCATAACTTTGTCGCATGGCAAGTATGTTAACATTGGCTTGATAAAACTACATCAGATGTATAGCCCTTGAAATGTTCCACATTAAACCTAAATAAAACTACTTGATAAGATATAGACTACAACTAAGTAACAAAGACTAGCACCCCTGTCTGACTAACTTATTAAGCAAGCAACTCTAGGATACACTCAAAACAACAAATTAAGATATTATAGGCGGATGTAATCATCGTAGCAAAAGTTAGCAAGCTAATATAGGAACAGAAATTTAGAATATCCTGGAAGTTCTATTATTAACCTAACTTCATTTTAATCAAAGTTATAATATTCTAAGAGTTCTGATTTGTAATGCTTAAAACATTTCCAGAATACGGGGCCTGGAATTTAAGTATATAATAATTACTGTAATCATCTGTTATCAAGGTAGTGTCCAAGAGAAATCACTAATCTTCCAGTTCCAAGCGATATAAAATTACATTATATTTTGTTGATCAGTACCATCATATTTTTTGATACGAATCATGTAAGTGCGTATGAAAATTTCCTACAGTTCCACTAAATAGGCAGTTTTGAATAAAACAACAAATCAAATAATTCTTAACGAGAAGGAGACACGCTCACATTGAATTTTGCGGGATGAAATAATTGGCAATTTGGATATGTCGTGTATTGATTGGAAGCAATTGCACTGAAACATTGTCCTGTAATTGTGGAATACTGTGATACAGTTTATTAAATTGTTATACCTTTCACCTTATTAATTTTATATTTTAAAACCTAGACTGTCTGCTTTGCTGACTGGAGGTTCGGGGCTATTTAACCTTTAAATTTTCCGTCCTTCTCCTGGGATAGTAATAATTCCGTCAGGGGCACGTGACAAACGCTATATGTGAAACTAAATCACGATTGAACAATACAGTGTGTACAATTTTTTCTTCTAGTTTTATTGATTAATATGTGGAATGATAGATTGTTATATTAGGACAGAATATTTGTGTAAAAAGTATTAAGATTGAAATTTTCTCTAAATTTTATTAAAAGATAATTTTTATCAAATTATTTTGAAAGTAATTTTCCACATAAATATATTGAGATTAATTTTATCTATTTCTGTACTACAACAGTATACTATTTTAACAAAGATCGCGCTTTACGCGCAAGTGCAAAAACCCATAAAATACCTTTCCCTTGTATCCAAAGGTCAGCAGTTTAGATTTGGTGGGAAGCTGCTAAACAGGCAAATTACTAAATCCGTAATGGATAAATAAGCTAGATGATTCATGCCTTTCCCGTGAGAAAGGACGAGAGTCTTGTTCTGATTCGAAATAAATGACACAAGCACTGAATATAAATAGAGAACAGGCTTACGCAGATTTGATTCGTCCATCGAGAGTCAAAACAGCTCTGTCTTTCTTTACAGGTAAGAATCGTCTGTGTTCGTAAATTTCGTTCAAAAATAGGCACTTTTAATATTTGAGATTTTAACGGTAAAGTTCATACTTTCGCATCATTTGTGTGAGTTCTTTCTATTTTATATTATATTGTAATGGAATGTTTAATTGTTTAAAATAATGTATATTAGTAGTAAATGGGGATACCCTAGCGACAATGGGAATTAGCATTACAAACACCCCTGGGACAATCTGGCGACAAGGGAAAATTAACATGGAGAAAAATCGTGGGACAATCTGGCGACAAGGGAAATTAACATGGGAATAAATCGTGGGTCACTCTAGCGACAAGGGGAATTTAACATGGAACTATAGTGTGGGTCTGTATAGCGACAAGGGGAAATTAACATGGGAATAGAGTTTGGGTTTGTCTAGGGACAAGGGGAATTGAATATGGGATTTTTTTTTAAATTTAAATTTAAATTTAAATTTAAAAAAGGGGTAGGCAATGGAAAGGCTATCTCTTTTCGAGAAATATGGCTGGCCCTGAAAAGGGCCTTTGGGTTTATGTTAATGTATTCATTAACATAAATGGTACCGCATTGGTCTTCTTCTTGTCCTTAGGCTACGTCTCACTGTTGGTCCGTAAATCAGCACTCTTTTCAGGCATCCTTGTCTTTCAACGTAGATCCTACGTATCCACAGGCTGGTGTTTGTCCTGTGGACAACAGTCCACTTGGATCGGACATACATGAGCATGTCCGTCCGGAACATCATGGAAGACACAAGCGTAGAAGATTGCACATCGGTCCACATCTTGAAGCGACGAGAACAAGTGAATCAATGCAGTGAACTGCGCTTATTTATAGGTACAGGAAGGATTGAAACGGATTGAATTCATTCACCAATCCGAACACGCGTTACAAAATTCAGTCAGCTCGCATCCAATCCAAAGAGAGCAGTCTGTGACGTCACGTGGTCTTTATAGATTCGTTAGCGCTTGTGTGCAGTCAATCTATGCGACAGTGATTCAACATGACGGAAACTCAAAAAACGATCCATTGGGGTGCACCAGCAGGGGAGACTGCCCAAGGGAACCCGGACTTACTTTCAGAAGAGGTACATTGGGATTTTGTGGATTTTCTTACCTCGCAAGAATTTGTTCCGGAACCTTCGTTACCTTCTTCATTACCGCAAGTGGAGAATTTTAGACAGAGACAGAAAGAAGAATTGGAGAAATTTATGCAACGACAAAAGGAAGCGGAACAAGCTTTTCTCCTACAGCAACAGCAACAGCAACAAGAAGAGGTAAGATAAAAACAACAGCAACAACAGCAAGAAGAAGTAGCAGCAAAGAAACAAGAGGGTGAAAATCAAACGGCTACGGTACTGTTGGACATTTTAGCGGAGTTAAGAAGTCTGAAACAAATGTATCAGACTTCTTTATCACGACCGAAGAGAATACGACCTTCCCGAGCTAAACACGCCAACCCTGTGACTAAGCCTGTCGTACCACCCTTAGTGATTTCAACCCAATCATCAGAAGTAGGCCTTGGCCGTGGCAAAGGCTTAAGGCAGTTAAAGTTGATTGGTTAAACTCACCCCTACACCAAAATAAAAAGGCCCTTTTCAGGGCCACCCACATTTCTCGAAAAGAAATACAATTTCAATTTGCCAATAACTCAAAAATAAACCCCACCCATTTTACCCTTATAGTACGTGTCTGTGTATGAGTGCGTGAGTGTAGCTTCATATTTTAAAATCAAAACTCAAAGACACTTACCTTATATCATTCATGTATTCATTTATCCATTTTTTACAATCCAATTCACAATTCACCACAGAACACTTTAATTAAAAGTTCATTGACTTCTTCTTTCTCCTTGTTTAGTCTCTCTGTTTTTTGAATTTCTTCACCGTTTTTTCCTCATTTTCTTCCCTTCTTCTTTTCTTCTCCTGTTTCTTTGCTTCTTTTAAATAGAATTGTCTTCTTTCTTCCTCTTCTTCCTCTGAAGAATCCCTCTCTTCTTCCGAAGAATCCCTCTCTTCTTCTGAAGAATCCTTCTTTTCTTCTGACTCCTCTTGTTTCTTTTTGGGGCAATCTGGAGACCAATGTCCTTTTTCTTTACAATAATAACAGGTATCTTGACTTTTGTCTCTTTTAGTCCCTGTTTTTGTTCTTTTTTTTACGGTCTGGACACTCTGAAGACCAATGCCCTTTCTTCTGACAGATATAGCAAGTATCTTGACTTTTATCTCGAAAGGAAGGAGAGTAGTCCGTCGGCTGGTCTGAAGAGAATTTTCTAATGACCCCTCGCAAAGCTCTGACGAAACGTTCCATCTGGGTAGTCTCTTCCATCGTTGTGCTCGGCTTGAGAGTGAAATGAATAGTGAAAGGACAAGACACACACCCTTTTTATATACGCTGGTTTGCCAAGACTATAAATTAGTCTATGGTGTTTAAACTTGAGTCATTTGACGTTTTGCACTCAAGATGAAACGATCCCATTCATTCGAGAAGAAAGAAGAAGAAGAAGAAAGTAAGAGGCAGAAACGTGATCTATCGCCTCGTACCAGGGCTGAAATCTTGGCACAAATTCATGCCAGTGATTTTGAAGAGGACATGAGTGAACCAGAATTTGAACCCTCTAAGCCAAGTTCACCAACCTTAGTCAACCCTGAAAAGTACTATTCCATTCGAGAGACGGAAAAGCGCTCCTCTAGAAAATTTAGAACCACGGCTGACACCTACACGGTGAAGTTTAAAGATTTCAAGGCCGACGTACCCTTGGAGAAAGCAGAAGGGTTTATCACCGAGATGTGGGATTCTTTGCTCACCGCACTCAAGCGACAATGTCAACCCAAAGAAGACGATCGCTTGACACTATCCATAGATCACGACGGTTTGAAATCCCCTGTTTGGATCGAGTTTAGCAGACCCGCAGAACTAACCCCTTCCAAAATCATGGACAAGATTCAACACGTACAACAATCTAATGACCAGTTTGACATCACCGATGGTAAAGCCACACTGAAAATGGCCCACGTCTCTCTTCCTCAAGGGACAGGACGCAAAAAGATGTTATTGGTGGACAACCTTCGCAACACCAAAACAAGTCTCGTCCGAATTCACAACCCTCAAGACCAGATGTGTTTAGCCCGTGCCATCGTGGTGGGACGAACCTATGCCAACAAGAACGACACGGTAGAATGGAAAAGAACCTGGAAAACTATTCAACGATCCGATCGAGCCAAACAACGAAATGAAGCAGAACTCCTGTTACAACAAGCCGGACTGTCCAAAGACACACCCTGTGGCATTCCTGAGATGCAAAAATTGCAAGATGCCCTAGCTCCACGCTACACCTTGAAAGTGCACCCTCAAGAAATGCGTGGAACTCAGAGAAAGCAGAAGGGTTCATCACCGGAGTGTGGGATTCTCTGCTCACTTCACTCAAGCAACAATGTCAACCCAAAGAAGACGATCGCTTGAGACTTTCCATACAACACGACGGTTTGAAATCCCCTGTTTGGATCGAGTTTAGCACCCCTGCAGAATTGACCGCTTCCAAAGTCATGGACAAGATTCAACACGTGCAACAATCTAATGACCAGTTTGACATCACCGATGGAAAAGCCACATTGGACATGACCCACGTCTCTCCTCCTCAAGGGATCGGACGCAGAAAGATGTTATTGGTGAACGACCTTCGCAGCATTAAGCGTAGCCTTGTCCAAATTCACAATCCTCATGACCAGATGTGTTTAGCCCGTGCCATCGTGGTGGGACGAACCTATGCCAACAAGAACGACACGGCAGAATGGAAAAGAGACTGGGAGAACATTCGGCAATCGGACCGAGCCAAACAACGAAGTGAAGCAGAACTCCTGTTACGACAAGCTGGCATGTCCAAAGACACACCCTGTGGCATTCCTGAGATGCAAAAATTGCAAGATGCCCTAGCTCCACGATACACTTTGAAAGTGCACCCTCAAGAAGTGCGCGGGTCTCTGTTGTTTCGAGGCCAAGATTTTAAGGACGGAAAATACATTCATGTCTATTATCACGATGAACATTTCGATACCATTACCAGTATCACTGGATTCCTGGGATACGGTTATTATTGTGAGAAATGTGATTATGGTTATAACAATCGAGAGCAACACAAGTCTTGTGGATGGAAATGCCCAGGATGTTTGGCCTCTCCACCCTGTCTGAGCGAAGAACCAGTGCCTTGTTCAACTTGTCTGCGCACGTTTGTCAGCCCTACCTGTTACCAGCAACATTTGAAAACACAAGGTTCACAGAAGAAATGTGCTTGTCAACTCCTGAGATTGTGCCCTACGTGTGGACAAGGCATACGTACCAATAGTACCAAGGCACACGTATGTCGAGGAAAGAAAAAATGTCACATTTGTCGCCACATCGTGGACTTGGAACAGGAATGTTACGTGCAAAAATACCAACCCCCACCAGAGGAAGAGGACGGTCACAAAAAGAAAGGCAATTTCATCTTTCTCGATTTCGAATGCATGCAAGAGACCGGCATTCACATTCCTAATTTCTGCGTGGCTCATCGAGCGTGCGAGAAGTGCATTCAAGAACCTATCTTCAGTCATTGCCCTCACTGCAGCAAGATTCCTGGAGGACGTGAAAAAATCTTTCGAGGACCAAACACGTTAGCCGATTTTGCCCAATGGGTCTTAGACCCGATCGACAAGACGTGGAGCCAAGAGGACATCGAACGTTACGGAGATTGTCATCGTCATGCCACGGTGATGGCTCACAATTTCTCCGGATACGATGGACAGTTTCTTCTCAGATACTATACGGAACAAGGCACCGAACGTCCTAAAGTCACTTTGAACGGAGCCAAAATCATTTTCATGCAAGTGGGACAAGTACAGTTTAAAGATTCGATGAGTTACTTGGCCATGCCTTTGAGTCGAATGCCTAAAACGATTGGAATGACAGAAATGGCTAAAGGGTACTTTCCACACTTTTTCAATACGGAAGCCAATCAACATGCCGTTCTACCCCATTTACCTGAGGCTCACTATTACGATCCCGACAACATGCGTACCGAACAACGAGAAGCTTTCTACGCTTGGTACCAGGCTCATGCCTCTGACCCCTTCGACTTTCAGGAAGAAATGTTAAAGTATTGTCGTTCCGACGTGGACATTTTACGACGTTGCTGTGGAAAATTTCGAGAACTGTTCATGGAACACGGAGGGGTCGATCCTTTGAAAGAAGCTTGCACCATTGCCAAAGCGTGTTCCTTAGTGTACCGCCAACGATTCATGCCTGAAAACACCGTGGCTGTCATCAGTCCTCAAACGACCCACTATGTCAAGCGTCAATACTCGGTCAAAGCCCTACGTTGGTTACATTACTTGTGCGACAAGGAAGACAAATGGATTCATCATGCCTGCAACGGAGGAGGCGAAAAGACCATCGGAACGTATTCGATAGATGGCTGCGACTTAGAAAACCCCAAGATCGTGTACGAGTTTAACGGTTGCTTATTTCACGGATGTCCCATCTGTTACCCTGACCGTGACACTAAAAATCAGTTTTTGCAACGAACCATGGAAGACTTGTACCAGGACACTTGTCAGCGACGCCTAAAGTTCGAACAGCAAGGATACCAAGTGGTGGAAATGTGGGAACACGAGTACGATCACCGTTTGAAAACCGATCCCGAGATTAAACGCCTCGTGGAAATTTACCAGTTCATGGACCCGCTGAACCCGAAGGATAGTTTGTACGGAGGAAGGACCAATGCCACCTGTTTGCTGTACCAAGCCGACGAAGAGAAAGGAGAAGAAATCAAATACTTGGACGTGCGTTCGCTGTATCCCTACGTGTGCAAATATTGTCGCTTTCCTGTAGGGCACCCGCATTTGTTCACGGAACACATCGACCTGAAAAACATTCGACAATACGAAGGCTTGATCAAGTGTAAAGTTTTGCCTCCCACGAACCTATACCATCCCGTCTTACCTCACCATTGTCAAGGCAAACTGATGTTTCCCTTGTGCCGTACTTGTGCCGAAACGTGCAACCAGGACCAACCTTGCCATCACAGCCAGGAAGAACGTGCCTTGACGGGAACCTGGGTCAGCGTGGAATTGTTCAAAGCTCTGGACATGGGATACCAACTGTTAGAAGTGTACGAAATTTGCCACTTTCCCAAGACACAACAGTACCACAAGGGTGACCCTACTCAGAAAGGCATTTTCGCCGACTACGTGGATGCCTTTTTGAAACTGAAACAAGAAGCCAGCGGCTATCCTTCCTGGTGTCACACTCCCGAAGACCAAATACAATTCAAAGAGAAATGCTACGCACAAGAAGGCATCTCTTTAGACCACATCGAAAAAAACGAAGGCAGGCGATCGTTTGCCAAAGTGATGTTAAATTGCTTGTGGGGTAAAATGGCACAACGACCGTGTTTACCCAAGACGGAATATTTGACAGAACCTTCCCGCTACTTCCAGATGATTCACGACAAAACCAAATACATGAAACACGTGGACGTCGTTCGAGAGGATTTGATCTTGGTCAATTACGAAGAAGATCTGGACTTTGTACAAGACGACCCTTTTGGAAATGTCATCATTGCGGCTTACGTGACAGCTCATGCTCGCTTAAAATTGTACGAAGCTTTAGAACTGTTAGAAGAACGCGTCCTGTACTTTGACACGGACAGTTGCATTTACATCCATCACCCGATTCAACAGCACCCTGACATCGAAGGAGACCGTTTAGGAGCCTGGACAGACGAGCATCCCGACGACAAGATTCTAAGTTTCGTCAGTGGTGGTCCCAAAAATTACGGCTACGAATACCGGGACAAACAAGGAGAAGTGCACACGACGTGCAAAGTGAAAGGACTGACTCTGAATCATCGTACCAGTCGAGTGGTCAACTTTGGGGTATTGAAAGAAGCCTTGCAATCGGGAGAGGATGGAAACTTTAAAGTGACCACCTATCAACCGAACAAGATTGTACGTTTACCCACTCACCACATCGTCAGTCGACCCTTGGAAAAAGTCTATCAAATTGTATACCAGAAGCGAGTGCGACTTCCCAATCACTTTACGTTACCGTACGGTCACGTCGGTATTGGTCTGTATATAAAAAGGAACCCTAGGCAAGATCGATAGTTCATTGTTCATTGAAGTAACTTACGATGTCGTTGACGAAGAAGAAACCAGATTGGTTAGGAGTCAAATGTTGGTCATCACCGAGACCAGGGTTTTGAGGCTTGGACACAAGAGGTGGCCCAGTATGCACGAGAGTTATTCAAGGAAAAAAGTTACTTTTCAACCTGTGTTAGTGACGGTGCCAGAAGAACCCGTCACCCAGGACAGGACTGTCGTGGACAGGCCTGAAAGACCCTTTCGGGAGAACACTTGTGTGACCTTACCCCTACTATAGAACTGGTTAGAACTTTACCCAAAACATGTTGTACAGACACTTGTGTTTATTCCACGTTCATGGTTATCATGTGTCTTTTATTCTTGTACTTAAGCCTTTGGCTTTTATGTATTTTTGTCTTTCGTATTCATGTTTGAAACATTCAATAAACGTGTTCTGAAAAAGTATATAAACTCTTGTCTTGTTTGTTTTTCGTGTCACAAGTGACATTTCTCACACCATGGCTACCTCTGCTGTCTCTGCTCCCTCTTCCTCTACTGTCAAAGTCATCGACGAACACTTAGATCGTGCCAGTTGGGAGGCTTTGTATCTTCGCCATCCCTTTAACATGCTCATTGCTGGACTTAGCGGTTTAGGCAAAACCGAATTCGTCAAACGTTTGATCGAACATAAACATCATTTGATCGATCGACCCCCTCAACGAATCGTGTGGTGTTACAAAGAGTGGCAATCGGCGTACAGCCTCTTGCGAGAAAGTCAAGGCGATTCCATCGTGTTTGTGGAAGGCATTCCTAAAGAAGACGATGGCATCGTCTCTGACTCCCGTCTAACCCATTTGGTCATTTTCGACGACATGTTAGGAGAAGACGAAGAAGAAATTAAACTGTGGTTCACGCGCAAAGGGCATCACCGTAATGCCAGTGTCGTTTACATCACCCAAAATTTGTTTCAACAAAGTAAAGCCCATCGCACCATCAGTCTAAATGCGCATTACGTGGTCTTGTTTAAAAGCCCTCGAGATAAATCGCAAGTGCAAGTCTTAGCCAAACAGTTAGGAACGCCTTGGTTGACTCAGGCGTACGACGATGCCACTCAAACTCCACACGCCTATTTACTCGTCGATTTGAAACCTACGACTCCCGAGGATTTGCGATTTCGTACCCACTTGTTTCACCACTGGTGCCAAGACGGAGGGCCTGTCCTGTACACGTCTCCGTCCTCGACTTCATTTCACTCCCCATAAAAAAATCTGTAAAAACCTCAGACCCTTTTTCGTCTGTCTCACTCTCAGTGCGAACATGACGTCCCTTCAGTCGCATCTTCCCGTCAAATTGATTCGTGCCTTGTATGGCATCAGTCGAGAAAAAGATCCACAAACACGAGCTCGTGTCTTAGAAGCTAGTCTCAAAGAAGTCTTACGATGGTTCACGGTGACGGCACGTCAATTACTCCAAGGAATCATTCAGATTCCTCATCAAACCAAACGCTTTTTCGATCGAAACAAAGTCGCTTTGGTCCAACTGGCCGATCCCCGCATCGACACTCAAACCAAAAAACAAATCATTTTGAAACCTGGAGGGAGCGGTACTCTAGGAGGGGTCATCATTCGCTCACTCTTAAGATGGGATCCTAATGCCCCCAAAGTTATCCCCAGGACAAAAGTCCAACGAAGCCCCAAGAAGAAAAAGACCAGGTCCCCAAGGAGAACTTCTCCAGTGGCAGGACCCTCCTCTGACCAGACACCACCACCACCACCCCGGAAAAAGAAAAGAAGCCCCAAGAAAAAGAAAAGTCCACAGAAAACTAGTCGCAAGAGAGGCACTTCGGCCAGGACGCAACCTTACACTCGCAAACCACGACCTGCCACGGCGGTGACTGCGTCTCCGGCAGCTTTACGTTTGTCCACTTCTCCGTTAATGACACCCAGAACTGAAGAGTACTTGGAGACGTTGATCACACCAAGAACTTCTCCGTTGATGACCCCCAAAAGAACTTCCCCAGTGGCAGGACCTTCCAATTTAGTGGCAGTGGCTGCTGCTCACAAAGTACCTTCTTCCAAAATCAAAGTTCAAGAAAGATCGGGCATGTTACAAAGTTTGCTGGATTTGTCCAAGCAAGAACTGGCTCGATTTAGTCCGTTACGTACCCCTGCACGACGTGTCATGCCTGTCCTCAAACTAATACAACGTAAAGACAATCAGTGGCGACGCGTTCCAGTATAAAAAAGGCCTGTGACCAAGTCGGGTATCAGTGTTTTTTGGTGCTCCTGAAGACTCAAAGATGTCACCCTCCAGAAAACCCCAAGGAAAGAAAAGGAAAGGACTGCCACCACGTTTAGCCAAACATGGGGACATGTTATCTGTCCTGTCCAAAGCTTCTCCACCCCTACGAAAAAAACTCATTCAAACAGCCTCCAAAGAGGTCATCGATACCGTGTGCGAATGTTGTTTGAACGTTTTGAAAGGCACGATCCCTTTGTCCAAACACCAGAAACAATGCTTAGGCAAACATCGTCACGTTCTTCGGAAAATGGTTCAAAAGAAAATTCCCATTCGTCAAAAAAAGAAGATGTTAGTGCAACGTGGAGGTATTTTACCTCTCTTGTTAGGCCCCATACTGAAAGGAGTCTTGGGAACCATGTTGGGAGAACTGGTGGGAGCAAGATAAAAAGGCCTCGGAAGTTCCAAGATCTCAGAATCGACCCCTGACAACCCCATGGAAGGACGAAAACTAGCTTTAGTGCCTTACAAACGATGGATAGAATACCATCGGTGGCAAGAACAACGCACCCCGCATTTACCTCCCAATCCCCATTTGAGCGAGATGTCCCAGTTACAACGCGAATTGCAGTCCTTGATGGATCGCCAAGATTTGTCCGAAACAGAAAAATCGCAAAAGTACGTCAACTCTTGCAACGACTGCAACTCTTTCACCAGAAAGCTTTAGACGAAACAGCTTTACCCACTCTGAAAGATTTTAAGACCTTGATGAAAAGTCCAGCACCATCACCAGTACCACTACCAGTACCACCAGTACCAGTGACCAAGACAGAAAAAGGAGAAGAAGAAGAGGAAGGGTTTCAAACTCCACCAGAAAAAGTACGCAAGTTAACAACACCACCTACCTCCAGAATTGGATGGATTAAAAAGATGATGGCCACCCCTTCTTCCTCACAAGAGAAAAAGAAAGTGAAGACAGAAGTGAAGACAGAAGTGAAACAAGAACCGATATCCCCCGCTCAGACATCCTCCTCCTCTTCGACACCTATTGCCGGCCGCACACGCAAAACATTGCAATCCAAGAAAGTACCCCAAGAGAAAAAGAGTAGCATCCTCCAAGTGTGGGTGTCTTATTAACACACCAACCAACACAAAAAAAATGGAAAAAGTCTTAGCCAGCATTTACTACGATCCCTCCCATCCTGCAGGTTACGCAGGAGTTCAAAAATTGTATCGTGCTGCCAAAACGCGACTGAAAAGTCTCCGTTTACCTCAAGTGCAACGATGGTTACAAGAACAAGCTACCTACACTTTACACAAACCCATTCGACGCAAGTTTGCCAGAAGTCGCACCCGAGTGGAAGGCATCGATCATCAATGGCAAGCCGATTTAGCCGATGTCTCTCATTTGGCCAGCTGCAATCGTGGCTACAAATATTTGTTTTGTGTCATCGACGTCTTTTCCAAATTTACTTGGGTCGTACCCTTGACTTCCAAATCGAGCAGCGAGTTAGTGCGAGCCCTGCAACGGGTGTTGAAACAAAGCGGTCGTCACCCTCTTCGATGGCAAACGGACAAAGGCACCGAATTTCTGAACCAAGCTTTCCAAAAAGAATTAAAGAAACGTGACATTCATTTTTTTACCACCGAGAATCCCGAAACCAAAGCCAGCATCGTGGAACGTTTTCAACGCACTTTGAAAGAACGCATGTGGAAATATTTTACGCATCACCACACTCTGAAGTACATCGACATCTTACCGCACCTGGTGCAAGCGTACAACCAATCTTACCATCGAAGCATCGGACGTGCCCCGCAAGACGTGACTCCCGACAACGAAGTGGTGGTGTTTGAGCGCCTGTTTGGTACGTCCCCGACGAGGGCTGTCCCCAAGAAAAGTGGAGAGTTGGCCGTAGGAGATTGGGTGCGCATCGGCAAAACCAAACGCACTTTCGACAAAGGTTACTTACCTAACTGGACGACCGAATTGTTTCGCGTCACTGGACGAGTGCATGGCCGTCATCCTGCCGTCTATAAATTGGAAGATATGAACGGAGAAGTGCTCAAAGGAACGTTTTATTTGCCCGAGTTACAACGTGTCACCAAAAAAGAAGACGACGTGTACGACATCGAAAGCATTCTCGAACGCAGAACCCGTAAATTGGGCAAACGACGTGTCAAAGAAGTCAAAGTACGTTGGAAAGGATATCCACCCAGTTTCGATTCTTGGATCGACGCTTCGCAAGTCATCGACTATAAAAAGAAGTGACCATCATGCCCTTTCACACAGCAGACGCAGCTACGTCGACCACTCCTCCTTCACCTAGTTCTTCTGTGCAAGATTTACAAAAACAACCCTTGTGGGTGTGGTGTGGAGAACGTGTGCCTAAAACGCAAATCGTCTTTTTCTGCCAAATCTTCGTGGTGTATTGTGTCATCGGGGCAGCCATCGCCAATTTGAGTTTGCAACAAGGAGACAAACAATTGTGGACCATTTTATTGAGCAGTTGCATCGGTTACCTGCTTCCCAATCCCTCCCTGAAATTCACCTCGAACGGGAACCCCGGGAACCTTGTGTCCAGTGCCAGTGCCAGTCACCACTTCAATCACAACCAGAACCCCATTTTAGACGGAGACACGCCTCTGACGTCCAGTAACCCCTCGGACAGCCACAGAACTCTGGAATTATGAGTCACCAAAACCAATTTTACTTAACTTTACCCAGTGACAGTTCCATGGAGGTGTTTCCCAAGAACACGTTGTGCTGTTACACGGCCAAATTACCTCAGGCCATCCAGTTAGATCACGAAGCCCATTGGGAAGTGGCTTTAGTAGAAATGATTCACCCGACCCAAGTCCTCAATGTCCTTCCCAATCAAAATTTTTTTGATGTGGAAGTTCATGACGAGCAAATGCAACAGTGGATGGATAGCAATGTCAAATATGACAAGAAAACCCGTACACAAAATCAAAAGTACACCACCTATCACTTGTTCATTCCCCCAGGCTATTATTTTAGTGGTCAACATTTGGTCAGCACCATAGCCTCCAGGTTTAATGTCGTGTTTCTGAAAGCTTTGGAGCATGTCAACAAAAGTGTCACCATGGAGTACCACAAAGCAGCGCGTCGCTTCTTGATGAAATTTGAACGAAGTAAAATCGTGTCCATTTTATTTTGTCCTGAATTGTTTGACATGTTGGGCGGAGACATGGACATGAGAAAGGCCATGCTCAAGAAAAACGAATTACCCATCGTTTAAGTCAACGAGTCTTTTAGCAAGTTATTTCGTGCCCCGGTAGAACTGAACCAAGGACTGAATTTGATGTTCGTGTATTCCGATGTGGTGGAGTACAACGTGGTGGGACACACCTCCGTACCGTTACTGCGTGTCATTCCTTTCAAAGTAGATTCTGCCACGGGCGCTGACGAGGAAGGTGGAAACACTTACCACGTCCACCGCGAATTTGTCCATCCTCACTATTTGCCTGTCAGCAAGTCGTATTTGGACACGGTCAACATTGCTATAAAAGGAGATCTGGGACAAAATATTCCATTCACCAAAGGAAAAGTCACGGTGAAACTCCATTTTCGAAAACGGTTCTCTCACGACTCGTAAGTAAGTCATGTATCCAGTGTACCAAGGGGTTGCTCGACAGCGAGGACACGGCTTAGGAGACATGTTAAAATCGGCCTTTCGTTCGGTGGCCCCAGTGTTGAAACCAATGGTGACACGCGGATTGCACGCCTTGAAAGATGCGGCACTGACGCAAGGCAAAGAATTTCTCCAAAATGTCATCATCGACAAACAAAACCCTAAAGAAGCCTTCATGAGGGCAGGCAAAAATGTCTTGCTGCAAACGGGCAAAGACATTTTAGGCCAACGAGAAACACCTATAAATGCCCTGCACGCTACTGAGTCAGGCATTCAGCAAGGACAAGGCAGAAAGAGACGACGAAGAAAACACCCTTTCACCAGACTTCAAGCGAGAAAGGCCAAGAAAAGAAGAACCGTTCGAGACTTAGACGTTTTCGATTATTGAGAAAAGAGACAAAAAAAATGATGCACCGAGAATCTTGCGCTTGTTCCAAGACGGAACTGGATCTGTTTGCCATGCCCCCCACGATGATGACGATGCAAGAATCCCAGTGGGTGGAATTTCACCCCGTCTCCTCACTGACCGATTCCGCTCCCATCGAGTTTGAAATCAAAGGACAGCCCGAAGATTACATCGATCTGAATAGCAGTTACTTGTACCTGAAAGTCAAAATTCTAGATAAGACTGGAGGTGCTATAGACGATGAAGCAGTAGCT